>CM067272.1:10393020-11601262 GCA_033220335.2 Troides aeacus | reverse complement strand
AGGCAAGCATTACCTCTGACAGATGAATGATCTGGCTATGATGTTATTTTGTTGAATAAAAAAATTTTGAAACTTCTTTCAGGTTTCATTCTTCCTTATTTTTTAAGGATCTTGTGTTCAGCTAGTGAATTTGTGTAAAGATAAAGAGGAGGCGAATATTTTGTTGTAAGGCGCTTTAAAAAATTGAATAATATCAAGGTAGAATTTTTTTCTTCGCAACAACCAGCCACATTTGTACACACGGGTTTATTAAAAGACTATTTTTAAAAACATTTTCATTTCACACAGACATTCATAAACGATAATTTCTGAATGAAGCCAATTGTATAAAAAAACCACAAATATGTATATTTTTCAAGAAAAAAGATTGAAATAAATCTTTTTAAAAGAAGGTAAAGGATCCCACTTAGATCCGTAATTTATAACAGCAACCTTGATTTTCAAAAGGGGCCGAAAAATACAAGTAAACCTAATTTAATGATTCAACAATAGTTTAACTCTGAAGAATTTGTTTATGACGAATTTTTGGCCTAGTCTACTAAATTATTTACTTTATCAAACTTTGTTTTCTTTACTTTATTTACTAGTTAACTAACTGTTACTCATTTAAATCAGAGATATAAAATCTTTGTCATGTAAGACACTATGTTCTTTAGTAGGCACAATTATTATAATGTTGACTAATGTTTATTGAAATATATTCATAATTATTGTCTTTGATTATATCCTTTAAGACACTAAGAACAAAAAGACTTGGATAATATAAAAATAAAAAATAATCCATTAAAGAATAATAAAATTTAAGAAAAAAAGCATTACAAATTTTAAGAATGTATGTGAGGAAATTATAAATATATACAATATACATTTTGCCATATTTTTAAATTGTACCTTTTGTATATTTTACATTTTTTTTTAGCTTGATGCATACAATGGATTCATAAAAAATGTTAATGTTATACATATAAAATATGTACAGTAAATTAAAAAATATATAATGGTTATGTACCATTTCATTCCAAAGATCCTCAGCCTTGGCTCCTTAGAAGTGGAGTTATGTGATCATCATGCACCTTAACATCCTGGATCAATGCAAGTCCTTTGTTAGTAAACTTTAAAACACTCTTGTTAAGAAGATGTATTATGAATAAGCTATCAAAATATTGAAACAAGTGCTCATAACAGAAGGCTCTATCTAAAGTGTGCAATATACATTACAATGGTTCATTTAAAGGGTTAATGACCTTACTAAATGCTGCACCCTTACTAATATGTGGTGTACTGTATTAACATCTAACAGCACTGATTTGTTTCCCAAAATGAAATGTTAAAGATGATATAAATAAAGGAATATATTCTTATTTCATGGAAATTGTTGTTCTATAATAGGGTAAAAGATTTCAAGTTGATACACACAGTATGTACTGATAATTTAGCCAATCACTATTTTACTAGGACTAGAAGAAAATTTACTAATAATTTTGGTATGGTTCCCCAAGTATTGTTGACGATAATATAAAAAATAGTTCTCTAAAAATAGAACAATATGTTGGATTCCATTAATAATTGATGAAACCTTCAATATGTGAGATGGATAAGCATTCTATACTATAGAAAGAAATCCAAGCAGTTTGTACGCCACAGTCAGTGACAGCGGCGGCGAAGCACCATCATGCGGGCCTTCGCTTACCTGACCGACTCTTCATACGGTGGGCCCGCAGGCGCTTAGACACACGATTAGCGCGCACTCCCGACATTTTTGACTAATTTGATAACGAACCCAAATCGAACGTTAATACTGTGAAAAATTACACTAAATTATATAAATAAAAAACATATATTCTTCCATAAAAATCGTACTCACAATAGAGTTACTTTCAACCGTTTCACAAAAGTCTTGACTGTAGTAATGTTATTGGAGAAATAATTACCACAATTTTTTTTTAAACAATCGTATCGCAGTGAAGTTAAAAATTTATTCACGTATAAATTGAAAATTGTGCACAAAGGACGACTCTAGACAAGAGAGAATTGATGAAAGAAAAATAGTGACAGATGAGCGGAGCTGTCTAAATCTGGACAAAGACAGAGAATTTAAAAATGACATTCAAATAAAAGATTATAAAAATTTAAGACAGATTAAATAAACTAAAGAATAAATTCACTTATTATATTAACGATTATTACTGTTTTAGAAAAACTTAAAGAAATGAAACCATAAAATGATTTTGCTAACGTCATAATCGTCATTAAAAATAATAAAAAAATTACGTAATGTCACATTATTTACTGGGACAAATGTCAAATTGAGCAGCTGATTATCGAACATTTCATTTAGTCGTGATAGAATTTATGCATAGATAAAAAGTTTATTTATTATTGAAGAATATTATATACACGATGTTGCGAAACATTGCACTTGGGACTGGTATGATTGCGTTGATACCGACAGTCAGCGCTGCATCCCCTTTACAAGAAAACTCTGGAGAAAAAATGAAGCCACCACCTATGAAACTCTCCGAACTTCCTATATATGAGGCACCACATGCTGAATACGGAGAGTGCGTATTTTAATAGCAATTTCACACCTGGCTAAAACAATTAACCTATTTAAATTTTTCAATTATGGTACATTTGGACTATGAGTACAGATTAAGTTATTATTTAATAAAATATTATGTACATGTGATACACAATATACCAATAATTTATATGTGCCTTAAGATTTAAATGCTTATTTAAATTGCAGGTATTTTCAATCACAAGCAAATGCAAATAAAAAGAGCTATTTAAGATCAGTGATACTACCTCCTGTACAGGCAGTGCGAGAGACTGCTGAAATAGGAATTGCTCACACTGAATCACTCCTGCATACAGTACAAGACAATTATCATGAATTCCGTGATCGAACTGATTGTATGTATATCTTTGTAATTTATTGTTAAACTTAAAATTTTACCACATTGAGAATGTTGGTCTCTATAGGAGTTACATGAATGGTATTAATAGTTTTAGATATGATTATATAAATAATCACCAACAGTTTTGTTCAAAATCATCATCTTTAGATTTTATAATTTCTTAAGTATTTTTTTATTAAAAAAATATTTTCAGATCCTATAATTATTTCAGTTTTTTTATACAATTCTTTCACTCTCCTGTCACTATGTTTTGATTCTAGAAATGCGTTTTAAGTGCTTCCTTATAATTATAGGGATTGTTAAGTATTTAAGAGAAGAAGAAAATAAAGAAATACGATATGGAGCTGTTGTTATGGGAGGTCTTACAGGATTTATATTTGGTCTCAGAGGAGGCATCATTCGAGTATGTATTTTAAAAATTTCATGTCTTTACATTACTTCATATAAAGTACTTCTAATGTTATTATTCACATTTGTCTAAATATTAATAAAATCGAATTTGTTAAATGTAAATAATTTTTCAGAGGGTATTTTACGCCGGTTTAGGTACAACAGCAATGGGAGCTATTTGTTTCCCTGAAGAGACTAAGGAACTTGCAAAGAGCAATGGTGCTTTGACTAAGCAGTACATTAATATTGCTTACAACTTTTTCTATGGTGGTTAGTATTAAACTGTAACATTTTAGGTATAAAAATTTATATTCATAATTTATTAATATAAGATTTTGAATTTTAAATTCAACATGTGATTATAGAAATTATTGTGTGTGCACATTTGATTACCAGTGAAACCAGGTGATCCACAACTGGAAGTGAAATTCCCCGAGTTGTCATTACCTAAAAACTTCTCTGAATTCGTCGATTTAACTGTTTCATTTGCCGTTTCTGCTAAGCAGGCTATAATGCCTCCTCCATCTAAAGATGAAATTGATAAACCTTCAGACAGTAAGGAATAGGTATAGATATGAAATCAGCTTGATATCATCTTTTGCATGTACTGACATGCTCTTTTTATTGCTTTGCTTTTATGTTTCCACTGTAGGGTTGATATCCTTGCACGAAGTCCTATCCTTTATTCCTATTTGTTGAAGTCAACTTTACTATGGTGGCATGTTTAATTTGTAATCATTATTACATTTTTTCTCTTCCCTAATTTTGTTTGTTTTTCAAAGAGAAACCTTTATATAACCTATAAAAAATGATTATTATTGAATAACATTTATATTCAAAGGATTTTCTCCTGCTTGAGTATATGCTTATGATTGGTTGATATTTTCCAATTTAATATAGATGAATTTTAACTGAAGTATGTTTTTATTATTTAAAGAATAACATTTCGGCATATCCTGATGCAATTTTAAGCGCACTAGTTTATGAGCTTATGGCCACTCTTCATTTACATATACTGGCTTAGTAACTCATCAATTATCATGGACTTTTTGTAACATTTTACTTCTATTTTCAGATAAACTGAAAACCAATGTAGAAAATCAAACTATGTGAAACAAATGATCAATAACTCATGTCATAAAAGTAAATTTGTATAAAAATTTTTTTTCAGTGTAATGAAGTAATGAATATATACAGAACAACCACTTATTATTTATTACTGTGTTATAAAATTAATTTTTAATTTAAAACAAAATGTTACATTAATTTTATAGTTCATTTAAATTAAAATAAAACTTATTTTAAAAAGTATGAAAATCAGGCAAATATCATTTCTTCCCTGCGCTTTTTTGTTACAACGGTTCCTGGTTTATGTTGAGCTTCGGGATGATTCATGAGTTCAGGTGGACAAGTGGACACTGAGCTACTGAGTAATACTTGCTTTAGGTCGTAGAACACTGCCGAGTCTTCTTTGGTAACAAAAGAAATTGCTTTACCAGTTTTACCCGCGCGTCCCGTACGACCAATGCGATGCGTATAATCTTCAATTGATTTAGCCATATCGTAATTGATTACGATGCTAACATCTTTAATATCGATACCTCGCCCAGCAACATCAGTAGCAACAAGTATGTCTTTAGAACCATTTTTGAGACTGGCCAATGCGAAATCACGCTGCTCTTGACCTTTGCCACCGTGCAATGTACAAGCATTAAAGCCAAGTTTTTCCAAACCTTTTGCAAGAACATCTGCACCTTTTTTCTGGTTAACAAATATAATTATAGGTGGCTCAACACCACGCTGAAGTATCTCTGTCAGTTTTCTTCGCTTCTCACTTTCACCAATCATGTACACAACTTGTTCAGTTCTATCAACCGGTTTACCCACAGATCCAATGTAAACTATAGCTGGCCGTCGAAGATAACTGCGAGCTAACCGTTCTACGGCAGGAGGCATAGTTGCTGTGAACATCACAGTTTGTCTATATTTCTTTTTAGTATTATAATTGGCCAAAAGAACAGTAGCGTCTTCAGCAGCATCTGTATCGGGTTTGATATTAGATACAGGCATATACTCAAGAATTTTTTGCACATCTGGTTCAAAACCCATGTCAATCATACGATCAGCTTCATCAAGAACTACATACGTACAACGGTTCAGAACCAAATACCTATTTTCTAATACATCAATAAGACGACCAGGAGTGGCGATAACGATTTCACAACCCAATCTAAGTTTAAAACCTTGTTCTTCTCTAGAAAGACCTCCTACTACTACTACTGATGTAATACCTAAAGGTATACCAAATTTATTAGTTTCTTCTTCAATTTGTTGAGCCAATTCACGCGTTGGGGCTAGAATTATTGCGTATGGCCCTTGATCTGCATCCTCCATACGCTCATTTTTTGGTAATGATTGAATCCATGTGAGCAGCGGAATAAGAAATGCCAGTGTTTTACCCGAACCTGTTTCAGCCACACCTATAATATCACGATTTTGTAATCCTATAGGGATAGCTTGTCGTTGAATAGGGGTTGGACTCTTATAGCCAACTTTGTTTATGATTTCCATTATATCTTGATGGAAGCCCGCTTCTTTCCAAGATCTGATAGGGTTAGGTATCTTTCCACCCTTGATAGTGATATTATAATCCTCTCTGAATATACGCCAATCTCTTTCAGTCATTTCATCTTGGTCTTTTTCAGACCAGTGTCTGTCATCCCATTTCTGTTTATCTTCTTTCTTCTTAACCTTTTTCAAACGTAATTTTTCCTGTTCTTTTTCTAATTCAGTTCGACGTTTCTCTAACAGATTACCATAGAATTTGCTATGGTCTTTCTTTTGTGCCTTTATATCAATACCAGCAATATGTCCACGACCAAAAAATTGGACTTGATGTCTTTCTTTATATAAAATATTATAATCATTAGATGTGTCCTCTGATGCATCCCAGTCAAAAACAAATTTCCTATCATTTAACCTTCGCACCCTCCGTTTCTTTTTAACAATACCTAAGTACCGTGCTTTAATGGCTTCCTCTTCTCTCTCCTTATCCTTATTTTTAGATAAATCTTCATTTTTGTCTTTTCTATCATCTCTTCTATCTGCTGTATTCTTTCTTTCTTCATACTTGCGCTCCCTCTCTCTTTCACGTTCTTTCTCTCTTTCCTCTCTGTGCTTTTTTTCTTCTTCTTTTTTGGTGGGTACTGTTAAATCAATAGTTGTTACAGCTGGTCTTTCAACATTTGCTTTCATAGCTTCCACTTGTTCTCGCCTTCTTTCTATTGCTAAAGCAGCTCTTTGCTCTTTAGTTAAGAAAACAGGTTTACTTCTAGCCTCTTCTTCAGCTTTTTTCTTTGCAAGAAGCTCTTCTAATGACAGAGGTTCTTTTTTCACCGGCTTTTGTTCTTCTTCCGAAGCATCTTGCTTTTCCTCTGATTCTTTTTTATCATCATCTTTTTTATTTTTGATCTTTTCCTTGTCATCATACCTTTTATCCTTATCGTATTTTTCTTTAAAATCACGTTTCTTTGGACTTCTTGACCGACCGCGTTCTTTTCGGGAAGGACTTTTCGAACGTTCACGGTCTCTACGTGGACTTTTGGAACGATCTCTTTCCTTCCTCATAGGACTGCGAGATCTATCTCTTTCTCTTCGCGGACTTCTTGACCGTTCACGACGTTTATTTTTATCTCTGTGCGAATCACGATCATCATAACGATCTCTTTCACGTCTTTCTCTAGAACGTGATCGCCGGCGCTCTGGACTTCGGTCTCTTGCCATAATGTATATAAAACTAGAAATATACAATAAAAACTTACATTGAAATCGGAAAATCAGTTTGTGTTAAAAAAGTGATATTAAAACAATATTGACTACAGACTACAATCAGATATATTTAAATGTCATAAGGCAATAAACAAAATTTTGCAGATAAAAATATTTTGATCATATATTTGAACACATGTTATATATTTGAGTATATGTTCATTACACAAAAATACATTAAAGGCTGATTAATTTATGCATGTTTAAATCGATCATTAGTTGTTTTTTTAACTTAAATGATATACTACTCTAAATAATGAGTGAATACATCATCACATGTACACAAATATAACAACAAATAAAAGACGTACGTAATAGGGATAACACGTATTTACGCATCTAGGTTTTGAGCTCTCGAAATAAAAACATGCATATTATAAATTACGTACTTTTTACTTCCTTTAACACAGCACTTATTCTGATCGCCAAACTTCAGTTTGAAGAGGGCACCTTTTGAATTAAATTCGAGAACACGAGATTGAATTAAATTTACGTAAGAAGTACTATTAAAATTATTTGATTTTTGTTAAAATCCCAAAAGGCATTTTATTTTTGTGTGTTCTTTTTGCATTTTATAGAGGTTTAATTTCTCAGTTTTATACACCAAGTATTTAATATATTTGAAAGTATTTGAAAACTTACTTTCCAGAAGTGGCATATACAAGAAAAACTTAGCAGTGCAGTATATGCTACATATATGTGTATATATCAAATTTATTTCGTTTAGCTCGCGGATACCGGATCCGCGAGCCCTGAGTCCGATGAAGCCGATATAGTTGTCAATAAAATTGCGGCGAGAACATCACCGTCAAAAAAAAAAAAAAACAAAAAAAAAGCAGTACATGCAAGTACTTAGTATGACTTTACCTAGTATCTGATAACAATTTGAGCGATTGTTGATTTTCACAAACTCTGTGTAAAATTGTATTTATTATTTATATATGTCACGTTTGACTTAAAGTTAAAAATTGTTTGTTTTTAATATGGAGTCTTATTCCAAGTTGAAAACACTTGTTACCTCTGCAGCTGTCGCAGTTGGTTGCGCCAGTGTAACATTCTTGATATTTAAATATAAATTGAAATATAGAAACGCGGAAGATGCTCTTACATATTTGACTATAAAGAGCGTAACTACTGAAGAATCTTGCAATGAGGTGGTTAATGAATTACGAAGGTAAAGTGTGGTCTTAGATAAATTGTTATATTATGCTAATAATTGGATTGGAACAATATGGTCAGTTTTTATGGGTTACTCTATGACACCATATCGGCAATAACAATATGGTTTCTTTTAATGCTTATAATAAATTCCTTATCTAAATTTCAGGAGAATAAAATTACATGGAGCGGTTGGGTTTGATTGTGAATGGGTTACTACCCAAGGCAGGAGACAGCCAGTTTCTTTGGTGCAGCTATCATCGTTTGATGGCTATTGTGGTTTATTCAGACTTAGTCACTTAAAAAATATACCCAATTCATTAAAGGTTGTTGTAATGTGCATAATTTTATTTATTATATTAAAATATTTGAAAATTTCAGTTGACCACAAAGTACAAGAAATGAACATTGATTTAAGCAAAGAATATATAGTAATTTTAATTTTTTTTTCTATGATAATTATTTTTGTTTACTTTCAAAAATCTAAGCATGTACCATTACTAATTAAGAATTTTTACCCAACACAAAATTGTAGGAGTTATTAGAAGATAAGAATATATACAAAGTTGGTGTGGCGCCATTTGATGACGCCAAATATTTATTTAATGATTACTCAGTGACTTTAAAGTCAACTTTAGATTTGAGACATATTGTAGAACAGTGTGGCCATACACAAGGAGGCTTGGCTTTTCTAGCCCAATCAGAGCTAAGCATCATATTGGACAAAAGTTGGAAGGTGTGTATAAAGCATACTAAATTTTTCTTGTGTATTGTAAAATAATTTAATTACTAGAAATGTATTAATTTTAACCACAATGTCTCCTATTTATGTATATATTATTTTGATGGGAGAATAAATGATTATAAAATTAATATTATTCAAAAATATGAATAAGACATACTTTAATGATGAATACCATCATCTGCACTCACTACATGCCACACCAATTCATATTTTATGTGGTCATGACATAGGCTAACATCCAACAGAGGTATGTACTTTATACACCATTGTTTATTAGCTTTTATTGTTTATTCAAGTAATTAAAAAAATATATATATTTTGCAGGTGCGGTGTAGTAATTGGGAGGCAGAGGAATTAACAGTAGCACAAATAAATTACGCAGCAGCCGATGCCCATGTTGCTATTAAGATTTTTGTCAACCTCATTAATGAAAAAAATGGGTCCTTATGGAGTTGGTTCCAGCGCACAAACCACAATAATGTTTGGCACAATCTTAATGACATATGTTGGAAATATGCTGATGTCAGATTTAAAACCAAACAGCCAGCTAAGATAAGGAGTGAATTAATGTATGTTATATTTTTTTGCTTTAACTTTTTATTTTTTTTAAAACAAAATTGCACTATTAAAATCATTAAAATGATATTATTTCTGGAATTAAATAATTTATTTATTAGTATATTTTTGTTTAATGTTGTCCTCATTGAAGCTAAGCCTACAATTAAATATTATTTTCTTATTGTATATGTATTTTTAAATTTAATGACTCGGGGGTTAATCACAGATAGTATTTAACAAAATAATGGTTTCCACCGATTAAATATTAGTTTGGTACAGATAAACTAAAATTGATATTAGTAATTTACTCCGCTGCTATTTGTAAATTGCACATATTGTATTTTTTTAAATAGTTCTACTTTATTCATTATAGAAAAACAGAAAAAGAAGCAAAGCAAGCTAAAGAGATCACAACAATAGTACCAAAACGATACCCACATGCAACTCGAACCAAGCCTTTATACCATAATTGTTTCCTAGAGGCTCCAGATGGTGAATTGCTTTGCACTTGTGATACCAAAAAGGCCGCCTGGTGAGTATTGATATGGAGTCATATATATTCACATTTTGTGTGTCTATCACACACAAAATGTTAATTTAACGTTTAAAAAAAAATAATTAGTGTATTTTCCTCACTTTATCCTTGGAGCTCATTCTATCTTTTAACCTTCATGTGCATTTGTAATTAGTAATTCTTAATGAAAGTTACCACATACTGTACACTGCGACCGACGAGAAGATAATTGAGCTGGAGGAGGAATTGAGCAGGTAAAGATGGGATATAGTAGGGTTATCCGAAGTCCGAAGAGAGGGGGAGGACACGATAACTCTTAAATCAGGCAACCTGCTCTATTTCCGGTAAGGCGACCAGCAGTCCCAGGGTGGCGTCGGGTTTATCGTCCGCAAGTCTCTTGTGAATAACGTTGTCGACATCGTTAGTGTGTCAACAAGATACTCAGAGTTACCAAGCGTTACTCGCTGAAGGTCATACAGGTATACGCACCGACTACGGCACACTCTGATGACGAGGTGGTAACTGTGTATGAGGATATTTCTAAAGCCATACACAGTTCCAAAACTCAATACACCGTTGTCATGGGAGACTTTAATGCAAAACTAGGGCAGCGAAGTAGTGGAGAACTGAAAGTGGGGCAATTTGGATATGGACAGAGAAATCCATGAGGCCAAATGCTCGCCGACTTCATGGAGAAGGAGGGCCTCTATATAATGAACTCCTTCTTCAAGAAGCGTGCCAGCCGTAAGTGGACGTGGATTAGTCCTGATGGAGCCACTAAAAATAAGACTTCATTATGTCGACGAAGAGGCAGATATTCAAGGATGTCTCAGTGATCAATGCTCTAAAAGTGGGCAGCGATCACCTAATCGTAAGAGGCATCTTGAATATCAACATAAAGCTCGAACGATTTCGACTGGTGAAGTCCACGCTCCGGCCAGCGCCCATCAAACTCCAAAACCCCGAGAGCTTTCAGCTTGAACTACTAAATCGCTTTGCATCCTTAAGCGAGTGCATTGATGTGGACGATTACAACACCAGGTTCGTAGATGCTGTCCGTACGGCAGGACTTTTAAAGTCCCCCGTAGCAGAAAGAAGAAGCCGATCTCTGACCACACATTAAACCTCATGACCGAAAGACGAGAACTGGTCCTGAAGTCTCCTGAAGATGCCACCAAATATCGGCAGCTGAATAGGCCGGTCTCTAAGTCTCTGACTCGCGACATACGCCAATTTAATACTGACAGTGTTAAAGAGGCAATAGAGCGGAACAAAGGCTCTAAAGTATTCGCACGAGATCTGTCTATCGGGCAAAGCCGGTTGACGTGGCTGAAGACAGAGGACGGCAGGATCGTACCGTCAAGGGCCGAGGTTCTGGAGGAGATTGAGCGGTTCTATGGACAGCTGTACACGACTACATGTTCTCCTCGTGGACTAGCATCAGATCCAAGAGCTAGTCTAGCCCGACACTACTCTGAAGATATCCCGGTTGTCAGCCTACACGAGATTAGTGTGGCTGTGAATCAGCTTAAAGGCAACAGGGCACCTGGTGATGACGAAATAACAGGTGAACTTCTGAGAGCTGGTGGAAAGCCGATCCTCGAAGTCCTGCAGAAGTTGTTCAATTCCGTCATACTAGAAGGCCGATCGCCTCGGGCATGGCACGGAGGTGTGGTGGTGCTTTTCTTCAAGAAGGGAGATAAAACCCAGTTGAAGAATTATAGACCCATCTCACTTTTGAGTCATGTCTACGAGTTGTTTACAGTACAGAAGTCCCATGAGTATAACCAGCCCCTGTGCTTAGCGTTTGTGGACTATGAGAAAGCCTTCGATTCGATTGAGATATGGGCCGTGTTGCAGGCCCTCCAACGGTGCCAAATAGACCACCGGTACGTCGATGTTCTAAGGTGCTTGTACGAGAACGCTACCATGTCAGTCCGCCTCGAAGACCAGAGCTTGAAACTGATCCGATTGCAGCGTGGAGTAAGACAGGGAGACATCATATCTCCGAAACTGTTCACCGCTGCATTGGAAGATGTCTTCAAGCTTCTGGATTGGGAGAATATGGCATCAATATCAACGGCGAGTACATCACGCACCTTAGATTTGCCGACGATATCGTGGTTTTGGCTGAGACCATCGAGGACCTCAACACAATGCTCGATGATCTTTGTAGAGTTTCACAACGAGTGGGTCTTAAAATGATTATGGACAAGACCAAAATTATGGCAAATGTCCATATTGTACCTACTCCAGTAACAGTTGGAAACTCTACACTTGAAGTTGTTGACAGATATGTCTACCTCGGACATACAATCCAACTAGGTAGGTCCAACTTCAAGAAAGAGATCTCTCGTCGAATCCAACTCGGATGGGCAGCATTCGAGAAGCTAAGACATATCTTCTCGTCCAATATACCGCAGTGTCTCAAGACAAAAGTCTTTGACCAGTGTGTGCTGCCAGTGATGACATACGGAGCAGAGACGTGGCCGCTTACTGTGGGCCTTGTCCGCAAGCTTAAGATTGCTGAGAGGGCGATGGAGCGAGCTATGCTCGGAGTTTCCCTGCGAGATCGAATCAGAAATGAGGAGATCCGCAGGAGAACCAAGGTCACCGACATAGCTCGAAGGGTCGCCGTCGCAAAGTGGCAATGGGCAGGGTACATAGTTCGCAGAACCGACGGCCGTTGGGGCAGAAATGTTCTCGAGTGGCGGCCACGTACCTGAAGACGTAGCGTGGGCAGACCCCCCACAAGGTGGACCGACGACCTGGTCAAGGTCGCTGGCAACCATTGGATGCGGGTGGCCCAGGACCGGTCTGAGTGGAAATCTTTGGGGGAGGCCTTTGTCCAGCAGTGGACGTCTTCCGGCTGATTGGATTGGATTGAATGAAAGTTACTATAATCCATGTTAATATGTAATTTTTATTGTATGCAAATACTAATTTGCTCTTAGAAGGTGTCTTGTATTATATATTTTTTTTTTTTATATAGTCACGCCTTTTTCCCAGTAGGGGTAGGCAGAGGTGAATAAACACCCACATTTCGCCAGATGTGGTCAGATTAGGTCCAGTGTAACAGGGGGCGAGCCTGTTGCCACTTTATTGGGACCACCGCACACACACACACAAAGATGATATCAGTGTGCGGGTTTCCTCACGATGTTTTCCTTCACCGTTTTTGTATCTCGCTGTTGTAACTAAAGTTCACAAATGTACATAACTTAAATATTAAGTCATTGGTACATGCCGAGGTTTGAACCCGCGACCTTCGGAATGAAAGCCGCACGCTCTAACCATTAGGCCAGCGAGCTACGTATTATAAACTATCACCTTAATAACTTAAATAAATAATATTAATTGTATTTTTGTCAGTACAATATTCAGATTTCTCTTGTCTATTATGCATTCAAAAATGGAACATGGAAAATGTGTATTTAATATTAGTTATCCAGTGTGTAATGCTCATATTATATATTTAGAATAGAAAATGCTTTTATCATCATCACCAGCTGATCAATGTCCACTGCTAGACATAGGCCTCCCCCAAAGACCTCCACATTGACCCGTCACAAAAATGCTTTTTTATTGCATATCAAATAATATAATATTTATCAAAAGAATATTATTATTTACTTACAAGTTATCGGGTTCAAGGGCCATAAAGATTATTATGTAGGACTCCGTCACTGGAGGTCGTCCAAATTCGTTCGTTTCAGCCGCAACATCTTTACTATGTCCGGATTTGGAGGGTCAATTAGCTATTAAAATTATTGGGCTAACGAAACTTAACATCTAGGGTCATCCTAATCGGCGCCACAATCTGTACTACTTACTCTTGTCGGTTGGAATAAAATAAGTATTTTTTTTAGGTACGTCGAGAAAGAATTAGCAGATATTGTAAAGGAAGATCCTATGACAGTTCGTCTGCGTTTTGAACCATCTGGTCGCTCCGTGGGCGACGTGGGCAGGTACTACCAGCTCACTAAAGAAAACAAATGCGTGGTCTGCGGCGGCAGCAACTCATATATACGGAAAAACGTTGTACCACGGGAGTACAGAAAGTATTTTCCAGGTAATCAAACAGAAGTAAACTTAAGTTTGTTCTTCTTAGGGAAAAAAATAATAAGCTTAAAGCCAAATATTTTTTTATTTTTTTATTTATGATGGTTTAGCTCTTTACTGTTACTGGTGTTGAGTGACAATAATGCCGTGGATGGAGAGGCGAGGTCGATCAGATTACTCTGGCTTTGATACTTTATCATAGTCGCAGATTTATAAAAGGGGGTGGCAGTTGTTAAAAAGGGTGTAAAGGGTCCTGCATAACAATTCAAGAGACCCAAGCCAAGCTCACTTGCTCGTGGTGCAACCTGCTAATCAACAAACGAGGCTATGGCTTCTACCAAACTGTATTGGGCCTGTATCATGAAAAAAGGCCCAAATCTCCCCCTATGAACTTCTACAGACAACTAGTGTCTGGCGATTTTGCGGGCAGCATAAAATCAATCGATGTGGAGATCTTAGGGGGAGGCTTATGTCCAGCAGTGGAGGTCTAGTGGTTGATGATGATGAGTTGTTAAAAAACTTCGTTGGCTTAATTCGTTAACTTATAAAACCTTTAAATATTACAGGAGTAATTAAAAGCTAAACATTTGAATTAAATACTATACTCCATTTTTTTTTTTTTTAGAAATAATGAAGGATCATTCGTCACACGACGTGGTACTCTTGTGCGTGGGATGCCATCAACGCAGCAATATGCAAGACCAGGTGGTACGCGAGACGCTTGCGGCGAGGTGTGAAGCGCCATTGAGCGTGCATGGCGATACCAAGTACAAAGAGGACCCCAACTGCAGGTTACCTAAACTTTTAACAATTAATATTTACATGGTCAAATGGGGTTGAAACATTTGTCTATATTTTAAGGGTGGGGTGATTGTACTGTATCACAATGTCCTCAGACAACATGACGTGTCTTGTAACCCATCGCTTATTACAGTACTCTTTCAATCTAAACCTGGAAAGATTTGGACACCACTTATTTTATATGAACAGAAGCTATGCTGGTCTATCTATATGAACAATTTCTAGCAATAGATACTTTCTATAAGTATTAATATGTGTTATCTATCAGCAGCAATAATGGACTTTTCTGGTGCTAGGTCTCCGCAACTTCTTTTGCTATCAATAGGCAATAATCACTGGATTCCGGTCTAAAGAGTGTACCGGAATTACTGTAGTCATTACCTTAATATAGAAGAAGACCATAACATTTTGTCTTATAATATACTGCCATGTATACCATCAAGTGTTCCTCCAACCTTGTTATGGGCTTGCATATCACTCACGATCAAGTAATCATTTCATCACTTTGTTGAAAAAATTTTGATTATTGCGTTAATAAATAACTTTTACCTGTAAATAGGAAAATACGATCAGCTGCTCGGGCTCTACTGTACCAGTCAAGAAAGCATGTGTTGCCAGAAAGCAGGAGAAATGAGTTGGAGAATGTACTACTTCAACATTTTCCTGATCATGAACACATTACAAATGAACTACTGGAAGAAGCTTCGGATATTCAAGTTGTGTATGTAATGTTATATATACCTATATTAGTGGATCTCAATATCAGTGTTAAGTGACAAAAGAGAAAGCTGTTGATGGCAAAGCACTTGGACACAATACTCTGGGTGTTTTGCAGCTGCAAAACATTAATGTGGTGTCGAAAAAACCTTATTATTAACCAAACTCCACATGTGGTAATTGAATCGACGGGGATGTTTGTGCTACAAGGCAAGTGCTTAGTCATTGCACCATAGCCCCTAAACTAACCATGTATTAACTAATATCTGCATGCTGTTATTTAGTCAAATTTTATTTTTATTGATATTAAAATTAACAGTAACAAAAATAAACAACCTTCTCATTTTCCCACTGCTGAAGCAGCTGCATACAACTGTGCGCTAGTGAAGTAATGTTTGATAGATTTCACATGACCATGAAAGCCATAGAATCGAATACTGCCTCTTTGAGACAAATAGCACATATAACTGATATAGATATTGATATATGTAAAATGTCTCTTTAGAAAATTAATCTCTTACATATTTCCCACAGAGTATTATTAAAAAGAGAAAAGAACAATAAATGAATCGAATCTATTCTCTGGGTAACAAATAAAGAAATAAGTATTGTACATGATAGTAAGTGAACACCTTAATAAGTAGACAGCCGCATAACCTGCACGTAAGAGACAACGGGCACATTACTGAAAGTATGACTTCTGTGTGATAACAGTGGCATTGTCAGTGGAGCAGATATGTTAAATGTCCTAAGTTGGACGTTACATATTAATCAACACAATATTTTTTAACAGGTTTGAAAACATCGATTATGAGTCTCATGGGCACAAAGTGGTGGAATACTATTTGAAACATGATGGACTACTCCGATTAGAGGAACTCTGGAGAGAACATTTCTTAGTTTCTATGAGACCAAGATACATGCCAGAACTCTGGTCGATAAAGCATAATGAAGAAAGGTTAGTCGCATCTGTAAATGTATAAGTAGTATTTAAATAAGACTGTACTGTGTTAATTTTAAGCATTATATGTTGTTACTTAGTTATGCAATTAGATAATAAAAATATAAAAAAATTAGCTTATAAAAAAGAGATGAGAATTAATTGAAGATGAATTTTCATTCTTAAATGTAAACAGTTTTCTGTGCAAATTTACCTTAATAAATATTCTAACAAGTTGTGTTTATTAAATTATGCGTTTTATGGTTTTTTTTAATACATTTTCAAAGAAATATTATTGTTTTTGCTTTTGATCTATAATTTTTCTTGTTATGTTACTTTAGGTTGACGTTTATATTGTATCATTTTATAAAGTTTATATATGGATAAAGGCAAGTCCACGATTTAGTGATACTGTCATATATTTGATTTTTTTATTGTTTCAGGTTGCGTGTACGAATGGATGAGGGTCGCCTATCAGAAGAAGAAGCAAAATTATTAAGAATGTTAATTACATAAGATAAATATAGTTTTTAAATTTTTTTAAAAAGTTTTTTTTTCACAATGTATGATAAATACAAGAGACCTATGGTCCCGCGGAAGTCTATCGGTTGAAATAATAATGATAATAATAAGAACGTGTAGGATTCTTGAAAAGATCAGACAAAAAAGCCTTTGAAGGAAGAAGTAACTTCAGTAAATTTAGACTTACTTTTAATGAACACCTGAAAGATTAAATTTTTCTGTACTATTTAGACGAAAGCGTTAATTTAACATGTTATTGAAATCGTTGCATTTATAAAAATTGTAGTGTAGCACTGAACATAACATATGAGTCAGGTGTAAAATTTATTTTAATGTAACGTCTGTGCTATTGGGACTATCCACTTATTCAACCTTCCCCAATCCAATACTAACTCACCTTTCTGTTTTATATACATTATCTTCATATATATATGTATATATTTAGATTTGTTTGAGTGTTCAGTTATCGGTTTTTATTTCTGTTATTGTGTTTATTTCCAGTTTATTTTATTTAATTTTAAATTAGTTTTCTTAATTTTTTGTTTAGCTCTGAGCCCTACGAAGCTGCTTTGATGTTAAAGAAACTAGCGGCGCTAACATCATCATAAAAAAAATGTACGGCTGATAAGCTGCGGAAGTACTTACTATACTACTAATACTAAAGTACTAGCAATACTTTAATTAACTAAAACCCACCCGTAAATTATTTTGGTTCAACTGTAACAGCAAAATATTGTTTTTTTATTCAATTAAGCAACGATAGGCCTGAACATAACAACGTGGCGTTAATTAGGACGGTTTATATTGTACCACATTAAGCTCTTCGCCGGAGATATTACTTCAGTAATTATACTAGCAACAACATAATCCGTGACACAGTAATGTTTGCGCAATACTAAACAATAGTTTCCGGTAACAGAAACCTACCACCACTATTAATGTTTACATGAGTTTTTTGCTTTTATAAACTTTAATTTAGTTGATATTTACGTTAATTAGTTATTGTTTTAATAAAGTACTTCATGCGTAGACTGTATGGATAAACGTTGTTAGGATCTGTATTTATCACTGACGTATGATAATTGGTAAACTTCAAATTTGAAATAAGTTAACCGTTACATTTGTTATAAAATACAAAAGTGTAATAATATTTAGTTAATTTCAGTTTTTATTATGACGATAATGACGAACGCTAAGCAAATTAAAATAACAAAGTTATTTAAAAAAGGAGGTAAGTTGTGTTTGATTCAAATTGATTCGGTTATTACAATAAATTAAGAATACAATCATTGGTCGTATTTAATAATAGTAATAATTCATCCTTAGCTACAAAAGCACCAGACGATTGTCAGGAATTAGAAGATGAAATACAGAAATTGAAGCAGAGACTCCAAGAAAAACATAATGAGTTATTTCAAATCCAACGTAATAAATACAAGAGTAAACTTTCCACATGTAAGAAGAATAAGCCTGCCGCATTTGTGAAACCCCAAGTATGTGCGAGGATATATTAATTACATAAATCTTATTAAACAATTTCTATGATGCAATCTCCGCTTACTGCTTAATTTTTTTTTAAATTTTTAACCATTAGAGAATAATACTGGAGAATTCAATAGAGAATATGAAGAGGAACTTAGAGTTGATGTCAATGCTGTCTGGTATAGAGGTGCAGTCGTTTATTGTTGGTGACCATTGCTGTATCATGTATCATTTGCAACATGATGCAGAACACCAGGTCAAACATGGACTGAGGATTGACATGAGTTCTGGTATTATTAGTTCCTTTTTAATTATTATGAGATAAGTTTTTTTTTACACAATTGAGCTACGAAACGAGTGGGGTTTTACCTGATGGTAAGTTATGGGCCCGTCCATAATGACTTGGCCTAGTTAGGATGGAAACAATGCATTAAATAGTATTCATCTCTTATAGAAATACATTTTTAGGTCCCATTTACCCAGTAATATCACTACAGCACCTTTCAAACTGGAAAACTAATGAAATGATATTTCTGATAATCTAATTTATCCTCCTCTAATCTATATTATGTTTTACTTTAACCTAACAGTATTAACTACAGTCCAAAGGTTATTACTATGGTGATAGGTACATTTATCAAAACCTAGTTTTCTAAACTGGATGTAAATCATGGTGTGATTATCTTTATACAATATTGTTTAATTTGGTGGTTATATTATTAAATATATTTATTGGTATACTCATTTGTTGTAGGCAAAAATGAAGTGACAATGTGTTCATTTCCTCTTGGATTTAACTTTAAAGCAATTGTTGACGAATTTGATAATGTGATGATGCCCACATGTCTTGGCTCAATAAGGAAAGCACTTGTTGCTTATTATGACAGACTCAACCAGTATGAAGCCTTAAAGGTAAAAACTAACCAAAATTTATTATCTAAATAGATGGTGTTTTAAAGGAGATTAATTTATTTTTAAGTTAGCTTTATACATTTATATTTAAAAAAATTGGCTGTTTTTGATGGAGTCATCTATGGGATTCTTTTGTTGTTGCAGAAATTATTAAATGTCGAGGGACAATTGTTTAAAAAGCTGGACACATCATATGTAAAAATATCTTTCTATGCTCGTTCTATTAGAGAGGGTGAAGATGAACCAATGTCAATTGTATTAACTTTGGAGTACAGGGTTTATGATGTCAGACCAAAAATATACAGTTTTAATAACTGCGGTAAGATATTTGCAGAAACAGTAACATTGTTGTTTAATATTATATATAAACATTTAATATTTTTAACTGTTTAAATATAGTTTTGCTGAAAACTAAAACCTTTAAATATTTCTTTATAAATTACTTACATTATATACTAAAAAAAAGTATATAATTTTGACATTCTTAAATAGATTTATCAGAAGACGACATAAACATCATAAAATCTCAGTGCGCTGTGTTCAAAAAGAAGCCACTCCGGAAAGCATTTAAGGAGGCATTCATTGACGGAATCGGTCCATTTAAGCTAATGAAAGAGGTAAAAATATTTATTGTGAATTGAGAATGAGAGCAAGTGTCATTTAAATGAGCTAATCTGTCTTATTTTAATTATTAATAAATTAGTGTCAAAAAAAAGTCCAGCTAAAGAATATATGCAAAAATATATTTTTAATATTACTAAAGAAATAATTCAAAAAATATTAAAGTGCAGCTTTAGTTATGTTAACAAGTTAATAAATATAATAAATAATAAGAGATACCAGCTACATGAGTTTTAAAGTATTAATAACTTGTTTCCAGTTCAAAGCAGATGACCTAAATCGGCAGCGCAGACCTAAACGCTTCCGCCCCAACAACCGTAATTACAATAACGATGACACCTTCCTACCAGAGGAGTGTACAGACCAGAGTGATGACGAAGATGCGAATTAATTATCATATAGTTTCTTGGAGATACAAAAGATCATTCGATTTATGTGATGGTAAGTGACCACCATCACAGTCATGTCTCTGTACATTTTTAACAAATAAAAACTAATTTTTAAGTATCAATATCTTTGTTTGGCATAAAGATCTTGTAACCAGGCCATAAAATATTTAAAAAAAAAAAAGGACATTGTTCTTTTAATATTGAATCATTTTATAAAGCAAACCACTTATTAGCCAGTAATAGTTAAATATAATATATGCAAATATATGCAAAGGATAAAATGTTTTAATTTTTGATGATTGTTATAATAAACAAATTAAGGTTACTTTTTTAATCAATAGCAAAAATAAGGGTAGGTAGAGGTAATTTATTTTTATGTATAAATTGACATGTAAATGAAACAAATGTGTATTAATAAAATTTATTACAAATAAAAAAAAAATAATAAATCTTTCAGCCCTCTCCTCATTTGCATAGTAAGACTAAAACAGGATTTGATAGTAAAATGCATCGCTACACTAACATATTGAAATTATTAATTCATTATCCGAGTACTACTGAATGTGTGCTACGGATTTATATAAATATACAGACCTGTTCCCTCTGGTGAGACTTGGGCTTTCTCTCATAAACAGAGCCGAAACCAACCATTGCACTGGTCAAGTGTGAGTTTAAGAAAGCTGTTGCTCTTAGAACATGTCGGTTTCCTTCACTGGAAGCCAAAGTATAGAATTAAACCTGCAGAAGGAGCAAGTCGCTGACTCGCTTTACGAACTCATCTGTCTCATCTACCGATTAAAATATATTTAAAATGACAATACTTGTGCAATGATTAAATTATTTCTAATATATAATAATAACAAATTTTAATTTATGATATATTTAAAATATATTTGAATTGTATCGTTCATTCATCATTATAAAAATTAATTCTAGCTTGCACTAATTAAAATTGAATGTCATATCGGATTTCATACAATCTCTTAATTCATATGAATAGAATAGAGAAAGAAATAGGTTGTAAATAATTATTCCTAATTTCCGTTTACATTTCTAATGGAAACAGGAAGTAGTTCAGATGGCCTCTGATGATAATGTATTTACAAATTTCCTTGTTGCGGAATGATGTAGACAGTTTGTATCAGTGTATATCAATTGATATAAAACAAAATAGTTGACTACTCAAGTCAAGTAAACTGATCACATTTGGCTATGATTCTTCTAGATCCTAGATTTGTTGTTAATTTTTAATATAATAATAAAAATTTATTTAATTTTCAATTCTAGATCAGTTCCTATAAAACATCTAAGATTACGCAAGGTTTTTTTTTGTAGAGATTTTGCCTATATCTAATATTCTTAGGTCTTCAATTCAAAATTAGTATTTAAAACGATTTTATATTCAATATCATGTTGTTGTCCATTGTTCATGAGTTTAGATAATATTCAGAGGCAATGCAGAGCATTGATGGGTGTAGATATTCAGCAGTGGACTATTGGCTTACATTTTGATGAACCGAAGGCAAATATATTAACAAGTGAAATAAAAGATTAAAGGGTTGTATATAACAGAGCATATTTTATCCTGTTCCTCATGCTGCAGGCCATTGGGTCTTCGGTCAGACACCGCGATTGGGCAACGGTTTAACTTTGTATATGCGGACCAGCCAATGCTCCGTCGTGTACGCCTCCTCCAGGACGTCCAAGTTGAAATCCTTGTTGCCGATCTCGGCGCCGCGGACGCGGTCAAACCCGGGCGGTCGGCCTGTAAGCGATTCAAAAAACCGATAGGTCAATGTATATATTTTTTGTACTTGAATAGTTTGTCTATGTCTTAGCAGTGACCTCTATCAATACCTTAAACATATATCGATTTAAGAAATGGTATATACATGGATGCAGATGCAAATACAATGGCTTTGTATGACCTGCACTACACACCTAAGTATGACCAAACACATTGGATTTGTTGTCTACTTCCTTTGCAAGGGCCTACTTGACAAAGCTTGGTAATTTGAAGAGTTTCTTAAAAGCATTGTAAGACAGGCAGGTTGAACAACATCATTATCAGGTGATAGACATCCCCTGCTGGACATAGACCTTCGCCAAATATCTCTACACTCTATTCTCTGGTGACTGTAGTATAGCCTGCAGTCCCGTGGGCACCAGGGACTCGTTTGGAGCTGATATGGCAAGATTTGGGCCTTCATAAGGGGGCCAAGACAGCAGGAAACGAGCGCCAACACATATATGATCGTATGGGTCATTGTGTAATTAATGCTATAAAAGTATACTTACCGCCCTCCGTATATACGAGTCCGAACTTGTAGTAGCTCATCTTGTACATGAGGCAGTTGAGCAGCGTGTTAGAGCCGTCCGCGTCCACCCGGAACTCGCCGGCGGGCGTGTAATAGTCCGCCTCGCGGATGTGCGCGCCGCGCTCCGTGCTGCCTCCGATTCGCACCATCCAGAGGAACTTGTTGATGTCTGTGAAGTTAAGACACTAGATATAGAAAAATTACTTTCATTAATCCTTAATGGGCTAATAGTGTACTTTAATCTCATATGGAGTGTAAGGGTTTCTGCCTAACACCTTAGGGAGCCTTAGTCAACCTTACCTGCATGCGGTGCACCCTGCTGAATAACAGACAACACTGACCACCCACCAACCTGCACTGGGCCAGTGTCGCTCTTATTAGGTCTTACTCAATTCCCATCATTATTGATGGGAATTGAGTAAGCTTATACACTGTTGAGATTTTTGGTGGTGGCCTATGTCTAGCAGTGGATGTATATTGGGTGATGAGGTTGATGACGAATTTTATATGTCATTTAAATGATGGTGGGGTGAGGATAATGATGGTGAAGATTGCTAGTTCATGATACCTAAGCTTTAACATGTTAACAATTGAAACACAGTAATGCTGTTATAACTGCTGAATAACAATATAAGAGTTGTATCGAGTACCTGGTCTGAATGTTGATGTCAACTATTGCATTTTTAATTCTTCAATCTGAATATAATTTCACTTACCATCAGAGGAGTACCCGACGAGACCGCCGAATATCACCAGTACGTAGTCCACGTCGAGCTCTCTCATTATCTCGTAGGCGCGCTCCTCGGTTGAAGCCATCGCCTGCCCCACGCGCGATATGTGCGTGTTGTTCCACGTGTTATTGTCCACTATCACCGTTCGGTTCGCCATAGCGGTTATCTGATACCCGTAATCCCACCACGACATCACTTTTGCATCCTGAAATATTTAAGACAGTGTTAAGTTGTTTGTATTTACATAGATCATGGATGAAGCTGTGATAGCTGTTTTAAAAATGGCATTGAAGAGATGTTTCGAGCCCTAGTAAACATCACGAGAACACCAATATACTTATATAACAACTGTTAATTTGAGATGTGATACCCACCAAACTCCCAATTGGCCAGCATGATGATTAAATGACTCTTACTTCATTGTGGTGAGAGAAGGCTACTGGTCTAAGTACTGGGCTGTTTATTTTTTTATTTTGGTTTGGACATATGTGTTGCTGTTTCAACTGTCAAAATAAAAGCCAAAGTATTCTGTGCAATCAGGCATTATCATCCACTGTTATTTATATCATGTCAACTTGAAGTCATGGCCCCTTTTTATATAAAAATAGTTTTACCAGGATAAAGCTACAATGATGATGATAATGTCGTGTGGTGAAATATTTCTTACCTCAGGGGTGTTCATCTTCAGCCATGTGTACGCCTCGCGGAAGTCGTCAAATATAATCCGGGCGCCGTCGTGCGCCCGCGCCGATAGTACAATAGAAGGTGAAGAATACGCCTCCGAGGTCACCCAGGTGCAGTGGAACACGTAAGATATCAGAAGGCAGCCTAGCACACACACAAACAATGCGCCTACCTGCAAAATATGAAAACAATCAGATACCTGATAGGGTGTTTACACAACAATATACAGCATTTAGGTGTTTGGATCAGGTTTTGTAACTTACAAGCGATTACACCATCTTGAATTCCTGTATTTCAAAGTATTGCTGATCGAGAGTAGAAATAGGCGAATCACACAGAAAATCAAATTAGTTTGTATATTACCTCTGAACGGAAGACTAAATTGTTGTCATGCTTTTTCTTCTTTTCATGCTTCTCAACCTTAGGCTCAATGTCCTTCACATGGAGACTGAGCAGACTGGAGGCCGCGACGCCCGATACAATACACATTACTGGCGCAAGCACCAGCATGAGACGAACCATCACACCCTGAATGCAAATGTATCGGTAAGTTGTTGCAATGTGGTTGTGGTGTTAATAAGAAATAATGTTGATAGAGTCAGCGATCAAAGTGTATACAGTTCACAATGTGGAGGCTGATGGAGGGTTGTCTCGACTTCGCCTTCAACACATTCAAGCATTTCTTGTCATCATGAATTATATTTCATAAGTGATAGCTTGTGTAACATCAGGGAGTGGACCGGAATCACGAGTGCCACCCAACTGAAATATGCCAACCTCCGCTAGTCGGAGAAACACCTTAAGAAGAAGTGTTAGAGGTATGTAGGGCCAGTTGGTGACCTTTGGAGTCTAAGTTCAGTAGTGGATGTTTATTGGTCGAAGATAATGTCGATGAAGTGATAATAAGTCCACTGAAGCTTAAAGCCATATCAGGTAAATAAATAAATAAAACTATGGGCAATTATATTTTTTTTCTTTACAGCTGTAATGAAGGTGGCTACCTTAATATATAAATAAATTATAAATTTAATAAAAATCCATATAAACAACTCACTGCAAAGTATATGCTGAGCACTCCATACAATATGATGAAAATATTCGCATCTGTGAGCTTGCTGAAGCAAAAGTACAGGCCAGCGGGAAACAGGAACACCAGCACTTGCAGGTCGAAGTAGAAAGACGACCACGACGTCGGCTGATGTTCCGATACCGACGCTGCAAAATCATACCCATTTAATATATCCGAAATGTTCATCTCTTACAAACAAATTTCGTCCTGCCAGTAATATATATGATAGTCCTCAAAATATTTATTCTTTACTAAAAAAGATGTTCAGATTTATTACTGAAGTAAAGAAACTTCGCATAAAAAATATAATTAACATTTATTTCTCCCATTAAGTAATAAAGCATTCTTTTGCTATTATCATCATCATCTAATATACGTCTACTGCTGGACATATGCCTCCCCCAAATATCTACACATTGATCGGTTCTGTGATCCCTTGGTTACAGTGCCTTGCCAACATCTATTACAGCCAGCATATTTGACCTAACTTCAGATGGTGTTATGAAAATGAGGTAGATGATATAGCATATATCCACCTTTGGATAGCAGCAATACAATTATGGTGGCATATTCAATATAAGATAATTGTAGCAAGCCAAGTGAATTCGACAAAACTGTACCACGAACATCCTACACATCACACCATGGACTTCCATATTATATAGCAAGTGTTTACGCACTGTGCCTTATATGTAGTTTTTTTTAACAACTTTCAATAGTATGATATGTGAAATAATTATGTGAAAGTTTCACTTACCAATGATAGGGATGTGATTCTTGGCATAGGATGGGTCCAACAGAGAGTAGAATCTTCCAGTCCATGGTGAAATTTTACCTGTACATTAAAATAAAATTGTTACATTGTTTACAGTTTTATTCATTCAAAAAAGCCACTACAAAAACAGAATGTTCACCTGATGGTTAGTGGTATGTCTGCTCATAACAATATGGCGTTAGTTGGGATGATAAACAGTTGCCCAACATGTGGTCAATGCCTTGACACACAAGCTCACAGTCTCTTTACACCATTAATTTAACTAGCTAGTGACAACAGTAATGACAATGACAACAGACAACAACAGTAATGACTGTGAAGTCATCAATATTATCTCCAACAAAAAAGACATACTTTCGTCCATATATTAGTCACTGTATAAATATAGTCAAGGTTACCAGAAAAATCATGGTAATAAATTATTACCAACCTGTGACAGTAAGAGCTACGACTGCAGTGCCGAGAGTGGCCAACAGTGTAGTGAGAAGTGCTCTAAACAGCAGCTCGAAGTTTGCAGGCGAGAGTCGAGCGCGCAAATATTGAGCGAAGGCGTATAACTGGCATAATCCGAATGTGCCCAAAGCCTTGCAAAGAAATGAGTTAGAACATTTAATAACATGAGCATAAACAAGACATTCTAGTAGATTAGTCTTCAAGCCGAAGCATTAGGATTATTTTAGCCATGGAACAATCTGGATCTTTCTTTTTCAATAAATTAGCTAAACAAAGGCTTTCTCAAAACCAACATAACTAAAAACATACTCATATCTTGTACTCAATACTAAAATGTACAAACTGATGTATGTGATGCAATGCAACAAAAACTTACCAACATATGCTCAGAGCTTTGAACAGGTTGGAAACCAACAAACGAGATCTGCATCGATAGTATAGTACCAACACAGTATAGTGTGCTATAGGCCACGTATACACGAGCAGAGAAACGTCCCAACAGCATCAACGCCAATACATGCAGTGGAATAAGATTAATGAGGAACACATATCCACCCCATGAGGATACCTGAAATTAATCTATATATTAATGATATAATTTTATATTTGAATTTTATTACTGTTCACAAATATAATATTAACACCAGAGAGGAACTTCTTTTATACAATTAAGTGATGAAACAGCATTCATCTAATAGTAAATGATACACCCACCCAAAACAATGTAGAGATACTTAGGATGTTATACATAGCACCATATTGTGTTCATCGCCTGAGACACAAGATGTTGATTGTCATTACCCCAGTAATTGCACTAGGTACATCATCCATTAAACCGGCAGTTGTTTAGCGGCAGGTGTAGGCTCTGCACTAGTAAACAATCTCCACTAACAAAGACCTACCAACAGTATATTTGTAGCATCAATATGTATTATAGAAGAATGGTGCAAATAATGCTTTTGTTGTAAAGAAAGCATTGAAACCTTTCATCAAAAATTACATTAATGCAATGCATTATCAGACAGTATCATCTAATCTATCCTGTACCAAGAGGCTAGGCTAATAACAGTCCTATACTAAAAAATATGAGAAGAGAACAATCAAGAACATGAGCTATTTAACTAATTTCAATAGTTTGAAAGAGTTTACATTTCATTTAATAATTCTACTATCTTTCCAGCAACATGTTCCTACGTCTATCATTTGTTTTCTTCACTGGCCAAATGTGAGTAGGTGGATTACGTTCTTTGTACTATTTCAGAAACAGTTTAATTGTATGAAAGTGCAAAAACAAACAAGTTATAAAACTTGTTAGTGTGAAACTTTCATCTTTTTGATCTGCGATTGCCAAATTACTACTACATTATTATTTACATAGTAGCTTGTACATGATAAACATGTTGAGTTTGTCAATCGTTTTACTGATATGACACCTGATCTGATAGAAAACACTTCTTAAATTTGTTATGAAAAACCTTTATTTACTTTTAAACCCATTTTGAAATTATGGCTATATATTCAGTGTAACAAAGAAAATACTTGCTAACATTTACAAGTGTTCCTCACCATATAGAAGTATGCAAGAGCTGTCATTGTGGCCCACAAAATAGTGCCTGTGTTGACAGCCTTTATCCATAAGTAATATGTGAGCAGCATACAGAAGATAGCAATACCCTCATTATCATAACTGCCAGCAACAGAACGACTGATGTAACCTGGTACAATGGCAATCATTGCTGCTGCAACTAAACCTGCACCTTCATCCTACAAAAGTATTTGAATTTGTTACTTCATTGAATCAATAAATGTATAAATAATATAATCATGTTATAAATCTTTAAAATTACCTTAAGTTCTTTAGTCAACAGATAGGTGACAATAGTTGTGAGAGAGGAGAAGAATGGAGCTAGGAAAACACAAACATTCCTAATATCTATTGTAATGTTTAAGAATTGCATTATGTTGTATAGTGTTGCTGATGTCACCATTAGGCCAGGGTATATTGTACCTAGGGAACAAATGTAATATTAAATATTTTCTACATTTGCAACTGTGGCCATAAAATCATGTAAGAAAAGATATATTAAAGACATTACCTCCAATAATACGGCCTAAAGGGTACCATGCTCTATCATCAAACCAATTATGGAAGTTGTAGAATCCTTCCTCTGTGAGGTAGCGAGTTGTTCTGTAGTTGAAATATGGATCAAACTCATGGATTACACTCTCAAAACGAAGAACTGAAAATAGCCTTGTTGCAAATGCTAAAACAAAAATTTCATAAAATATATCCAAGATTTTGCTGAATTATAACTTCTAAAATTTACTAATAACCAATTTTTATATCTTACATGAAACCTGTTGTTTATGTTAACGATAATTGTATCTATTTTAAATATTTAAAAAAGCAAAGCAAAATGCAAAAATGTATACAAAACAATTTATATTTTAGGTTATTAAAAATATAAAACAAGAAAATATTAGTACAGAGTATCTGAAAAAAATTTATATATAATGACAACTTTTGTGTAATAACCAAAAGTTATATTGTTTAATAATGTTGAATAGTAATAAAAATAATTATAAAGTAGATGTTAAAACTATTAAAGGCTAATAATATACTTTGTTTGTTGTTTTATAAACTCATTTGTTATTCACAACAATGTTAATGAAAATAAAATTAAAGTTAATAAGGAAAAATACATACAACATAAATAATTTAGGGAAAAGTAAAATTTTTCATTCTTTATTATACTAGCTTAGTGAGACCGGCGACGTGTTGAATATCGAAAATATTTACAAAATAAAACCGGATATAACTGCTTGGAGTTTCGTGTTAATTTTTTAATAATTTAAACGACTATAATACATAATTTAACTTACATAAGATAGCAGCCATGGATAACACAGCCAATTTTATAAACGTGAGCTGTTTATCCGAAGAGAGATAAGGCAGTTTTGCCTTATTTTGTGTTTCCACGGTCATTTTGGAAGCGAGTTATTAAATACAAATCTTAAACCATAACAAAATTAGTTTTAGAATATTGTATGCTGCAAAGAAATGAAGATTAATTTCGCCGGCAACCTATTCTACTAAAAGCTATCTGGCAAACGCTTGTTTGACGCATTGACGTCGATGACAGTTTCGAAGCAGCGTGGCATAATATTAATGGTGCGTTAATGTCCGCTTCTTTAATTCACCGTAAAATGGAGTCAATAGAAATGAGGGAGTGAATAAAAATACCGGGAATTTTCTACACAGTATTTTAAATCCAATAAGTTTGTCAGTAATTCATCTATTATATTTGTATATGATAAAGAACCGCATATTTTTTATACTGTCATACTCCGTCAAAAAAAAAATTAATTAATTATTTCTATAATAAACGTTGTGTTCCATAATAAAAGGTTCATTTTATTGTTCTGTGATTAACCAGGAACAAGTCTTGTATATCAGTAAGTAAAATTATAATTTTAAATAATTAATATCGATGTTTGAGGAGAATAGAGATGCCATACACGCAAATAAACCTAGTATAGAGTCAACAGAATCGATAATGTTTGGAATCGAGAGTAACGGGTTCACAGAAAAACTTTTGTTAGGGTTGTCACAAGCCTATGGTCTTTTGATACAGAACTTAAAAATAAGTTGATAAAGGCAAGGAAAACGGGGAAAAGAAGGTTAATATATGTGACGAAGAAACGAATGATACACACTTTTTATATAATACACAAAATACTGAAATATATTGTTTTTCTAACGAAGATGTAAAAGCGATGTCCAGTACTATTGGAGATTATGTTTTGTATGAAAGAAATGAAATAGTGATATCAGATTTCACGAGTATAAAAGATAAAGAAAATTTGAGTGATAAAAAAGAAGTTAGTACAAATAACAAAGTAAACATTTTTTCTAATGAAATTACATCGACAAATACTTAGGACATGAAGATAGTTTAAACAAATGCAGACGATTTTCTGCATGTTTTTATGTTAAAACTGGTAATTATTGCGGTTTGCCAGGTAATAATATGGTGCTTGCACAGCGATCCTTGGACACGGACTAGGACTGACATTGTTCATATTATAAAATATTATTAAAGATATATAGATAAAGACATTATTAAAGATTTGACGGCTGATGATATTACGTAATAACAACTAAAGTAACAGGATCTTATTGAGGAAGTAGATTAAAATAAATACGAGTGAATAAATATAAAGTAAGAGTTGACTATTCTAATACTCTAAGAGTTCTTAATAATTATAACGAGCGCGCTTTAAACTTTTAAGTGAAATTTATAATAATGTAAATAGGTATTTACAGTGGGTTCCCGCAATTCTCACCAGATCGTTGGTCCACCTTGCAGTAGGTCTCCCAACACTACTCCTACCGGTACAATAATATTCACAAACATAATCAGGCAACTTACCTAATGTGAGTACTTCCTGTGTTTATTTATCTATTAATACTATCCAAACAGAAGCAGCCCTAACATTTTTTTTTATTAACTCTATATGAACTAGTTATCGACTCTATATTCAGTCCGAGCCCTAAGAAAAGACATGTTTTCATATTTTATCGAATATTTAGAGTACAAAATGCTTCTCTGTTTTTTCATGTCACTTCCTCCAAATTTATTTGTTTCATATTTAAAATTGGAAGAATTGTGAAATTCTAAATATGTTTTTATCGACTTCATTTTACAGTCTTACATTTTGTTGTTGTTTAAACAATTAATGGTTTAGGAAAATTAAATTTTATGTGTATTAAATAAATATAGTCTAAAAAACACATTGTTTCTAGAAATTTTGAAAATTTTAAATTTTATATATCGCTTTAATATTTCATTCTAATTAGCATATGTTTACCTTTGGTAACAATATTAATTAATTAAATATCATTTAGGCTCATTTAATATTTTTTTGGTGTAAATGTTTACTTAGGTAATTATAATAATATTGTTAATGACCCACGGACTTACAGAGAAGGAACTTCCCTTTATACGCAATTAATACTGTATTTGATATCAGTCTAATTCAGTTCTGATGAGCTATCACTTAATTAGTCTGTCACTTATCGCTGTCAGTTAATTGTCATTCGCGGCCGTCTCTCGTCTGTCGAGGTTTCGGTTTCGTTGTTTCGTTGACTTAATTTTTATTATTAGACCTTAAAAATAAAGTACAGGGAAAGTTAGATATCGGATTTGACAGTGTCATAATTTAATTTGGTTCCTTTAAAGCTAGTCAAGTGAATGTGTAATTAATCTCTTAAGGCTTACCTTGCCTTTAGGTGACTAATGGTAGTAGGAAGAGAAGTTAGTATAATGACTGTGAGTTTCTTATACTGAAGTAAATTTTAAAGTGATGTCTGACGGAGATCCATCGCTCGAAGAAGACATACCAAAGCCTCTTCTTGAAAGGCCTGAAGAGAATGTGTTCGCACCAAAGATAACGACTCCTATTTACGCTGGTGGTTTGAAACTGCAGCATAAAAAATCAGACGCCACTGAAACAGAGTCCTTTTTATCTGACGCGCAAAGAAATGACATCGCGTTCCAACAACTATTCCAAGATGGAAATGAAGATTTTCACGAAGTAAGTTAAATAAATTATTTTTTTAATGTTATCAATTTTAGATTAGAATAGTACATATAGCATAAAAAATACAAGTGTACACGTGATCACTATTTCTGTGTGTTTTAATTAGTTTGAATATATTTCTGTTTTAAATGACTGTAATTACAAGTACCTTTCTTTGACTTGTTAAATTTACATAATCTGTATTGATTAGGATCAATTGCAATTTTTCCTACAAATGAGGAAGACACTTAAATAATGTTCCAAAACCTACAGTATTTAATCATTATAATATGCCATGGCAAAAGACTGAACAATTTGAAAGAATATTGTTGGTAAACCATTCTACTTGATTTACAATAAGAAATACTTATGTAAAATGAATTAATGTTAGTTCACTGATAGATATAATGAACAAGTCCTGACATCAATCATAACCTTGTTGATTAACTAAGTATTAAAAGCTGTTAATTGAATTTGTGGATACTTATGAACAGTACTCCATTTTAAATTGGTAACAGCAACACCATTGTATTAAGCCATTCCTCAAAATTATCTTTAGATAAATCTGTTAAATGCTCTTAGAATATACCAAAAATGTTTATGCCATATGTTGTTATTGGTAATATTTTAATTTCTTTAGATCCTGCTAAGTTAACATTTGATTTATTTCATAATTTATAGTGTAGGTATTAATAAATTAATGTTTAGTTTGAATAGGTGGCAAATACAATAAAAAACTTATGTTAATTGTTTATCTATTTTAAAATATAACAAAATATTATTGGATATATGTTTGATCAACAAGTTGACATGATATAGTTGGTTACTATTTAAGTGAATCAAGTGCTCGGGCTCAGGCTTGGCCATATCATTATAAGTTTATTTTTTTCATAGAACTTTCATCAGTTAATTTAATTTTAGGTTTAAACTTCATTTAGATAATAGTTATTTATATTACTTTATGGTAATTATTTAATTCTGCTTATTATTGAATTCATTTCCTTGGATTATTGTTTTAATGTTAGCATTGGAATTTAGCTAAAATATATGAACTTGAAATATCTTAAAACTTGGTAACACATTTTATCTTGCAAGTTCTTTTATAAAGTCATAAAAAACACAATCACTATTTTATACTTTATTTTGTATATATTTAAAGCTTGGCCTTGTAAATGTGTGGGTGATAATGAGTAATAGATGTTTTTGCTAATCAGCTTTGCATTTTAAGAACCTGGTATCTGTAATTGTAGTACTTAACAATATAAATTGAAAAAATATTCTTCTTTATTGTTAGATAGCAGTGCTTTATTCTATTGTTTAGTTTTTCATAAATACAGTTTATAATGCATTTATGTTTTTAATAAATGTATTATAACAAGCTTTGACATTTTTCTATAATCAAAATTAAATATCTTGATTCTTTGATAGTCATAGGTACAATTTATAAGTGGCTGTAATATTTATATTGCAAAATAATATTAAAACAAATACACAACACTCGTACATGTGTATCAATGTAAATTCATATGCAGGATTTTTATCTTCTTTTTTAATATTTTATGATTTATATGTTGAATTTAGTTTGGTTATTGAAAATATGGGAAAGAATATTGCTTACAGCAATACAGTGTGAGTAGATGGCACGAGTTTCATTATTTTTAGTATAAAATTTTGAAAGATGATTATTATTAACCTAACATAATTTACAAACTGAAGCTTTATCTAATAAAGTAAAAAATATATCTTTAATTAGTTAATGTTTCCCTTAATGCTACTTAATGATTTACCTTAGTAAATGTCATTAGTTGATGATTAAATGGAAATTAAATTAGCTGAAATAATATTGTTTACTTTTCACCAGGGTTATACCATACCCAAAATCTGTGCTTATCTATAGTTAACAATAACCATACAAATTTAATTTCAACATAGACATACCTTTTCAGTGAGCTGAGATATTATTATTTAGCTAGGGTTAGGGAGCTAATGCACCACCATAACAGCCAATTTATATCCCCGCTGATGGGGATTACAAAGGTGATTGGGCCATAGTCACCACGCTGGTCCAATATGGGTTGGTGACTTTTGGAAGCTAATGTATGCAATGCTTATTTGCCTTTATGGAGTGTACACCCCTCATTATCATGTTTTTAAAGAATGAGCACACATAAGCAATTAACAACATCTTGTTGTTTATGTGTAATTTTTTTAAATGTTTAAAGAATTAATAAAGGCCAGTAATTGTCCTTAAGGTTTTTCTCACAGGGTTAAGTAATTAACTTAAGGCCTCCTCCTATGCTACTCATATGTTGTTTCATTGTTGCCAACATTATGTATTGTTAATCACATTTGAGAAAATTCAAGTATACATTGTCCTTGTCTTTTGTTTGATAGTGTGGGTCAGTTTTTTTTCTTTTTTTTATGCAGTGTAAGATATGGCAGCAAATAAAACAGTTACTTAAATTACAATATATTTATACGTTTTGAAGTATTTATGGAAAAATAATTTATTTCTTAATTTGTAGAAGCTCAACTAGTCTGTTTTTATAAACAAAACATTACTTATAAGTAATACTATTATTATATGACATCAAGTTCGGTAAGGTAGAGCCAACATTTAAGAACTTTGTGTCGCATCATTACATGGGTTTAGCCATGTTTAGACACAAAATAACTATAAAATAATAGACATTGGCACAATTGTTGACACACAATAAGTATAAAAGTATATGGTAACTAGATCTCACAGCATCTAAATTGAAGTTATTCTTCTCACTTTCTTCCTTTCTTTATGATTTTTAACATTAACTAGTATTTTGTTATTTTACTCCATCATAAAACATATATTTTATTTCATAATTCATTACTAGGTTTATAAGTAACAGCTTTTCCTTTTTTTACCCATAGAGTACTTTCTTTATTGTCCCTCTGTATTTTTTCTGTGAAATAACAAATAGAGGTGCGGGACCCAACTGCTACTGTTATAATTATTACAAATAACCAATCTGTGATGTTTATTTTACACAGTAGCTGTTATCTGCTCACTTTACTGGCCATAATATAAAGTTACTATAATAATATAACTGTTACTATATCAACTAATAAAAACTTCATTAGAAATAAAATTATGAAGAATGTACGAAATTCAAAGAAATAAATAGCGTATAAGCATTTAGAAATCATTCCGCGTCAAATGGTCATGTTCCCTTGTAGATACGTTCACTAGTTTTCACGTGATTGACGAAATGGAACCCATTTTCGTTACATAGGTATATATATGTATATTTTTATATAGTGTATATATTTTCAAACAGCTCTTTGCACGCAGGTAATTAATAAAACAAACACTGTTAAAGCGATGTATGAACAGTTCGTCATGCCGTTTGTTCAGTGACGGCTCTCGCCGGAGACAGTGCTATTGATAAAAGAAAATACCTTTAACTTATCGCCGTGAGTTTTGTCAAAACATTCGCGTGATCACCGATAGCATTATAGCGGATCACACTTGGAACTGTAAAGCGTCGTTCTCGCCGGCTTAGCCCCGTGATCTTTCATCAAACAGGTGAATCACTCGTGTGAAACGGCCAAGGCCGTGCCTTAGTATCCGACAGCTCAGTCTGTGTTTGAGACTGGTGGAGTGATGATCGCTAGGTCTTTTATCGAGGTGCTGCGTTATGTTATTTACGATGCCGGCACCCAGAGAGTGTTCCGCACGCCCGCTAGGCATCACAAAGTACGAACGTATGAACGACCTCTCTTATCAGTGGTGCACTGATGTCACTGACTTGAGTGGTTCAAGCCACGGCTGTTTTTCGCGACTGATAATTATCTTAGTGATTTTGATGTAACGAGTGCACCGTGAGTTTGACACGTTCCTTCCTGTTTGGGGCAGACGGAGAGGGAGACGCAGGAGAGGATGGCCGACCTGCAGGCAATGTCGGTACTCAGTAGTTACCAGGACAATCTCTCGCAGGACATGAACACAGCTCGGTGAGTTTAGATATCATTGTTGTTGTGCTGTTCTGTGTGTTATCAAGTTCGTTGCTGTGTGGTTCATTAGTAATGCTAATTTTCATATATTTATTTAGGTTTGATGATGATAACATCTAATTATTTTTTCCATTGTGTAAAAGTTTATTACAATATATTTCATTGTTATAAAAGAGGGTAATAAGTTAAGTAAAACTTTCAATGGAACTCAGTTAAAAACCTTCAGTTTATCTTTAAAGTATTACCGCTATATATAACCCGTATAATTATCATTATCATACTTAAACTAACTGGTTTGTGTTTTTGTGATCTGTGTGGGATTTCTGTGTCAGTATTGTTGTTGTAATGAAATTTGCTAACTAACCTTCACGACTTGTATACTTTATGTATATATAATCATTACCATTTGTAAATTAATTTCCCGTATAATTAATTGGTGTTTCACCAAGGGACGTTCATCAAGGGACGTCTTCGTGGGAAGGGAGTGGTTGATAATAATTATTCCATTTACATTTGTGACTCATAGTGCATTGTTTAAAATATTTACGGTAAGGGAAACGCATACAAACTGTTAAAGAATTTTTTATGCTATTAAAAAAGCTATAATAATAGTTTATATATGATTCAATTCAACAAACAACAAAAAAAAGACTAAAGTCATGTCCAATGACTTAATCATCTCTAGTCCAGTAACCGTCCGGAACGTGGTGATTGAAGAAGTAAAAGGATACGTCTACCTCGAACAGGTTATAGAACTTGGTCAAGGTAACTTCAACAAAGAGATGGATAGACTCATTCGGTTTGGTTGGGCAGCATTTGGTAAACTCTGCAACATCCTCATCACGCAAATACTCCAATGTCTCAAGACGAATGTCCTTAACCAGTGCGTTCTCTCCACCCTTACTTATGGCGCAGAGACATGTCACCTGACCATCGAGCTGGTCCATCAATTTAAAGTAACAGCGAGCGATGGAGAGTGCTATGCTTGGTATTTTTCTAAGGAACAAAATTTGGAACGAAGAAATTCGACGGAGAACTAAAGTTGGTCAGTAGCTCGGAAAATTTGTAAGCTGAAGTGACAGTGGGCCGGCCATGTCTGTTGTGTCAGTGACGACCGATGGGAGAGAAAGGTCTTGGAGTGGAGGCCACGTACAGATCGCAGAAGTGTAGGACGCCCTCCCTCTAAATAGACCGACGACATCAGTGCGGTCGAAAGTGGGTGGATGCGAGAAGCTCGGAATCGCATTTTGTGGAAGACATTGGAGAAGGCCTATATCCAGCAGTAGATAAACAAAGGCTGCTAATGATGATGATGATATAATTATGCGAATATTACAAGAAGCTAAAACTTAATTTTACTGGTTTGATCGCGGTTGATTTAATTATTAATTACTTGAAGTTTCACGTGCTTTTCGGCACTTGTGATCAGGCGAAAACTAAGGTGACAGATGTCTTGACCATAGTTATTATAGACGTCATGGAGTATCGCCTTTGAAAGTGGAACAGACTATTTGGTTTTAGGACATTTTTCACCACGCTGGCCCAATGCGAGTTGCTGAGCAGGTGAAGTTGGCTTAGGACCCAAGAGTTATTGTGTGGGAGACCCATTCTATTAATAATTGAAAATTTATTCTGTCTTTCTAATCGCGCTGTTATAAAGCTCAAGCCTCTTCCAGAGTACGGCACCGTCTCTATGATTTGGGATAGGATTATATTATTGTTTATTACATTACTATACAATTGTTAGGCTTCTTATTTACTAGATAAATCAACATTAATACTATTGTCGTAGGCACTAGAATATTGTATATAGTATCTATAATACTAAAATCAACTAAATTGTTAATTCTATTGTAATGTGCTATAGTCACGAATGTGGCGAAAACTAATGAAACAGATTTGTTTCGGTTTTTGTCTTGTGAAAGATATTTCAAACAAAATCTACTCTTCGTGATTCTGATGATGTAAGCGCTTGAAAGCCACAGCGACTCTTACAGCTCTGTTACTGGGCTCGTGGACCCGTATCAGTTGGTGGTATAACAACAAAATATACTCTCTCTGTAGCTCTTCTTGTAGATTTACGAGGGTAATACTTTGTTATACAGATTAGAAGGAACGCTATAACCTTCCAAATGTCAGAAGCTATCGCTTGTGGTGACCTTGTAATAGAAAGATTGACCTCCCATTTACAAAACGAGCTGTTAACTGCTGAACACAGACCAGTCCAGTTGTGAACGTTCATCTATTGAGATGATATGGCAACAATTACAGGAAGGAACCTTCCGATTCTTGAGCTACACCATAGGTCTTGTTATCAGAATTTAGTACAAGGTCAGATTTGATATCATAGCACATTCTATTTACTCTTAATAAGTCCTATACTGCAGTAGGTTTAGTAATGCGTCTATCGGGCCGGAAGTCGGTTATATTAACATAATATAATAACTATGTTATAAACGCGCATTCCATATATAAATCTATTTTAAGATAATAAGTCATTTGCTAATGATCATCGTCATCATTTCAATCGATGGGCGTCTGCTGGATTTAGGTCTCTTGTAATGTATTCCATAAAACACGATCTCGCGCTGTTTGAATCCAGTGGCTCCATTTTTTTTATGTCCTGTGTCCATCTAGTGAATGGTCTGTCAACGTTATTCCAGCGCTCTTAGACCCCAACCTCCATCGGTTTTGCGAGCTATATACCACGCCCATTGCCACTTTAGCCTCGCGACTCTAAGGGCTCGTTTGCTGGTTATAAGCGAAACAAAGAGCTAGATATTTTCGACTTAATTCTAACTTAAGTATGGATTATGACTTAGTCTAGACTCTAGAGCATACTGACCCGATCATTACATTGATAGTACCCAAATATTGGATATATCTGCTACTAATTATTGTTAGTAGCAAATTAAAAGCTACACACTGGTGGTAGTTCTCTGTTACTGGAGACTGTCTAAGTACCACCGTAGCTCCCATTTCTGCCACAAACATTACTGTGTTCCAGTTTAAAGGGCGTTGTAGTTAGTGGAAATACTGAGGTATTGACTTATCTCAAAGCGATGAGCGTAATATCGTTCTTTGTATACTATCCTCATATCATTAGCACCATATTGTTATGGACAGGAGTATCATTTACCAATAGGAGCTTTTTTCTAGAAAAAGTAGATAATAGATGTTTGTCTATTACGAACGAAAATCATACAAAAGAAAGTTAGTTAATGCTCTAAAACTCCTGTCGGAAGGGATATGTCGATGTAGTATTTCTTCAGGATAAATATTGTCACGCCTTTTTCACAGTAGGGGTAGGCAGAGGTGAATGAACACCCACATTTCGCCAGATGTGATCAGATTAGGTCCCATGTAACAGGGGGCGAGCCTGTTGCCACTTTATTGGGACCACCACACACACACACACACAAAGATGATATTCAGTGTGCGGGTTTCCTCACGATGTTTTCCTTCACCGTTTGTATCTCGCTGTTGTAACTAAAGTTCACAAACTTCAGGATAAACGGTGAAGTAAAGTGAACATAAATATAACATTATGATTCATTCCATTTTTTAAGGAGGTAACTTAGGAAGTTTACTTAGCGGCAGTACGTTAACCTAACTGGCTATTATTAGACGTTAAAAGATCGCGTCATAGTCACGTGGCAGTCGATTAGCTAATTTGCAATTCGCAAGTTATCGTATACTGTTAAGTATAGCGATTTCACATCCAGCAGTGGGCTTGCCGGGGTCTGATGGTGATAACGAAAAATTTATTCTTCTATTGAACACAGAATAACAATTTTTTTAATGACTAAGTTTTTGCCTGTCCAAGGTGAGCACCTTGTATATCCTTGGAAGGATGAGTGCAGTTTGAAAGTAATATAAAACAAATTGAAAAAATCTTTTATGAGAATTATTTATTTAATTACAAATTAGGGTAGTTTTACAACTACTTATTAAAAATTATGTTGTCAAAATGTCTTTTGTTGCGAGACCGACGCTTGCATTATTGAGCGGTTCCTCAATTACGCGAAGGCACAGCGACTGAGGTCGATGCCATTTTCATTGCGATGTTCTGTTTTTATTGAGTCAATGATCTTAGTTTATTATTGTATATCCATTCCTTTATATATATCATAAGAAATAATCTAAAAAGATAGAGTCTAGACTAAGAGACAGAGAGAGAGTCCGTTTCGCGAGAGAGACACGTTTTCGTAAATCAGTTTAAAAAAACGAGGCTCCACTAACTCGGATTGAGTCAGCGTGGTGAGAAATGGCTGAAATCTCTCCATATGAACCCCCTACAACCGAAAGCCCCTAGTGCCCGTGGATACCAGAAGCCATGCTGGCTGTGGTGAAGGTCGCGAGATGCTGCTTGATGCGGGATTCGCAGGATCGATGTGGATATCTTTCGAGAAAACCTATGTCTAGCAGTGGACGTCCATAGGCTAATGATGATGATATGTATGTATAGACTCATCACGATATATTTGGAACTATAAAGCCTACAGACTTTTTAAGAATACTCCTTTCGCCGAGTATAGATCAGCTAAGAATGGATTCCTTTCCAAAAGTTACTGGAGTATTATGGCCAACTTAGCTGGAGGGAAGGAAACTACTAAAGTATATGTATTCTTTGCCCATTCTTCTCAGGTCCGAGGTATCCGTTTTGCGAATTGCTAGCAGATTTTAACGATCAATAAGAGGACGAATGTTTCTGTAAAAAAAAAATGATTTATTGCCGTATCATGATTCTAGTATTCTCAGACTGGATGCCTTTTTACTCGTATTACTCCTCACCGTGATTTAACATCATGTGAGATTGGGGTCAATTGTTGTTAACTGATTGTTAGTGAACAAAATATATGAAGAATTTCGTGTGACGTTCACTTGATCATTGATATGCTTCCACATGATGCGGCGGTAGTTAGGATGTGCACAGCATCAGTCTCCTTGGAATATAAGATCTTAAGTCTCGATGTACCGGAAATTGTGTTGTGTCGGAAGAGATATTTGTTAGACGGCTTTGAAGGAACAATTTCCGTTAAGCATACGTTTCTCTCTTACCGGATGTGACGTAGTATGCTAATTGATAAAAGACTTCAGGTCTTGAATCATCTTAATGTGGGGTTATTAACTATAATGTGGGTAATCTGTTGTGTCTGCACACCACCGTAAGAAACACCTTGTAACATTTTTTAACATGCAATTCATTCTGAAGATTAACATGTTTTTTTATATATGAATTTATATGTACTGATGAATTCCACTAGATCTTCATCGGCGATCACATATACTTAATAAGGTTGCAGCCACACCTACATCTGTCCAGTAGTCTCAAGCTGTTAAGAATAGTGTCATAATTAAAACAGTTGGGAGCTTCGCTGGATTTGAAGGTGTGGTCTTTATCGCCTACTAAGAATGGTCGGAGGGAAAGACAAATATGAAGTGGCCTTGTATTTATTGCAGCACATCAAGACTGTCTTCAGGAAGTTAGGAGTTTCATCGAGATGTGCTTAGATTTCGATGTGGATATAGATAGGAGGGATATGCTTAAGAATTACGGAATGAACTTAGGTTTTGCTGGGGTACTGATTATAAAGCGGTATATAGATTGGCGAGATATACTGGTGTAGGTTTCGGGAAGCAGCTGGATGAGGGCAGCGCAAGATCGATCGATGTGGAGATCTTTGGGGGAGTCCTATGTGCTGCAGTGAACGACTGTCGGCTGATAATAACGATAATAATGATATACTGGGAGACCACGGGTAGTGTTGCGTATTATTGAATGGATAATTTCAGAGACAACGGTAGCGATGCGTCGACCCGCGCCGCCGAGGAGTGCGGCTGCGGGGAGCCAGCCTCACTGTATCCGGACAGGTCCAACAATAACGGCAAACCGACGGCCAATCATTGCTCGTAAGTAACATTGGCCAACGCAGACAAATATTTGGCACATTGATCACTAGAATCATCTTCGCCAAATCAGCTCCGATTCCTCGTTGCTGCATTCTCATAATTCACAATTTGTTACATCCTTTCATACCATACTTAAATCTTACCTGATAAAACTGGACAGTAGTTTCGTTTTTATTTGATGACGAGACAGACGAGACGTTCACTCGATGATAAGTGATGTCATCCAGCCTATAACAAAATGGTTGTTAAGATGATATACACAATACCACAATGTGCTTGTGACCTTAAGATATAAGATATCAAGTCTCGATAACAGAGTAATTTCGAAGCCGTGGATAACGGATCCGAGAACATAGTATCAGATGAGCTGTAGGAGTCAAATTGTCTACCAAGCGTTCAACATCATCAGAAAACAGAGCATTTTCACCAACTACAGCACCGTTCATACCAGAGCACAGTAATGTTTCCCGTACTGGTGCTTGATGGCAAATATAGGAGCTGCTGTGGTACATTGATGGTATCCACAAATAGAGATCTACCACCAGAAAAAAAATTATATTCTCTATCTAAATATAGTCTAAAAGTTTAATATACGATTTTCGGAAGTAGAAAAGATCAAAATTAAAGTTTGTGGATATTTCTTGATTTTATATTATGTAAATTAATACTTGGCTAAGATCCTACCTGATGGTGAGCGAAGACGTTGACTAAATGGTAAAATGCACTAGACTAGAAGAAGCACTTCTTGTTTTGGTTTCGGGAAGCAAATCTCCGAAAGGTACCTTGCTTCTGGAGGGAATTCTTACTCGCGACAACACCTTCGGTGGTCTGCATCAATGCATTCGGAGAGGCTCCGGGATCTCTTATAGCACGCACTGGTAAACTTTCTGTTATACATCTTTGAGGAGGAGCCTAACCCTTGTAGGCACCATCACTGAACCATACGCTATCCCACGCAGGTTCGCTTATCGCGCGATAAGGGGTCCCACTCTCAAGGTCCGCGAATTTCCTAGACCTTTTAAGTCGCCTTCTACGATAAGCAGGACTTACCTGTCCTATTCTTACTAGCCCGAGACTACAGTACTGAGGCTAGAAGAAGCCTATTCACTCTTCTCTTAAAGACTTCCACATCCCACCGAAACTGCCGATATCAGATTGTTCCTATGTCTTGAATTTCCTATCAAATTCATTTTACTAAATGTAGTGTTTGTAGTATTTTTAATTTAGCATCTAGTGACTACTGTAGTACTGTCTGTGACTATATCAGGAATTTTAGTTAATTTTGCATGGTTGAAACCTTGGAAACGATCGCTGACTGAATATTATGCTGATGGGAATAAGGTGGTTGTATTATGTCTCAGCTTTTGTTATGTCTATGCATGTGTATGTATATTGCGAAGTATGTCCTGTTTCGAATAGTATGTTATATAAACCATGTCATCATCATTTTGATCATCATCACCCGTTAGACGTCCTTTGCTGGACATAAACCTCCACCAAAGACCTCCCCATTTGTAGATCATATAGGGCGATTTGATCCATTTCCCACTACGCTGACCTAATGCGGGTTGGTGGGAGCCAGAGCTTCGTTTGTTGATGAGCAGGAGACTTTGGTCCCTTGAGTTCTTGAGCGGTGTTCACCTTACACCCCTATGTACGGTTTAACAAGTTTTTGTTCTTGGGGATGATTTGCATGAATTAACTTTAATAAGGCATTAATAATATTATTATATTCAGAGAATACATGCTTTTATCTTCTACAACTTCCACTTCATATTTCACTAGCTACAAACCCTTTCAAACCGGAACAAAGTATTATATGGCGGCGTGTATAGGCGCTGCGGTAGTACCTATTTTGACGGTCTCCAGCAACAGTGACCTACCACCAGTATAATTAATTTATCCAAGATCTCATATATTTCTTTACAATTATCTATATAAAAAGTTCATATAGTAAATATATTTTTTTTTAATCCAATTTTATATAAAATTTAAATAATGTTAAAATATTCCCAAGATTATAGATAGTTTGTCTAAAATCTTCTGGCTCTCATGTATGATTATTACCGGAAGTCACTAATACTGTTACGGCGACTGATTCACAATATGACGGAGATGTCTAGGGAAGTAGTCCCAGATTTGAACTAATGACCTGTACGCTATCATCAGGAGACGTATGTTTTTTTTTTAAATATATCTGTAATTTATTTAGAATTGTCTATTTTTATGAACCAGGATCGTAATGGGCGGCATATTGAATAATCCGTCGCTGAGCTTCAACGATGGCGTGCGAACTGTGGACTTTGTTTTGGTTTGGGAGGCTGGTAAGGAGGACGCCACGACGCCCGAGGCTTACGAGCAGAGGAAGATATTCGAGCAGAACCTCGAGAATGCGGGGCTTCAGCTGGAGATGGAGGCGCCGGAGGATTTACACGGATTGCATTTTGTTAAGGTACGACAGCCGTAGTGTGAGTATTTTTTAATGACCGACTAAATTACTGACTTATTATATTATGTCATAGGATTATCAGATACTGGTATATAGTTATTATTATCATCATCATCATCAGCTGATAGACGTTCACTGCTGAATATAGGTCTTCCCCAAAGATTCCCGCACTATCGGGTAGAGATTGATATGGGGGATTTGGGCCATTTCCCACCACGCAGGCCCAATGCGAGTTGATGGGAGTATATATTGTTGTAAAATACACTAATATTTCATAATGAAAATCAGCTGATATAAATAAATGGGAATCAAATCGGGAACCCTAGGACGCTGCTAGAGAATGAAGCCTGCCTTTTGTATAGCTTGCTGTAAGGTTTTACAATAAAGAAAAAAAAACCTCAACATGAAGTCTTTTATTGCAATTGTCTTGTGGTATTACTTATTCCTCTGGCTCAGCGATCCAAAGTGAGGTTTGGCTTCCGACTGAAGAGAGCACCAGCGTTCTGTCTCGCACTGCCTCTTGCCAGTCCACTGCTTGAAGTTCTCGTAGGTCGTGCTCTACAGCATCCTTCCTTATATCTGGGCCCACCTATTAACTGTTCTGGTTTTTTGTAGATACACGCACCGTTAGCCGTTTTGAAGGACTACAGCGAAATCCTGAAGCTGAGGATGCCGATGAAGGTATGTACTAAGACTGTAATTGTTTAGTGTGTCCATGTCAAAGTATAATGCAAGTTGACGCTACCGCTTTATTTATATGTGGGTCAGTTATCCTTTAGTTTCTTTATTAAAATTTAACGATAGATTGTATAATTATTGTTTTAATTATTTTCCTTTAAAATATATATATAGAGAAGTAGTTTCATGAACATTACTATAATTATAAACACTGAATGAGATTATAGGAAATTATCAAAAAAAAATCTGTAATGATGATTTCAAAGTTTATCATACGTGTGAAGCAGTGATAGCTCAGTTTGTATGGTTGTCGTACTCGCTACACATTCCGAAGAGGTGCAGGTTCGATTCCCAATGAGCTTGAGCTTCCGATCAGATGTAATGGCAAACGATCTACAGGGGAAGTCCCAGACCACACCTAGCAAGGTTGGTTGATAAATGAATTTGATTCTCCTTCGGAGAGAAAGATCCAACTCCTAGCAGTAGGGAAATTATAAGAGTTTTTATTTATATATTAATGTATTGAGTACAGTGCAGTTTACGTGGAGTTATTTAAGCACAGGCACGCACGCCATTTTGTGTTTGGCGCACAGGAAGTGTTTTATTTAAAATCTATGTACGTCCATAGGCCTGCAGTAAGCTAAGAAAAAGTGGGAGGACGAATGCAATACTGAATGCCGCCATGTATATGTCGAAGGTATGCAGATGTCGTGTCCACGACTGCGCCCGCACGCTTACACTGAGTAACCGAGGCGCTTGTAGTGAACACTGGCTGTGTATCCTAACTTGAACTTAACCTTGTGATGGTGCTTGGGATCGTTATGATTAACACATATTAACTTTAGTCGAACTGCTTCTTTTATCAGCTAAATAATACGAGCGTGTAGAAACACCGAGAACAAGAGGATCAGTACATAATCATCAAACGGCCTTTATTACCATTTACTTGGCTAGGGCTTCATCACAATCCGACTTGGTGTTAAGTGGTGATGTGGTAAGGACCACTATTAAGCTATTTTCAACTCACTTAAAGACATTACAGTTATTACGTAGACGAGAACACTGCTACTGGTTGACTGGTTATTTTTTTTTTTTTATAAATACTCATTCCCCTGCGTATGGCGGGTCAGGGACTTTACTTTCAGTCACTTATCATCTATTTATATATAAACAATTTTTCCTCTTTCCTTACTTTCGTACTTTCATCTTTCGCTCTAAACTTATCTTTCTTTCTTTTTGTTCTCCTCCTCTTTTCTTTCACTCTCCATTCCATTTCCTTCTTTCATACCTCTCGCAAGATGTGTGTAGATTTCAGTCGCCTCGTCATTTTCAATGGAGCTTCGCATGCCAATAGCCTGTAATAAATCATTCCTATCTTCTTTGTCATCTTTATATTTTTACATTTTACATTTTATTTTTTTATTTATTTCAGTTTACATATATTATACATTTTTAAATTTTTGGCTGTTATTAGCTCGCTTGTCTAATTTTTATTTGTTTTTAGTACCTTTTGGACTACTGCTTTGCAGTAGTCCAAGAACTTTTGGCGACTTTCGTCCTCACTCATCAGAGAGGCTACCGACACCATATCCAGTTTTACACCCATTCTTATCTCGAAGTCAACCCTCTCCCGCCCGAATAAGGGACAGGAAAGCAGGATGTGCACCACGGTCTGGTCCACCTCCGGGTCACAGGGGCACGCGGGACTCTCCTTGAGCTTGAACCTGTGGAGGTACTCGGAGAATCCCCCGTGCCCGGTGAACATCTGGACCAAGACCGTGTCGAGCTCGATCTGGCGAAGTACTGATTGCTGTTTAGAACTAATAATACTAATGGTTTTTTGGTTAAAGTAGGTTCCATTAGCAGCCATTCCATTCCACCAACCCTCATTGGGCCAGCGTGTTAGGAAATAGTCCGAATCCCCTATAAGAACCCATACAAACGACTGCTCCTGATGCCCAGCGATGCACGCAGCGTAGGATGGATCGATTGGAGGATCTTTGGGGGAGGCCTATGTCCAGCAGTGGACGTTTATTGGCTGATGATGATGATACGACATTATAGATAATATACAAACGCTCTTTATGTCTCAAAAAACAAATTATTGCACTAACCTTGAGTTTATAATAAACACGGTATCTTAAAAAAGCGCTTCATCCTTCAGATCAGGTAGTCTTATCATCACTGAAAGACCTGCTTCTTGCGATGTCTTGTAGAAATATTTTTGCTTTTTTTTTATATATTGCTGTTGTTACTGATGTGGTGTGCATGATTGGTTTAGATGGCATGATCTTCAGTAGTCTTTTAAGTCTAATACTTTATTAGTATTAACCTTAATTTTTTTTTTTTTATACCGACTATTACTTCACTAAGTTTTGACCCGGTTTTTACTTCATGTTAGGAGATAATGTGGTGGATAATGATAAGAGCATAAGAATACTTCGGCTCTCATACAAAGAAAGGACTGCACTGTTATGGCGTTAGGCGATATTTAGCTCGGGAATCGAACTAGGGACTGGTAGACGTGTAATTGTATATGTATTATACATACATACAAAATTTTCAGTATAAATTGAGCAGATTTAACTGTTTTTATACGTGCGTTATAAATCTTACTGTGATACATTCATAATATATATGTATAATGTAATTTATAGACCATAGAACCTTACAGTAAAATAATCTATGGTAAAAAAGTATAGAATTCCGTGTGTTTAGAAAACAGTTATTACATAGTTTTAATAATAACCTTTGAGAAAAAAAAAATATATAATTTTTTGAACGGTTTTTTTTTCATTTATAAAAGTAGTTATTTCTTTGATGTATAGTTATACATAATCTTTCAAGCATCGATTAAGTCGTACAAAATCGATTAACTACTCTCCAAAACTGTTATAACATTCAATAAATAAATAATTTGAATTTCGACTATCTTAATAAAATATCGATTTTTATATTTAATCTGCTAATGTATTTTTATTGTTTTTTTTTTTTTTTTATTGTTTTAATCGATTTTGTAAATGATGCAGGTCGTAGACATTTACCTTTACATCATACCATAGATGTGTAGAGTATTACGGAGATTTGTGCTTGATTTTAGTGTAGAGGAGAAAATAATAAATAAGAAATAATACTACATGCATGCTATAATGGTTGGGGGTTATGAGGGATGTAATAAAATCGGCAAAAAGGACGAGAATATAAGCAAATTAAACTATCGGTTAACTACTGTTTGAAAAATAGGTGGTAGGTATCATTAGTACAGTTCTACGGTTTTTTTTTTGTTAAAAAACATAAATTTCTTCCTCTTTAGTAACTTTAGACCGTGATCATTATTATATAATTTTACTAAATTTTTTATTAATAGTTTGACAAAATAAGATCTTGTACAATTATATTAATCATTAACTGACATCATTAAAAGATCCGTTGGTACAGCTGTATGAAGTGATTGACGCTGTTAGTACACTTAAATTCATGATTGGATATAGTACATGCTACTGAGCAGTATATGGAGCCACTTTCATCCGGTTCTTGCCAGCTGTTACGTAGAATTAAGCTCGAAGTAGTGAGGGATCTGTGGTTTCGAAGAAATCGCATTGTTCCCTTTTCGGTTCAGAAACTATGGTCGAATAGGAACAGGTCAAAAAGATGATTTACAATTTATTAAGTAGATATCCTGTACTTAAATACATCATATATTCAAGCGACTAATAATCAATAAATTTAAAAACTGGTAATAGTGTAAATTTCCTTAATTTCATGTTTTTGCTTTCCGTCCTTTTTGCTCAATAGCGGGTTGCGCGTGAGTCGACGCTGTCATATCATTCATTACTATATATATGTGTGTCTGTGTGTGTTAATATATATTTATATATTTGTTGAATAAATTATGTATTACTTAAGCGCAAAATGTGGAATAGGTCCTTATTTATATATTTTTTTACTTCAAGTGTTTTCCTTTATTACTCATTTCAAATATGGCTGAAATGTACCCTGGGGGATAAATGTCTTACCAAAACAAAGTAGAAAATAAAATTAATTATCACTACTATAAGTAATAATGAAAAAGTAAAGTATGGTAGATGTTTGAAATGAAAAAAAAAAAAATTAAAATATTTCCATAGTTTAAATAAAATTAAAAAAAAAAATTCTACTGAGAGTATATTGTTTTAGTTACTTTTAGAAATACTTGAAATTATTAGTATATAATATTAACTGATTTATCATTGTTATTAAATTTCTTATATGAAGATATGAATTTTAATATTCCTAATGTTTTTCTAGTATATGATGATTATTAAAAATTATTGCTTTTCAGTCACTAATTACATTATAAATAGTTTTTAGTTCTTCAATTTAGTTCCTTGTACTAAATGCAATAATGAAAATATTTAACTTGTGTATATATATAAATGTGGTAATACTATTATATTTGTATGGTAATTAATAGAAAATTGCTCAGTTATATATAAATAGTATTATCTGTTGTGTATTTTTAAAAGGTGGAATTAATTAAGACAATGTCTTTCGCAGTTCTCGGCGTTGAAAGACGTGCAAGAGAAAACGAACAGTCTATTAGAACGCATTGAGGAGTGTTGGGATCGCATCATGTCTAGGATTAGAGTTGACCCTGAGAAGTTTCCAGAGCGGAAGCACCGACTCACAGCAATCTACTCAAAGGACAAAGAGTATTTGTAAGTAATTCACTTGGACATTTCGTGCGGTTCGAAAGACTAACGTATCAAAATGGTATAATTCCATGAAGGTTTATATATTGTATGGTTTTTTCTTCAGGTTCGATACGACGGCCGAGTGTTTCTGGACTCCGTCAATACGCTCTCGTATTGTGCAGTTTATACTGGATAGGAACAGATTTTCGGAGCAGAGTAATGATGACTTCGCATTTGGGATCGCACGACTTATATCGTACAATACTTATAGCGCTGCTTACCCTCTTCATGATGTGAGTTTATCATCTTTAACTTTGTGTATTGTATGTAACGTTTTATGTGTAGTCGGCATTGCCTGATACTTAACGTTTTTTTTTTAAAAGTATTATATATGCCATTTAGTAGCTCGGTCTAACGGTTAGACTTGCAGCCTTCATTCTGAAGGACGCGGGTTCATATCTCAGCATGTACTGATGGCTTTAATATTTAAGTTATGTACATTTGTGAACTTTAGTTACAATAGCGAGATATAATTGGTGAAGGAAAACATCGCGAGGAAACCTGCACATGAATTAGAATTTATTCTAAGGTATGTGTAAGTCACCAATCCTTATTGGGCTCGTGTGGTGACTATGGCCCTCATATTGAGGGTAGACTTGTGGCCCAACAGTGAGAACGTCAATTGGTTGTTATGGATTAATTCTTATGTTGAGAGTCAATATAATTTACATTAGTAGTCAAAGAAATGGCGTGATTATTAAAGTTTATTATAATTTCAAGCATATGATATCACTTAACATTGTTTTTTGTTCAAAAATTGGTTTTTAAAGGACTTTTTATTAATATAGTATATTTTACAGGGCGATTTAAAAACACCTGGCTCCATGCGACATTTACTGTATACGGAATGGGCGAGCGTCCCGAAGTGTCTCAAATATCAGCCTTTGGATTACGTCAAGGATTATTTTGGCGTCAAAATTGGTATGAAACGTTAATTTTACACATCACGATTTTAGTGTATTTGATGTGTGTATTTATTAAGTCTCTGATGCTGGAGATCGTTAATACGATAATGAAGAGAGCAGGAAGATAAGATGAGCAGGAAGTTTACGTTAACACCAAGTGATGCGCTTGTTGATACAATGGGCTAGTAAAAGAGATATGACGTTGCACTGAGATAGATATATAGATAGATTGCACTAGATTTTATTGTTGTCTTATGGCCTAAGATGTAAAACATAGATACTTTAGTAATATTAACACAGCTACATCGCTCTTTAAATCAGAATACAATGCAATCAAATTACATGACGAGCAAGACGTTCTCCCGAAGATAAATAATATCTATTTGCTCATAACAACCTGGAGCTAGTTCAGGTGGTAACCACTGCATAACAGTGCTCGTGTCCTTAACCTATAGAATGTTAAGTGTCCTTACTAGTTGCTGTAACTCTCAAACCGTAATACAGTAATGTTTCCATACTACTTATCGGCCATAGAAATAAGTATTCCGGAAAGTATAACTAGATAGTCTTTCAGCAATAGATACGCGCAACCAGATAGAGACCATTTTGTGATTGTTGGTTTTAATTTATTCATAAAGGTTAATTGTTTTATAACAGGGTTATACTTCGCTTGGTTGGGTTTCTACACGCACATGCTGATACCGGCTTCAATAGTTGGACTTATATGCGTTATATATTCCGCCGCGACCGTCTACTCCAATCAGCCTAGGTAAGTTGATAACTTTTCTGACGATGAATATATGTATAATAATATATTATTTCACAGTCCCTTAAGTAGATAACCATTTTCGTTGACTCTATACTTTCTTCTTCCCCCTGCTCTTTTCTCAGCTATGTAGGGTCAGCACAGTATGTACTTCTCTTCCATATCCCTCTATCAGCCGTCATATCTGAATTCACACTCTTCGTACACATGACACACTTTTTTTGGTCTTCCTCTACCCATATTACCAACCACGTTCATTCTCATTACTTTCTTTGTTATACGTCCTTTGTTGACTTTAGACTTTATAATAAAAGTATTTAGTTTAGATATTTTTTTATTTCTACTCTGAAATATTTAGGATTTGTTTTATTATCAATGGCGTCTTGTAATCAATGTAATAAGGTAGTATTTGTTTGTTTTAGCGAAGACATTTGTAGTTACGTGTCCAAGATAAAGATGTGTCCACTGTGCGACTACTTCTGCGAGTATTGGGACCTGCGCGACACCTGCCGACAGTCCCGCATCACATACCTCTTCGACAACTCCACCACGGTATTCTTCGCGATATTCATGAGCTTCTGGGGTGAGTTTTGCCTTTAAAGTAATATAAGGGTTACATAATCAAATTCACACTACATTAAAGGTATCACTTCTATTTAATCTTTTTATCAACAGTGAGTTAATTTTTTTATCTCAACTTTTATATTGTGTGAACATGAATCCAAAAAAAAACCTGCTTCCGCCAATCAAACTTAAAACATATGATCTCTCATTTTTCTCTTTAAATAAATAGTCTGTTCCTAAACTTTTTTTCTGCAAATATTCTTTTAAGAAAACATGATTTAAAATATCTTTTCAATATGTTTAATGTTTTTCCTTATGCGTATTCTATCTCACAATGATCTCTTCTCTATCATGCACGTGAATCTGTAATTAACTCAATCGTAATAATGTAATTAGTTCCGAACCACTGCTAATTAAAAACATTAACAATGTTTTTATTCATATTTACTCACTCACGAAGTTTATTGTAGATAATTTTTATTATCATACCTTAAATAATAATTTTTATGCATTAAGACGTACATATGTGTCATCATCAGTCTTACTACTGGGATTTTATGGTGGTGACAGGATATGATATATTATACATAACTTTGTTTTTAGCCGCTTGTTTCCTGGAAATGTGGAAGCGATACTCTGCCGAGATGACTCACAGATGGGATCTGACCGGGTTCGACGTGTACGAGGAGCACCCGAGGCCGCAGTACCTCGCGCGACTCGCGCACGTGAAGCGGAAACAGGTGACGAGTTAATTTAATAAATTAAGAGGAGGAAGAGGGAAACTTTGCTAATAAAAATCTATATGGGGGTCACAAATAGGCAAAATAACATGCGTAAGAGCTGACAACAATTAAGACACACGTTAGTGGTGGTAAGCCAACCCTCAATGTATAAACGTTAGTGTTCCGGTTTGAATGAGGAGTTAGCAAAATATTGTATATAAAACGACAAGCGCGTGAATATCCTTTTTAAACATCATATAGGATATTTCTTTAGGATTTTAATTAAAAAAAGTTCTAAAGTCCAACATTTATATAACAGCTGAACGTGGTTACGGGCGTGAGTGAACCGATGGTGCCGTTTTGGCGCATGCGCCTACCGGCAACACTGATGTCCTTCAGCGTGGTGGCGCTGCTGGTGCTGCTCGCGCTGGCTACGGTGTTGGGCGTTGTGCTGTACCGGATGTCGCTACTCGGTGCCAGCATTCTGAGGCGCAATGATAACGGCCTCATCACCTCCAATCCCATCATGTTTACCACTGCCACGGCCGCGTGTATTAATCTCGTATTTATTTGTATATTTAATTATGTGAGTATTTTTAAAGCTGTCATGAATTTTTTCAATTACCCACCATCCTACTTAGAAATGAGTGTAGATATAGTCTTAGGAACATGATGGTCGTACGACATTTATTAAATTTTAAAATGTATATATCACGTAGCACTAAAGTTGAATATCGTTTGTTTTTCATTTCAGGTATATCAGTACTTAGCGGAATGGCTGACGGAGAAGGAACTGCTGCGAACACAGACGGAATTTGATGACTCGCTGACGCTTAAGATATATTTACTTCAGTTTGTCAACTATTATGCGTCCATCTTTTACATAGCATTCTTTAAAGGCAAGTTCGTCGGTCGTCCCGGTGATTACGTGAGGCTGTTTGGACACAGACAGGAAGAGGTGAGTGAACTTTTTTATAAACAAAAAAAAAGATATTTGTAGGGTAGATAGGAAGTATACGTAGTGGTTATCAATTATCGATATTAATGAAGATGCTAGTTAATATATTTAGACAACAAAACTTCTTACTACGCTGAGATGTAAGGTGATCTGCCCTAATATAACTCTACTGGATACAGAAGTCTTAAACCAGTGCAGTAATATTATCTTACTCTTGCTCGAATAACAGTTTCCAATAAGTGCAGGATTAATTTTATATTATAGTAAAGTTTTTGTTACTGGAGCTGACCGTCTAGGTATGTACCATCGACCACGTTTATTTCTGCCGCTAAACATTACTGCGTTCTAGTTTGAAGGGTGTTGTATTTAATGATATTACTGGTGTGATCAGGATGTTGTACTTTTCGCATCAAAATTTTGTATTTACGTTCAGTGCGCGCCCGGCGGCTGTCTGCTCGAGTTGTCGATCCAATTGGCCATCATAATGGTTGGCAAGCAGTTTATAAACACAGTCGTGGAGATGATGATGCCGTATCTGCTCAAGTGGTGGAACATCATACGTACCATCGGAAGGAAGAATCGGTAAAATTTTTAATGTTATAAGTAGTTTTATAATATGAACCCCTACAAATGAGTGCCCCTGATGCCCAGGAATGCATGTAGCGCTGGACCGATCGATGAGGGGATCTTTGGGGAGGTCCAGCAGTAGACGTTTCTCGGCTGATGTTGATGATATTAACTTGTCTCTATACCTACCATAAAATATATTTTTTTATACACTTGCTACATATCATTTTTGTACTGTTTGTGGAAGACGGAAGATAATGCCAAGGATAATTCCCCTTTATATATATATATGATATATTAACAAATTTAAAAATATGTATATTCTTATGTATGATAAACACACGTATTAGTCAATTTGCGTTTGTGGTGCTATTGCTTCCAAAGGATTGAAATGGTTTTTGCTTAGTTTTCAAACTCAGCAAAGTGTTTTGAACCATAGTTGAAGTTGTTTAAAGATGTATAATTTCTTAGTTAATTTTTTTACTTCTGTTTTATTATTATGTATATTAATTTCTTATCGCATTTATTTGTTGCAGTATTAAAAGTCCGATGCAATGGGTGAAGGATTTCAAACTGGTTGACTTTGGGAACATGGGACTGTTCCCAGAATATCTCGAAATGGGTAAGTCGTCAATGCATAAAACAATGGCAAGTTATCGGAGCATGTGCATGGTGTTATATTATTTGTTAAATGTCAGTCTAAATGGTGTCCTCGGAAGAAGTCTATGACTAGCAGTAAGCAGTAGTAATGCGCTGCCGCAGTTTGATGATGTTAGTAATATAATCTTAACAGCCCTCTTAAAATTTCTACTGCCAGCACTTTGGTCCTTCTCCCCCAGGGCAACCCAGGTCATTTATTCCCCACGCTGTGCAGATGCAGGGTTGCCAATACAGTGATTAATACGAACTTAAAATTCAATGACGATTGTACCCAGGTTTCTTCGAGTACAATACATCTCACAAACTGAGCTATTCTGCCATGTATCTTCGTGATGATAATTATGATACATTATGTTGCAGTACTGCAATATGGTTTCGTTACGATATTCGTGGCAGCGTTTCCGCTCGCACCGCTGTTCGCGCTTATCAACAACGTGTTGGAGATGAGGCTTGACGCCAAGAAGTTCCTTACTTGTTACCGGCGGCCTGTCCCGCAGCGCGTCACCGACATCGGCGTGTGGTACCGCATATTGGACTCCATCGGCAAGCTTAGTGTCATCACCAACGTAAGTTATACAATCATCTTTTTTATTTATTAATCAGTAACGAAAAATGTGAAGTGTTGCAACTCCTGTGGGTGTTTTTTTTTTGGATATATTTAACTTGACCTTAAATTTATACAATATTAAATAATAATGATGGTGTATATGATAAAGAAAACTAGCTGACAATGCTCTAGCTCTCATAAGTTAGTCTGAACACAACAATAGTGTTATAGCGTTAGATCTATTATAAAGGTAGCTATCTTCCTTGACGATGCGCATTCTAAAAAAAACCCTACGTACCATTACCCAAAGTCCACACTAAGTGACAATGTCGCCGCGGTAATGGATCAATAACTTGCATCTTACAGGTTGAAGGCTTACCGATGAATACAGTTATACTATGGTAAATTATTATATATTTGTTTTTTTTAGTTATTAACTTCTTAAAGCGCTTATCCAACTAGTGAAGGTTAAATAGTTATTAAAACAACGTTTAAATTGCAGGGTTTCATAATAGCGTTCACTTCGGAGTTCATACCGCGGCTTGTGTACCAGTACTCGACGGGTTCAATGGTGCAGTACGTTAATCACACACTCGCCGATTTCAATGTGACCGTGTTGGAGCATCCGCCGAAGAACTCGCAGTACAATGAGACCATGTGCAGGCAAGCCATATCTTTTAATCTTGAGTTTAGTATGTGTGTATATATGTGCTGGATCGACTCTGCGTTGCTCGCATCCAGTGGGTTCCCGCAATTCTCACTAGATCGTCAGTCCAATTTATGGTCTATGTCCAGCAGTAAACCTCTATAGGCTAATGATGATAATGTTGATATATATAATCTAATACAATATAGAGACGAGTAAGACTTCTATTTATTATTGTACGTTACACCATCTTATAATAATATGGTTTTCCACATTGCCTTTATCGCGTTAGTCTCGTTACTATTTTTTTTAATTACTTTTGTGCATTACAGCACAAATAACCGTTGCCGTGGTGCTTAAGAGTTCTCCAGCACAGGACCTACCATCAGTATACCTCGTTATAATTAACTAATTATCTCCTACCTTTGTCACAGTTATCCCGGCTACTGGTATTATAAGGAGGGTGATGACTACGAGCACTCCAACTGGTATTGGCACATAATGGGTGCTCGGTTGGCGTTTGTGGTAGTGTTTGAGGTAAGTCGCTTAGTATTATTATTTTTATTGCTTAGTACATGTAACATATTCTGGCACAAAGGATCTTAATGATTTTTTTTGGTATATTTAAACTGCTTCTTTGTTGTAATTGGCTACATGCTTGTTTTGTAACACGGAGGTCCCTGGTACGGTTCTGCGGCGACATGTTGTCCAGCTCTGTTGTCAGGTAGCTACTACCTACATAATGTGAATATGCCGCTAAAAGAGCATTTTCGTGCTAAGGCTGTCAACCTATAAGAGCAGGAGTATTCTGGTTAATCACTTTTTGCAATCCAAATGTTTCATTGTTATCATATAACAGGTCAGATCGTTGCCAGGCGTTAATCTTCTAGTTTCTTTTTAAAAAAAGAAAAGTTGCTTAACATCATGTGAAGTTGTGGTCAAGTGTTAATAATGTATTGTATAAAAAGAAAAGGAAGAGAAAGAAAAATTAATATGAACAAATATAATGTATTTAAAGGGAGGGCAATACATAAATAAGTAAAAATCAAGTCCGAGAGGTGTATATAGAAAGAGGGACAAAGAAATATGAAGTAAAATTAGTGTTGAAGATGATGAGAAGTAAAAAATGTGAACAGATAAATATAGAACTAAAAAGATTCTAAATAAGAAAGAGTAAGCAAAAATGAAAAGAAAAGGCTCTGACCTGCCACACGCAGGGAACGTTATAAAAAAATGTATTGTATATTATATTAATAACTGCTATTTGTTTAATATAGTAAACCTATTTCTCTCTGAGCTACTACTGTATTACTAGATTGAAATTTATGATTTATTTATTCAAAGAGAAAAAAAAGAGTAGCATAATATCCTTCATAAAGGTTTTTGTTTATTTCAGAACGTAGTGGCGCTGGTAATGATAATAGTACGTTGGGCAATACCGGATATGTCCGGCGAGCTGCGCGATAGGATACGGCGCGAGGCCTACGTCATCAACAGTTTCATATTGGACGAGACGCGTGCGCGGACGCTCGCTGAGCGCACGCCCGTGGACGGTGTACAGTCGCGCACGCAAGGTCTTACGCAAACTAGCGTATAGAGGATTTACGGGCACGGTAGCGTATCGGCTTTATACGTGTGCTACTAACAACGGCCTTTGTTCACTGGTTCACATGATTATTTACGTGTATGTTAGGTGTTTAAACTGTAATTTGATTAGTAGAGATATCTGATGCTTCGAAGAATAAACCGAGGTGTCGTTCATTCACATAAAACTGTCATAAGGGTATTTTAGACTTTTTTTTAATCAATCCAATATAATCATATATTGCGATGGTTAAAGTCTTCTGTATCGTAAGTTTTTAATATTTGTTCCATATTTACAAAAATCTATCTATTATTTAAATATTGTAGCGTTTGAAAATTTTTTACTTATTGGTGATTATCATGTCTTCTCTTTTGGAGACTGTTTAGTAATCAAATTAATGGAAGTGATAATGAAACACCACCTTAAATCAAATGACGATGGATAGATGAGCTAATAAACATTGTAATTTGCGGTTTATTATTGCCTAATACTACTATCAGATAATCAAGATCCTGCTCATCTTGGTGTTTTAAATAACAAGTGTGGTTGTTTTGAGTTTTAAAAAGATTTAAACAGGAATGTGACACTTAATGGTGACAGTATATACAAAATTAAGTTAATATATTATATATTAGCATGTTTCATTCATGTGGTAGTGCCAGTTAACAAAGGCTGTATTTTAAGACTGTGTTTTGTGTGTACAGGAATGTTTTAGTTTAGGAAGCATTTTCTTTACTCTGGTAAAAATCTCGTTTTACCCTTTGTTTTGTTACCCGTGTGTATTTTAACTGTCTTAAAATATTGCTTTAATGCTATGTAGTGTAATATTTAGTAAAAATAATATATTTTTTTATATGCAATTAGATAACAGGTGATCTCACTTTTACGTGGTGTTAAGTGACAATGAAACCGAGGACGGGTGAAGCGTCCACGGTTAGAATTACACGGGCTTTCTTATGACCCGGAACAGCAATGTTAAAAACTCTGCTATCAACTAAATTCTTTAACATGTGTCTCCAGGCTCAAACCAGAGACTTCGTCATGGAAGCATATTTAAATTGTAGATCACTAATAAATTTTGAAATAAACTTAAATGTCATCTATGTATATAAATATGAAGTTATCAAGCTTACAAGGGTGCAGTAAAGATTTATTATTTTATTCGCTTTAGAAGGGTTTTAGGGTATTGTGCTGATTTTTTATCTGGGTGTTTATCGTTTAAACATAAGTAAATTTTGCCGCTTCCATGAGTAGTATATTTGGCTGTAAATCAATACTTAATGGGCGCAGGTTGGAATCATCATCATTATCATTTCATTATATTGGTGTCCACTGCTGAATTCAGGCCAGGTTTGAGTACACATTACGTGTTATCGTACTTAACGACACATGCGGAAATTTAGATTGCTAAATTAGTGGGAATTTCATGTTATTATTATAAACTAAATGTTATTGTTAAAAATGACGGGTTGGTCTGCCATTGCTCATCAGCCCACAGACGTCCACTGCTCTACATAGGCCTTTCCCAAAGACTCCCACATCTGTCGGGTAGGGATATGGGGGATATAAACTATTTGTCACCACGGTGGCCCAGTGCGATAATAAAAAAATTACAAAAATAAGATAATAACTAAAATTTACATGTGGCAGGGCTCGGTTGGAGGATATCGTCAAAGCAACCACAGTGTCTATTTCTATGAATGCTATTACTACTGTCCTGTTTGAAGAGTTCAGTAGCTAGTGAAATTACTAGGGTAAAGAGATTTACCCTATTGTGTCTTAACGTGATGATTATAATGTATATAATCATCATATGATAATACCCAAGCGTGTATCATTTACCATCAGATGAACGTCTTTCTCGTCTCGTCGCTTCGTGAAATAAAAAAAGGAACTCTCTACTCTAACTAAACTTTAAAAGCGGCAAAATTGAAATCATAACCTATCGTAATATAGATTATACAACAATAAAGTGAACACATCCAACACAGTCTTACAAACCGATTGGAAACACCTCAGTGTTACCACTGTTCATATTATCATTGAGGTGTTTGCATTAGGTCTTATCACTAAAGCTAGCTTCTACATAATGTACTAAGTAATTTCTAAGTTAAAGTTGGAGTTTCGAGTAAAAGAAAATCGTGTGAGTGATTTTTGATTTATATTTTGACTGAAAGCATGCCACTTAACATATACACTTAAATAAAGTAATGATTATTTTTTTTTTTGATTAATATAATATGTTCATAAGAATAAGTAAGATTCATTAACTTAAATTTATTTGATTATATTTTTTTCATGGTTTAGCTAAGCTTGCAACACTAACAAACAAAACCAGCAACACTATCATTCACACGCTGTTAACAGTTTGGCTTTAGACTTGGGTATGTGTGTGGATATTTTTATAGAAGGGTAGTTAGATATTTTAATATATGTTTGTATTGTTTGCATTTGTGACGGCATTATATAACATTCTCACATTTTTTTTTATTTGTCTTGTTGTTGTTCCCACTTGTGGGATTCAGGGTCTTCTATGGCAAAGAGTACATACCATATTCCACTTAATTTCATTAGTATGTTGGGTTGAGGATAATATAGGCTTTTGTTACTGATGGGCATATTTCTGGAAGGGATGAGGGTTGGTGATAGAGTATCGACACAGGCGTTTTTTTATTATTAAAAATGAGATGAGATCTATTTAGTCAATTTGATACCTCTTGATCCTTTTTGTTGAATGCGAAGAGTTTTGGTAAGTAACACGGGTAAGTTATATCTGTGCTAAATATTCATCAATTTTTTTTTCTCTATCTATCTCTTAAAATTAAACTATTATTATTAAATAAAATCAATGCAGCAAGGATCGTATAAAACATATAATTTTTTCAATAAACTAACACTATCATTGAAAGGTAATATTAATATTAGAGAAAGACACTGCTAAAGTATTAATAATAGCCCCTGTGATACCAGGCGATAGGAGCGATGCTGACTGGAACCATATAGCTTCGCTTTCTGGGTCGGACTTCGATCTCGCAGCGCACGGTGATCATCGGAACATCGCGGACATAACCAAGCACGTGGTCGCGCAGACACCGGAAGCGCACAGCCCGGGACCTGCACAAGTTTGAGCTACATCCGCTCCTAATAAACCAGCAATGTGATGATTAGGCTATTATACTGCGGAATGAGATATGTTATGATAATGTTCCATCTTATTTCGGTCACATGAAAACTAATATTACTGACTAATACGCGACGAGACCCGCGAGCATTAAGATGTTAGGATGTTTACATATCGCAGTATCTCATGATAATCATTCAATAATTTCTAAATACTGTGTAAGAACTATTTTAAAATTTTCCTATTTTACATATATTCTATAATCTATTATATTTATGTAACAAACCAATATATATCAGGAATCTTATTCTGCAATTAGCGGTACAGTTGTTAGCTTGACCTCATTTAAGATATCAAATGTTATCGACACTTCCGATGAATAATTAGTCCATCAATAATCATATCTATGCATAAGAATTTTTGTCAAATAAAATCATAGACAATAATGTTATTAAACGTCGATTCTAAATATCTTATGCATATTGATATATTAAACTGATATATTTTAATTATAATTTAATACTATTTTCGTATTTATGATAAAGGGTAGTCTCGAAACGAAATAACATAGATAATATAATATATAGATTAAAAAATTAACGCACATTTAACAAAACAGTAACATAAACAAATGATGTAAGGGAGATTTCATCTCCATGAAGGTCTCTGTTAATTTTTATAATTTTTTTTATAAAACTAATTTAATAAATACTTTAATTTCTCCAGTTTTCCATTTTTAAAATGAAGCCATTAAATCCTCATATATATATTTCTGAACGTATATTCAGACAATAGGTTAAGAATTTTTATAAATTATACATATATCATGGTATTGTTAAGAGTTTATAATATTTAACTTAACATTGTTAATATTAAACATGTTAAGTGATCGTAAGCTGTAAAGTTGATACGTAAGTTTGTCTGCCATTAGTCTCGAGCGAAGAATCTTTTTAGCCTTTCTCTTAATGTACTTAAACTTGGACATGTTTCCTATAAACGTTCAATGTCAGGATCCGATGCCTCGCTTGGTTCTATGTATTTATATATGGCCTTGTCAGAGAAGGCCTTGTCCCAGTTGTGGGAAAAATTTAAGAGTTGTTAATGAGAAAAACATATTGTAAGTAGGTTTTTTTTTTTATAATTTTCATAAACAATGAATGTATGTTTATGAGTTTATTTTGTTATGAAGCAAAGGACCAAAGTTCGCACAGCCAAGCTTTTAGTCCTTTTTGTAATACTGTTTTCTAGAAGGACTATCTTGAGCACTGGACAAGATTAGTCTAAAGAATAGTGATGATGGGTTTATTACAATATTTTTTTCTTTATAAATGTTTATAAATTATATTAGAATTGAGAAAGTCGCGTCATATATTATTTGATAATACGTGTGATACTTTTTTTTTTAAATGTTGCGCTTTAAGCATTATTGTAATCTACCGCCAAGATTATTTCTTTCATAATACAGGTATAATCAGGTCTAATATGAATCTCACTTCCATACATTTATAGTTATAGGATTTAATTAAGTACAAAAAAAAAAACAATTTGGTAAATGAAACCTAAGTGTTAATTTGTTTAAACTATAATATTGAAAAGAAACTTGTGATACTTTTACAAAAAATATTGTAAAGAAAGCTTTGCTTCTTATCTGTAATTGTTGAATTATACACACAGAGCTGCGTTAGGTTAAATTCGTATATTTTGTTAATTTTAGAAAACGTAACTTATCTTTAAAAGCGAACAATGAAATGCAAATTAATTAATAAAATATATTTTACCCATGTCTAATCAATTTATAATAAATATAAACAATTAACATTTGTCAACTGTAACGTTAAATGTTAAGGTGCTATTTCTGCATACAAAAAATATGCAATTATATGTTTTATTAAAATTGGGTAGCTGGTGAGAGAGATTGAAATGTACGAGGTAGTTGTATTCTCGTTTTTGTTTATTAATGCTTTCACCTTTGACAGTTAAATGTAATTTATAAACAGAAAACATTTTTTTTTATTAAAATATAGAGCAGGCTGTATCTTTTGGAAGCCTTTAATTTTTTTTTCAATAGCATAAATATAAATAATCGATAAGATTAATGTTTTAACCATGTAATCATACTAAAGGAAAAAATACATCTACTGTGACCATTTCGTTTTAGTCGTCAATTTGATGGAATGTCTTCGATTTCGCCGTCTTATATTATAATTTATTACATATTATATAGTTTTATTGTAAAAGATTTTTTTAGCAAAATTAATTGGTGAATTATCTATTCCTTGGTGGAATGGCAACATTGGCTGCTATTTTTAGTTGTTTTGACAATTAATGCTAGTTAGGGCTAAATTACCAAAATATCTGATGTACAATTTTCAACACTATTTATTTTACAATAATTTGCAAAGTTTCCAAAGAAAAAAAAAAATAGATATCTATGACCAGAAATATTCATTGTTTGTATTAAATGTAGAAGAGCTAAAATGAACTTTATTTAATATTTATTATTACATTTCATTTATTGTTGAAAAATTTGTCAGTATAATTTGTTAACGATATAACAGGAACTGGTTCGCCTCATTGTACAAACCGTTTCTGTCTGGATTATAGTTTATTTCAACCAAATCAATTTTTATATTTAAAAAAAAACATACTTTTTCAATTACTTTTTTTTTTATTTCTATGCTTATTAAAAGGGTTATACTAAACGGTAGTTAAGGTTACCTTTTTAATTTTAAGAAATGCTTAATAGTAGTGTGGTTGTTGTTGTCAAATCGGAACGCTTTTGGTGTCTGTTGCTAAAGATTGTTAACCGTTGCTCTTTGATATTGTATATTAAAACGCTAGTAACTACAGTTTATACACCACAATTATACGGAAAGTTAACTAGTTAAATTGTTTTATTTTAACCTTGTTCCGAAACTTGTTGCAGAAATGTTTTCTCTTTGCCTTGACCACAAGAGATAATCGTAGTTTACGCATATACTATGTAAATTAAAACATGGAAAAGAAACAAAAATAATAGAATATTTTTTTATTCTAATATCACCGTCAACACGAATGGTACAAGAACTTTTCCATATTGACAACGATTCGTTAATTTTAGAAGGTAAATTGTTTTGAAAAGGTTAGAATACTCTAGTTCCTTTATATGATTGAAGGATCACTAAGAATGGTATAACAGGGTTTTGATCATATGAAAGGTACCAGCAGGTTTGTTAAAAAAAACCCACCCTCCGTCTAAATTTGACCTCTTACATTTGGAGATTGAATTATCTAATTTGCGGTTATACATTATCTACTAAAGTTTTTATATAGTTAATACTTCCGTCAAAAAGCTGCTTGTCAATTTGTTTAGGCCTTAAGTATGGAATTGTTACGATAATTAAATCTTTGATCTTACTGGCAACAACGTTAGCGCGGGTAAAATTACTACAACATAATAAATATAACAGTTTAATGTGAAATTTTACATACCCTTGTTCTCAATTGGAGAGTAAAGTAATCCCTAATCCCTTTTCCCTCTCCTCGCTGCTGAGTAGCTTCCTTCCGTTATCCATACGGATTTGTTTCATCGGACATAATCAATTAATTTTTTATTCGATATAAAAATACATGATAATAAAATATTAATATATTTAAGCTCTCTGTATTAATATTTTTTTGGAGAAAATTACTAATACTTTTCTACCATAGTTATTTCGTCGTTTTCAATTTGCCAAAGGAGATGTTTAACTCAACCTTCTTGAAATATCTGCATGATGGTCCTGGTGGATGGTTTACTATTGGTGGTCTGTTTCAGCGGAGTATATTCTATTCTGAACAGTACAACAAATTTACATATATTTGTTTTAATCCAACTGTACACGAAACGTGTAAAATTTGAGAATTGCGTTATTCTCCTTTTTGTATACTTCGTATTAAACGAACAACATTTATATGTTACTCCTTCCTTTTAAAATATCCACGAATCACCCATATCCAAAAAAAAAATTACAAACAGATATAATAGAAATGAAATAATAATGTTTATAAAAAAATTGTTAATATTTTTTAAATTTTATTTCGTTTCTCTACTTCCGATTAATCCATTAGGCGTTGTCAGACTTTCCATTTTATGGCCGAATTCTATGTTGAATATTGTTCAGCTACTTTAAAGATAGGCTTTGACCAACTAATAATCATGGGGTTCCTTATCCAACTTCCACCATCATTCGGAGCCTTCTATAATTATTATCATAAATCCAGATGGTCTAAGGAATAACAACGTTTACATGAGACTGTATAGCTTCTGCTTTTTGCTATTAGAAAAAATACACTGCATGATTTTGAAGCTGGTCTCTAGAATTTAAGGATCATGGCCACTATGTATATTTAATTTAAGAAATACATTTCTCTTCTTTCTGTTAAATAGCCATAAGATACAATTAGGAGTTCTTAATTAAAATACTAATTAGATTGGTCGCGGGGGAGGTTGTATCTCGGAGCATTTCTAATAAAGGTAATGGCTGCCGAGCGGTTACACCTTTTGATGTTATTCTTTTCATATTTAATTAGGTCTTAAGTACACTTAAAAACGAGCATAATAAATTCTGAGAACTATTTATTTTATTATGGATTTTTTTTTGGTTTATAATTGTTTTTACCTTTCTTAACTTTCTTGTAGTTATGGCCTATTTGAATAGCTCGATAATAATGATCCAATTACAACTAAAATGTATATTTTCAAGTAATACAACATACAAATTTACGTCAAAGTTTCGTATATTATATGAATATGCTCTAGCTCTAGCAGTAATAGCAGTATTTCAGAAAAGATGGGGGTCTATTCGTGAAATACTCATATCATGGATAAAAATCTCAAATCAGAAGATTGCAAATACTTTTTGTTAGATAAGGTAGATAAGACGATGATAACCGTTGCTTAAATACTGTAGCAGGTAGGATAAGGTGGTAAGCACAACGATCTGATGAGGCAGGAATGTTGCTAATCATGTTTTGGCCACTCCATATACAAGAGTACCTGTTCCGCCGTAAGACCCCTGTAACTTTCTATGGGAAAGAATTTTGTAAAACCTAATCTTAGCTGACCTCTAAATGGCAAAAGCAATATCTCTACCAAGTTTTGATTGTTTAAGTCTAATAGTTTCAGAGATCTCGTGATGAGTCAATGAATCTCTCCATATATCCCATATATAGAAGATAATATATTTTTTTATATAATTAAACTACCTCTAAAGCGCGGTGACTAAGAGCTTGCTTTGTAAATTGAACGATCTAGGTTCAACTCTGAGTCCACCTATTTTAGAGGGTTTTTAGTGATCTCCTTTTAGCTAGATACCATCCAATAATATTGTAAATTTGCTATCATAGCAGCAGTTCTGTGTTCAATATGTGACAGACAGATTATTCTTGGCAAGCATTCTTTATAGTTCACGGTTTCATTGTCATTTAACACCGTGTGAAACCGAGGTCAAATATTAGATCGTTGCACCAAAAAAATATGATAAAATATTTCTTTATCGCAATACATAAGCAAATGTTAGGTTTTCCTTAACACTTACGGAACCCTTTTTTTTTTTTTTTTTTTTGATATCGGTGGTGGAAATGCTGTTAACGCATACCCAGCGTCCTTTTCGAGGGGGGGGACGCCGGGTTATGTGGGGCTCGGGGCCACTGAGATGTTGTGCGTGACCCCCATACCCACTAAAACCACCACCGCTTGTCCCGCCACACGCATACTGGAGACGCCCGGGTTTCAGCCAAGCAACTCTCCGGGCGCCTCCGCGTATAAAACTCCTCTTGGTGGGTACCCGCGGGGAGCAAAGGCACCCACCTGCCGTCCCGTACCGGCCCCTCGCGGGACCGGCACGTTGGGGCCCCCCGACCCCACAGACGACCGCGCGCGCCCACGACGGAGCGCATGCTCGGCCGCCGCCCTCCCGTGAAGGAATTGGGCGGCGGCCTCCTCCCTCCAGACTCCCCCCCTCGTCGAAGTGGGAGGGGGGGGACAAAAACCAAGACTCCCCCGGGGGACGCACCCCCAGGGGAAACACGACAAAAGGCCCAAAGGGCCACGCCCAACGGCCCGAACGCCCCATCACACCGTGCCCGGCTAGGGGCCCATCGCTCACGGCGGGAGGAAGCGGACGGCGTGGTTCTGCCGCCGCGCTCTCCCGCCGGCCCGCCGCCGCCTGCAAGGTGCGGCAGCGGCGTCGGCCTCCCTCGTGCGCTCGGCGGCATCCTTCTGACGCATCACTGCGCCGCAGAAGGAGGCTACCGCCCTCCAAGACCTCTCGCTGCTCAACATACGATCGATTACAGTCGGCAGCGAGAGGTCACTGCCGACTTGCGCGACGAGGGCGTGGCGTTGCGGCCCCCATGCCGGGCACTCCGCCAGAGTGTGGTGCGCCGTGTCAATCGGCGCACCACACTCGACGCATTCCTGCGTCATCTCTCTACGAGCCACCTGGTGCAGGTACTTGCCGAAACATCCATGGCCTGTCAGCACCTGCACCAGGTGGAACGTCAAGGCCCCGTACCGCCGGCTCATCCACCGGGACAGGTGGGGCCTGATGGCCTCCACCGTGTCCCGGCCGGCGGCAGGGTTACCTAACTCCGTCTCCCACCGCCGGATCAGGGCGTCATGGGCAACGCGCCTGATCCGGCGGACCGTGGCCGGGTCCGGCCGACGCTCTCCGGCATCCCGCAGGAAGAGGTACACTTCCGCGAGCGACTGCGCCTGTAGATGCCAAGGCGCATCGCCCGCGAGAAGCGTACCCGCCGTCCAGGACACCGTACGGCACGCCCGACAGGCTCGGTTCGCCAGGATACGTTGGGCCCTCTTCAACACGGGCCCGTTCCTGGCGGTCTCGCACCTATCCACCCATACGGGCGCTCCGTACAGTGCCATACTCCGCAGGATGCCAGAGTATAGGCGCCGACACAAATGACCCGGCCCCCCGACATTGGGCAGCAATCTGCCCAGCGCAGCGGCGGTGGCGGTGAGCTTCGGGAGAAGCCGTTCGAAGTGCTCCCCGAAGCTCCATCGCCCGTCCAGAGTGAGCCCTAAATACTTGAGGGCTCCCCGCACTGGGACCCTCTCGCCCCGGACGGGGATGATCGCGCCCCGGGGTGGACCCCTGCGGGGTCCGTGGAAGAGGAGGGCCTCCGTCTTCGTGACGGAGACCCTCAGATCCAGCTGCTCGATCCGGTCCACCACCAGCGACGTGCTAGTGGCGGCCAGACGAGCAGCCTCGTCGTAACTCCTCCCCCGGGCCGAGACGAGGGTGTCGTCCGCGTAGCATAGTACCCTCGTCCCGGGGAGGACCGGCTGCCGCAGCAGCCAGTCGTACGCGAGGTTCCACAGCAAGGGGCCCAAGACCGACCCCTGTGGAACCCCGCTCTCCACGCGCCGCCGATGTAATTCGCCGCTGCCATCAACCCAGACGATCGTCCTGTCCTTGAGGTACGCCCCCAACAGCCCGACCATGTAGGGGGGGAGCCGGAAAAACTCCAGCGCCCCCCTGATCGTCGCGAATGGCAGGCTGTTGAAGGCGTTCTCGATATCTAAGGACACCCCCAGGACCACCTCGCCGTCACCGAAGGCCTCCAGACAGAGGCCCTTCAGGTCGAGCAGGGCGTCCAACGTGGATCGCCCTGCCCGAAATCCGTACTGGGCCTCATGGAGGCCCGGTCCCACCTCGGCGAGGTGCCGAACGAGACGGCCGGCCAAGATCTTCTCGAAGACCTTACCCGCCTCGTCCAGAAGGACGATCGGTCTGTACGCGGAAGGGGAGTCGGGGTGACGGTCCCCCTTCCGCAGCAGGCAAAGCCTGCCCGTCTTCCGGCGCTCCGGGAACTGCACGTGCCGAATGCAGGCGTCGTACAGTCCCCGGAGCTCCTCGCGCAGGTGACTCGCGGCCACCCAGAGGGCCCTCGATGGGACCCCGTCAGGCCCCGGAGCCGTACGTCGACCCCGGAGACGACCCAGGGCCACGTCCAGCTCCTCTTCCGTCAGAGGAGGGCCCTCCTCTGTGGCCGCCGCGGGGAACACTTACGGAACCCAAGCCAACCTCACTTGCTCGAGGTGTACCCTGCTGATCTATAAACGAGGCTCTGGCCTCCACCAACCCACATTGGGCCAGCGTGGTAGAACATGGCCCCATATGGTCTCTTATAAACGTAGAGATCTTTGGAGGAAGTTTATGTTCAGCAGTGAACGGCTATCGATTGATGGCGGTGGTGGTGTAAAGTATAGTATATAGAGAATAGTCGGTGGCTGGGGGTTGCTAAGAACTAAACTTGATTGTCTGGGTCTCTGATATGTGGCATCTAGTTTCTAGTTGTCCTACCGAATATTTTTCCCACTGTGTCCAGGAATTCCGTGGTTTAGCTCTACCTCTTCAACCTGCGAATGTATAGTCACACTGCAGACAAACGGTTCGCTTCGACCTTCGTAATTCGAATAGCGAAGGATTGGAACAGTGCTGGAGCCAGTGTTTCCGTCTAAATATTACGTGGTAGTCATTAAGAGTGATATTTACGACTTAGATTACATCTCTGTTTTTTATCAAGTGGGATCGTAGTCAAGCGTAAGTCTCTATAATATTTTAAATAAGATACTGTATGTGTATCTGCGAATGTATTTTTCATTAAATTCTTTGTAAAATCATAGAATCTTATCTATACGATATTTCACTTCAAAAGTCAAAGCTTCATAGAATTTACTATACACGTTGTTATTATTACAGTCGAGAGATATAAAGAGTTGAAATGTTGAAGTATATACACAGCAAATATGGGGCCGCGTACATTTTATTCACGTTTGAACAGGTGATACGGAGAGTGTAATACTATTATGAGATCACTCAGAGCTGTGTGTGTGCACAGTGCTTGTCAGTTACGCGCACGCACCACGCCCGAGTGCCGGTACACTGTCCGCGTGTATTAACTGATACAGTATTGTTATATGTGAAAAGTTCTACAGGATGTTTCCAGGCACTCCTTTTAAGTGGTTTCCGTTTAGTTTATACTTTATTAAACTTATTTAAGTCATCGGAAACTTTCTGGTAGTTACAGGAATACATGGTTTAATATCAATGTGCGGTTTGGGTTTGAATACCATCAGTTAAAAAGAGTACACGAATAAGGCATCTTATGGTGATGTTATAATGATGTTATGATCCGTGTAAGTAATTAGTGTATCTATTAATTTGCAATTTGTTCAATCTAATAAATAATTAAACATAACGATTAAAGATTTGTTTTGCATTAGATAAAAAACGCTATTTCTTTCTTGTGTACTTGTTCAGATCTTTTGAAGTTATACAAGTCAACTAAGGTAGTTGGTTTCACCACTTGGAAAGGATATTCCAAAAAATTGTGGTTCCATTCATTCTTTCTATTGCTGGTAGTAGACTTCTCTTCTTAGAGGCCGTTAAGGTAAATATCATTCGCACTTCCTTTTTTGCTTAAGGAGTGCACGAATTCTATAGCCAGTGATGTAACTGCTGCAAGAAGACGTACCTTATGACGATGAGCAGAACTTCATTATCAGCAGATACACGTCCATAGTTGGACATAGGCCTCTCCCAAAGATCCCCACATCGATCGGTTTTACGTTGCTCGCATTCAGCGGCTTCCAGCGACCTTCAGTCGTTTGTAGGGGTTCATATGGGGGAACTCGGACCATTTCCCATCACGCTGGCATAATGCGGGTTGGTGGGAACCAGAGGATAAGCTTGGGTTACGTAAGTTATTGTGCGGTAATATGTTGCTGTGTGAACATACCAACCAGCGGTTCATTGATTGGTTGTCATCATTAACACCAGGTGAAACTCCTGCTCATCTCGTTGCTTCTTTGAATAAATAAATTTGGATATATTATGTCAATAATACTGTGTAATAAGTTAGTTCCCATGCCCCTTAATGAAAAGCAGTTGCTGCGAAGGTACGTTGTTTTTTATTAACGAGGGAAATCTTCTAAAAAGACACTACTTTAGGAAGGCGACAAGGTTGTACGGGATTTTTACTTACTAGAATCCCTTCGGTGGACATGCTCAGCAGGCCCTACTCCTGAGGTACGTACTAAGGAAGACTAGCACTCCTCGGCACCTTCGCTGTGGTACGACAAGCACTAGACCACCTCGCACTTGTTCATACCAGGCACGCTTAGTAGATATTGAGCATCTTCAAAGCCTACGAACCCGACAACTCTTTCAGTCGCCTTTTACGACAGGCAGGACTTATCTTAATCATATTCTGAATAGCTTGAGACTACAGAGCAAGTAATGGTACTTAGAAAATCCCATGCAAGACACTTATCATCAGTAAAAGTGATCTTTTAAACTATCATCATCGTTTAAAAAACTATGAACAATAAAAGAAGGTCGTCATTAAACGATTAACGAATGTTAAAGTAATATATGTTGAAACTTCAACTAAAACCAGTTTTCAAGTAATAACTTAACTATTAGTGTTAAATATATATAATTTCTTTGTTGCTAAATAGTACAAATAGTAGAATATGATATATTATTGAGTTTTAAATACAAATTACAAATGAGGTGGGATGAAAGAGAAAAAACTATAAGCGAAACGTACTAAAAACTACTGTAAAGATTGTCTGTTCACGATATTAAAGAAAATGGTGGTCATTATACTTAGTTTCATGATTGGCTTCAATAAATACGTATTATACTTAACTGTCGGATATAATTGCGTCCGCATCGATGAGACATCATCTGGTAACGAGTAATCTTGTTTACAAAACATTGCACAACAAGCGTGTACTTTGAAAAGGCAGTTAGGCGATGTACAGTAGAAAATATCTTATGAAGTAGACTCCGTGTCGTTCATGATCAAGGTTAGATCATTTTTCCTCAACAGTTCAGTATTATGATATCATCTTTGTGTGTGTGTGGAGGTCCCAATAAAGTGGCAACAGGCTCGCCCCCTGTTACATGGGACTTAATCTGACCACATCTGGCGAAATGTGGGTGGTTTATTCACCTCTGCTTACCCTTACTGGGAAAAAGGCGTGACAATATAAAAAAAAAAAAGGTACAGTATTAATGTTTTATAACTTGACACCTTCGTCGATGTATGAATGATGTAAGTGATACGCCTTAAACGTGGTAATGGGATGATGTATACTGCACCACATTGACGCTTCAAACATGAGATTGAGTCTCGTTACCCCAGTAATTATACCAGCTACAGCGCCGTCAATCCAGAACAATATGTTACACTGTTCGATGGTAGAAATAACTATTACGTAAATAGACGGTTTCCAGCAACAGAGACCTATTACCAACCTAGGTAGATAACCATCCCCCACAAAATTGTCGTTCACCAAATAATATATCGCTTTTGTACATATAGCATTTAACATCCTTTTGTTTGCTATGTGGATGTAATTCAAATCGACGTTTAAAGTACATATATACTTAATCAACTTCAAGATCTTTATATGATATCAATTTTCACCGCAAACTTGATATCATACTACGTGGTGAACAATGAAGGACCGAAGGTTAATAATCATCATCGAAAATCATATAACTACAAATTAAACCTTCTACGTACATCTATCATATTTTTTAAGTCTCTTGCGTGTAGTTAAATGCAGTATTTTGCATCAACATCAGCTAAAAACTACTTGCTATTAATGTTTAAGTTAAGCTATAATGCTATTGCTACAAAATAAAACGAATTAAGTATATATAATAGTATAATTTTCGCTACGTACGTTCATAATAACCCCGTACAACGTCTACTTTAGCTTTACTATACGAGCAATATAATTCTGGTTCGAAAAGTTAATTTTATCTGGTGTAAAGGATTCTAACATATCGCGTACACATCCTAACCGTCTCTAGTAGTAAGTGATACATTTTAAATCTTCTTTTCTCATATTAACGAAAGAATAGTGTAATAGTCATAATGCAAGTAACCCTCCTAAAGGTCTTTGTTTATGAATTAAATTACAAGTAGAAAAGAGATAATTTTTAATGGATGACGATAGTGAGAGGATGATTTCTTTTACCTTATATTGAGAACACTAATAATCGAGTGACTCGTAAATAAACAAAGATATTAAAGCGCTTTACCAATTAGGAATCTGTGATAGTGACAGTATAGAGATACGCAGAGATATTCAGGTTTTGGGTCATCATTGCGAAAGCAAAAAAAACTTTAACCTACTATAGGGTTAATGTTTGATATCGATATAAGATCTTAGTTCCTAATGTGGTCCACGAGAGACTCGATGAGGGCTGTGTCTTCACATTTTTGGTTGAGTTTTAAGATTATTGTAGAAATGTAACTGCAGGAGATCCATCGGAACAGAAAAAGTGCTATAGGGAAAGTTCTGGAAACCGCTGATTTAAGATAATTTTAACTGTACAGTGTGCTCATCCAAAATACTCTAGCTCCAGATGTTGATAGTCGGATGACAGGGATGATGTTGTAACTGCAGGTTTACAATACGAGGTTACTGGTTAAGTAGGCACACTCGAAAACACCTTACAATGAAACTTGACAATAAGGTATCCAAATCGAAGCTGGGACTTTCGTGTTTCAAGGTTATCCACTGCGCTACAGAGGCACTGTCTGTGTAACAGAAATTTGTGTAAATATATGATGTCATTTGTACTACGCCCGTGGGAAATGTCGGAGCTGAAGCGCCGGCAGTTCACAAGGTTTCAATGTACGCTGTGTAATTGTTTTAGGAATCAATTTGCGTTTGAACGGTGAGAAATTCTCCTAACTGTATTATCAAGTTGTATGAGAAAGCCTCTCTGTACAACTAATGTTCATTTAGTACACTAAAATTAAAACTGCGATAATATCTGATATCAAAACTTAATGTAACATCTTTCGTTGTATTAGTTACTGTACAACATTAAGATGTTCTAGATATTTTTTTCGTAAGTTTAGACTAAAACTTTGTTTTGTAACGTCATCTATGTACTAATTAAAGGAAGTTTTGATAAAAAAAAACAAGTATTGAATATGTGTGTACAGGAATTGCTCTTATTCTGTTTCATTGTAGAAATCTAATACTAATTTCATCTATACAGATAAATCTGAGTTTGTAAAATATATATGTTTATGACGTGAATATTCAAAGGATATTAAAAAAAAAATTATTTTGGTTTAATCCTAGTTAGTGTCAAATAATCCTGGTTAATACCTGAAAGTGCTTAACCATTTATAACAGGATATATAAGTGATATGAAGAAGCAATTCAAACTAATTCTATTAAAGAAAATGAAAACGATGGGTTACATATATATCTCAGGTATTTGAATTTTTTATGACCGTCATCATCACATGATAGATGTTCACTGCTGGATAGAGGGTTCACCCAAAGACGAGAATCAGACCTCCAGGTCAATGTATCCTGCGCTGTAAACCTTCAGCGGCGTTTCTTAACCTTCTATTTCTTTTAAACTACGAAGAGATGAGACGAACGGACTTCACCTGATGGTAAGTGATACCTTGAGACACAGGATGTTGAGTCTCATTACTCCAATATTTCAATACCTACAGTGTCGCTTTATACGCTGCTGTGAAACTACCACCAGCGAATCAGTTTCTTGCTCCTCCTTGTGATTAATCTTCTTTCTGGCTAGCTTGACAATATCGTAAAGCGAATCTAAAAATGTCACGAAAATTATCTTAGTAATGATGGAAACACTGAGAAGATAAAACAGTTATGTAGTAAGCAGTAAACATATTACTGGTCTGTCTACAATAGTAGTACAATGAACCTTGTAAATAATAATTTACTAATGTACTATAGATTAAAGAGAGAGATAGAGAGTACATTTCAAAGGGCACCGCACAACAACTCACGGGACCCAACCTCTCCTGCTCATGGTGTACCCTGCTAATCAACAAACGAGGCTCTGACTCCCATTAAACCGCATCGAGCCAGCGTCGTGTGAACTGGGTCAAATCCCCAATTAGATTCTCTATAAATGATGGGCCCTTAGTACCGGAGGTCACGCTGACTGGGACGAAGGTTGGCAAGGCACCGGAACCAAGGCAGCGCTGGACCGATCCATGAAGAGAACTTTGGGGGAGGCTTTGTCTACCAATGGACGTCTATTGACTGATGATGAAGAGCCTAAAAGAAAGACACATAGATTAGGACTAGGCGTAGATTTATAAGGGGTTGAGTGCTAATAAATGAAATATTTTATTAATGAGTAAGGGTACGAAAAAATGTTGATAAGCACCTACTTAACAAAAGGTATACCCTTATATAGGTATAGCTGTATATGTTTAGTAAAATAGTATTATCACAGACGTGGTGGTTAAGTTTATACTGCCTTCATCACGAGGGCCCGCGGCGTCGTAACTCAAGTAGAATAAGCAATTACAAGTAAACGCGTTACCTAATTGAATTTCACCACGTACCGTATTTGATGCTAGTGAATTTCCTTCCGCTGTATACACTGAGATAATATACCTTGGAATGGGAACGAGGATAGAAGATTTTTTTTCTTATACAACAAAGAGGATAACGTTCAGCTGATAGGTATGATGTCTTTAACAACGCGAAGCTGGTTAAAATGATCTACACAGCAACATATGTTTAATATTCCTGTCAAGGTAATTTAATCTGCTACAACGCACTTTAAACTAGACTACAGTAATGTTTGCATACTACCGTTTCGCAGTAGGAATAGGAGCTGTCGTAGTACCTACTTAGACGATCTCCGAAAACAGATATCAACAACAGTCTACTACTTACTACAACTGAAGAGGGTTTGAGAAAATACGGGATATATACATTTACGAGAGACCATATAAGTAGGTATAGTTAGAGAGTTTCCGGTGATCATTGCAGCATCTATTTCTGAAGGGATTGAAGGGCGTTGTAACTAGTGAAATTACTGGGGTATCCAGACTTAACATCTCTCAAGGCGACGAGCGCAATGTAGTAATGTATACCCTTTTACATAGCGCCATGTTCCTATGGGCGGGTGAACGTATGAGTAGTTTCTTCGCTTCGTCGAATAAAAAAAATAACTTGTAAAAGACATTATACAAATTTCCGCTATTTATAATCATCATTTCCGGCTTTTGTCATGACTAGATCATGCTTTTATTTACTCTGTGTGTAACAGTTAAGATAATATTATAAATGTTTTTACATGCATTAATGACGCGGCCGCCATTTTAAATGAAGAACAAACAAATGTTATCTTAGTTTTTACGTGATTTCATATGAATATGAAGTAACGTTATATAATAACTGTAGTCGATGATGTAATTTATGTTATCACGCGGTTATTTCAATTATAGTTATCGTGTAGAAGGAACCTGGTTGATGCCCAGCGCCGCAGACGCTTTTAATCATATAAAGAGCTGTAGTGACGATCCCTACTTTAGTGTATTAAGACGTCAATAATGTGATATTGCAGTGTCGAGTTGCTTGTCGCCGGGCGATTGAATATCTAAATTATTTATTTATATATTTTATAACAAGCAACCAGACAAGCAAGCTTTCTACTGGAAAGCAAGTGATCCGCCCATAAAATTGTGATTCTGGTTGAGATAATGTACACAGAACCATATTGCCCTCACCGCTTTGAGCCATATAATACTATATCTCATTACTCCAATAGTTCAGTGTCTTTCTAACCGGAAATCAGTTGTCTCTTTACTACTGTTTGGTGGCGGAAATAGCAGCTGCGGTGGTAACTATCTAACCGGTTTCTGGTTTCCGAGTCCTTTCACCAGTAAAGTATGTTTTTAATATCTAAAATCATTATTAAGCTAAGTTGTCTTATAACATATATATATTAATTAGTTTATTATAAAAATTAGTATTAATTTTTTTCTGTAATTCTCTTAACGTGGTGATGATGATGTTTTTTTTTCTAATACAATTAAGCGACGAGACGAGAGGGACATTCACCTGATGGTAAGTGATGACACCCGTAACAAAATGGCGCTATTTAGGATGGTATACACAGCACCATATTGCGCTCGTCGCTTCAGACATAAGAAGATGAGTCTCGTTGCCCCAGTAAACTAACTACAATTGTCTTCAATCAGGAACACAGCAATATTTGTATAAGTACTGTTGGTCGGCTGCAGTAGCAGACGCTGAGGTGGTACCTACCTACATGGTTTCCGGCAATACAGACTTACCACCAGTGTTACATATGGTAATGTCTAACAACAGGGTTGCTGCATGCGGTATGCCATTGTTGCATTATTTATGACTTTTTTTTTTCTCGCGGGGGAAATCTTCTTAAAAGATACCTTGTTTCTGGGGGGAAGACAAGGTTATGTGGGGCTTCTACCCACTAAAACCCCCTCGGTGGTCTCCTTCAGTGCATTAGGAGGGGCTCCGGGATCTCCTACGGAACGCACCGGTGCCCCTCTGCACTCTGGCTAAAACATTTCACGGAAGGGCCAAGCCCTCCTTAACACCCACGCTGTGCTACGGCAAATACAACACCAAAATGTATTTTCCGTCCTCCTAAGGCTCGCTTATTAAGCTTTGAGGGCCCCCACCCTCAAAGCCCACGAAACCAAGGACCCTTTTAGTCGCCTTGTACGACAGGCAGGGAATACCTTAGTCCTATTCTTAAAGGCCCGGGACTACAGGGCTGGCATTATTTATGACCTAAGGTTTATGTTTTTCTAATTATTTGATACATTACTATATTTTATTTTCATGTTATCTATTGCTTCATTTCTAAAGGATTGTTTGAAGGAGATTGTTTTCAGAGCATTAACACGTCATTAGTGAGGAGCATAGCAAGAATAAGACCAAGAATTGGACAACTTGGTCTTGTATTCAGTATTATAATATATTAATTGTCTCCGGAAGAGCAACCCGTGTTCAAGTCACGATAAATATTTTAACTGGAATAATGGTTCCGACGGAATTGTTCTTCATACAATCTAGTACATTTGGTCTTGGTTATCTATAACAGGTCTATTTTGGTCTTAGTCTTGCTTCTTCGCAACAGTTTATTTATGACTTTTATGTATGACAACGCTATTATTATGTTTGTAAGCAGGTTACCCAAAGCGTGGTATTTTAGTAACATAAAGCGTAGACCTTCAGCTTCAGCGAGATGTCATCCGTTTCGGAGACAGTGCGGTGGGACATCTGTTGGAACTGACCTCAATGCTCAGTTTCAAAGGTTCCGGCCGTTAATGGCGCCGTATCGAATGTTGCCAGTTACGCCAATGTTTTGTTTGTTTTAATATCATGTTCATTATTTATTATATCATATATTTATTGTTTATAGTTAAATGATAATACTACTAATCACTAATAATGATAATGATTGATAATGTACTCGTGGTAGGTCTCTGTTGTCGCAGACCACACAGGTAGCTAAAAAAACGGTACCACGGTAGCTCTTATTGCTGCCGACAAACATTACTGTGTTCTGGATTGAAGGGAGTTGTAGCTAGTGAAATTACTATGGTAACGGGACAACATCTTATGTCTCAAGACGACGAGTGCAATGTGGTGCAGTGTACACTAATTAACGCCACCCTTACCATAAGGTGAACGTCCCGCTTGTCTCGTTGTTTAATTGTATTACAAAAAAAAACATCATCATCACCACTTTAAAAAAAATATTACTGTATAAAGCGCATGCGCAGCGGGTACTCGCAATCCGTTCGTTGCTCGCAAGACAGACGGGCCTGTAGTACTGTTCGTGATAATTTTGTTAATTTATTTCTTCATCATTACGATTATCAGCGGATATACGTCCACTGCTGGACATAGGCCGCCCCCAAAGATCTCCACATCGATCGATCCTGCGCTGCCCGCATCCTTTTGTTCATGTGATTTATTAATTTCACAGTAACTTTATATGTTATTTACTAAATCTAAGTCGTTAACAGTTAATAAACTATGAAGCAGGAAGGTAGTATTGGTCCTGAAGACACCCCTTTTCTTACAGATCTAGATGTCTAGATCTCCTCTGAGAATAACTAATGATAAACTCAGAGTGATCGTCATTATTTCCAGCTGATCGTACTTACTATATAGTAATATTTTGTCTATTAAACATGGAGGTCATTTTAAAAAGTTATCATTATTTAAATATTTTAAACATATATATATATATTATTACGATTATTTCTTGTTAATATATAAAAAAGGGAATGGTTCCTTCTAGGAGTAACATATTATCATCATCACAGCAATCAGTCCTGCTCTGTCCTGATTCCGGCGCCTTGTCAACATCCGTCATAATCAGCACTACCTCCGGTATTATCGGATATTTATAATAATATGTGCTGCGATGGTCCCCATTACTCAGTGGTTAGACGTTGCGGGTTTCTCGTTTCTCGTGTTGTTGATATGATACTTGACTTGCAGGTACGTCGAGCTTGGAATGTATGTCATTGTCATAGATGAAGTTGGAGCTTTTCCTGTGGATTTTTTTATACTAATGTGATAAGAAATCGGCCTATAATTGGCCTAACAGCAAGTAGTCAAAAGCCAAAAAATGAGAGGTCATCCCCCACAGCGACGAGGTCTTCGCGCTGGGCATCCCATGTCAAGCGATGTTCTAAGCCTTAGAGTCTGAGATATGCTGCGCGGTATCCTCTCCGCATCCACAATGTTGACATTAGGTTTTCACCTCTCTCCCGGATATGCGGCATAGGTACTTACTATACCACCCACGACCAGAAAATACCTGCACCAGCCGGAAGGTAAATTGCCCGTACCACCTGTCTGTCCACTCATTTAAGAGAGGACGTACAGCTTCGACAGTCCTGCTGCCTGCACTAGAGTTGGTTAGCCTTCCTTTCTACTTTATAAAGATTGACTGTCGGAAGTGGAACTTCATTGCAGTAGGAACTACCTGGATGGTCTCCGATAACAAAGAGCTCCAAGTGTTATATGTTTTCTTACTCTGGCGCAGCGCCCAAAGTGAGTGTTGGCCTTAGACACAAGAGACCGCCAGCGTCATATATTTTCTAGTAAATGTTGTCCAGACGTCTTTAATAATCTGTGGATAGCTCTGAATATATTCAAATATGAGATATATTATAGTTTTATAACAGAGATACGAGGATAGAAATAAAGTTATTCGATTCGCTACTTTGAACGTCATTCATTATAACTTTGCGCATAAATCGTTCCTCTTCAATGTGAAGTTATGATTTATGCTGATTCGTCGGTCATAAAGCGGATGGGTCCCCTGCTTCTTCATAATATTTGTATTACGTTCAACATTAACAATTGGCTTTACTGTCGGTATTGTTAAGAGATCAGAAAACGTCGTCTGTTCCATCGCTGACAGTTTATGTACAGAGGATAAGACCATCAGCTAAATGAGAGGGTTAGTGACACAATTAATTATATATGTGTGTATTCAGACGGGGTGTTAGAGGCACAATAACTCACGGAACCAAAGCCAACCTCACCTGCCCATGGTGCACCCTTCTAATCAACAAACCACTGTCTGGCTATTATCAACCCGCATTGGATCGATCGATATGGAGAACTTTTGGGGGAGGCTTATGTCCAGCAGTAGACGTCATGATGATGATGTATTCAGATGTTTATTTATTTAAAGTTTAATATAAAGTAAGTTAGTGTTGAAGTAAGAAAGAATAAAGAGATGATCTTTCGCTTAGTTCCGTTTAGTGATGAGTAATGCTAGTGTTGTGAAAAAGGATGATCAAGACTAAAACCAAGACCAATTTTACAAGAGCAAAACAATCATCAAATCCTTTAAGACTAATTGGTTTTTTTTTAAATTTAACGACGTGACGAGATGTTCACGTGATGGTAAGTGATACACCTAGTAACGTGACGTTAGAATATATACTGCATCATAATAGTTTGGCAAATATCTCCCTTCCGCCTTTTTGTCTTTTGAATTTCGCGGCTATGTACAAAGCGCTACAGAGCTCGTATCTGGCAATACTATACATAATTTGAAAGGTCTTGACATAACCTACAAAACGACGCTATGCATAATTAGTTTGGATATTGCGTTCAACAGTTATAGACGTGTAATCACATTGTTCACTAACGCCGAAATTCGCGCTATTTTAAAGTTTTCCTTCGTTAAAGGCAAATCCGCTAGAGAAACGTTCCGTGAGATTAATGGTGTTTTGGGGGATGGTACTCTATCACTTCGAACCGCGGAGGAATGGTTTCGACGATTCAGAGCCGGTGAAAACGACACCATGGATAAGCCAGCCGGCGGAAGACCTGTGACGATAAATACCGATCAAATCATGGACTACATCGAGTTAGACCGGCATGTGGCATCTCGTGACATCGCCCAGGAGATGGGAGTTAGTCACCAAACCATTTTAAACCATCCGCAGAAGGCTGGATACAAAAAAAAGCTTGATGTTTGGGTGCCGCATGATTTGACGCAAAAAAACCTTCTGGACCGAATCAACGCCTGCGATATGCTGCTGAAACGGAACGAACTCGACCCATTCTTGAAGCGGATGGTGACTGGCGACCAAAAATGGATCACATACGACAATATCAAGCGAAAACGGTCGTGGTCGAAGGCCGGTGAATCGTCCCAAACAGTGGCCAAGCCGGGATTGACGGCCAGGAAGGTTTTGCTGTGTGTTTGGTGGGATTGGAAGGGAATCATCCACTATGAGCTGCTCCCATATGGCCAGACGCTTAATTCTACCATCTACTGCGAACAACTGGACCGCTTGAAGCAGGCGATCGACCAGAAGCGTCCAGAATTGGCCAACAGGAAGGGTGTAGTGTTCCACCAGGACAACGCCAGACTACACACTTCGTTGATGACTCGTCAGAAGCTACGGGAGCTCGGATGGGAGGTTTTATCGCATCCACCATATAGCCCGGACATAGCGCCAAGTGATTACCACCTGTTCCTGTCCATGGTGAACGCCCTTGGTGGTGTAAAGTTGAACTCAAAAGAGGCTTGTGAAAAGTGGCTGTCCGAGTTCTTCGCAAATAAGGAGGGGGGCTTTTACGAGGGAGGTATTATGAACTTGCCGTCTAGATGGAAACAGATTATCGAACAAAACGGCGCATATTTGAACTAAATCCGATCACTGTAACACTTTTTATAAAGCATTGAATAAAGAGCAAAAAAGCGGAAGGGAGATATTTGCCAAACTTATATTACGCTCGTCGTTTGAAACATAAGTTGAGTTTCGTTACCTCAGTAATTATACTAGCCACAACCCCCTTGAATCCTGAACACAGTAATGTTTGCACACTACTATTTGTCGGCTGGAATAGGTGCTGCAGTGATACCTAGATGGTCTTCAGCAACAGAGACCTACCACCAGTAAATTCCATTGAAATGATGACTCAAGTTATTTATCGTACCTTCAATACATGCTTTTCTTCTGGATATTTATATAAAGACTGAATATATAAGCTCAAGACCAAGACTATAAGTATTTAAACAAGACCAAGACCTAACAGACAATACCAAGCTTGTCTAAGTCTAGGTCTTGCTGTTGGTTCGGTCATCATTAATTCAGTTCGCCGCAATTATCCTGTACGCGGTTTTATTTGCTGTGTACAAATAAACTGTACAGTTAATTATAAGTTTTAATATATAATTCGGTCATCATCATCATCATCAGTCGATATACGTCCACTGTTGGGCATAATTCGGTAACTTTCATTTATTCTTTACCTTTTGAGATTCTTTTGTGTACCCGCCGGAAAAGGTGAGTAGTCATTAAATACCAATATTTCACACAATGCAAAATTTTTGGTATTGTTTTTTTTTTTTAATTCTAACCTATGTCCAGCAGTGGACGATCAACGGTTGAAATGAAGATCATAATTTTTGGTACTCAACGATTCTTTTATATCCTCTGTCCACCTAGTGGAGGATCCGCCAACGCTGCGCTTTCCGGTGTGAGGTTGTCATTCCAGCACTTTAATTTCATTCATCAGTTCTACGAGCTTTGTGCCTGTGACACTGGTTCACCTGGTGATAAAAAGAATCGCTGGGAGGTACTGTATTCACAGATTCAAACTGCGCAAAACCGTGCTTGGTGGAATACGTTAAACGAGAGCTTTGTCCAGCAGTGGATGTGTATCGGTTGAAATGACGATGATGTAAATTTCTGGACTTGATGATGAGGTTACAAGAGCAAAATGTATTTTGAATTTAAGTACATATGTTTTAACTTTATGAATAAATTATCTGTCCCCTCTATAAAGTTATAATTTATGCTGATTTGTTATGTGTATAGAATCCCACGTGGCGAGGACGAGGTCTATTTGGGTGATGGAAAATCTCTACGCAGGCATCTACACTATCTATATAAAATTAAAGCAATGGAAAATAATACTTTACTACTTACTGTATCAATTAATTACTACCAGTATATAGTAAGTTTTATTCAACAATATACTTTTTATTACTACATAGATATGATACAATCGCATACGTAAGAAAAATAGTAATTATATATATACACGCTGTTCCCCGCCTGATTACCTGGTCGTTATGTAGAATTAAACTTTCTTTTGCAACCGTTACTATAGCAACCGCATAAAAAATAAACGAGAAGGGATGTAACCGGTCGGGCACTACAAGTCAGAGGACCCTAGTCAATCTCACCTGCTCATAGTGGACCCTGTTAATCAACAAACGAGGCTCTGACTCCCACCAACCTGCAGCAAGCTAGCGTCTTGGGAAGTGGCCCAAATCCCCACATTAGAACCTCTACAGAAATCGAGCCCTAGTGCTGGAGGACATGCTGACAGAGCAGAACCGATTGACGTGGAGATTTTTGGAGGGTGGTCTATAACCAGCATTGGATGTCTATCCGCTGATGATGATGATGATAAATTAAACTAATGAAGGATCTATGAAATTTATATAATAAATAGTCTATAACCATCTCCAAATCATTCCGCGGCGAATGCTCATATTAACACGATACGTTCACTAGTTTTCACGTGATTGGCGATCATACAAAAAATATATAGATTAGTTAGATAGTAAGTAGTATTGTTTATCAATTTTTAATTATTAGGATCCATTTGAATGGATGTGATGGTGTCATTTATGATCCCAATATTCCGAAGACACTTTCGCTGGACGCTTGAAAATGGTCTATCTAGGCGTTGCAGAGACGAAAACACTCCATGAAGGGTGTTCCGCAGCTGTGACTTGGCGATGCGGACGGAATACAAAAGGCTCATTTGAAGGCAATTTCCGTGGAGTTATTAGGAATGAATTGAGTTAACCAATTTTAATAATAATAAGAGTAAGGGTTGAAGTACTGATGACGTAGTGACTACGAGTGTAATGCACTGATGATTTCTGTTGTCGGCGACCGTCTAGGTAGGTACTACATTTGTTATACCGAGAGGGAAATCTTCAAAAGATACCCTGCTTCTGAGGTGAAGATGGAGTTATGTGAGATTTGTACATTTGATTTGTTCCGCCGAACCATAGACAGAAAGGACTGTATTACGCTGATCGCCAACCTTCACTAGTTGGAGAGGCACTTTAAGAAGAAGAAGAAGAAACCCTTCTCAGTAGTCATTCTTAGTACTTTGTAAGAGGCTCCGAGATCTACGAAATCCCCCGGCGCTACCCCGTACTTTTCCTAAGCTTATCTCGGGGACTGTCTAACCCTCACCACCACCCTATCTTTGCTACGACAAGCACGAGACTTCTTTGTACTTATTGTTCACCTCGAATTCGTTTAGTGGGCAATAAAATCCTTCAGTCTAAAAACCCTCTTAGTTGGCTTTCACTACAGGAGCTGCTTACCTTAGGCCTATTCTTAATACCCCGAAACTACAGGGTAGTAAGTACTGCCACAGCTCCTGTATCTGCCGCAAAACAGTAGTATATAAATATTACTGTGTTCCGGTTTGAAGAGCGCTGTAGTTAGTGTGATTACTGGAGTAACGGGATTTAAGGTTTTATCTAAAGGCGATCAGTGTGGTTATGTACATCATCTTAATTAGCGCTACAATTTTATGGGGAGGAGGTAATACGAAACATCGTACTGAACTGTATTATATAAAAACGGATTCGTTATGATCCATTGTTTAGATTATGATGAGAGAATGATCCCGCATCCCTTAATAAATAGGGAAAAGGACGGAGTATCTACCCTGATCTCCTGATACATGCGCAAAAACTTTCCTCGGTCTTAAGAGTACAAAGTTAAATCTAATACATAAAGTAATTTAAATGCATTCAAACCTGACTTTGATGGAGGTCTTTGATATGCAAAACGAAGGTCAATTTACGTAAACAGGTCGACTGGTCTAGTCGCTCATGAATATTATTTAGGACATTCTCTTTACTAGAAACTGTGGTAAACCTTAAGCAACACGTATTAGCAGCAATAAAACTAAATTAATATTAAGTTTTCATTCATCATCATCATCATTGTTAGACGATAGATGTCCACTGCTGGGCAAAGGCCTCCCCCAACAATTCCCACATCGATAGCTTAGGCATACATATGAGGTGATTCGGGTCATTCCCACCCCGCTGTCCCAATGCGGGTTGATGAGTAAGTAAGGTTGGTTTGAGTTACGTGAGTTGTTGTCCAGGAACCCTTACATCCGATGATGAGGAAGATATTGAGTCCCATTACCCAGTAATTATACTAGCTACAGCGCCTTTCAAATCGAAACACGGCGATGCTTGTATAGTACTGTTTGTCAGCAGAATTAGCAGCTGTCGTGGTACTTATATGGTCATCAACAACAGAAGCCTACCATAACTAAAGTAGAAACCATAGAAATGTATGGTTGCCTTAGAAACTATTTATTATTATCTATACTTTACTATTTTATGATACACTACTGCTTGCCAGATTTAGTCGGTCTGGCGATATCAACACTATCAAGGCCGTAAGAGTTCAGCCACCAGGAAGCGAGTTATTTTTTTTTATCTGAAGATGCTGTTAATCATTCACCTATCGCCGTATCAGATCTCTAATGGATACAGCATGTACAGCATTACAATCATAATTGACTCCTCAGTCTGGACGCTTACAGAATATCGATCAGTATCGCTTGGCCTTGGGTTCAATTTGTCTGGAGACACATTGTTATATCTAACAGCTGTTGTTTTGAACAACAGCTTTTTATTTATTTTATATAAAAAAAAGCATGAAGGACACACTAAGATTCAGATGTGCTTAATAAAGTTGGAAATAAATATACCGAATCAGGATACCATTTACTGAGTAATACTGATTCAAGGTTTTATAAGAAATTTAGTTTCTAAGGACATATTAATTATAATTATTATCATCTCATCGTCCTTTTATGTTTTAAAAACATCCTCAGTTATTTTATTTATGAGTTTTATCAAAATTTCACTGTTAGGCACAGATTTAGTGCCGCTGATTCGTCAGGCGAGTCCATTGCACAATGTGTGCGTCAGGCGAGTCCATTGCATGTATGAGGGAATACAACGTAGATAATCATAGTAAGTTTGAAAATGTTAAAACATATAAAAAATGAGAATGACTACTGAATTTAGATTTAGTATTTCATTGTCGTATGTATGTTAATACATTTGTCATATAAATACATACATACAATACGTATTTATGTACAAACAAATCGTGCGAAGAAAACACTATGCCGAATACTTTGTCACAATACTTCGCGAATTTTCCTTCGGAATACGAATTTCCTTATTGAATGCGAAGTGTTCGTGTTGATAGAATTGTTAATATTTACTGAGCGAAATATATCTAATATTTGGTTTAGATGTATTTTTTAAGCAAAAAAAGTTTCTCTTAACTGCCTAAGTGAGGGTGGGCCAGTGCTCCAGCAGTTGGGAAGTAAATTGGCTGTTATGGATGGATGGATGGCCTGGGTGACCGTTTATAATACAAAGCTTCGTTTCGTAGGCTACATTTGAGAAATTTTGATTAGGGTTAGTTTCTTTGAACTCGCCTTCTCTTCTTATTAAAAATCTGTAGCTATAATGATTTCGTTTGACATTCATATATCTCATTAATATAATGTTTTATATACAAAACCTCGACATTTACACAGGATCCCGGATTGTTTGAAACGCACATAAATATAATAAAATTGTAAATCTCAAATTGAGTAGTTACGGATTCGATTGGAAGAAAAAAAAATCCGATTTCAGGAGATTTCAGGGGATCGCATTGTGATCAAAGCGGCGAGGTGAGACAGGCGAATGTATCAAAAGGATACCGTGGAAGACGAGCTCCTTTGAACGGAAATTCTTAGCTGAAGTATTTTGTCAGTTGTCTGTTAATATTCTGAAATCAAAATCGGGTTGGTTTAATGTTATAAGCTATTTTTTTTTTAATTGGTCATAATCAAGAAACTAAGGTCTCCACAGGAATTGCTGTGAAGTCTCGGACTATTAAGAATACTAAGATAAGTCCTACCTGTTGTAAAAGGAAACTAAAAGGGTTTGAAGGTATCGGGAGGCGTTGGTGCGTTGCGTCGGAGATCATAGAACTTGCAACACATTGAGGATGATTACCGAGGGGGTTTTAGTGGGTAAAAATTCTATATAACCTTGGCTACCCCACAGAAGCAGAGTATCTTGTCAGAAGATCCCGCCCCTCCTCCGATAACAAAAAAAGTCTCCAAACAAGATGAGTATATCGGTCACTGGAAACTTTTTTGATGTATTTTATTATTGACTTATATAACTAAAATTTATTGTTACTCCTCCGTATACTGTATAAAGGGTCCGTACATCAACTCACGGGACCAAAGCCAACTTCACCCCCTCGTGGTGCACCCTGCGAATCAACAAACCAGGCTCTGGCTCTCACCAACCCGCATTGGGAAAGCGTGGTGGGAAATGGCCCAAATCTTCCTATATAAATCCCTACTCAATCGTGGTGGGAATCTTTGGGGGAGGCCTATGTCCGACTGTGGATATTTATCGGCTGATGATGAATCTTGGAATAAACAGAATTTTATTATACGTTAACTATATTTTAATTTCTTGACATATTTTTTCAAAATGGTTATATATAAAAAAGTAAAATTTGCGTAGACGTTGCTACGAAACGCTACACGACGTAGCACTTTGTAGAAACAAACACGTCCAGTAGTTACATTGGATATTGGAGAAGTTAATAAATTACTTTTCCTATTACCAGGTAACAATATTTTTAAAGTACTTCTTAAGCACAGGATTTTTTACCATTAAACTATAATACCTTCATCCTTTTCCTTAACCACACTCAAATCCTTTTCCCTAACCTGCAAGGGATGAGACTTGTTCTTCTTCATCATCATCTCTACTTATTATGAATTCAATAAAAGACGATCTATTTTGTGTGAATCTAAATATTCTCAGGAGTTCTTTTAATGTTTTTTTATTACTTAAGAGGAGGGAAAGGAGAGGGAGAGGATCAATTTTTAGTTTAGTTTTTAAGTTCTTTTTTTTTCTTTGAGCGTGATGTATGTCCATCACTTCAAAATTTTGTTTCTATCAACCGGCACTTTTATGCTTACTTCTTGTCGTCCTTTTTTTTATTTTTTAATCTTCCTTTATATACATATATATCTCAAATGTTTATATAAATTAGAATTATTCTATATTTCCTTATATATATTATTACGTGTTATATATATCTTGAATGTTGTGTGTATCTGTTATAGGTATATATGTTACAATACATAAATAACATACATGCTTTTATTGCTCTTGATAAATCTGAAGAATCTGATCTGAAATCTAGAAGCTGATGTACAGGCGTTACGTTTGCAGGCGGATACTTTTGTTTATATTCCGGTTTCGAGGAAACACAGTTCGCGGTTTGAATGCAAATGAAATCAAAACAATTCTGATAGCAGTGAGAGTAAGCTTCGCTTGATCATGTACTTCGAGATGTGGTGAAATCAAGAAATATATACTACAATCGTAAAGCGTCGATTGTTGAATGTTTAATCACTTTATGAGTTTTAATTTAATACAAACTGACAGACAGGATGTTAATTTTATGATTAGTGACATATCTGCATTTAAAATTAGTAATGAAATAGTGTAAAAGCCTTTCGATGATACCTACTTAGAGCGTCATCTACAAGAAATACAAACGACCGTCAATTTTCCATGATTGCTATTAACACTTCGTCTTCGCAACTTCATCATTATCATTAGACAAGTGCAGTCCATTGCTTAACACACCAACTAAAAAACCGACTTGTCAATTATTATATTATAAGGCTATAATAATTTATCCTTTCCTTGGTTTTAATATTAAAGATTCATTTATTAACTAAGTATGAAGATGTAGTGCTTTCAGGCAAGTTGCAGCTTGTAGTACTGGTGGAGACAGATAGAAACTATGATATTGTTAAGTATAAAAAATTATATGAACAGTACTTAATATTAGTATTAGGTATTCAGGTATCAGTCTTTTGGAACATTAAATATAATACTATTATACTAAAAGCTTATTTAACGTCTGTATTAATATAAAATGTGTATACTTCTCCTCGAAGGCACTTTCCAGTGGCTTTACTACACTTTCGGATCACTCTCACTCACGGATCATTCATTATCTATAAATTTCTAATAAAAACCTATAAGAAGGTTTTTGCAGGAGACTGAATCTATCCGAGCTGTAATATAGTATCAATATAGTGTTCATAATGAACATTTTGTACGGATATAAATATAATTAATTGCTTTTTTTACTATGGAAATTATTAAGGAACTCCTACACAGCAACATATCATAATATATATAAAAGGATGTCAGTTGTTGTGGAAATGATTGGAATGTTTGGACGCTTTTCATTAAAATATATATTTAGATCATTTTTAATATAATTTTAGATTTAATTTTTGGTTTAAACCTTATATTTTAAATTGCCATGGCAACGAGAGTACATCTTATAACTCAAAGTGACGAGCATAATACGTTGCAATGGAGTGATATTCCAACTAACGACGTTGTTATGTTTCACTTCTCCTCATGTGAACATTTCGCAATTACATTTAGTTTGTTTTAAAGGTTATAAGTAAGAAGATAAACATTTGTAAATGTTATAAATCTGTATAGTTAATTGTTAAAAGTGCATTAATCTTAGTGAATTAACGTCCAAAAAATAACAAACACAGTTGTACTTGTAAATTGGTTAAAGCTGCCAGATTTATAGTACAAGCCGAATGGAATGAAATAAATGTATCCAATAAATTGGAAGAATGTCCAAAAGTACAGTTTGTTTTGTAGCAGCCTCATGCTGGGTGATTTAGACGGAATCTAACAAAGATTTACTTCCAAGGGAACACCAAAGGAGGGACGATATTAAACGATTATGGTACACGGAAGTAACACTACAAAATGCTTTAGTGTTGCTAAAATCTTTACAAATTAATATGTATTTAGTATTATTTTGTTATTTCAGAGGTAATGAAGTAATTGATCAATGTTTGGGGCTCTGCCGTTGTGTTTATTGCCATTATCATGGCTTTCAATGTCGAGGAATCTAATTCCTTAAAACCATGTCATCTAGTTGAGATTAAGATGAATAGATCATGATTAAAATTGTATGAAACTACAAATTATTAAGCAAAAACAACTAAAATAACAATACTAATGAGCTGTGCAATATTAGACTCGATTAAGTATGAAATATTTCATGTCATACAATTTTAATGTTGATATACTTGCGAGTAAATAAACTTTGTATATCTAGTACAACATAAAGTAGGAACAAATTGTTTATTATTGTTCAAAGAAACACAAAACTTCTATTCAACGTTTCTTTAATAATTTAGATATGCTAATAAACTTTCATTTACTCTACTTAATTTTTTTTTATCTCTATTATTCATTTGAAATTTGAGTCGTTTCTTAAATACTAGATGTCGTGACGCCTTAATGATAAACTGCTTCTTATGATCATCAGTTTTTTCGGTTCGTCTGTCTATATAAAACGTTGTTTATTAGTATTTATAATATATGTTATATGTAGTTTATTTTGTATTTGATATGATGGTAATGAATACAAATTAAATTGTCAAAGAGCCCTCTAATGGATTACAACCGCATACAGCCTGCTTCCATCAGATATCAATTTTATCTGACCTCTCCCTATTAATGTAAGCCATTCACCAGTGAATATTAAAAATATGCAACATTTTACAATAGCCTTTAAGATATATATATTTAGGTTGCAAAACCGTTGACCTAGTGTTCATTTAATTAAAGCAATCGGTCAGATGAAACGGCCATTGTAAACTAAAATAGAGCAATTTGAACTGTAAGCTTCTGTATCTATTAATATTAAGTATTCAATTACAGGGTAATCGTTACACTTTCGAAAATACGAGTAGTTACTGGTAACAGTTTACTGTGTAACGTCATCATCAATGGTCCCCAGCAGTCCACTGATGAACACAGGCTGTAACTCTACAAACGTGGAGGTCTTTGACGGAGGCCTATGTCCAGAAGTGAACGTTAATCAGCTGATGATGATGATATGCGGTTGCTATAGTAACAGTTGTAGAAATTTGTTAAGAGTTCCGGTTGCTCTCAAATATTTCAGATAAATTTCAAGTCTAATTCTATATTACGTCCAGCAAAGCTACCAGGGTACAGCTGGTATATACATATATAACGCCTAACTTATATCTTCGTTATAGAATGTTTCAGCACTTATATGTATATTTAGATAGATTTCTAAAGTCAGATCAAATTAAAATAAAATCATATATTACAGGGTGATAGTTTTACCAGTAATTTAGTAATTTTACTACTAAAATATGTTGAGTTGAAAACTGCTGCTGTGATATTTAATAAAGTCGTGGTTATGGATACGACTATTAATATGATATAGTTGATAAGCATATGGCTGCATGCTTATGTATTATTCATAGTCTTAAATACCATTTATCTAATAAAATATGTAAAGCTACATTTGTATTAAAATGTAGCTCTAGAGTTAATAGTTTCAGTTAGGTGTAGTTAAAACTTCAATTTGTGATAACCTTAAAAGTGAACTGGCTTTTAAATTTATTACCAATTTCGCTGGTGCATATCAAAACTATCTTTTATTGGCTATGCTTTTACAGCTGTTATATATTGAAAGTGTCATAAATACATTTAGAATGAAGTTTATTTTTCTTATCATAAAACATTCTAAGTCTTTGTTATCATATTAAATAAACTTTGTATGATATGCAACTACTATTAATTTGTTTGAATACAGATTTCATATGTTTAAGTAATGAAAACTATATTATCTCGACTGACAAGTTTCACTGTGTTTAATATAAACACAAAGCTTAAGTTACCTTTCATTGTAGACATTAAAAAAAAATTAAAATCTTAGACTAAAAGTAGTTTACTTGTAAATGATTACAGAGTATTAAAAACTAACTTGTTTTAATATTGTTTGTTCCCTTTGCGTTTCCTTCCTTTATAGTTCACTTTAGGAATATAATAAACAACTAAAAGGAAGTTTTAATACACAAAAATGTATGTAATAATATACTATTATACATTTATTCAATACACAAATACAATAGTTTTGTAACTTTACATAGATATTGAATTTTTCTCCGACGAGCGATTCATTGAAGTGCACAAAACAATATTTCTACTTACTTAAACATCTGATCTGATATTCTTTGTAAGAAAGTATTACAGCGAAATTCGTCTTTATTGAAAAAAAAATATTGAAAACCTTATTGTATTGTGTTAGTTAAATACTCCAAATGTACTACCATTGTATAATTATTTAAATTTTTGATATTATTGGTATCACAATGAATCTAGAGTGCCTTAGTGTCCAAGATACCCTGCAGCGTTTGTAGCGATTTCAAATATTTTCTTCTACTAAAAACAATAAATGAATAGTAATCTTTTCATAATTCTGTAAGTTTAAAGTTTTTTTGTGAATCCAAATTTATTTTTCTTCACCATAAAAATAGTATATGTTATGCCTAATATCATTTATCATCTAACATCCGTTGTGTTGCTTAAGCGATACTTCCATATGATATGAATTTATATGAGCTACACGGCGCCGTGTAGTCGGCCACTCATACTCAAAGAAAAACTCTTTATATTGTAGATTTTACTATAACAACAATTTTCTGTTTTTTTAACTGTTCTCTGTAGACTTTAACTAGGACGTCTTTATCTATTTATTTTTCTTTATGGTTAATGTTAGTTCTGGACATGTCTAACTGCAAACTGAAGCTGATAACAATCGCAATGGAAAGGAAGGTTGCATATTTCGGACACCTACAAACAAACCCTTTATGAGTTGCCAAGATTGATCCTGGAGGGTAAAATTCTTGGAAAACGTGCACTTCATAGACAGAAGAAGAAATGGTTTGACGACATGAAGGAGTGGACTGAATTTAAATACCATCACTTAAAGAGAATAGCTGATGATCGAATTGGTTTTCTCAATCTGATCTCCACGCTTCAGTTTGACAAGGGACCTAATGACGATGATGTTTAATGTCCTATTGCTATTTCGATTATTTTATTGCCGGCTTCATATAATAATAGCTCTGTTTTCCTTCATCCTAGTAAAGTTTCCACCGTGTTTAGGTACGCTCTCATTATAGACCCTTGTTCCACATGTCAAGGGTTGGACGTGCCCGTGTTAGTTGATTTGTAACGTGTCGTAAGAGCTCGTGATTACTGAGACCTTCGATACACTCACTCACATCAAACCGTGTATTGAATTAGAAAATAAATACTAGTTTATACAAATACCAGTGTAAAATGTAGTATACATTGACGGCGGATTTCTAACTTCATTTAGTTACTAACTATCTAAGTTCAGGTCAAAGTTTCACTGTGATTTTCTAGAAAAAGAACTAAATAAAATATGTGTTTTTAATTGGTTCTTGATTTCTGATGAATATCTTCTGTTTTCGAAGACAGATCATCGTTGTCGGAGACCGTCTCTATGAAGATACTGTTGGTATTGATAGAACGGTCGCTGTAGCTAGTAATATCAAAAAGGGTAATGATAGTATATTTATGTTGTAAAACGACGAGGGTTTTATGATGGAGAGTTAACATAGTATCGCTGTATAGGTATGCCCAGGCTGAATCATCAGGTCAATTATTCTAACACCCTATCCGACTTTTTGTTTAGTCAAACGAACGTTAAAAATACATGTTGTAAGTTAAATGAGTTGAGAGCTCTCTGTTCATGTCGAGCGTATTCTGAATTTTTGATCTCATTATTATTTGGGTCCGGGATTAGGAGAGAGAGGGATGCGAAATATATTTTGATTAAGGGCAGACATGTTATGAATAATTATAATTTATTCTAAACCGTTTGCAGACGAAAACAATGTATCATCGCGTTCAGTCGCGGCTGACGGTTAGCGAACGTTGGTCTCGTTGAAACGTTTCTGCTAGGAAAGATATTCATTTGGTTATTACTGCGCTAATAATGCAGTTAAAATAAACTTGCAATTTTAACACTTTAAAGATGGCCCTCACAATGCAATCTCTGGCTTTGAAATTTTATACGGATTCTAATAGTATAACTATAACCTCCCTAACATGACAGAGGATAGAAAATATACTATTCAGCGGTTCTGCAAATTTCAAATTGTCTTTACTCATATTAGATACTTACATGTATTTTTAATTAAGTGACGAAACGAGCGGGTTCACCTGATAGTAAGTGATAAGTCCGTCCACAACAACGTGGCAGTAGTTAGGATGATATAAACAGCGTTACTTTGCGCTCGTTGCCTGAGACATATGATGTTGAATCTCGTTACTCTACTAATTAGACCAGCTACAGCGCTCTTCAAACCGGAACACAGTAATGTTTACACAATATTGTTTGGTGGTAGAAACTAGTACTGCGGTGGTATCTATCTAGACGTTCTCCGTCTACAGAGACCTACTACCAGTAAACTTATTACTTACTTTGGTTTAGTAAGCGATTAGGCCTTGCTCAAAATTTGTTAACTTATCCTCTTAGTCCTTATCAACAAGCAAACCCTATTCTAGACTGAGGCTGTAGATCTGACGGCTTTTCTTATTTGGGAAAAGGATAAGGATATCCCTTTATTATTAACCTTTATCCCATCCCCGGCATGTTCTAAAAAGAAACTACTTTAGGACAAGAGAAGACTCTGTTTCTATAACCTTTACTAATATCAGCTATTATTTAGATTTGGTATCACATGATGGTAAGTTATACGCCTGCTCGTAACAACGTAGAGCTAGTTAGGATATAACATCACAGCACCATATTGTCCTCTTTGGTACTTGACCTACGAGTACCCTAGTAATTCAATTCGCTGAAAGAAATTGGCACTGGAATAACTAGACTATTAGCAAAAAAGGTATTCAAAGACTGATCTATCAGGTTATTGGCGTTGGTTAAGTTCTTGAATGAGCAGATCGGAACGTCGAGCGATCATCGAACCCCAGACACTAGTTAAAAGCGTTTAATACTTTAATTCAATAGCGCAGTCTGGAACCTAGGTATTAATTACTGAGTTTGTTAACGACAAATAAATCAAGGCTAACGAGACTAGAACTTTGTAAGCTTGAACTTTTAATTGTCTCAGTTCTACAATGAAAGTACTGCGTAAGTTTAATTTCAAGGTCTGAACTGCTGTATGAACCACTGGTAACTGTCTCGTATACTGACGCTATAGGAGCGATGTGGTGTTCCAGCAGGAATTTTAAGATATTCTACTGTATTTCTGTATATACATGGGGTGTAAACTTACAGGAACTCAACCTCACCTGCTCGTGGTGCATCCTGCTAATCAAGAAACAAGGCTGCGGCTAGCGTGGTAGGATATGACACAAATTCTCCCTGTATCCCGGTCTATGTCCAACACTGACTCATCGGCTGATGATGATTATATATACACGTTAAGTTAAAAAAAAATTAATATCATCATGAAATTTATATCGTCACAGGGGTTTTTTAATGCTTTAACAGAAGGGTGACGCTTAATAGCTTCAGCGGTTTTCAGCGGCTGCTCCAATTTGTGCGAGCGAAAAATTTAAGTGGATGCCATTAGCGGATGTCAGCTTCTGTTTTAATTGAAGTATTCTGCTTTGTTCGTGTGAGTTATTTTTATGGAAATGCTGCCTACATTGAAAGAGAGAAGCTTTTTTTTTAACATTCCAGCTTAACCGGTTATCCCATTATTCATGAGAAAGTATTCATGTTCTTAATGCGATTGAGAAAATTCTCAAGTTCAATTTATTCAGCTCTTTATCCTTTCTTTTAAGGTGTTGGTAAGCAAATTTCTTACTGATGTTAAGTAATAATATAACTGTCGCATTCATGTTATCTTACTCTGTGTATTTACATGACATTATTAGGACGGAAGTGATGATGTATTTTTTTTTGTTAGTACCAAATGTGTAAAAATGTCGATTCATGACGATAAGTCGGCAGTAATGACGCAAGTACGTAGGCAGTTAATTATCGGTAAACATTACTCGCGCTTTGATTATCCCTGTTGACACAATTTATGACCCGCTCCATAGATAACGTATTTATTGCAGCCACCCGGGCAGTCAATGGAATATTGATTCACTTGTTGTCAAGTTAAAATAGGTGCGTTTTGATAAATACTACCTTAAACTTATTAGTGTTTTACTTGAGATACTTGTTGAGGAATATCTAGAAAGCTAGAAAGATAAAGTAACACTTATTATACGATAGACATCATTTGTTATATGTAAAGCATATATAATGGCGTATCTACAAGGCAAGGTACTGTACAATATGTAATGTATATACAGCCCTTATAATGCTTCCACTAGACCCTTGGAGCCTTCTCTTACTAGGAGAGATTCAGTCATTTTCCCATCATACTAGCCAAGTACGGGTTAGAGGATGAAGCTACTGTATACCAATAACTATATACATAAGAGAATCCTACAATACGGGAACCATAAGGCTTAGATTCCTGAAATTTATTAGGAACATTCCTTTCATCAAGTATAGAATCAGGTAAGAATGGCTTTTACAAAATTCCTTTTCCAAAGGATGCTAAGCTAGGAGATGATAGTTCAGATGATGGTAAGCGATTACCCATAACAATGCAGCTAGTTAGGAGGATATACACAGCAGCACATTGTATAATAAATCCCGTCATGAGGAGTTGCTCCAGTAAATTCAATAACTACAAGCAGTGCTCACACACTACTGTTTGGCGACAGTGGAACTTATTTAGAAGGAGTTTGACAACAGAGACCAACCACCAGCAAAACAGTATGAATATGTAATTTTATTTCAGTGCAGGATAGAGACAAGAAAGACCCTACCATCTTAAGGGATAATAACTAGAAAAAGAGCTAGCATACGATTATAATCCCTACCTGCCGGTGAGCGGGGATTTAGTCTTTGATGATAAAGCGCACTAGTTTGGAAGTAGCCTGTTCAGAACTTCTCATAAAAATTAAATCTCTTGGACAAATAAAAGCTTTTCTATTCAGAAAGATACTTAGAAATTTAATATTTATTACAAATTATATAGAAATACTATTTTGTAACAAATTAGGGAAGATCTCCACAGAACAACTCATGGGATCCAAGTCAACCTCACCTGCCCGTGGTGAACCCTGCTAATTAACAAACGAGACTCTGATTCCCACCAACCCGAATTGGGCCTTGCACCAGCGTGGTGGGAAATTGCCCAATCCCCTATATGGACCTCTACAGACGAGGCCATGCTGACTGCAGCGTAGGACCGATCGATGTGGAGATTTTTGGGGGAGGTCTATGTCTAGCAGTGATGATGATGAAAATATTCAAACGGCACAACCGTTTCTTTGTGGGCTGTAAAAAGAAAGCTCTTGATGAAGCCTTATCATAATAACTAGTTAAATATATATGAATATACAGAACGAAATTATATTCGCATGATGAATTCGGTGACCTTAAACACAAGATCAACAGGGTATTACTACCATTCAACATAATCTAGATTCGCAGTGTACTCGTATAATTCTAAACGCGACTCCAATTTGCATTCATAACGTTTACATGTTTATCTTTAAAGATAAATCAAGCTTTATGAATATGGAGTACGAACGTAAGTAAAACACGATTTTTACAGTAAAATGCGTGACAGGTTGATTTATTTATTATTAAAGGTTTATTTGTTTAAATCTGTAATAAAGTAGCGTCTACTGTATATTTCGATAGATTCCTTGATAGGATAATGACAGGTCTTAAGCTCTAAAGTTACTAAGTTACAGACCAGAAGGACAACTTCATATTTTCTTTATATTCAAGTGAAGAGATGAGCAGGATTTTCATCTGATTTTCAACGGTACACTTTTCATGTATTTAAATATTGTATTGTTACGAAGTTATCATTGCACCAAGTTTTCATTACTTTGAGTTATTACTTATTGTTTCTCGTTAACATAGTACGTTCCCTAGCGATATAAAACCTAACCAGATAAATTATAACCTAAATAGCTACAAACCTTGGAAATATCTATTTATAATAATGCAGTGTTACCTAGAATTCGTTTGCTTATGTGATTGAAAATATAACGACTTTATACTAATTGCTTTAATTGTTTACAACTGGTAACTGATATCACTTGGTTACGAGAAGATATTACGGAGCTTAACTTAGAGTCTAGTCTACTGTTAATTAAACGAACCAAATAATTAATAGTGATTTCTTTTATAAAGTCGACTATTTAGATGTGAAAACAGCGAAGAAAATAACGAATGTTTCTTTTAATAACCGCGATGAACTTTTAATACAGTATTAAAGAGCGCCTTGTGTCATCCCTGAAAGCTCTTCAAACGTGAAGGATCATTTATAACGTGGAAGCTCGTGCGAAATGATAACGGAGTGAAAACGGACGGTCGTTTTGTATCCTTTTTAAAACGTGACAGTTTTTCCAGGAGTGTGTAGGATGTATGAAAAAGAGTTTCGGAAACAGTATAAAGTTTGCGTACTTCATAATACTGAATGAATGAAACGTATATTCAGTACTTTAGATTGAAACGCATTTGAATCAAGCGAATATTTCGTTAACTTATATAACAACCTTCAGTTAAGTAGATTTATAAACAATGTGGTTTTATATGAAAGCATAATTTCAATACGATGTTTACTGACGGAAAGAGATTGATTTGTAACAGGTAATTAGATTTACAGTAACTCTATAACCTACTTAAACAGATATTAGCTATTAACTTAGGTTAGTAAATTCCATCTGCTGGTAACGATATTATAAAATCTTCTTTACTGTACTCAACTCCTTACTCTCTCTCTTCTCATTTTCATGAAGAAAAGTTGAATATTCTTTTTTTTTATATAATATATAATAAACTATCTTAACTGTTTTATACGTTCCCTTATCGGTTTCTTTAAGTTAGTCCTATGTTGGTGAATCCCATTTTATATTAAGAAATGAATTATTCATAAGTTAACATTTCATTTATAAAATGTCTTGTCTCTGCTAACTTACATCAAACATTAAAACCGTTTCTCACCCTCCCTCATCCCTCCAACCCTCCCTAGTGGTCTTTACACTTAGAATGATGTTCTCGAATTACTTGAATATTTTGCGGCGGTGGAAGCGTAAATATTATTTATAGCTCGAGCTCCCTGCTTCCGTCGGAAGGAATAAGTTCGCAGCTTATTTATTAGCTCCTTGAATATTTTAATTACTAATCTACTGCTGGTTAATGATGCTGGAAAACATTTAAGAAGATACCACAACATTCTTCATTTATGCCGCCAACTTTAACGTTATGGTTTGTATGGCGCTATAGTCTTTAACCGATTAACTATGAATATTATAAAAAAAGATATCTGGTGGTGAATGATTCTACTTTATTATATCTACCCTTCTCCTTTAGATGCAAGTCAGTATAGAAATTAGTTGAACTTTGTACTTTTTTATTATATTTTTATAAGGAAAAGGTTGACATATTCTCTGATGCTCCGTAGGTGTAAACGCTTTCCTGCCCATACAATATCTCCTCCTAAAATAGTTTTTTTTTTTTAATAATAGGTATTAGAATCGATTCAATTAAGAGGTAAGGGAAATAAAACATTATCCCACTCACAATGTACGCTCTCTTGTATTTTTTCTTTGTTGTTTTGACGCGAAAGTTCACAAAGAAGATGTAAACTTTCCTCCGCCGTCAATATTTACACGACTTTTTTCCTTATTTATTTAATCAAGTTTGTAACAATTTCAATTGTGACAAACTCAATAACGTTTGTTACGTCTAATGGAATTTTACAATTGTATTTGTTAATGTTTAAAACGTTTCATCTAAATTAACTTACCACTTCACCTTTAAAGTGGATTGGGGAAAATAAAACTCCTGACTTTATGGACTGTTGGATGTTCAACTAATTTATTAGTAAACAACGATCAATAGATTTTGTATTAAAAGTAAACTATAACACAGTATGACTTTTCTACTGCTAAACAGTTAATATTATTGGGTTCCTATTGGAAGAATACTGAAGTTAGGAAACATATTAAGTATCATTGGTTTATGTGTAAATAGCGAACACCTCCAAAAATATACTAGTTATTAGCTTCTTTGATGAAATAATGATGACGTTTACGCATGCTTTTGGAGATAAGCGTTATGTGATACTGATTCTAAATAACGCTTTACATATTCGTTTCGTCGTTTCAAGTTATAAATAAAAAAAATTGTTGTAGTTCTAAGCGTAGATTGCACAAATAATATCGATCTAGAATCTTAATAGGGAATAGATGCACCATACTATAAGTATACATTAGTCTAATAATTAACTTTCTTAAGTCCAGGGTCATAATATTCATGAGGTTTCTATATTATCCTTATAATATTAAGACATTCATCGCTTTCTGCATTAACTTTAAATGTGATGAAAGGCCTGAAAGATTATTACTTTCTTTTTATAACTGCGATGCAATATCTGCGGTAAGGCGACCTCTTTTTAGTAATATCGCAGTGTAATCTCTCCCTGTTGGGAGAATAATTGCTTTTTCATTAAAATTTAAGCTTGATGACATACATCTTTAATTTAATACTTAGACAGCATATTTATTTGTATGTAATAAGTGTGAAAAAGGTGTCGGTGAGATTGTCAGAGATCATTAAAGAAAGCATGTAAAATTTGTATGAAAATACGTATATAGGATAGAAATAAATTAATGAATGTGAATGTGAATGTAAAATAATATAATAAACACTTACTAATACGTATCTCGAGGAATTTGAACTCATAAATCTATTAAAGACAGATTAAGCACCTCAAAAAGTACTAGTGACGTGGTCATCAGTGTTCAAAGACTGTTTGCTTTGAAACCCCAAATATGATGGTGTTATGGTTAATTATAAAACAGTATATTAAATATATAATATCATACTTTTTCAAGAGTATAGGAAGAGAAAGATCCTTCTTTATTAATAGTAAATCTATAATCTTAATGATAAGTTAAAATTAATGATAGGACATACAAAGTTTCTGATGTTTATACCGTCCATGATTGACTTGTCATCCATTGAAGGATCGCATGATGTGACTGTTTATAATGTTTTCAGGTTTTAACTAATGGTATGACTTAATACCACAGTTGGAAACACCGTCAGGTTTCCCATCAAATACAATAACAACAAAACGTTGACTAACTCCTCACCCTTGGGATTACAACTCTTATAATATTTGACGTCCAAGTATATATTAAATATAAGTTCATTCTAATAAGCAAAGAAATGGAAGTTTATGATCAGGGGTCTCTAATATAAAAATCTCTTCGTCTTTGTCTCTATAATATCATCATCATCACCATCAGGTTCAATTTGAAGTTTGGCGATCAGATTGATAAAACCAATTCGATCCTCAGCTGTTCTTCTTAACTGATAGACTTTGTAATATGTAGAACTTTAGCGGCTAAGTTCCATCCTCGTCACCTGGATGACTGGCGATCCTTCACTGTGCGTATCAAACCCAACTTTTTACCATGAATTTACACTTTGTGGAATCAGTACTTCTGAACCAATTAGATATGGGGGTCTTCATTAAAAGAGTGTTACTCCCATAAAGGTGGAAATATGTTTATTTTGTTTTATATTGTACTTTAGTTTAATTCATCTTCTTCTTAAAGTTCCTCTCCAACTAGTGAAGGTTGGCGATCAGCGTGTTACAGTCCTTCCTGTCTCTGGTTCGGCGGAACCTGATGTTTCTCAACCGCCACTTTATCCTTCTCTCACTTTTCCAGAAGTTACTTTGACCGAGGTAGGAGATTTTACGTTACTTAACCGTAAGCATGAGATTACGCTTTTGGCCAATCCGTTGAATAACACTGACATTGGCCACTCTTTGTATCTAATAATAGGTTCATTAGTAACAAATAAACATTTTAACAATACCTATGACATAAATATGTTTTGTCATATGTATACTATGATTACGTATATCATGTTATTGATTATTTTTTTGGTTGAATGTTACACGATTAGTAAAACCAATATGACTGAAAACATTGTTTGCAAATGTTACAACAGAGCAATGCTTCTAAGTTAATTGTTTGTTTTTTAAAAAGTTCAAGTTATTTATAAACTAATAAAGTATGTGTGTATATTGTGTACAATTTACTAACGTGTAGTTGTTTTAATAAAAGAGCGCAGTAAAGCGCCGTCCGCCAAAGCTGCCCGATAGTGCGTCCGATAAAACACCGCTTACAGCGTTTTCACGCTCACACGATCCGATAACGGGATTGAAACCTTTCAGATATTTAATATTTATTATTCACTAGCCACCCCATCCTGATTTACTCGCATTATAAAAGAGCTCTAATATTATTTTCTTCAGGCGAACCCGACCAGTTATATATACCAATAAACTATGTATAAGATATATCCAGCATAGGAGATTGAGTGTAAGGTGTCCCACACAACAACTTACGGGCCCCAAGCCAATTTCACCTGCTTGTGGTGCACCCTGCTAATCAATAAACAAGGCTGTGGTTTCCACCAACCCGCATTGAGCCAGCGTGGTATGAAATGGCCCAAATCTTCCCCCAAATGAACCCATACAAACGAAGTTCGCGAGAAGTCGCTCGATGCGGATAGTACAGGATCAATTGTTGCAGAAATGTTTCGGGGAGGCCTATGCCCAGCGGTGGATGATTATCGGTTGATGATGATGATGATGATTCAGAGATTCATTGACTCATCACGAGATCTCTGAAACTATTAAACATTAAAAAAAATTGGTAGAGATAATGCTTCTGCCGTTTAGAGGTCAGCTAAGAATGGTTTATACAAAATTTCTTTTCCAAGGAAAGGTGCAGGGGAGTTATAGTTAGCAAAGAGGGGGAGAAACAGCTATTACTACTATATACGAGCGCTTATAATATGAAAGTTTTAGTATTTGCACAAGCACTAATTCCAGCTCCATTACTAATTTAGTAATCAGATGGTGGAAGGTCTCTGTTGCCGGAGAATGTCTAGGTACCAACGCAGCTCCTATTTCTGCCGCCAAACGTTATTTTGCAAATATTTCTACGTTCCGGCTTAAACGACGCTGTGGCTAATGAAATTTTTGGAGTAGAGAGACATCATTTTATATATCTATGTTAGTGTATATCATCCTAACTAGTACCATGTTATAGGCAGGCGTATTCTTACTATCAGATGAACGTCTCGCTCGTCTTGTTCCTTCGTTGAATAAAAAAAAGGTAAAAGTTGATCAAAGAAGACCGTCCAGTAAGATACCACTGCAGCGCCTATTTCTGACATCAATTATTACGGTGTTCCGGTTTGAAAGGTGTTGTAGTTAGTGAAACTACTGAGGTACCGAAACCTAAAACCTAATCTCTGAAGGCGACGAGAGTAATGTGTTTCAGTGTATACCATCTTAACTAGTGACACGTTGTAATGGTTAGTCGTATCACTTACTATCAAGTGAACATCAGTTGGTCTCGTCGGTTCGTTGTAAAAAAAAAAAACTATGATTCGATTGTTATTAGTCACAAGAATACTGTATTTTGAGAAGTGTAATGAAAATGAAAACATTTTAAGTTCACGCCGAATGTAATGGTTGTTTGTTGTTAAACGTACATACAGATTGTGTTATATGTTGTTGTGTGTCTGTTGATGGAGCCGTTCGGATTTCCCTCACAGAGCTGTGCAGAGTTCGGCTGTCGAGGCAGTGTCCTCACGGGTCGCGCAGGAGCGCCACGCGTCCGGAGCACCGCTCCGCCGTACAAAGTTTTCCGACTCGCGAACACACAGTGCCGTTATATATTTTCCGTGTTAACATATATATGTGGTGATACATGATAGTGAATTTTAACATACTGTGAAATTCATGATAATTCTCGCGTGAAGGTAACCTCATATGTTTTCTTCTTCGAATTTACAATATATTTATATTTTAGTTCTAGTTATGAGCTTATACACGCTACTTAAAAAACGGCTTCAAAATTTCCTTTTCCTTTAGTGCCAATAAACACTTCTATAATTACCACCTAGTACTATAATATGTATAAAAAAAAATATTCTAGGGTCACATTATGCATATTAGTATATTTGCATATAAAGGATTTTCTATTTTAATTAACTAATTAGTACAAACAAGTCAAGTAAATTAAATACTGATTACACTGAAATTGAGTTCCGGCTAAAACTATTCTTCATCCTAATCATAGTGGAGGAGTAAACCTGTATGGAAAATCACAAGTAGAAATAGAAAAAAAAAATTTGTTATGGGGTTGGTGTATAGAAAAGTTAGTATTTAATAATATCTGTTTTGATATTAATTAACATAATAAGTATAAAGTCGATATTGCCTATAGTTACCACTGTTGAGCAAGCGGCGGATACAGCTCAATAGATTGACAGTGCACAAATTATTGTGGATTAATCTTTGTAGTTAAACCTTTTCATCTAGTTAATGTTTAGAGATCTTAAAGTTAGGTGCATTTCCAGCAGTGGACGTTTACCGGATGATGATGACGACACCAATTTGAAATGGTGTTACAGGAGACCATTAATAATAAAGCATGCTCCTTACCTAGAATACTCCGGCTCTCATATGATGATAGCCTGATCACGGCGATGATATAGCGGTGGATTTACTACGTGATAGTGATAGCTAGTTTGACGGGTTCAGTAGACTCCATCATCAACCGAACTCCAATCCTACGTAGTTCTTAATCTAACCAGGAACTGTGTTACATAGTAAGCTAATGAAGCAGTTAACCATTTTTTTGTTAATAGATATATGTTTGTGAGTAATTGTGCTAATATACGACATGTCGGATTTTTCCTGGAGCCAATTTGAGCTTCAGTAAACGTGTCTCTTTAAGATTGATCGTTCCCCGGCTCGGTCACACGCTGCTATATGTTACCGCACGAGATATACTGTATGTGGCCCACTTAAGTAATTGCACGGAACTCGTCCCTTGATACATCAAAACCTGTAGATTTTTCGACGGTATACAAATTAGTACTTATTTAATCACTTTCCGTTTAAAATAAAAGTAAATAACATCTAACATAGACATTAAAAGGGACTAAGTATTCATTAGTATAATTAAATTAACAGTATTCTAGTAATGTATAAATGTTATCGGTGTTAATGTCTAGATTTTTTTTAGTATTTTTTGTATTAGGCACCATGGATGTAAACGTTTCTATGTTCTAGGTAATCATCAAAAGAGCTACGCAATTTTGCCTGGAGGTTATATTGGATTGTAATTGATATGCTAAGTTAAATTATATGGATATATGAAGCATATATTTCTATAACAACCCCCAATTTTCAAATTAAATATGTACTTGTAATCGTTACTAGTTTACTACCCTCACACCTGCTTTCGTGGTGTAGTTGCTAAGTGGTAGGATTTTATTCTATTTAGCTACCCCGGTTATATTGTGAACATACCTTAATAGTTTTCTGTTCCGATTGTCAACAGAGTATTCATGACGAGCACCTTTGAACATCTACAGCCTTATAGTCACTTAACACCATGTGAAATTATGGTCTAATAGTCTATACAGATGTGAATATGAAAAAGCTTATGGCATGATATACTATCCAAAGGTTTCTAAATGAAATAAATAGAGCAGAACTAGGCGTAGTGTTGGGAGGCCTCCTACAAGGTGGACCGACGATCTGGTAATCTTTGGGGGAGGCCTATGTCCAGAAGTGGACATCTATCGGCTGACGATGATGATAAAGGGCAGAACTACAACGGTAGCTTCAACTGGTAGTTTTGCTATATCTAAATAATCTATCACCTTTAAATAATAAACAAATCCGTAGCACTGAGCTACTAAAGCTGATTACAGTAAATAAATATGTCAGTTAACTTTTACTGCCCACACAGTGAACAATAAAATTACTTAATAAGGAAGTGGTTTCATTGACGGCGGTCAGTGTCTTCCTAACTGCTATATCCTCGCGATTCACATTTATTTCAATGGCCTTTATGGAGCTTCCGGTTTCGTTAAAAGAATTTTTCATATTGTCGTAGCTAGCTGTTTTACGTAGAGCTTTCTAACTGATCCTCTACGACAAGTGTATCGTAGACTTGTGCTGATCATGGGGATTCCTTCTGGGTGAGGATGACCATTGTCATTCTACTGAAAATATTACCAAAATTATTCAATCATATGGATAGTAAATAAATGTTTTATATGATAAAACGTAATATGTTTATTAGTATATATAAGACATACAGAATCCAGCATTTAAATGGAGAATCCACGGAATTTGGATCAAAACTCAAGTTTTTTTTTGAAAGAAAATATCTTATAAGTACATAATATAAAATAATATATATGTAGGAGATATTCAGAGATCCATTGACTCATCACAAGATCTCCAAAACTATACGAAAATACTCAAAATTTGATATAGATATTGCTTCTATTATTTAGAGGTCAGCTAAGAATAGATTTCACATAATTTCTTCCCCAGAAGGGGTTGCTTTATAATAATTAGTAGTGTATAAAGAGCTTTATTTTTTTTTCACATTATAGTTAGCAATAGTCTCAATAATTTGAATGTTAAATTAAAAACTGTATAGAAATTGGTTCAGCTCTCAGTAAAATTTAACAAACATAGACACAAATAAATCTACATGCATATATAAACAACACTAACATAAATAAAACAAGTATTTTTTGGATAGAAATATTCTAAATATTCTTCTTTGTCACTTCTGTAATTTGGGGCTATTAAGAATACATCTAAATTAATCTTCGTCTGTCGTAGAAATAGATTAAAAGGATCTTCTATCTAACGATCTCTAGGACACAACAAACGTTAATGCCCTTGTATTTCTATAAATAAGGATGTTGCTTAAAAAGTGTACTATCCTTTAAAATAATAATAATAACTATATGGCCGTTCTCATGTAATGCGATGGTCACACAAATAAGGACTTCTCTCAGCTTGTAGCTACTCCGAAAATGAAAGTCACAGAGATAAAAATATTATCATATATTAAATAGTCGTAAACTCACTATCTGCCACTGACACGAGTCGGGACCAGTAAAGCTGTACAATGTAATATCCTCTTAATGGGTATTAAGGAAAATGAGTACTTCCTCCACGTACTCTTGTCCGATTACACCATGACAAACATAGTACTTACCCGCAAATTACATCATTCATTCATAAATTCCATAATTGACTTTGTAATATTTCGCTTCAACATTTCGTCATACATTCAGTCTGCGTTTTCCTAACTTATTTACATGGTTTTATACTTAAAAGCTTAGCTAATTAAATACTATACTTTTCAATACTTGCATTTCGGATCATTCGGTAAAATAGCTCCTCTTTCGTTTGATAAACTTTGTTCATCTTTCTAGTGTTTATAACTTTCCCAACTAAGTCCGAATTAATATCATTGCTATTACTTATTTAATATTAATCTACAACTTGAAAATATTTATTAAACTTATCTTCAGTAATATTCGTTTTGGTAGTATTGATAAAAAAACGATCTTTCACCGAAATACACTGAAAATTAATAGCCTTTCATAGGCAGTGTATTCTCATAGTTTACGTAGTAAGGTCTCAGTATTGTGGCCAAATACCGACAAATGCAGTGTTGATGCATTCAGAGGGATGCCCAAAAACTTGATGAAGGTCGCTGAAATGATTCTTAGATGAGCTAAAATTCAACTGAGACGTCTTTCAGCTGGTGATGATGGTGATCGCTTTCGAAAAAGTTTATAAGTAATAGTCTATTTTTGTACGAGCATCATTCCAACGTGTGACTTTGATTTCCTATGATGTTGAGCGACAGTTAGGCAGTGGATCGTTGAGGGTACATATCCAAAACACTGATCTGATATATTACCAGTTATATATTAGTCACTGTGCCGTAGAGGCAGTTAAATAATAAGTTTATTTCCCTAATATACTTCTAGGCTTGCAGCTTTATGAATTTGCGGCTGCTTTAAGCAATATGAGATAGTTTCTCAGCTTTGGTAGTATAGTTCCACTCTCTTATGTTACACAGCGAGGACTCTTTTCGGCTTCCGTGTATCTTGCCTTCGAATTTACCCTCCATAGTAAGTTCACTAATGAACACGTCGAAATTAATATCGAATTCGTCATTAACAGTTCCGCTGTTGCCTGTAATAGCCTTGAACTCAATTTACCCCTGTAACGTCTAACGCAGACAGACTGGGGGGTATGAAGTGAGTGTATTATCGGGGATCTCCTGATCGAATATGAAAATGTATTTCGTATCATGTGTCATGGATCGAAGGCTTCGCTCAAGCGTCGACGGCTAATGCTTTTCGATAGATAGCTTTGATAAAACTCCGCTTACAATGTTTTCGCGTTCACGCGGCAACTGATAACGTAGTACTTATATGTCTCTGTGATTTAGTTTCGTGTTTAAAACGCAAGTAACTATTAAAGTAATAGATGAGAGATCTAACAATATTACTGTGCGAAGAGCTCACAGAGAAACATCATCGAAGTCAAAAGGAAAAGGTGGATTGTTGATATAACATATTTGAATCATATAAATGTGTAAATAGCTTCGTATCAAAAAGCTGAAATAAAGGTCTCTCTCTCTCTTTAAGTCGGTACCTTAATGCTGAGGGACGGGATCACTTATCGATAACCTGCTCTTAATGATGTTACGCCAATCAAGTCTATTTCATGCTTTCTGTATAGCGTAAGGGAATTACCTATAATAGATTACTATGTCCTCAATCAATGATGTAATACATGGTAAAGCGAGTTCGTCCAAGAATTCGGTGCCCCACATGACAACAGGCGAAACATAGCGATACTGTTATGGCCACATATTTATATGTGAGTGGTTAACCAGGTAGGTTTCCGAGGACTACCACAAATCAAACATATGCTAGAACAAGGGATTTCCACGTTACAAGGTGAGCGCTTAACCACTGCGCCACGGAGCCTGTTCAACTTCTGGTGACAGTGGAATATTTAGATTTTGCTCTATCTAGCTTAAAACTTAGGTTTTTTCAAGTCTTCAAAAATGAAAGGAAGGTAAATAGTGTTAAATTATTTTACCTCAACGGTAGTAAACTTTTATTAGTAAAAATAGGTTACCGCATATCAAATCCCCGCGCTCCTAATAGCTCTCACGTCTTGCGACAGGAAAAATATTGTATAAATACATTTTCCTCATAATGACGGCAATTGGTGTATTGTTTTACTTACTATAATTTTAGTATTACTGTTTATTTCTTTGTAAATAACTAGTTAAATCTAACGACAACGGCACCTTGTTGCAAACTATAACAAGCTGAACGACATTGAACCCGTCTCGACGGAAAAATACGAACGAAAGTCAATATTTATGGTGATCAGAACTATTTAATGAAAAAGCTAGAAATTAGCTCTCTTTGTTCGTATATATTGTGTGATACACATTCTTATAACCTCTAAATGAAGATAAATAAACTTCAACAATCTCTGGAAAATACATTGGGTAAGAAAACCATGATCAATATAATGATCAAGTTTAGGTTATGTTTAAAGCTTTATTGTTATTAACTATTGGTTTATTAATTAAGCAGCATATGACAAAACTCAAGGTGTTTTTTGTAAACTATTGTTTGTATTTTATAACTAAATTAAGTAGTTAAGTATAAAGATTAAAGAAAATTTGTTATAGTTACTTGTCTTTATAAATCTAACCTATGTGAGAGGGAAGGAAATAGAGGTTAACTGAGAAACGGTTACTCTATGATGCAATACAGCTATATAGTTTTACATGATGTTATATATGTTATCTAAAAGTGATATGAATGGGTGGGCATGTGCGATTAATGTTTGGAATATTTAATTTAACTTAGGACGGGTGCTGGTAACAATTAAAATTCAGTTTCGCGTCGGAATGAAACAGTTCTGCGGGTAAAATAATGTTCCGAGTTGTCGCTAAGCTTTAATTTGATTAAAGTCTAGATTGTAAATGGAGCTTTCGTATTTCGCAATTGTGTGAAACATAAAAAAATTGTTCGCGACGATTGTTTCTATTATACTGGATTTTAAGCTTAACTAGAAGTTTCTTTTACTAGATTTTTACTGTAAAAACTAATCTTCGTTTTATCTATTACATAATTCAGTTTGTTGTGTATTTAGGAAGTGTTTGAGAACGTAAACCTTCTAAAGCAACGGCTTTAATAGAACGTGGGTTTCTTTTTACCTCACGTGGTCCAGAATAAGTCTATATTAAGTAAAGAAAACTATTTATAATGTATTGTTTATCGAGTTTTTTTTAATATCCTTTTTGATATAACTTGTATATAGATGTTGAGGGTTTATTAACTGCAACACCATTCAATGAATTTTAATATAATCGTTATCACCACAGCTGCACATGCCTCTCCCAGAAATTATCCACAAGCATCGTAGATAGAGAGATAGACATACAGCGGCAAGACAAGAGTGTTTAATAGGATGAATCTTTCAATTGAAAGACAGTGTGATACACTATCGTTAGCCAATTGAATTGCCCCTAATTCTAGGTGTCCCGCTGCGTCGTTAATCGCTGGCTGGACGGCGGACGACGTCCCGCCGTCACGTCCTCGGCTAATTGCTTCGGCGAGTAAGTTCGCGAACTCTTGTATATATATATATATTTATATATATATTAGGTTGGGGAAAAAGAAATCCATTATTTTTTCGGTAGATGGCTGTAGTGATAAATTTCTCGTAAAGTATCGATCAAACAGTTTCAGATTGATGCTCGTTGGAAAGGTGACATTTCGCAGTAAAAAAATTCTTTTGCTGTTTTTTGTTTGGTGCATTCAATTGTGAGTTACAGGGTGTACTCGCCAGAAACTTCGGGAGCTTGGTTGGGAAGTTTTAATGCATCCGCCATACAGTCCGGACTTGGCACCAAGCGATTACCATCTTTTTCTTGCATTACAAAATTTCTTTAGTGATAAAAAATTGGCATCAAAGGAAGATTGTGAAAATCGGCTACTAGAGTTTTTTGCAAATAGAGACCAGGACTTCTACGAGAGAGGCATTATGAAGCTACCTTTAAAATGGCAACAAATCATAGAACAAAACGGAGCATATTTGACCCAAATCGGACAATCAGAAGCATGTTAAATAAAGTCCTGAAGTTCATATAAAAATAATGGATTTCTTTTTCCCCAACCTATTACTTTAGACCACGACCTCAAAAAGGTTAAAAAATACCTTTCGTATTAGATAGATCTTAAGAATACTACCGACTAAAAATACCTTAATGCACCTTTCTTCGACCTCAGCGTGTTTCTTGTCTTCTCAACTTTATTGATGGTAAGTCCCTGATTTAGGTAGTAGTAGTAGGCGACCTTCTACGTAGGTAACACCGTAACGACTATATATCTCCTCGAACAGTAGTGTGCAAATAATACTGTGTTCCGGTTTGAAAGGAGTTGTAGCTAGTGAAATTACTGTACTAACGAGATTTACCATCTTACGACTTAAGGCAGTGTATACGATATTAATTAGTGTCACATTGTTATAGGTGGGCGTATTATTTACCATCAGGTGAATATCTATCTGTGTCGTCTTCGTTGAATATAAAATAAAGTTCAATCGTTTTGCTTGTTTTGGTTTCGTTGGTACTTTCTTTACCGATTTTTTTAAAGCTTTCCAACTATCATTGACTCTTTCATCATTCCGCATTATCATGTCCACTTATATAGTACGATTTATCCGAATCTGGCATGGAACAAGTACTCCACACCTCCTACCCCACATCCTTGTAGACATTCCGGTGTATCTTCGTATCCGTTTAGATCTAAACACGAAAAAGGCCTGCTAAGAGATTGAGCTTAGTATTTTTCAGTTCTGAATTATTTGCGAAGTGACTGATGACTCCTTGTGAAGGAAGACCTTCTTTATTAGAGTTATTCCTCTAACCATTTCAATAAGATATAGCTTCTGTCTAAACATTGGTCTATCTGTACTTATTTCAGTTTTGATCTCTTGTTTTTTTTTTCTAAGCAAATAACAGATTATTTCTTCATACATCGAAATGCATTCGCATGTTTGAAAGTATTCAATAAATTCATGGAAGTTTATTGTTTCTATCTATCTGTCTGTAGTTTTTATGATACTGAATCATATTAGGGTGTATATGGTCATTTTAATAACAATCATGTTTAAGTATAGTAAATTGTATATATATAATAATCGATATAAATCGATACTGTCATAAATTTATTTAGTGTCTGGATTATATTATTGCTTTGGACACTTGCAAAAAGGTTCCGCCATCTAATGCGATTTCTTTCCTGTGAATGGGTTGCCAGATAATATTTCTGCTGTGTATACGTAATGCACATAAACTCCTTGGGGACAGGACGGGTGCGACCTTAGCTTTGCTCTCTGCTAGTCATGTTACGATTCATGTACATTTTTGTTATACCAGTAGTTATTTATAGCTACAGTACCTTTCAAATTCGAACACTAATAGGCGCTGTAGTCTTAAGATTCTGTGGTCACTGGCGTTGAGACCGCAGAGCTATTTTCAGCTTGGATATTGACGAATAGCGTTTAACGTTTTAAAATTGTTCCCTAATCTGAATGAGAACTTACGCTATAAATTATGCAATACAGGATTAAGAAAACATCAAGCTCTTTAACTTTAAAGTTATAAATTTAACTTAGACGATGTCTCTAAGTATAAACGGGCGAGTACCTTCAGGCGAAGGCCTCATTACCCGCTCGTCGTGAAACTTAACTTGCTACGCTAAGTTTCGTAGCGCTGCAGAATCTATTTAGCTGAAATGCAAATTGCGGATGTTTAAGAATTTATTTAAAGCACACCGCAGTAGAAAATGATCATATTAATATGTTAACAGATCATAGAAGCTGACAATAGTGTGAATATATTACTTCCAGTTGTATTTCGATTGTAAAATAATTGGATAAGTTATACTGTTTATTTTATCTATGTGTAGTTATTAAGAGCGCAGTGCCAATGAACCTATAATAATGTTTCCTGTTAAAACATTAACTGTTTAAGTTACTATATGTAGAGTTCAAGTTTTTATAAAAAGAGTTATATATCAATCTTTTGTGATTTGTGTCGGTGGAGGTTATCGCGTGTCCGCTTCACAATGGTCGACAATTCATCACGCGTCGGGCGAGGTGACAGGTTTTCATTCAGCGTCCTATCAGCCTGTCGTCAGGTTTTTAATGGCACTGAAAGTTTCCTTGCCATCACTACACATGTCACTATTGAAGTTAATACTGAGCCCTATCTGTGTGTATCAGATTTTCCGGTAATTGCATCTTAGCGCCGGTAGTATCGTTAGTTGTATGGAGCCCTTTCGTAATAAACCGTAGGCCCGACTTTTATAATGTTTGCATTAGCAATTTACGCCTCGATTCGCCGCAGTAAAGGCGAAAATATTATTTACAGGTCCAACGTCTTATTCATAGTACTAAAACGAAATTTACTGCTTATTTATTATCGCAGCCACCAGACGTACAAATTTTTTTCTTTATCGGCCCGGGAATTTATCTCACACCTTTGTCGGATAGTCATAACTTTGTCGTACATGAGACGTATAAATAAAACAGGCGTCGTTGTTTTTTTATGTATCAAACTCTTAGTACTTCGGTCAATGTCCTGAAGGTGAACTGTAGTGGTGTGTAGGCCTTATATCCTGCGTATTTCTGATCAAACGTTTATATATATATTATAGTATATACGTTTACAAATATGTTAAGTAACATTGCTAAGCGATGATAAATTGAGACTTGAAAGTGTATAAGTTCGATCTCTATAAAGTTCTTTGCGTACAACAGCTTTCGAGGAATTATGATGAACTGGCTCTTGACTAGCGCGGAGAAGAATATCCTTTTTTCTACAGAAGATCCTTTCAGGAGTAGGAACATAATGAGCACTTAGTATTGTATCATTCATACATCTCGAGCTGGCGACGCCAAATTTGTCGTGTCATAAGCACTTAGTAAAAGCTTTGCTCGAAGAGACGGCATTCGAGCAACGTCTTTGGCCTTTTTGAACTGAAGATATATATCTTTTGATATATGTCTTTTAAGCTTTTTTTTTTTCTTATCTTTACGTTACAAAGCCATCCGTAGTGGGGATATAAAACTAGTTACATTTGTATCGAGTTACTGCGCCGCGAACATCTTAACAACGCCGAGGTTGAATTCGAGTCGTATCGAAATAGCTTTCCGTAATGGGGTGTAATTGTTTTGTTAAATTGTTTTTATTATGCAATGCGGGGTAAGTTAATGGATTTTATTTAAATCTTTAACTACATGAAAAGACGTCTTCTTATATTTAACTTGCTGCAGTGTAAAATTTAATTTGGTTGAGCAAATACAACACTAAGAGAATCAAAGTAAAGTTGAGAAAGATGAGAGTTGAGATAGTTTCTTGCTTTAATCAATATCCGTTTCTACTAACATACATAGTTATGATATGATGGTAGCCTCTTTCAGATGAAGTGATGATGAGCTCAGTACCATTATTTATGTGATTTCCTCAGGACTATAGTCCTAGTTCTTGTCATCGATTTCTTAAACTCCTCTTATATTTAGCTTAATTATAACATAACGTATCACTAATACCGATACTACCCTTATTGTTTAGTTGATTCTACTACTATTATATATCTAAATTATTCATTAATTACTAATGAGATCAATATAGTTCTTTTGGCTTATATCCTGTTGGTTTTACTCGTCTTATAAACTTCTTTATCCTTCAGTAAAAATCATCATACGTTATTTCCTATCTTTAGTAAAAAGAAGTCTAGTCGGTGTTGCTGTTAAGTGAACTTCTGTTCACTACATTGTAGTTAATAGGAGTTGAGTTTGCCTCACGTGTGATATGCCCGATTTAGGCTACATTAGCTCCGATGCAGAGTCAGAGGTCGTCAACGCTGATAGGGTCGTCCCACGCTATCTGAATCACTATCAGCACGATACGCGGCTGGCCGTTCCAATTCGTGCTTCATTCTGAACTCTGTTACCAACAACCGATAGCTGGCTTTATCTTGAATATTGTTCAAGGTAAAATTTACCTGGACGCTCTATGATATATCGTTTCATTATTATATAGTTCTCATTTAGTTTTATATGTTTAAACTTTTGTTAGTAAATATCATTCTCTCTCAGTCTACTCCAGAGATGAGTCGAGAAAATTACATTACAGGTACTATTTTACAGAGTTTATACTACAGCAGCGAATATTTCCGCTGCCAGACATTACTGTGTTCCAGTTTGAAAGGCGTTGTAGCTAAAGTACTAGGATAACGAGGTTTATTATATTGTAAAAGCTATATATTATGGTGCAATCTGTATTATTCTAACTAGCGTCACATTGTTATAGGCGGGCTTATCACTCATTATCAGGTGAACGTTCTGCTTGTCCGTCACTTCGACGCATAAGAAAAAAAATTAAGTATTTCTTTTATATATCTGTAGTTCTAGACCATTGTATATTCTACTTCAATATGTGTTGCAGTAAAATAAAATTCAAAAGGTTTTTGGGACAAAGTTGAATAAAACTAATAATAGGTGGGGGAAAAAGAAATCCATTATTTTCATATGAACTTCAGGACTTTATTTAACATGCTTCGGATTGTCCGATTTGGGTCAAATATGCACCGTTTTGTTCTATGATTTGTTGCCATTTTAAAGGTAACTTCATAATGCCTCTCTCGTAGAAGTCCTGGTCTCTATTTGCAAAAAACTCTAGTAGCCGATTTTCACAATCTTCCCTAGATGCCAATTTTTTATCACTAAAGAAATTTTGTAATGCAAGAAAAAGATGGTAATCGCTTGGTGCCAAGTCCGGACTGTATGGCGGATGCATTAAAACTTCCCAACCAAGCTCCCGAAGTTTCTGGCGAGTCACTGTAGACGTGTGTGGCCTAGCGTTGTCCTGGTGGAACACGACACCTCTCCTGTTGGCCAATTCTGGCCGTTTCTGGTCAATTGCTATCTTCAAACGGTCCAGTTGTTGACAGTAGAGATCAGAATTTAGTGCTTGGCCATATGGAAACAACTCATAATAAATAATCCCCTTCCAGTCCCACCAAATGCACAGCGGAACCTTCCTGGCCGTTAGTCCTGGTTTGGCCACCGTTTGAGGTGCTTCACCGCTCTTTGACCATGATCGTTTTCGCACAGGGTTATCGTATGTGATCCATTTCTCATCTCCAGTCACCATCTGTTTAAGAAATAGGTCTATCTCATTCCGTTTGGCCAAGGCTTCGCAGATGGAAATTCGATCCATCATGTTTTTTTCTGTTAATTGGTGTGGCACCCAAACATTGAGCTTCTTTTTGAATCCAGCTTTGTGTAAATGGTTTAAAACTATTTTGTGGTTCATTTTTAGCTCCTGAGCGATGTTACGACTGCTAACATGCCGGTCAACTTCGATCATTTCTCCGATTTTATCGACATTTTCGGCGACCGGCCTACCTGTGCGAGGTGCATCTTTAACATCAAAAATTCCTGAACGGAATCTACGAAACCAAAATTGCACATAATTGGCTGTTACAGTATCGGGTCCATAAACACCATTCACAATTTTAGCCGCCTGGCTTGCTTTTTCGCCTTTGTCAAAGAAAAATTGTAAAATGTACCGAATTTTCTCTTTGTTCACTTCCATTTTTAACACCCTGTAACTCACAATTGAATGCACCAAACAAAAAACAGCAAAATATTTTTTTTACTGCGAAATGTCACCTTTCCAACGAGCATAAATCTGAAACTGTTTGATCGAAACTTTACGAGAAATTTATCACTACAGCCATCTACCGAAAAAATAATGGATTTCTTTCTCCCCAACCTAATATTAATTTAAGTTGGAATTAAGATAAGCATTAAGCAATCGACAATGTTTTTTTCTTTCACCTTTTTACGCGAGAAAAATATTATAAACGATACACCTGTTCAAGTTATTTCTATGACCTTAACAGTCAATAGTATTGTGAACCATATGCGCCATCTGTATTCGGTCATGTTTATCCATTTGTTAAAGTCAATGTGCATATGGTCTCCAATTATTAATCGTCGTTAATTACACACTAAAACACCTATAATTTATTTTATTTTATTTTATTATTATTTTATATTTTTTTTTCTTCTTTACAGAATGTAACACAAGAATGTAAATTGAAATCTAAACCAATATGCCGTCCACTGCCAACCGTACGCAAGGTATGTGAGAAAACTATTTTATACAGTTTATATACAAAATCCCTCTCCTACCGATGTGGGAATTCTTTGGGGGGCTTATGTCCAGCAGTGGACGTCAATCGGCTAACGATAATGAAATAGTAAAGCTTTGTTAATTAATTGTAGTTATCGATACCAGTTAAAATCTAGGGTTAAAGGCAAATTTAATTTTTTATTCAACGATGTGATGAGCGGGAGGTTGAGCTGATGGTCAGTGATACACCCATAACAATGTGGCGGTAGTTAGGATGTCACAACACCATATGGCACCTGACCATCGGGCTGGTCCAACGATTCAAAGTAGCACAGCGAGCGATGGAGAGAGCTATGCTTGGCATTTCTCTAAGGGACAAAATCCTGAACGAAGAAATTCGACGGACGAATTAAAGTTGTCGATGTGGCTCTCAAAATCTGCAAGCGGAAGTGACAGTGGGCCGGCCATGTCTGTCGTGTCAGTGACGGCCGATGGGGGAGAAGTCTTGGAGTGAATTTAGTGGAAGACCTATTTCCAGCAGTGGATAGACAAAGGCTGATAATGAATAAATGTATTATTGAATACAACACCACATTGCGCACGTCGCCTTGAGACATAGGACTTTAAGCCTCATTACCCTATTTGACTGGCTACAGCGCTTTTCAGACTGGAACACAGTAATGTTTGCGCACTACTGTTTGTCGGCAGAAATAGGTGCTGCAGTGGTACCTAACTAAACGGCTAAACGATCAGCAACAAAGACCTTCCACCGGTAAAGTAAATTGTGAGAGAGATGGAGTATTTTAAACAAATTGTGAGAGAGATAGACTGTAAGTAAATTGGGAGAAAGAGTATTTTAAGTAAATTGAAAGAGTGACAGATTATTTTAAGTAAATTGAAATTTTATATACTTAACTCACAGGCTGTCTAATATCTATATTTCTTCACGGACGAAATCGTATACATTACACGAAGTTATCCAAAGGGAAAATATGTTCTCACATTTTTTAGGAGGATATGATATAAAACAATATTCTTCGATTAATTCCTCAGTTTTAACATTTAGTATGCTATATTTATTAATGTTCTTCATCGAGTATTTATTGAACGAGGCAGCCATAATTCTCAACTTCTACACAGGTACAAACAGACAACACGACGCCGACTAACGGTGCCACGGACAGTGTAAACAAATATTTTATACTTAACATGATAACATGAGAAGAGTTTACCTTTATCTAGTTATATATATCTGTATACATATATACAAATAAATAAAACAAGAGTGGGTTTGTGATATCATAATAAAAAGCGGATATTACTTCTCTCTGCTGCTTTTAGATAGGTGGAAATGGAAACGTCAGTAGCATTAATTTTGTTCTAGTCGACTTATTAAAAGACTTGTTAGACGTATGAAATAACCTCAAATTTTGTACTGTAATACATTTGAATGGATTTTTAATATTTCTATGTTAATTTCAGACGAAAGAATTAACATTTGGTATCAGGTTTGGGCTGCCAAATAGTTATAGATCAAACACTATAGTATTCTCCAGTACGATGGTTTATACACCTAGTAAAGCTAATACGATATGATACATGTTTACGGACTCCAGACCATTTCAGCTGCGAGACGTTATCTGAACAAATAGCACCTGATGGGTAAGGTCAAAGACCATCAAATGAACATCCTGTCATTGTTAAAGTGTAATGAACTGTGCACTGTATTTATTTTAAGAAGCTCTCAAGATGTCTGATCCGCGAGGTTTATTACTTCTTATAAAGGGGATAGTAAATATTCTTAAAGATACCCTGTCTTATAAAGGAAAGAGAGAGAATGTTAAGGTTTTAATTTATCAAAACCCCTTTGGTGATCATCCTCTTCGTTCCTCCGAGGACTGTAAAACAGTCCCCTGCAGCCTAACACGGTAGCTCGAGACCTCGTGCTACCATCATTGTAATCAGGATCAATGTGAGCCACGTATCGTAAGATCGTAAAACTGCTATCCCAAAGACCCTACTATAGTTCGCGAGATTGTCGTAATTATGTTGAGCCTGTGGCCTAGATGAGCTACTGATTGCCGCAATAATCTTCAGACAGACGATGAAGAGGCACGACGGGCAGGAGAATAATCTTCCGCCGCAAAATCTCAGCAACATTAGATATACAGCGTATAATTCAATTACCGCGCCATAAGTAATTTCGTGTTACGGTATAAATTATTCATTATGCTCGGGGGTTACTTTCTTACACTTTTACCCCCCAAATGTTATGATCGTTTAATGAGCAACGCCTGCGAGAATTCTGAACAGGGTGGCTAGAACTTTTATCTTAACCCCCGTTCTGATGAGAGACTTAGATGTAGAAAGAACGAGAGAGATAAATCATTAGTTTGCGTTAGCTAGGTTTAGTAAAAGAACGATTGTAGTTTTAAATAAAAAAAGATGCCAATATTTATTATATTAATATATTATATATATATATATATATATATATAAATTGTACTTTTTAAAGGTCTTTTCTTATATACAACAAACATAAATTCAGAACGTTCATATATGTTGAAAGTACATAAAGAATGTGAGAGAACCTCGCTTTTTAAGGGGTATTATAATCGTCTATGAATACTGTGGTTGTGTCGCTGTCTATGGTAATATATTCTATATCAAATTTGTCTTAATTAATTATTTTATGTAAAGATTATTTATCATTTTTCATTACCACAGATAATAAAGTTGAACTGCAGCATTCATAGACAAGACAATGGGAAGAGCCTTGTTCACTAGATGGTAATTGCCAATCTAATAACAATGCGATAGTTCGGATAATATACACTGCACCATATTGAGCAGGTCTCATTAATTTAAGATTCGTCACCACAATATTTTATGTGATTCCGTAGTGTTAAGTAAAATGTTTTTTTGATAGATATCATCAATATTGTATCAATTGTCGTAGATCCTCGGTAACTTGAAGTATATATTAACGACTTTATATACAGCGTATATGAATGTAGATTAATATTCCACCTAAGAGTATGTAAACAGATTTACATGTGTACTTTTATATATATAATATGTATTTAAGCATCCGTAAATACATAAATAATTTTGTTCGGAGTTAGTTCACTTGGTATTTGAATAAATTATTTTAACCATTAATATATAAAACGTGAAACAAGTCGTTTAGTCTCTCATTTGTTGTTCAGCATGACGTGTAAAGTCGTGATTGCGGAAAAATAAAATCACTTATTAAATGGCTCCTTCATTAAATGGAGTCAATTGTACTTGACCTAAAACATACGACGTACCATTTTGATCATCAATTAAATCCTGTTCGCTGTCAATATGAATCTATATTGTATAAAACAATGAAATCTCTGTTTTGTGATTATAGTAACTATCATCGTGATTGATTAGTCTCAGCTTTTTTATGTTTTTTTTAATTTAGTCTAACATAAGATTACAAAATGTAGACCTAATGCCTAGAGTGATATTATGTCAGTGATGTTATGATATTATATTGACTATATCATTAAGTACTGTACTTAGGTGGATAATGAGATAAATTAATCTCTTATAATTTCAAAAGTAAACACTATAACACCTGGATAGAGAAGTAAAAAATGTAGTCATGAATAGATCCTTGGTATTAAAGACAAATTGTTTCAGATATCTTTTGAATAATTTTCAATATACTTAAGTGATTTTTTACGGAACAATTAATTGAATGAGTTTGTTTTATTGTTCAAATATATGTTCAATTATATTTCTATATTTGTTAAATGGCTTCAAGTTATATCTTAAATAATATCTCTAGATAATCAATTAAATATATTTATATGAATAAAAGTAAAAAGTATTTATACTAACATTTTACATGACTTTATATTAAAAATAGTTTGTAAATAAAAAAGAAGAAAATAAAAAACCTGTAAATGTTATATAATTTAACTGTCGATAATCCATTACTCCATAGTGTATCAGCAATTGAGAGCTTGCTCCTGAGAGAAATCGTCCAGTGAGAGCTGCTATTCTAGTATATGAAGAAACTAATGCATATTTTGTAGAGTCCACCTATAGGCAAAATAATTTATATCAAATTCAAATATTTTTAACATGTGCTTTTTACTTCATAACATTGAATACTGATACTTACAAAAATACAAAGAAATCTTTGTAAAATTCTGCTATTGAAAAAATTTATTTAATTTATTATAATTTCTGTACAGAATAAAAAGAATGATTGTTCATAAATATTCTTTTAAATGATCAGTTTTCACTCATGTTTTTTTATATTTAAAATTATTTGGTTGATAAGTTTCAACATACCTACTATTTAGAGCAATTAAAACCATTCCTTTGCTTTAAGCATAACAATCTTGAGTTGCTTATCATTACATTTATGACAAGTATAACACAAGAGAGACTTGTGGCATGAGGCTAAGATAACTCAGTTTGATAATTAGAGAAACTAATCTTGTTATTTAGGAGGACAGAAGAGTTTTACTATAAATAGATTTAGAATAATATGTCACTTTCTAGAAATAGTATGAGTTCAGTATGAAATGCAGTGCATTATAATAAATGACTGAAAAATAAATATGTGCATGTGTTATCAAATGTTAGTAATGGAAGTGTAAACAGAAATGCATATTTACCTTTGCATAAATGTAAGTCAAATATGCAACCTCTGTTGCCATATACAATCCATATAAGAATTGTAAAACCTGGAGCCATTGTAAACTTGTTGTCCACAATAATACAGCATAAACAGAGATACCACTAAGTCCTGAAATAAGCTTATCTTAGTTATCAAGATTTTTTTAATGAAAATAATGACAAAGGAAATATGTACACAAGCCTACATGATATAAGTAGATAATAAGCCTAAATAGATGATCTCAATGTTCCTAATCTTTAAACAAGCTCATTTTGCTAACAGCCATAGAAATATTTAAATAGCATGTCTATGAACATGTTGCATTATTGTGTAATGTGTAATATGTCTTATTACACTGTATTATTTTTATTTCATTCTATTGAGCTTCTGTATCAACCCTGAGTATGACGAAGCTCTTAAAATAGCCAATAACATTAATAGCATTTATTTCATTTAAAGTAAATAATTTTTTTATTCAATTTTAACAAAATTAACTAGTCATAATTACTAAATAATTATTAAATCTTATTTAAATACAACCAAGTTTTCGTACTAGATTTTAATAAAAAAAGCAGGAAAAAAATGTTAAAACGTTAATTTTATATGAAAAAGAGTATTGTTTAAAGAAATTAAAAAATATTTATATACCAATTTAAAAATTAATGAAATATACTATACTCCTGTGATCAAGCGATCAAAAAACGCTTCTGTGTTGTGTCGTTGAAGCAATAAGTTGCATGTGATTGATCGGTTAGCCTTATTCTGTTCGGACAGATTATGCGGGACCCAAACACCTGCTCTGCTTACTTTTCCAATCTGCTTCAAATGTTCTTGGATGGTCGACCAAGGTTTGTTGAGACTGTTTGACAATTCCTCGATCGTCTGACACGGATTTGCTTCCACTTCCGCCCTTAACACGTCGTTGTCTAACGCTGATGGTCTTCCTGATCGATACGAGTCGGAAAGATCAAAATTACCCGATTTGAACTTGGAAAACCACCTTTGGCATTTACGAATGTCCAGTGCATTTGGATAAACATCGCAAATGTTTTTGGTAGCAACTGTTGCGTTATTTCCCTTGCGAAACTCAAAGAGCATGCAATGCCGGATGTGTACCTCTTCTGGTATTTGGCTGGCCATTTTACCCAAAATTACAAAAAAAAATTGTAATTCAATTGTCTATAAGTAAAGAAATCACTATAACCTCACAATGTCTTTGGTACGCCTCTGAACAAAACAATGAGCTGACAAATGACAATCAAGTATTGGCATGCGCAGAAACGACATTACTTTCCGGTCCCCCTAATACTAAATCCAATATCCTTTATTAGAAAAGATAAGAAACATAATCAAAAGATGGAGTCTTTACTACAGTGATATAGTAATTAACTTAAACTTTATACGGTCAATGAAGCCGTGACCTGTGAAGTGTGCTCCTCTGTGTAGGTAACCGGAAAACTCTTATTCTGTCATGGCAGATTTACAATATGAACCCTGGAGCTTTAAATTACAAGCTAAGTGTGACAGCGACAGTTAATTCAGTCCGTACTCAAAATGTACCAGTACAACAGATATAATATTAACAGTTAACTATTACACTGATTATATATATTAGAAAGAGCTTTATTATCATATGGTCTAATTAGGTACAATTGCAGTTCCGGTTCTGACGCTAAACAGTAGTGTGCAAACATTACTGATTTCCGTTTTTAAGGGCGCTGTAGCTGGTGAAACTAATGGAGTAACGAAGCTTAACTAGTTATGTCTTATGGCGACGATGTCGTACAGTTTAGACATCATAATTAGCAATACATTGTTATAGGCAGAGCAATTATGGTCAGTAGAATACCCTGCTGGTTAAGACAAATAAATATACAAAAATAGTTACATATAACTTCCGGTAGTTATATACTAAGTAGATATTTTTGAACCTGCCTATCCAGTTACCACCTTCGTACTGTACATCTGCATCTGTGTAAGTATTGCTGTGTTTGTGCTGTTAACTTAAGAGTCGTAGTATTCAGAACTCTACTCCCATCATTAGACTATTGTCAAAAAAAAAAAAAACCACAAGTTTCATTTCCACCTAATTCTATTTAAGTCCAATTTCAGTACACACACAATGTTGAATATCGACTAACTGTCAATTACCTTCGTATCGCCCGACAAGAGCACACTTCGAGCGGCAGCCATTTTGTTTCTGACGTACTGATGTTTATGTTTACTTTTTTTTTCTACAATTTAAGAGACGAGACGAGCGAATGTTCAGCTGACGGTAAGTGGTACGCCAGCACATAACAACGTGGAGGTAGGTGAGATGATATTCAAAGCACCTCATTGCGCTCGTCGCCTGAGACATAAGATGTCGAATCTCATTACTCCAGTAATTACACTAGCTACAACACCCTTTAAACCGAAACATAATAATGTTTCCACACTACTGTTTGGCACCTGCATAGACGGTCTTTGGAAACAGTGACCTACCACCAGTAAACATACAGCACAGTCTTCTTCCTCCTGCCCTTTTCCCAGCTATGTGGAGTCGGCACAGTATGTACTTCTCTTCCATGTCCCTCTATCAGCCGTCATATCCGAATTCACACTCTTCTTACACATGTCATCTTTCACACAATCCATCCATATTTCGGTCTTCCTCTACCCTTATAACCATGCACGTTCATTCTCATTACTTTGCTTTGTTATATGTTCTTCATCCCTCCGCATAACAAGCCCGTACCACCCTAACCTCTTGTTCCTCACTTTCTCTGACACTGGAACAACATTCAAACTTCCTCTAATATACTCATTCATAATAAACTTAATAAACTAAGTAAACATACAGTAAATTAAGTACAATAAATTATAGATATTCATAATATTACACTGCTCTCTGCTGTATCTCATATCTACTAGCTATCATTGAAAAACGATTGGTGTAATAAAATCACGTCGAGAAACCGACATGACAGATCTTGACCAGGTTGATGAATGGCTTTCATTGAACTTGTGGATAAAGGCGCCAGTAGTAGAAACAGTAAAAGAACAGTTTATTATTATGTATGAAAATGTATTCTAACTTGGGAATGCCCTTTGCTATAACAAATGAGGTAGATGGTGAACGACTCGCTGGTGGTGGTACCACCGCAGCGCCTATTGCAACTGACAAACAGTAATGTGCAAACATTACTGTGTTCCGGATTGAAGGGTAAGTAGGTAGTGAAATTACTGGGGTAACGAGACTTGATATCTATTTCTTCAGGCGAGCGCAATAAGGTGCAATGTTTTCGCAATGTTTGTACTGATTAAACATCTTAACTGTAACCCCATTGTTATTGTCAATGGATCGACGATGTCATAAATTAAATACTATCATGTTATTGTAATACAAATAATTCAGTTTTCATATATTAATTGTATTAAACGGAGAAAACAATTGAGCAAACAATATATCGTTTGTAGTGCAATATGTCGCGAAACTTTCTCGAACGGGCGGGGCCTTATTGTAAGAGCAACGGCCGTCTCTGTATATGTTGTGATGAAGTTTCACAACAACTAGAAACGGGCACTACTACTGGAACATATATAAGTAAAAACTGTAGATGATGATATAAAGGACTTAGTCAAATGTCACTAATTAATACTATTATAAACTTCGATTATATTTATTTATAACCGTCGCATTATGAGTTATCTGATATTCCCTCCAAGAGACATCCCAATGCTTTAACTTCCCTTTTATCCAATCAGCCGGAAGACGTCCACTGCTGGACAAAGGCCTCCCCCAAAGATTTCCACTCAGACCGGTCCTGGGTCACCCGCATCCAATGGTTGCCAGCGAACTTGACCAGGTCGTCGGTCCACCTTGTGGGGGGTCGCTACGTCTTCCGGTACGTGGCCGCCACTCGAGAATCTTTCTGCCCCAACGGCCGTCGGTTCTGCGAGCTATGTGCCCTGCCCATTGCCACTTTGCGACGGCGACCCTTCGAGCTATGTCGGTGACCTTGGTTCTCCTGCGGATCTCCTCATTTCTGATTCGATCTCGCAGGGAAACTCCGAGCATAGCTCGCTCCATCGCCCTCTCAGCAATCTTAAGCTTGCGGACAAGGCCCACAGTAAGCGGCCACGTCTCTTCCCTTCTAACTTATTCATAGTTAAGGCTGCTCTACTCCTTGGTTCCTTTCCATTATAAAACCAATTAAAAATATCCTTTTTCAAACAAGTGTTTTAATAAAAGAAAGTTTATTAAAGATTCAGGAATACGTTATTGTAGATATAGTACTCCAGTGAAGTAGTACTTTTAATTTAATAAAGATTAGTGCTCAACCTCTGGTCAATGTTTACCATCAGGTAGGAATATCCGATGGAGATGTAATCTAGGTTGTAAAGTACACTACACTAGAAGAACCCTTTTTATTCTTCTCTATCTTCTATTCTCTTCAAAACTCCTACTATAATATGTAGACGGAAACGCCGACACCAGTAGGTTATTGCCGGTGATGGTATTATGAAGACGGCTTAGGCTATCCAGTTTTGCACTTATCAACTCTTGGTCACCCATCTTCTCTTCATAGTCTGTCTCTCCATCGAGTCCAGAACTGTTTCGGTACTTCCTTCACAAGTCTTATTGTTTTTTTTCTTTTTTAGTACAGGTTATCATTTATTAACTTAGTCTACTTCCGTTTTAATCTCACTTAGAATTAACAGGAGATATCCACTTGGCAGATTAGCTTTAGTTTTTGTTATTAATTAGTTTTAATTCTGCCTCTAAATAAATAGGTCATGAAAGTTTATTTAAATTAATAATTAATTCACTTGAAGTTACTAGTAACTTAGAAGTAGTATCAAAGTTGCTAAGCGATGTAATAAATTTAGGTTATTTCATTTAGTAATTAATAAAACCTATATCGAGTTTAGGAAAATTATATCGGCGTCTATAATTAAAATTAGGTAATACTGTTGATTAATTAATACAAGTTCAAGGTTTATATTTATGTCCTGTTATTTACAATATGACTAGAATTGGTCGCGTACGTCAATGTTACTTTGGTATTGCGTAATTTGCGATAATTTTCCTGTTATCTGATTTCAGTGGAAGTGATGGGCTAATGGGTAATAGCGTATTTAGTATCTGAAGTAAGTTTTATTGGATATCTCTTCTAAAACACAGTATGACTAAAAAGTGATTAAGTTTACGCATTTTTAATGTTCTGTGAAGAATAAAATGATCCTACACTGCCGCTAAATAAAATATTATCATTTTCAAATATATGTAATTTCATTAATGCCTTTGTTTATCTACTGCTGGATATAGGCCTTCTTCAATGTCTTCCACAAAATGCGATCCTCAGCTTCTTGATCCACCGCTTGGCCGGCCTACTGTCACTTCAGCTTGCAGACTTTGAGAGCTACGTGGACAACTTTAGACCGTCGAATTTCTTCGTTCCGGATCTTGTCCCTTAGAGAAATGCCAAGCACAGCTCTCTCCATCGCTCGCTGTGCTACTTTGAATTGGTGGACCAGCCCGATAGTCAGGTGCCATGTCTCTGTATCATAAGTAAGGGTAGTGAAGACGCACTGGTTAAACACTTTCGTCTGGAGATTGGAGTATTTGCGACGTGAGGATGTGGCGGAGTTTCTACTTTACCTACAATGGGCTATTACATATATATAAATTCACATGGTTTTTAGTGAGAATGAGACCGTGAATTAGCTGGCCTAAAAAACTCCGTTTTTATACATTCACAGTATTTACAACAATGTTGTTATGGCGGCAAATTTATAATGTAATGAAAGCTAACTAAAGCAGTTCTTAAAAACCCTGACACTGATTAAATTATACACATGTTTCCTCGGAATCAAACCACGGATAAACCTAAAACTGTGATTCTTTTACACCATAAGAACTCCTCAGTTAATGTAGTAGTAGTTTTTATTTATCTAAATCAAAAAAACTGCCGTTTCAGAGCGAATTAGCGAATATAATCTTATGAAGCTATCGCGCAAGGCACCGTACAGGATATGCTCTTACATAAACTGCTAAATAACTTAATCGACAATTCGGAGTTACTTGGCCAGCTTTCTGCTGCGTCAATCCTGGTCTATTCTTACTCATAGGATGTACAAATCCATCCTGGGTGATCATTCCTAATTCCTAGACTATGCAATATAGTAAAGTATTTCATAAACAAAGACAGCTCAATTGATATATTTCATTACAAATAACCAGATTTTGAATCTAAAATCGTCAGTGTTGAATCCTCTGCAGTCAAAGACGTCTAATATTCTATCTGTTTAATATTTAGTGCTTGTTGTCTATATCTGTCTAATATTACCGTCATTTTTTTTTGTTCTCGAGTTCCTCGTTCAATTAATGTCATTGCGCCGTTACTCAAAGTACACAGTGTTTATCTATAATTGAAACTAAATGTTAAGATACAAATACATGTATTTTTTTAGGCAGACTATAATAAATATTTATAGTATATAAAGCTTTAACGTTTGATGTAAATTGTTTCTAAACAATGGTAGTACATTACGTCTTCCTTTTATATTTAAGAAACAATACAGACAATTGTACAAATGTTTTTGGAGAGGCCACACAAACGTGTCGGCACGGGATACGTAATCGGTGGATTTGTAAAGGCTGTTCTGGATGTAAATCCATAGATAAACGATCGAGGAGATTGATCGTGGATATTTCAGCACCTTGAATGTAATCCTAGATTACATATACAGCTTTATATGACGCATATAAATTTATCTAGTGTTTCAGTTATGTCAGTTTTAAGGCGTTTTTGATATCCCTTAAGATTTTTACAGATATTTTTATTAAATTAATCTTAAACAAACTAATTGGTAGTAAACATGAGAAATATCTAAACATGTTTACATATGTATTTTAATAATTTGGAGTATCCATTATAAGTTTCTCGTTCAAGTATATCCTAAGAATCCTATATATTAGATTAGATATAGTTAAACAATCAATTATTATCTAGTTTATTATCATCTTAAAATTTTCTCATTACATGTAAATTGCTTACTTATTTAATAGTAGTGGAATACTTTGTTTGTTTATTACTATGGGATATTCGTAATCTCAAAAATTGATGAAGTATTTCGGATGTAAATAGCTTGTTACTTCCTGTGCCTACAGCGATTAATTACTAACTCGTTAATAACTGTAAGAATATTTAGTTTTACAGTTTAATATTACAACACGTACCTAAAAGTTCATTTATATTCCATACATATATCCTTCAACGTTGTAATACAAAATAAACCTACTTACAACGAACCCTTGTCTATAGACAATGGAATAAAAAAAAAAATTAAAAAAGCTTTTAGCGAACTCTGAACGCTCTTTTATTTCCGTTTCAATAAAACTGTTTACCTGCTAGTGATGTTTGTTTTACCGATTGTTGCAATTGTAAGCAGTGTAACGATTTCATACAAACACTAGCTCGTCCCCTTCCGCTTTGCTAGCGGTGATATAAAATTAGACTTGAAGTATGTCTGAAATATTCCTTCAGAGCAATCGCGACTGCAAACGACTGTCTATAGCAACCATCCCTATAGCAACCGCATAATTAATACCAAATGAAAATGTTTGTAAAGGTAAATTGGAAATAAAATGATTAAGGATCTCATATATCATTCCGCGTAGAGTGATCATCCGATGTCGATACGTTCACTAGTTTACACGTGATTGGCGAACAGAGGAATCCCATTTTCATTATATACAGATTAGACGTTATAGTAATTATATTTTTTCTTATTAGGATACTCAATTGATATTAATTTTACTATATGTATTTATTGTCAAATATAATCTATCATGATTCCGGACGTATAATCTATCAGTAGTTTCGTCCTTTTCACACTGAGATTTGCTGCCTTTGTATATATATATTATGATCGCTCTATATACTACACGGGATATAAAGGGTCCCGTACAACACACAGGACCCAAGCCATTCTATTCTGCTCGTAGTGCAACTTGATAATCAACAAACGAGGCTCTGGCTCCAACCAAACCGCATTAGGCTAGTGTGATGGGAAATTGCCCTAATCCCACTATATGAACCCCTGCAAATGTAAAGACGTTTGAGGGAGGCCTACGTCCAGCTGTGGACGTCTATCAGCTAATGATGGTATACGTCACACTATGTACCTTAAGAATAATATCTATGGTATGTTAAAAAATATTTACGGACTATTTTATTTAATGGTATCAAATTGTTGTCCTTCATATTGGGTCATTACCATAAATTATAGGAAAAGGTAGTACAAATGTCATGTAATAGAAATTAATTCATCGTGATAGAGATCGTTGATAAAAGTCTATGGCCATCAGTAGATCGTTGATGGTGAATCGTGGCGAAATGATACATAAAACGTCAGAGAACAATCTATCAAAATTAATACGTATAAATTATTGAAATTTATATTATATCGTACTTTCTAATAGTGACATCACTAAAGAAGTTCTGAGCTCACTAATGTCTTCTATCGACACTCGGATCCTTCGTGTGGTCCACACTTGTCCCCGACTAGCCTCTCACCGATTATGTCCAGGGGTTTAAATAGTTTAATACTTTGTCTCTTATTATATGTATTAACTGTCTTATAGTATAAAAACAATAAAAAGTATAGATTATTATCATCAGCCGACAGACAGGCTACTGATAGTTACAGCCCTAAAATACAGGTCTTTAATTATAGCAATTACACTGTCCGCTCCCAGTGGATGATGATGATGATGATGATGACGATGATATTATATATTCTATAGAATTTTATATTTTTTTCTTTCATGTGTTTTTAAAAATTGCACTGGATATTTATATGCGTTTATTGCTCAGGTCGGGGCTGGCTTGAGACGATGGTGGAGCTGCCGTCGGGCGTCGGAGACGAGCTCGCACTGTCCGACGTGGTAAGTACGAACATTGACATAAACTTTTGAAGATATAAACATAAACATTAATTCCAATGCGAAAATGGAGTCATTATATAGTTTTTAGATAATAAACAGCCCACTTTATATTCCCACTGCTGACACTCGAAGCCACACACGAAGAGAGAGTTTATTCAATACGCTGTTATGTACAGGTTCGGTTCTCCGGAAGCTGACGCTGGGTGAGGATCGAACCCTGGAATCATAATGATACAGTACATCCAGAGACCAGCGAATAACGCAATATAATAAAGAGTTATAACTAAAATTTGCTAATTGCTGTGAACCTTTCTCAATAGCATAAGTCTGTTATTATATTAAAATTGGGTTAGTTATTATGCTATAGCATTTTAAATTCTTTTATAATTGAATAAGATTCAAAATCGTTTATTTAGGAGTTGAGCCTGATAGAAATCTACGTTCAGTTCGTTAAGGCGGAGAATCAACACCGCTTTTTCCTCTCTCATATTTGCAGTACTATATAAAGCGGTAATTGGGTCGTTGGATGTAAACTCTGATTGCATTCATATAAAACGATATTGTTTACTTTGTTTATATGTTAAATAACTATTAAAGTGTTGAATCATACGGTGAGTGTTTAATACCTTGTTTTAAGTGATAGGTGTTTAAGAAAATACTATACTTTCTTAGTGAACTTCTGTGGACTGGAATGGATATGTAAATATAACGTATTATTAAGTTATGAAACGACTTAGACTTTTTAACTATTATAGTAATAATACCATTTCAATAATATTTACTAACATCTGAAAGATCTTTATTATACTTATCGTGAGGCTTTAAATTGATGATTGTGTCACCATCATCATTATCAGCCGACATACGACCACTGCTAGATGTAAGCTTCCCCCAAAGATCTCTACATTGAACGATCCAGCGATACCTACAACCTTCACCAGATCTGGTGTGATACCTGTCAGCACTAAGTCTTCCGGTACGCGGTCGCCATTAGAGGATCTTGGTGCCCCATCGGCCTGCCCATAACTATCTTTCTCTAATCATAGACAAAGTAAATTTTTCCAACAAAAAATTAATAATGAAAATTGGAACAATATATGAAAATTTTTACGTTTAAGTAAACTTTGTGTTATCTAGACGAGATGAGTGAAATATTCACTTAATAGTAAGTGATTCGCCTTCCTATAAAAACATTACGCTAGTTAGATTAATATGCACTGCACCTAATATATACTAATAATACATTTTCTTCTTCCTTGTCTCTTAACCCATTTGTCCGATTTCATTGCGCTCATCGGCTTTAGATGAAAGATGTTAAGTCGCATTACCCCAGTAATTTCACTAGCTATAACGCCCTTCAAACCATGGCACAGTACACTGTTTTGTATGTAGATGTGTGGTTGAACGGTTGTGTACATTACACATCACACACTTGAGGTTTTGGCACACAAATAAGGATCAATCATTACGGCACTATTTGTCAGGTTCAATGGTTACGGAGCTCCGAAACCAATCGGCCGATGTTGGCCCAATCCCAACGCTGCACTGTGGGATATGATAAGGTATATTTAGACTGAGGAATGCAGTGTAACAGTATACTGTTTCAATTTACAGAACAGGGAAAATGTAATAATATAGATAAAGCTGGTGATTGGACATCAATGTAAGCAGATATTCTTAAAGTCTAATTAAACTACATATTTTATAGATCATATATCATCATCATCATCATCATCAGCCGATAGACGTACACAGCTGGACATAGGTCTCCTGTCCTGCGCTGCCTGCATCCAACGGCTTCCCGCGACCTTCACTACAGTCAGCATGACTTCCGGTACCGCCGCGCTCCATAGATTGTTATTTTTATGGGTTTATATGGAGGACTTGGGCCATTTTCCACAACGCTGGCCCAAAGCAGGTTGGTGGGAGCCAGAGCATCGTTAGTTGATTAGCAGTGATGTCCGTGACCCCTTACACTTCCATGTATCATCATTTAACTATTTCGTCGAAGGAATAGATTCTCTTGATAGTAATCGCTATCATCAGCCAGTAGACGACTATCCATAGACATAGATCTTTCATGAAGATCGTCCACTATCTTGATGATATTGACCATCACAAGAGTTTCATTTGACCTTGCAGAGAACCTACGTCAATCTTACTATATGATCTATCGTCAATAATTTAGGTAATGTGCTAAACCCATTGTCACTAAAGTCTAAAGATCCTGATAGTAATAATAGATTTTTTTCTCATCGTAAAATCATTCTTTTATTCGGTACCGATACTGTGCTACGGTTTGAAGGGCGTTGGAGCTATTTAAATTACTGAAGTAACAAGATTCAATGTATTAAGTTTGAAGGCGACGGGCTTACTGTTGTGCAGGATCTTAACTAGCACCAGGTTATTATGTTGGAGGTTATACCACCACTATGAGGTAAATGTATTGTCGATTAGTTGAAAAAAAAAACATTCTTTGGGATTTGTTCACATCACATTGAAACCCAGAAAGATTTAGATTGGATAATTATTACGAATATATCATACAGTTCGGCAGTCTTGCTAAAGGATCACAACCACTCCAGCTTTATCTACCAGAAACTGACAACCACGAACACTCTGACAAGGGTGAAGCGACCAAGAAACACGTTGGTGATACTGTTATCTAAATCAAAATACTAACATAGTATCGGTTGATACCAAGCGAACAGTTCTACCACGTTGCCGGTTTCCAAGATATTTATATCAAGTGATATAAAGATGTCGAAGACCTCCAGGAGGATATTGGCAATCTTCCACTGTGCGTTTTCATAGCAATTTATTATAGCATAATGTCGTATCATTTTGTTGTTAGCGATACTTCGATGATTTGTCGACCTTCCAGAAAAAGCTTACTCCTTCCTAAATGCTGCTGTGACTCCTCAACATCAGCGTCCATTTATAGCGCCGACGTTCTACTAAAGTACAGAGTTAGTTCTTCCCAATCCAACTATGCAAAATCAACTGTTATGAAATACTATTGTTACCATGATTTATGTTACGATAACTTGGTATTTTAACACCAACTTATATATATCTAAATATATATATATCTGTTCTTCCTTAGATAGATTCTTTAATACACAATGGAAAGGAACATTTTTATGGTTATGATATTTACATAGATATTTGCTTTAGTTCTTTCATAAACATATTACTGTGAGATACTCTCACATACATAAGTATACAAAATTAAATAATTTCGCCTAAAGACCGTAATAAAGCCTTTTACTACAATACGTGGTATGTTGGCGACGTAGTAAAGATATGTATCAGCTTATTGTTATGGTAACTGGCGCGCACTTTACACTAATACGTACGTTCGCGTCGCCATGGCAACGGACAAACGCGCCTTCTGGCGCTCGTCCGTTAATACATACAACATATCGTAACAGTAGAATAACGTGAGTTACATATTTATTACGTAGAAGTATATATAGGATAAATATATATGTATCTTTAGATATGGAGATCTTTGGAGCAGGTATATGTCCAGCAGTGGACGTCTGTCGGCTGATGATGATGATGATGATGTATCTATGTATATAAAGAAGATATCCAGAGATTCATTGACTGATCACAACATCTTCAAAATTATTTGACGTAAACATTTAGTACTGTAGAGATATTGCTTCTGCAATTAAGGGGTCAACTAAGAATGGATTTTAGAAAATTTCTTCCATAAAGGAAGTTGCGGGGGTGTTATAGCCTGAAAAGCAGGCAAGGAACAGCTAGTATATATGTAAATATATATTATATACTGCGCAGAAGCATTTTTTTTAATTTAATATGTAATAGTGTTGGACAACGTTTCCACCTTAAAGCAAGTAGAAAAGTAATCTAAAATAATTCACCAGTAGGTAGGTCTCTTGCTGGAAACCATCTAAGTAGATACCATTGTAGCGTCTACTGCTGCCGCCAAACTGTAGTTTGTAAACATTACTTGTAAACTACATTTAGCTAGTGAAATTACTGAGGTAACGAGAGTTAACGTCTTGTCTAAAACCTCCTACCCTCAACTTTCATTAGATCCTCGGACCACCTGGTGACGGGCCTGCCAACACAACGTTCTTCCGGTAAGTGGTCGCCATTCGAGAACCTTGGCGCCTCGTCGGTTGTCAGTTCTTCTTTCTTCTTGTTAGCAATCTTTAAACCATAGTAATATTTAAACATTACTGCTTGGCGGTAAGCTGATATAAGTTACAAGGTTAAGTGAGGTGTTCATGACCATCGCTGAGAACTATTTAGTGATAAGAAAATCTATGTAAGCCTAACTTAGCAGCTTAGTTGCCGCGGCGGTTAACCTTTGTGACATGTTAACTTGAATTGTAACACCGTGGGTCCTGGTTCATTTCCGGGGCTAGACACAGTGAAGCTATTTTGTGATAGGGGTTTTTCTTAATGACTAGCTTATCACCCTCGTTAACTCAATATTCCGCTTTTTGCTTTTAATGGTAAGAGAATAATCAAGTGATTATCTGTTTTCTATTTTTTCTTTATCTCGTTGCTAAAGAAGAGGATCAAGAAACTATTAGATAAGAAAGGATATTATTGCGTTTATATTCGGGGGAAACTAATGCGAAATCTTACTTAGTACCTATATATATATCTCTTAGATAAGGACCATGAATGGGGTACTAAGAGAATAATATAAAGCTCTTTGTTTTTAAAAAAAAACACTTTTCACTTAATAGATGGGAGCTACAGGCTTGAATGAAATCTCTTTGATGGGATTACACCCTGTATTAATGGACGCTCATCTGTTATTCTTTTTAAAAAAAAAAAAAAAAATGGTGGATTATTTAATATAATGTTCAAATGACCTCGCAGACAATCCTTTGTTCATAACAGGGCTGTACTCTTTGCCTACGAGACCGTTTCCGGTCATTGGGCACATTTGTCCGGTTAAATGGGACATGGAATCTGTATTCACAGACGGTGACCTATACATGGGATTTTAGTCCTTATTGCTATGAAACTTAGATACTACTTTAGCTTGTGAAGGACCACAGAATTTTTTCAACAAGTGTTTATTTTTATTTATTACTACACTGTTTTAACAATACTTTGCATATGGTAGTCTAGATTTTTTATAGTATTTTACTTTTTTAAGCAATTGGAGTCATTTAGGGTACACATTAATTTCATAAGCCTTTAAACACGACATTGATTTTTTTTTGACAATACTCTACTCTTAAATTGTGGGTAATTTTAAGCGACAAGGTCTACGATGATGTTTAAAATATTCTAGTGCTTATATTCTAACAGGTCCATAATAGTGGTACTTGCGGTGGGAGATCATATGATCTCATGAGGAAGGCAAATTCAACATTGGTACCTGCCATAGAACAGCGGGGTACTAACGAAAGCTTTACTTACTTTTCTTCTTCTTCTTCTTCATTGGGATGAGTTTAACTGGAGTACAGAGGGACACCGGTGTTTACCGCACTCATACAAATCCCACATAATACTTAACACACTAACACATAATAATAACCCTGACTTTAACCCAGATGCAGGATATCTTTAGAAAATTGCTCTCATGATACAAAAACATTAATTATTTAGAAGTTATACCTATTAAATTTATTTTATCACAACTAACATCACCAGATCTGACTCCGAAATCGACCCTTGGATAGCCATGTTTTATTTTCACAGCATTCTCCCCACTTGTGTGAGGCTGGGGTCCTAAATCTTATCACTTTATTTCTTTTCACATTCTTGTCTCTATTCCTCATACTCTTCTTTCTTTCCTCCTCTCTTTTATATCTTTCCTCTTACACACTTCAGTTTTATTCTATCGTTCTCCATCCCATTTCCTTCTTTCACCCCTCCCTCATAAATAAGGACAATTCACGCTGTCTTTATTTTCAAATTTCAGTTTACAATTTTCTTAATGCTAGTACAGTTCTTATCCTATCTTACTTTAAATTCTCCTCTCCTCACCTCCTCTCCTCTTTTGTTTTATTTTTTATATTAAATTCTCTCATATATCTATTGTTTACATCACAGTTTCTTTATTATTACTTTCTTACAATTTTTCATTTTCTAGAAAAATCTAGTTTACATTGCCTATTTTACAGTTTACAGTGATATTGATCGAGATGTCAGAAACCAAATAAATGCAGGATGGATGTAATGGCGACAGGTCACTGGGACGACTTGTGATCCACGAATGCCCCTTAAACTTAAGGGACAGATCTACAAGTCGGTCGATAGAACTGTCGTATTGTATAGAGCTGAATGTTGGGCTATCAAGGGTTCGGATGAAAGGAGATTTACATGTGGCCGAGATGAGAATGTTAAGATGGGTGTATGGTGTGATAAGGATGAGTATATTAGAGGAAGTCTGAAAGTTCCTCCAATGACAGAAATATTGAGGAGCATGACGTTAGGGTGGTACGGGCATGTTATGCGGAGGGATGAAGAACATATAACAAAGAAAGTAATGACAATGAACGTGGATGGTTATAAGGGGAGAGGAAGACCGAAGAAAGTTTGGATGGATTGTGTGAAAGATGACATCTGTAAGAAGACTGAATTCAGATATAACGGCTGATAGAGGGAAATGGAAGAGAAGTACATACTGTGCCGACCCCACAGGGCTGGGAAAAAGGCAGTAGGAACAGAAGAAGAGTAGTTTACAGTGTTACGTTACAAAGTCATTTGTATACCGAATACGAGTCGAATATCTAAGAATATACTTAGACGTACTTGTAAGTCTGCGCAAGGGACTCGGTTATTTTCAGATTTAACAGTCAACCTTCAGACATGAAGAGGCAAGACTGGAAGACAGTCACAGGAAAATACATGAAAACAACCATTTATTTTTTATTTCGTCGATTTAACATTCGGCGATACGCTGTGTGTGAAGTCGGCTGTAGCTAACGGCACAGTATATCAACAGACCTCTCCGCCCTTTCGGTGTAAGCGAGGCCGCCTTCACGAGCGGCGATGCGGGAATAAATTTACATCAATTGACCAATATTAAACTTTACTGCGAGATGATAAAGCGCTTTTTCGGATGATATACTAGTAAGTATAGATGAGCGGTCATCCGCGAAGATCCGTGTATTCAATTAATTAGATCATCCGCTTATGAGATATATTTCAGTTTACTAAATCACACAGGTACCGTAGACCGTCTAGGTGAGTATTGCAACCGATAAACAGTAGTGTGCTAACGTTACTGTGTTCCGGTTTGATGGGCGCTGTAGTTAGTGTAGTTACTGGAGAACGAGACTCAACATCTTATGTGTCAGGCGACGATCGCGATGAGGTGCTATGTATATCATCCTAACTAGCGCTGTTTTTATGGGCGGGCGTATCACTTCCCATCAGGTCAATGTTCCTCGTTTCGTCCCTTATTCGAATAAAAAAAAAAAATAATTAAAATAGACATGCAACAGAGACAACAGATTACAACAGACACAACAAACTACAACAGAGACTTATCACCATTAATACTATTTTGAACTTAGTTTTGATGCAAGAAAAAAACTCTTCAAAACATTATTAATAATGGCGGACATTAAAGGATACCACACATTTAATTTCTCATTTCCGTTAACGCGAAGTAGTTATTATATTTCGAAAATTCACTTAAGTTACTTTCACGTTTAACGTAAAAGTAATACAATTAAGTTAAAAGGTCCATTAAGTAATATGAAGGTTAACAGATTGTATTGTAGACGTTGTATCGATAATGAAATATATAGCGGAGTGTTTTTTTTTAATTCAATTAAGCGACAAGACGAAGAGGAAGAGGAGATCACTTGATAGTAAGTGATACGCCTGCCCATAATAATGGCGCTAGTTAGGATGATATACACAGCACCACATTGCGCTCATCGCCGGAGACATAAGATGTTGAGTCTCGTTAATCCAATAACTACACTAGCTAGAACGCCCTTTAAACCGGAACACACTACTGTTTATCAGCTGCAATAGACGCTGAGGTGATACTTTTTTTTATTATTATCGCTGTGGAATTCTTCTTAACAGATACTATACTTGTGAGGTGAAGAAAAGGTTATGTGGCATTTCTTCTGACTGCGATGGTACCTGTCCAGACAGTTTCCGGCAACAGATACTTACCACCAGTAAACCTTGACTCCTTCCTCGTATAGGTCCTGAGTCCCAGCTGTGGGACCAATACGACATTTGTTTTTTTTTTTAAATACTTTCCGCGTAACAAATTACAGGAATGTATGAAAGTAAACAATGTATGTTTGTTCAATTTAAGTTATTTCCGTTCTAAATAATAACTTTTAAGTTTCTCATTAACTTTTAGCTTATTTCCCAAATGAACATTAATTATGTGAAATTAAGCAATTTACTTAATGGTGGAAATAAATTATATCACGTAGTAAATATGATATTTAAATAGTAACCTCGTAAAGGGCAACCGACCGACTACACTCTTTGATCATAATCGTAACAAAATAAATTAATATCCCTTGTCTCTGGTCTCTAAGACCGGAGGCTATCTAAGCAAGTAACCCGACAAAAACACTTACCACCACATAGTAGCGAGTATTAATTACTGGTAACCTTACAGGAGTAAGGATAAATACCATCAACAATACAGAAAACACTATATGGTGTAGTATTTGTCACTCTAGCAACCGCCTCATTGATATGGGGATATATTTTTTTTATATCGATCGGATCGGCTCGATCACCTGATGGTAAGTGATACACAACACTGCACTTGTTAGGATGATATACACTGCACCACACAGTTCCCGAGTTTATCATCCTAACAAGTGCCGACGCCTTGAGATGTAAGATGTCTAGTCTCATTGCCCCAGTAATTACACTTGCTGCAGCGCCCTTCAAACATGAAACCTTAAACAGCCACCTACCATTAATTTACCATCAGATGAAGCACCTTCTCATCGTTGGTCCGTTTATTAAAATAAAGTAAACTTAATGAATACAAGTCCAATTATTACCTTTGACCGCTTGTTACTAAAGAAAGATAACGCAATATGTCACAAACATTAATCACCTCTATCCCCAATGAATTCCGTTTCAATTAATTGTATATCCACAGTAGTTGTACTGGCAAATTGTACTTTACTGCATGGTGATAAGGGCTATTATTTAATTTAATGGTTTATAGTCCAATTGTACTAAACTTCACCGTACCTCTAAATAATACGCGAATGAAACAAAGAACACTTTGTTTTAAAATGTTAAATTCTCCAAACAGTATTGCGTTTTAATTCAATATAATAAAACCTTTTCCCACCACCCTTTCTGTATACTAGGTTATATATATCGAGATGGGGTGGAAGGGGTTCCGCCCAATGTCTTACGGAACCCAAGTCAACCACTCTCCAATCCGCACTGGGCCAGCGTGGTGAGCTAGGGCCCAATTCCCCTCAATAACCTTTAACATGAAAAGCTTATCCCACAGAAGAGAGAAGCCTATGTCCAGCAGTGGGCGTCTATAGACTGATGATGATATAGAAATGATATTTATGATATATATCGAATAGTCCAGAATCTCCGAAATCTTTAGGACTGATCGCTTCTATCACTGTTGCCGGAGACTGTCTAGGTACAAAACGCAGCGCCTATTTCTACCGATAAATACTGTACAAACGTTACTTTGTTACGGTTTGAAGGGCGCTGTAGGTCTAGGGTAACGAGACTCAACATCTATCACGGCGAGCGCGTTGTGGTCCTAAACAGTGGCACATTGTTATGGGCGGGCGTATCACTTACCATCTGGTGAACGTCCCGCTCGTCTCATCGTTTATTAATACTTTTTTTATATTCCACCAAATCTAAAGTTTTCATCTCTTCTACCATTCAACTAATCTTTGCAATAGTTTGCTGAACGGTACAGAAAATAAACTTCTAGAATATTCGCCAATGTCACTTGGCGATCATTTCTGTAAAGTAAGTATATTGTGATAGCTGGACGCTCGGATTTTAGCTGGAATATAAAACTCATATATATCCATGATGCTGATATCACATGAAATGTAATCACCACGTTTTCTGAATGTGCGGTACTGTAAAGACACTTCTCCATTCTGCCTCCGTAGCACAGAGGTCACTTTGCAACATGGCGGACTCTGGTTCGATTGTAGAATCACACGAAGAGGATCGATGGTGCAAGCTTTTTTAGGATCTTGCCAGACTACAAGTGACACTAATTAGGATGATACACACAGCATCACATTTTGACGTTTTAAGACGTTAAGTCTTGTCATCTCAGTAATTTCGCTTGCTATAATACAAACAAATCGGAATATAGTAGGATTTGCATACTGCTGTTTGGCGCTAGAAATAGATGTTACGGTGGTACCTACCTAGACGGTTTCTATAGTCGGTAATTCTACCGCCTTTACCATATTACTGTATTGCAGTATACAATGCAGTAAAATAACCAAAAGATAGGAGATTTGCCTATCAATTAATTTATCATTTATTTATACTTAATATATATATAAGTGGTGTAAGGGCACAACAACTCACGTGATCCAAGCCAAGCTCACTTGCTTGTGGTGCGCCCTACTAATCAACCAACGAGGCTCGAACTCCCACCAACCATTGCCCCAAATCCCCCCACACGAACCCTACAAATGAAGGTCGCAAGCAGCCGGTGGATGGAGGCAAAGCAGGTCTGATCCATTTGGAGATCTTTGATGGAGGCCTAGCAAACGTCTATCGGCTGTCGAGATGATGGTCTATATAAGGTGATAACTCTTTCTACATCCGAAAATAATGAAACATCAGTCTGTCCGTATGAACTACAAAAAATCCTATTAAAAATCTATTTTTAATAGGATTTTTTGTATTAATACATATAACATTAATATGTGTATACATGATGGCTTCATTCTATCTGGTGGTCGTGTCCGTTGACTGCTGCAAGGGATAAACACCCCCACCAACACACTGCAATCCCACACAGCCATTTTCATTTTATTACACTTTATTCCCCGGTTACTATCCTTGTATATTTTTATGAGGTTACTTTAAAATAAATAACCGTAACAGCTATTGCTTTTATATTATAGTAGCTGTTCCCCGCACTATTTACTGGCCGTAACACCCCCTCAACTCTATATGAGAAGGGATTTTATATAATCCATTTTTAGCTGATCTCTAAATGGCAGAAGCAATTTCTCTATCAAATTTTGAGTGTTTACATTTAATGGTTTCGGAGATCTCGTGATAGGTCAATGAACCTATAGACATCTTTATATATATATATAGATTTTATATAGGTTTATTTTTATACTTATATATGTGTATCCTTTCGAGCTATATCTAAAGATCAAGCTAAATGGCGAACCAACCGTTCTAGGCTCTTCCCTCGCAATTGTTGTATAACGACTCGCTTTATGGCGATAGATATGATGATATACTATGCTCCACATTATGTCAATAGCTTTAAAAAAAAAAAAAAATAACATGCTTTATTACTCCAGTAATTTCATTAGTTACAACATTCTTCATGCTGGATCACAGCAACGTTAACATAGTAATACTTGAGCTACAGAAGCAGACGCTACAGTGATACCTAACTCACCAGCTAAATAATTTAATATATAAAGAAGTATTTAATACTAGGTATCATATTAGTAACCACAAAGTAAATAGAGTACGCAGTATTCACTGACCGCGTATCGTATCGCCTGTCAACATCACCACACTTCGACCATGGTGAAGGTCGGTGATTGCAACAGTACATACAGCATCCAAATTGTGATTATATTATATATTGTGATAATACTCATCACTATGTTTCTGGAAAAAACCTAGAGACTAGAAATTTTGGTAGGAAATTTTCTTTCACCTAGACTAAGTCAGTTATAAACGGATTTTTAAAAATGTTTCCCCTCAAGGGGATTGCTGGGTCGTTAATATAGGGAAGGGGCTATAAACAAGAGTTTTTTTTGTTAGTTAACTGGTAAAATAATTTTCAAATCGAAACACTTATCTTATCAATAAGACATCCTCTCCTGCAAACCCGCTCTTGGCTAGCACGATGAATAAATATCCACGACTCTGCTTGTGATGGCGCCCAGTCCCACAAGTGGGAACATTAATTACGCTGCCTATTAGTATTTATAATATAATACAAACACATACATTTTTAACGAGTCTTTATTTTTAATCAATGATGTATTCCCCATCATTGTCAATAACCTTTTGCCATCTAGTGAGTAAATTTTCAATCCCTGATCGATAAAAATTAATTGGTTTTTCGGCAAAATATCTAGAGATGGCATTTTGGATATCATCCAAATTTGCAAATGTTTTGCCACTTAAAAAGTGTTGCAGCGCTCGGAATAAGTGGAAATCCGATGGTGCAACATCGGGCGAATATGGTGGATGAGGCAGCACCTCCCACCCCAATTCATTAATTTTTTCTAGAGTTCGCCTTGCGCAGTGCGGTCTTGCATTGTCATGTTGGAGAATGACGCCTTTTCGGTTGACAATCGCTGGCCACTTTTCAATTAAAGATTGATTGACTCGCTGCAATTGTTCGCTGTAGAGGTCTGCAGTAACAGTTTCTCCAGGTTTCAGTAATTCAAAATGAACAATGCCGCGAATACTCCACCAAACACACAAAAGCGCTTTTTTGGGGTGTAAACCTGGCTTAGCAGTACTCCGAGGGATTTCATTTGGAGAGAGCCACTGCCTTTTGCGTTTTGGGTTATCATACAGGACCCATTTCTCATCTCCTGTGATCAAGCGATCAAAAAACGCTTCTGTGTTGTGTCGTTGAAGCAATAAGTTGCATGTGATTGATCGGTTAGCCTTATTCTGTTCGGACAGATTATGCGGGACCCAAACACCTGCTCTGCTTACTTTTCCAATCTGCTTCAAATGTTCTTGGATGGTCGACCAAGGTTTGTTGAGACTGTTTGACAATTCCTCGATCGTCTGACACGGATTTGCTTCCACTTCCGCCCTTAACACGTCGTTGTCTAACGCTGATGGTCTTCCTGATCGATACGAGTCGGAAAGATCAAAATTACCCGATTTGAACTTGGAAAACCACCTTTGGCATTTACGAATGTCCAGTGCATTTGGATAAACATCGCAAATGTTTTTGGTAGCAACTGTTGCGTTATTTCCCTTGCGAAACTCAAAGAGCATGCAATGCCGGATGTGTACCTCTTCTGGTATTTGGCTGGCCATTTTACCCAAAATTACAAAAAAAAATTGTAATTCAATTGTCTATAAGTAAAGAAATCACTATAACCTCACAATGTCTTTGGTACGCCTCTGAACAAAACAATGAGCTGACAAATGACAATCAAGTATTGGCATGCGCAGAAACGACATTACTTTCCGGTCCCCCTAATACATGGGTGGAAATGTGATAAATATATATTGCTAGTACCCATAGTAAAAAAAAAATTAAGTACTTGTTTATTAATAATATATTATATTCGCTTGTTTCTTTTCTGTCACAAAAAAATTGTCACACGCGAATATGTTTTACTTGTATCCCCACCCTCATCATCGCCGACTCCGTGACGTCCCCGTCGATGAAATCCTTGATTTATCTTTTACTCCGAACGTCCGAGAAATGATTGATGGATCTTTTTATACCGCAAGCCTTTGATCAGGGGCGCGATACGGTTCCGCCGGATCCTTTCAGGCCGAAGTAACGGGACCGCGAATAATTTAATTAAAATTGTTTTCACGTTAAACACATTTCAGGCTGAATCGCACCGAACGTACTTCGGATGAAAGGAGGTTTCAAATCAATGTCATTTAGAAACACCAGGTTTCTCTTGTGCTGTAAAAAGTACAAATAATAAGCACCGTTTATCGCTCCTGATATTTATATGTTCTAACACTTGAAAACTAGTGAAAGTAACGAAATGGGAACGCGAAACTCCCACGCGGAATGATTTGTAGACGGTTTTAGGTTATTTATTATTTGAACTTCATAGATCCTTCATCATTTTATTTCTAATTAACACTTATAAACGTTTTAATTTCGGATTATTTATGCGGTTGCTATAGTAACGGTTGCTGTAGAAAGTCTTTTATGGTTGCGATGTCTTTCAAGAAATATTTTAAACAAATTTCAAATCTAATATACAGAATAGCTAGTACATATACATTTATATATATTGACATAACCCAATGAACTTGGAAATGCTGTTATAGCTACAGATTGACAGTTTGAGGGTGGAACCTAGTTAACTCTTCTATTTAACCGCACAATCGAATCCAGGGTCTCTGTGTTACTAGGCCAGCAGCTGCTGTACCACGGAGGTGGACGAGAAATCCATTACATTAAGCTCGTCACCATAGATCTAGCACCGCATTAGGTTTCGTTAAGGCAGGAATTTCGCTAGTTACAGCACAATTCAAACCTGAATACAGTAATGTTTGTACACTAGTGCTTGGCGACAAAAATCGAAGCTGCAGTGGTGTTGACCTAGATGATTCCCTGGTGTTCTCCTAGATGATCCAGTATCAATAATTTCATTTGTTGTAGAGAGGAACACGCTATATCATCTACATCATAATCTCTTTTCTTCTTACCATACCGTTTCATTGAAGGTTGGAATATTAACATTTATAATTGACAAATATCATGAATATGACCTGGAACCATGTTCATAAACGTGTCACCTGTTTTTTTGGAGAATATCAATATCTTCTTACTAAACAGTATCATCATCATCAGCGGATAGATATAGGCCTCATCTTAGGAGAACTCGTCTGTTGGCAGCTCGCATCGCTATTCACCTTAATCTATTTTATCTTATCTTAATCTATTTTACTTCCTGCACTCTTCAAAGTACTGGAATATTTATACAGACGAGATATAGATGTATGCATTGACATATACTTTGGCAATATTTCCCAATCTACCATCTCTGTCTTCTTGTCTTCGTCTTCGACTTCCCAAATGTTAGATTCAAACCTTTTCATTATATTAAGTTACCAACAGATTGTTGAATAGTATTATTCATACATTGAACTCATAGATACGAGCGTAAGCTGAAAAGTTGTTCATCATCACAGTTATCACTATATATCACTATGTAAACGCATTAAGCACTGTGTCGAATCGTTATCTCGCGTGTCACAGATCTTGCCGCTTCGTCATAGGTTTAAATAACATAATATAACATAGTCATAATGAATGAAACATTTTTTTTTAATTCTCATCACAAACGTCAGCAATTGATGATATCATTTCACACACATCAATTCAGAAGAAGGAGAAGGAGAAGCACTTGGCGAAAGGGGATCGTTCTATAGTCATCAATGATATTTTTCAGTACATAAACCCAAAAAAAAAAAAAAAAATATGTATAAAGGCATAATTAACATATTAAAAATATATAATTTTTTTATTCATTGTCTATGAACTGAAATTACACACAAGTCAAACGCAATGTTTATTGAGTCCACACCAAGGCTCTTGCCTGCTAGAATATTCAGGTCTCGCTGCTGATCCCCATCACCATTTAATTGTTCAGCTAAGTATTATTAGCTGTTCCTCGCTCGCCACTAACAATATTAGTTTTAGAATTTCTTCCATTATTAACTACCCTACAACTCTCTTTAGGGAAGCAATTATATAAAACCCATTATGACCTGACCTCTAAATTTACTGATGGCAGGTCTCTGTTGGCGGAGACCGTCTAGGAAAGTACCATCACAGCCACCATTTCAAAGGGGGCTGTAGCTAGTGTAATTACTGGGGTAATGAGACTCAACATCTTATGTCTCAGGCGACGAGCGCAATGCGGAGCAGTGTATACCATCTTAATTGACGCCACGTTATCATAGGCAGGCGTAAAAATGAAAATCAATCTTTGCACATATCTTTGTATATAATACAGGAATAGTTATAATCTACCTTTACATGTTAAAAACTTTATTATTCCAAAGCGTCAAGATCGAAAGTCTTTTTAGAGTCCAAGTGTAAAGGTCAATAAAATCCGTGATCGTCGTTACATCACGGCGAAGGGTTCCGTATCAATAGCTGTGGTGATCTTCAAATTGTAACGGCACCATTCGCTGCACTTTACAAGCGTCTCGGGAATTGTTTTCAAACAACTGAAATTACTCCCCGAAGTATACACAATTTGTTACAGTCGCTCCTTATGCTTTGTTTTGTTTAACCACCGACCCTGAAGGATGGATAGACTATTTAAAGGCTTGAAATATGCACAGTATATATGCAGTAATATAAGCCCGTCAGTCAACAGAATTTACTGCTGCTCGAGACATTATGGATTGTGGTTAAGAATATCTGTGCAAAGGTGTCTGCTAATTGAAATTGAATTAGCACAGGGCAGGCGGTGAAGACGCCACTTTACTTACTACCCCACGGGGTTTCCCCTTTCTATTTGCTAAATTGCTCGAAGTAGAGTGCAATGAAGGAAACCACTAGCGGATCTACTAATCGGCGGAATCTTTTAAGAAGATTTCCCGCGACATCAGGCTGCAACACATTGGAGCTCTATACCCGAGAGATTCGGAATATTTCCACTAAGTCTTTAAAAAAAGGGTTCGCGAAACAGATATTTTAGTGATATGTATATATATGTATTTGATGAACAGTAATAGCTGATGTATGAATTATTAATTTAACAGTAATTAAGATGCGATTTTCGCTTTCAAAGAACATTTGTTAGATACACAATAACGATGAAGGTCGAAGGTACAAAACCGTAAACTCTCACGACGTTTACTTGTAACGATTTGCTTTACGTTTTAATTGCTCGCTTTATTGACGCCGTTAACTCGTTTAACACCTGCTGTTAAATTCTTAAATACAGTTCAACATAATAATCTATATATACACAACCACACCTGCCCCTGTTAACCCTAAAGATATTATTGCATAGTTAAAAATTTTACTGCCTTCAAAGTTTGTGATAAATATTCACAACAAATTAATTATAGCTTGAATAAACAGTTTTCGTATTCCAGGGTCATTGCTGTGATGTGGTGAGGGAGATCGATGGCGACGGCGCACTGCCCGATGGCGAGAGGCTACCAGGGGACGGAGCCAGCAGCTCTGCTCACGACGACCAAGTAATTATATAATTGGAGTTATAAATTTATCAATATCAATATACTTACTCCTCTGGTTCAGTCAACCAAGGAGTCTTGGCCTCCGACACAAGAGAGCACCAGCGTTGTCTGTCTCTCAGTCCACTGCTTGAAGGTCGCGCAGCTCGTGCTCTACGGCATCCTTCCAACGATATCTGGGTCGGTCGAGAGATCAGTGCCAAATTGGGATTCTGAGTAACGCTTTTTTGACTCTACGATCGTCTTCCATTCTTAGCAAGTAGCCCGTCCAGCGAAGTCTGTGGGAATTGGCTTCTCGTATGATGTTCGGTTCGCCAACCAGCCTCTCGATTTCAATATCGCGTCGAGCTCGCCACCTACCCTCCTCTCTCTGAGTCGTACGGATAGTTTTCTTCTAGGCAACCAGGAGCCGCTCTTTTACTTTAATCGTTAGTGTAGTTCTCGCTACCGTACATCTAGATCAGTCTTTTGACCGTCTTTATGTACGAATTTTGGTATTTCTACTCAGAAGCTTGGACACCAGCACCTTGTAGAGAGCGCCACTATAACAGAGAACATTATGAATCCGGATATCGATTTTCTCTTCACGTGTATTCGTATCCCTGATACGATCCATCGCATCCTAGATACTTGAATTAACATCACTACAGTACAATATCGTACAATGGAACATATATTCGACTGGCTGTGCATAAAGGCGTGTTGATTCCCACACTGATGTATGGTAGTGAATGTTGGGTATGGAAGAAGAAACATGAAAGAAAGATTAATGCTGTGGTGATGAGAAACCTGAGAAGTATAACTAGAGAGAAGCTGATAGACAAAGTAAAGAACAGTGTGATAAGGGAGCAGTGGCACACCGGTTGAAAATTTGGTGACAAAGATAGAGATGGAGATGCTTAGTTGGTTTGGCCATGTTGAAAGAATGGATGAATGAAGATTAACGAAAAAGGTATACAAGGTAAGAATGATTGAAAAAATAGGTGCTGGTCGACTTAGGTGGGCATATTCCGATCGAATCACAGAAGTCCTAAAGAAATGCCAAGAAAAGTAGAGGAAGCGAAAGAGGTGTGCCGGTATCGTAGCAAGTGGGGAGAGATGGTTTCTGCCTACCCCACTGGGAACTAGGCGTGATATGAATGTAAGTATGTATGGAACATACATATAGTAACATTAATATAGTACAATGGAAAAGGATAATTTGTTCTCCATAAAATAACGATTAATAATCAATCGATTTTAATATTTACTTTGTAAGTAAAAAGTTTTTATATCTCCGCGTACACACGGCGAACAATGTGAATACTTTACTGCGGTCTGGTAACCTTCCGATTCGTAATTTCACTATTTGCAAAAGCTTATACCCCTAACATTCGTTCACGAAAACAACCCTCGGGGAAATATGGCCCATAATATATTAAGTTATATTTACATAACAAATTTACGATGCGAAAGTGCTTAGTTACAAAAACTTATGAGCTTTGTGTGCCATTGCGGCTTAGCGCGTGAAAGCTTTGTCCTAAATCATAAGTAATTACAGTGGACGGTAATAGGTTCGAACTTCATTTCTGTTTAAGGGTTGTTGGAAAATGGAGTGTAGTTGGGTTGTTTTAATTATTGGAATACATGTTTATCCTTTTATTTCAAGGTTGATTAACGGATAAATCAATAGTTAGGATATCTATATTAAATGATTCAGAATAAAAGTTTAACAGTATGGTAAATACTAGTTATGTAAATATTTACTTAATACTAGTTTTGATTTGTCGTAAATCTGAACTATAGTTAAAATACCGAATACTTGTTATAGTATTAGATAAAATATTTAATACAGTTCTAATAAATTAGTTCATCATCATCGTTCCACTGCTGGACGTAGGCTTCCCCCCAAGATCTCCCCACCGGTCGATCCTGTGCTGTCCAAAGTCCTCGGTACCAAGGTATCTAGGAAGGTTGGAAAGTTAACTAGTATGTAATAATTTGATATTATACATTTTACTCGAGGTCGACATTAAAAGTATTTGGACTAAATTGACTATTTCCGTTTCTCGTTTCAGTGGGTTAAAAATGGCGGCTTGAGTAGTTGAACTCTCTCTCTCTTCTTAGCCATTATCTAATATGGCGGTTGAGCCAGTTTTCTCCTCCACTTCACTCCTCCATATCTCTTGGACACTACATTTATCTACCTCCTTTCATGTCTACCTGTGGGTCTTTGACCAGGGCGGGAAAGCCAACTTAGTCAAGCGGCCTCCTTTCTGTACTTCAATCGTCGAACCATGTGTATAATTGAGTTTATCATGAATGTTCAATTATATCTCTGAAACTTAGCAAGTAATTTCTGATGATTTTAGTAGATTTGGAAACTTCACCAACTAAAATTTAATTTAGTGGGCATGTCAATTAGCAAAGCTTCAATTTAATGGAGGTTGATGTAGTTGTGCAGCAAATCTATTTACCAAGTTTAACTTGATCGTATTGTTAAATAATGCAAATCCATTCCACCAAGGTGACGACTTAATTCAACGTTTTAAACTGATTATAGTAATTAATTGAAACCATTTTTTATATAATAAAGCGAAGAGACGAACGAGACGTTCACATAGTCCTAGTGATATTACTGAGATGACGAGATTTAATATCATATGTCTCAAGGCGAGAGCGCAATGTGGTGCAGTGTAAACCATTATAACTAACGCCACGTTGTTATGGGCATGTGTATCACTTAGGTGAACGTCCCACTCGTCCCATTGCTTAATTGTCAAAAAAAAAAAAAAAAAATTGTATTTTCTTTGAGCAAATGCAATGTTTGCCGCAGCACCGCATCAGCGATGACGACGGCTCCACGAACAGCCCGCGCAACAGCCTCGACCCGTTCAGGACTGAGAGTGATCCAGGTATATACCCTTTACTTTATATTATAAAAATATCTAGGTCTTGTCTATTTTGTGATTTGTAAAAGCTAAGTAAATACTTTCTCCAACTTATACAGAAAGGAAATAAACTTTTTTTTTTTTTTTTTTTTTTTTTTTTTTTCCTTTAAAAAGACAAGAAAAATTCATCTAAAGGTAAATGATATTCCTGCCCAAAACAACGACGTGCTAGCTATGATATATACTGCACCACATTGCTCTTATTGCTTGAGACAAGATATTATAACGATACCTCGGTAATTTCATTAGGTATAGCGCCCTTTAAACCGGAACACAGTAATGTTCGCACCCTGTTTGATAGCACAAATAGAACGGTGGACCTAGACGGCCTCCGGTAACGTTTGCGTATATCAATTAAGAATACTCAGAATATAAAAAATATGATACATAAAAGTAATAAACAAAAAAATGTAATAGAAAGATGATAAAGAAATAATGTGATGGTAAATGAAAAGACAAATAAAGGCCCTGACCCGCCATACGCAGGGGAATGATGTAAAAAAAAAAAAAAAAAACGTTTGCGTATAGTTATTAAAAGGAAATGATAATAAAAATAAAGGATATTACGACGTGATGTTGAACAGTTCCTCATTCAACATCCACTGTAGCAGGTTCTGATGCTGCTGCACTGATGTCACGTCGAGCCTTTGTTGTTAAGTGATAAGCCCGCCCATAACAACGTGACGCTAGTTAGGACGATATACACAGCACTATATAGTGCTCATCGCCTGAGCCATAAGATGTTGTTTCGTTGCCCCAGTAATTAAACTACTTACAGCACCCTTCAAACCGGAACACAGTAATGTTAGCATACTGCTGTTTGGCGGCAGAAATACGTGCAGCGGTAAACCTGCACCAGTTAACGTTCGTAGACTTTTACAACGTTTACTTTGTGTGTTTGTCATTTTCAAAACATTAATCGTAAATAGTATGATGTTTGTTTAGGAATTCCAAATTCAAATTTAAGCTTGTCTATTAATGTTTCGAATTTATTGATTAATTCATTTTCGCGCCATTTTGTTTCTTTTTGACGTTTATCTATTCACAAAAAGTAAATTTGTATTTTCGCATCATTTATGAATATGTGTTCCACCATTATCTATGGATTATCGTTTTTTTATTTTTCCCATAGACAATACGTTCATTTAATACGTTAGCACCTAATAATAAATTGAAAAAAATCTGTAAATAATAGTTATGATAATAATGAATTTTTACTGGTGGTAGGTGTCTGTTGTAGGAGACCGTCTAGGTAGGTACCACTGCAGCGTTTATTACAGACGGCAAACATGTTCCGGTTTGAATGGCGCCGTAGCTTGTGTGAAGACGGTGGTAACGAGACTCAACGTGTTGTCTCAGGCGACGAGCGCAATATGGTGCATATCATACTAACCAGCGCCAGTTTGTTATGGGCAGGAGTATTACTATCTCTGATAAAGTGTAGCGCTTGGTTTTATTGCAGCCATTTTGACTCTTACTGTTCTACTGATTCATGGATTGTTTTTGTATCACTCACCATCAGGTGACCGTCTCGTTCATCTAGTTGCTTAATTGAATAAAAAAAATTACTTTTGATATCGTATAAAAAAAAAATAATGATAATAATAATTATATATATTTTAATGTGACGAATGTTTTTTTTCATAGTGTCAACAGAATCGATATTGAGAACGGGTCGATATTACAAAGGCATATATTGGCCCTCCATAACGAATAGTTTCAAGGTGAGCATAGACAATAGAGTTCTATTGAAGTATGAAAACAATTTTTTAACATGGACATGTGAGTTACCGCGCCTGGTATTAAGTTAGATCAAGTTAGAAAGGTGCGGTCGGTTATGTGGCTTATCTTTCCGTGTCAGTTCTCCACTTAAACGCATGATAAATTTTTTCGCAATTTTTATGTTGTTTTCATACAACTAAATGTAAAGCTTCCGGTGAGTGTATTTTTTTTTTTTTGATATGGTTAATAATAAATGAACTCTACAACATATGGATCCGGAATCGAACTAGGAGATCTTTAGTTCGTTGTTGTTGTTCGTGTTGCTAGAAAAACGGTTATCCGTTAAAGTAAATGTTGTTTTTTTGTTTTTATTATATAAATGTAACCATGTACATCTCCTCAGGATGAGACGGTGGAGTTATCGTACCAGCGTTACTCCAGGAGGCAGCGCCAAAAATCATTGATCATGGTCAACGTGGTTGACTTAGCACTAAAGGTGGGTACGTAGATTGTTTCGTTTTTCTTTAACACTTTATTCATCAGCCGCTAGACATCCACTGCTGGGCATAGGCTTCCCTCAAAGATTCCTACATCGACCGCATAAGGATTCATATGGGGGTTGGGCCATTTTCCACCACGCTGGCCCAGTGCAGGGTGCACTAAGAGCAGGTGAGGTTGGTTTGGATCCCGTGAGTTGGTATGCGGGAACCTTTACACCCCAATATATTATTCTAGTAAAATTCCTACATCACTCTTTCACACGTGAACTCTGTTTTAGTTTTAAAACTAATTATAATCGAAAAAGGTAATTGATGAAGAAAACTGTTTGTTACAAGTTTGTTAACTATTGTCCTTCGTAGGAAACGATGCTGAAATTGATCCATATAAAAATCTTCTTCCTCCTGCCCTTTTCCCAGCTATGTGGAGTCGGCACAGTATGTACATCTCCTCCATGTCCCTCTATCAGTCGTCGTATCTGAATTCACACTCTTACACATGTCTTTCACACAATCCATCCACACTTTCTTCGGTCTTCCTCTACCCTTGTAACCATCCACCATCCATTCATTTTTTTTTTTATTTTTTTTTTTTTATTTTTTTTTATATTTTTTTATTTTTTTTTTTTTATATAGTCACGCCTTTTTCCCAGTAGGGGTAGGCAGAGGTGAATAAACTACCCACATTTCGCCAGATGTGGTCAGATTAGATCCCATGTAACAGGGGGCGAGCCTGTTGCCACTTTATTGGGACCACCACACACACACACACAAAGATGATATCAGTGTGCGGGTTTCCTCACGATGTTTTCCTTCATCGTTTTTGTATCTCGCTGTTGTAACTAAAGTTTACAAATGTACATAACTTAAATATTAAGTCATCAGTACATGCCGAGGTTTGAACCCGCGACCTTCAGAATGAAAGCCGCACGCTCTAACCATTAGGCCAGCGAGCTACTGCCATCCATTCATATATGTAAAAATATTAAATCTAAATTATTGTTTCAGATCTGCTTATCGCTGATATACACAGTGGCAAACAGAAACGACAGTAAGTATAATTATCATGTAGTGTGCATACTTTCACTTCCGGGAAAGTCTAAATAGCGTTGTCGATTGAGATTAAGACTTTTCTTCATTATATTCAATTCCTCGACTCTCTTTTAGCTTTTCACAATTTACATGTATAATTTTCATTCTCATTATTAATAAAGAAAACTGTATGTATATATACTTCACTAGCTACAGCGTCTTTCAAGCCGGAACACAGTAATGTTTACATGCCATTTTTGCCGGCGGAAACAGCCGTGACGTTAGTATGTAATATTTTTAGTTGTTTATAAATGGTGGTAGGTCTCCGTTGCTAAAGACCGTGTAGATACCACTGCAGCGCCAATCGCAGCCGACAAACAGTAGTGTTTAAACGTTGCTGTGTACCGGTTCGAAAGGCGCTGTAGCTATTTACTAGCTTAGTAGAGTAATGAGTAGTGAGTAGTGATTTTATGTGTCAAACCTAAGAGCGTAATGTGTTGTATCATCCTAACTAATGCCACGTTGTTATTGGCGTATCACTTACCATCAGGTGAACATCCCTCTCATCTCGTCGCTTCGTAAATATATATATATATATATATATATATAAGATATTCCCGCCTATGTAGAGACTCATCACTCATCACGATATATCTGAACCCATAAGACGTAGAGACTTGAAATTTATTAGGAATATTCCTTTTGTAGAGTAAAGGTCAGGTCAAAACAGGTTTTTACAAAACTCCTTCCCTAAAGGGAGTTGAGGTGTTATGGCCAGCAAAGCGGGAACAGCTAGTATGTAATACGTTCATCATCATCATCAGGCAATTGGCGTCCTCTGGACATAGACCTCTCCCAAAAATTCCCACAGCTATGGAGTATGGGTTCATATGAGAGGATTTGGGCCAGGACCACGCTAGTTGGTGGGAGGAAGAGCCTCGTTTATTGATTTGCAGGGTGCACCAGGAGTAGGTGAGGTTGGCTTGGATCCTGTGAGTTGTGCGAGAACACTTACACCCCCTGATGATATACGAAAGTCAATGAAGTTTTATTGTTTTAAAGTTTTAATTGACGGTAGTTAGATTTCTTTTTGTCACATGTAGTTGCGTTGATTCTTTTTTTTTTGTTTCGGGAAGAAAATCTTCAAAAGATACCCTCTTCTGGGACAAAGTCAGGGTTATTAGGAGATTCTTATTCACTGAAACCCCTTCGGTAGTCTGCATCAGTGCTTTCGTAAAGGCCTGGGAATCTCTTACAAAACGCACAGGTGCCCCTCTACACTTTGTGTTGGTCGTCTTTGGGGAAGCCCCAAACTCTCTTAGGCACCATCGCTGAACCATACGCTGTCCTACGCAAGTTCGCTTGTCGAGCGATAAGAGCCCCCCACCAATCCAATCCAATCCAATCAGCCGGAAGACGTCCACTGCTGGACAAAGGCCTCCCCCAAAGATTTCCACTTAGACCCCCACCATCACGATCCGCGAAACTCTTAGACCGTTTTAGTCGCCTTCTACGACAGTCAAGACTTACATTAGTCATATTCTTACTAGTCCAAGACTGCAGGCATGGTGCTGACTCTACCGCAGAGTCTTCTTCTTTCGCTCAAAAAGGCTTTGTACCTAAAATTCCTACTGTTATGAAAGTTATGTCGTTTACCATCAGGTGAACGTTCTCGTAACGACGTCTTGTATTACAATGAATAATAAATGATAAAAAAAAACCACTTTCCTCAATTTCGCGTCAAGTCTAATGTGTCTGAAGGATATAAATCACTGTCGGTTAAACCCATGCATCATGTTTCAGGCTTTATTCTTACATTTATCATTCAGTTATTTCGAAGGGACATGTAGTTAATAAAATTGACTCTTTTTTTAACACCAAGATGGTAATTAACATGGCCAAGGGAAGGGAGTTGCAGACGGGAGAAAGCTAATCACACTTTTTTTGAAACACTTTGTAGCTTTTTTTTAATTGATGAAATGACGAGACGAGCAGACATTTTTCATCATCATCAACTGATAGACATCCACTTTTAGACACAGGCTTCCCTTTTTTTCTGATGCATACATTCATCTAATGGTAAATCACTTGGTCATAAGAACATACTAGTTAGGATGATATAAACTCCACTTCATTGTGCTCGTCCTAACCCAGTAGTTTTATTAGCTACAGCGTCCTTCAAAACGGAATAAAGTATTTTTTTTATTCTACAAATTGATATGACGGGTGGTAGGTTCACATGATGGTAAGTGATACCTATGCCCATAACTACTTGGTGCTTGTTAAGAGGATACACACAGCACCACATTGCGCTCGTCGCCTTAGACGTAAGATATCGAGTCTCATTACCACAGTAATTTCACCAGCTTCCTGGTCCTTCAAATGGGACCCCAGTAATATTTGAATACTACTATTTGTCGGCTGCAATTGGAGCTGTGGTGGTATACCTGGACGATCTCCAACAACAGAGGCTTTATTTTTTATCGCGAGGGAAATCTTAATAGATATCCTGCTTCTGGAGGAAAGGCAAGGTTATGTGGGGCTTCTGCACACTAAAACCTCATCATTGGTCTCCTTCAGTGCATTAGACCGATAACAGACGTCTACCACCATCAAAGATCTTACAAATATCACAAGGCAGATAAACAAGTTAGTCATCGTCATCATTTCACTCTACGCCCACCCCTGAAGATAAAGTACTCCAGAAGGTTATTTGTCGTAGTCATCACGTTTGGTTACGATCTGGTGAAAATCGCGGGAACCGGGATGAAGATCTATAGTGGAGGCCTATGTGATGATGATGATGATACCGGAAACATTACAGGTCTTTTTCCTGGAATTATTTCTCTTTAATTCCTAACACGGCGAAAGTTAAATGACGAAGGGGATGAAGATGACCCATGATTACATAAGAACTTTTTATTTAATTCTTTTTGATACAGAAAATATCGAAGGGGCGGGTATTCGATGCCCGTTGACTATGACTTTCTTGTGATGGAAGGGTGAGGAAACAAAAATATTCCACGACAGACATGAAGATGAATAGATTCGACTTTCTTCTTTTGAGGTTCAAGATCGACGGTTCAAGTCCCAACAGTGGGAACAATAAGTGGACTGTTTATGTGATATTAGGTTATCTGAATTATTGCCTGTTACAGAATTTATATTATAATACTTCTGATTCTCCTATATACTCCTCCTCACAGTAGAGTCAGTGGCGGACAGTTACCAGATCGCTTGGACGGTGGCCTTCGCCTGCCTCAACGTGGCCGTCTGCTTGTTGGGCTGCTGGCGGTGCTTCGCGAACAACTACCTTCACTGGGCTGCCACCGCCACTTGGATACTACTCATAGCACAGGGTACATCATAAAAACCTGATTACATTCGCCATCCATACAGCCAGACATACTTTTGAATACATCCGTAACTTTGTTTCCAGGTCTAAGCGGCCAGGGCATTGGTTTCCAAGCGCCTGAGAACCAAGTGTGGTACATGCTGTTCATTATCTTCGTTCCTTACGCGATGCTGCCGCTGTCCCTCGGCTGGTGCATCGTGATCGGCATGCTGTCCTCGCTGTCCCACGTGCTCGCCACCGCGGTGGTCATAAAGGATATTATGGACAAAAACACAGATGCAGTGAGTACTAAGGAGTTTTACTATAAACAGAAAGTTTAATACTTCACATGTTATCACCAACCCTGGATTTGGATGTGGTGAAAATGTATCCATGCGCAGTTATGAGATTATTTCTAGTAAGGAAACCTTACTGCCTGGTAACATTACTGTCTTTGAAGAGTTATTGTGAAGTTATTACTCTGCGAATAAGACAGGTACTTTGTATGTTAAAGGATGTTTAACATAACATCCTTGCCCTCGCAAGGATCACTATGTGAAGGCATTTAACCATAAAATCGTCTTTGAGCTTTTCCTACACACACACGTTCCTCATCAGCCGGTAGACGTCCACTGCTGGACATAGGCCTTCCCGCAAAGATCCCCACGTTTGCAAGAGTTCATGTGAGGATTTGGGCCATTTCCCACCACGCTGACCAAATGCGGGTTGGCGGGAGTCAGAGACTCGTTTGTTAATTAGGTGGGTGCATCACGAGCTGGTGAGGTTGGCTTGGATCCTGTGAGTTGTTGTGTGGAACTTCTTACACCCCTGTGCGGAACCCCTTATATATATACGAGGTTTCCGTCAATGCATAGACTAATCACGCTATCTCTGGAACCGTAAGACCTAGAGACTTGATATTAGGTACGAGTCTTCCTTTTATCAAGTATAAGTCAGCTAAGAAACGATTTTACAAAATTTCTTCCCCAAAGAGAGTTGCAAGGGTGTTATAATCAGCAAACGGGCGGAGAACAGCTACTATTATATAATTTAACAATTTCAGGCTCAGTCCTGTGCGTTAAGGCTGTTGCTAGGCAATGCCCTACTCTACAACGCAGTGAACTTCGCTGGAATGTACGCAAAGTACCTCACCGACTGGGGACAGCGGAAGGCATTCCTAGAGACGCACAGATCCATGGTGACCAGGCAGAGGACCAAGCGCGAGAGCGACCGCCAGTGGAAACTATTTCAAAGCGGTATATAACATATAACTTCAGCAATAGTAGTTAATATTTATTTTATTCGTGAAACAAGGACACGTACACTTGATAGCAAGTGATACGCTTGCTTATAACAAACATGGCGTTAGTTAGGATGACATACACCACATTGTGCTCATGGCTTTGAGACAGGATATTAAGTTTCGATACCTTGTTGATTTCATTAGCTACAGCGCCGTTGAAACCGGAACACAGTAATGTTTCCACACTACTGTTTGGCAACAGAAATAGGAGCTGGGGTAGTACCTACCTAGACGGTCTGCGTCAGAGACTGATCATCAGATCTTCTGGAGGGAAGGGAGGCTTAAGATTGTTACCTATAAAAACCCCCTTGGTGGTCATCCTCATTGCGTTGCGGGAAGCCCCTGGATTTCCTATAGGATGCACGTATTCCTCTCAGCAGTACGCTCAAAGCACTTCTCAGGGATACCTCTCCTCCTCCTCGGCACCCTCGCTTTGATACGACAAGCACTAAACCACTTCGTACTTGTCCTTCATCCCGGGCTCGTCTAGTAGACAATGAAAACCCTTTTAGTCGCCTTCTACGACAGGCAGGGCTTACCTTAGTCCTATTTTTAATAACCCGAGACTACAGACACCAGTGTTAATATTATCCTCTTCTTCCTTAATAGAGAGGACAGGATGCAAAGGACTAAAATTCAGACAAGTCTCTAGTTAAATCTTTTTCATCATATAAAGTAAGTTTCATTACAAAAAAAGATTATATGATTTAATTTTTTTGACAGTGATACCAGACTTTTTAGCGAAAGAGATCTACAGCCACGTCTCCAGGGTGAAGGGTGAATTCCAGGAGCAGCAGTTCAACAACCTTTATATACAGAGGCATGAAAACGTGTCCATACTGTACGCGGATATAAAAGGATTCACAGGTCAGTTTATCCATAATATCCTTGTTCAAACGGAAGTAATTTTTTTTATCAATGATTAAAGACTAGTCTATTAACTAATTTATCGATCGCAAGTATCATATATCTAGAATTTTGAAAGCACTTCCGGTCAATTTCGTTTCTGTTATTTACTTTGGAATGTACATGGTTGACAATGAGCTGAGCAGATATCACCGCACTATTTCCGCCGCCAAACAGCACAGTGCAAACATTGGTGTTCTGGTTTGAAGGGCGTTTCAGCAATTTAGATTACTGGGATATAGAGATTTGACGTTTTATGTCGGACGAGCACGATGCGATGCGGTGTATATCATCGTAGTTAGAGCTAGGTGGGTAAGGGCTAGAATATTGTTTGCCATCAGGTAAATGTATTTCGTCTCGTCGCTTTTTCCTCTAAAATAAAAAAAAAAATTTTTCATCGCAATTATAATAAATAATATATTATATAACCTTTATTATTATTCGTTAGTTTATATAATATATTCAAACTAAATAAACAAATACATATATTCGCTAGTGGTAGATCTCCGTTGCCGGATATCGTATAGGCCGGTACCCCCGCAGCTCCTATTTCTGCCGATAAACAGTAGTGTCCAAACGTTATTGTGTTCCGGTCTCAAGGGCGCTGTAGCTAGTGTAATTATTGGGCTGATGATATACTCAACATGTGTCTCACACGACGAGTGCAATGTGGTGCAGTATATATCGTTTTAATTAGCGGTTATGGATAGGCATACTACCACCAGGTGAAGGTCCGGCTCGTCTCGTTTAATTTGAAGCCTTAGCTTAAAAAGACATCAAAGGACCTCTTTTTTTGCGCACATGGTTTGAAATTCCAAAGACAATGACGTCACACGGTTGATTAACAGTTTCCTTTTTATCTGTTTGGAACAAGTAGTATGACATAGTCTATGATAGCAAAGTAATACGTGGAGCGCAACATGACATATACTTGAGACACAAGAATCAACACTAAAATTAGAAAAAAAAATTGATATTATTAAAACTGAAACTTTATTTAAAAAAAAAGTTAGTGTACAAATCCTATTTAATAAAGAAATGTTCGGTTTGAGAGCTTTAGGTTATATTCACTGAAGGACACATAGTCACACGATGTTTTAAAATATATATATAGATGTACCCTAAAAGATATTAATGGATGGATACTGCTGCAGAAATATCATCATCATCATCATCACCACTGCGGTCACGGTAGAAATATAGTGTGATGATAAATATATGAATTATGCATAATATTATATTATAGATCATTTTGTGGATCAATCTATTCGCAGAGCTGTCAAGCAAATGCAGTGCACAAGAGCTGGTCAAGCTCTTGAACGAGCTGTTCGCAAGGTTCGACCGGCTGGCGTCGGTAAGTTATATGTATATAAAATACTAGTAACATATAATATAGTGACTTTTGTATTATTAAATATTAAGTAATACGGGATGTAGGGATTCTGCCTAACATTTTAAGGAGCTAAAGTCAACCTCACCTGCTCGCGATACACTTCGGTAATCAACAATCGAGGCTCTGACTACCCACCAACCCTCGCTGTTTCGCTCGTCCTGTCGCTTTAATAATTATCATCACTATCATCAGCCGATAGACGTCTACTGCTGCACATAGGCCTCCCTCAAAGATCTCCACATCGATCGGACCCGCGTTGCTCGCATCCAGTGAGATCGCGCGATTCTCACCAGATAAATCGAAAACGGATATATATAGGGAGTAAGGGGTCACGCACAACAACTCACGGGACCCAAGCCAACCTCACCTGCTCGTGGTGCACCCTGCTAATCAACAAACGAGGCCCTGGCTTCCTTCCACCAACCCGTATTGGGCCAGCGTGACGGGATATGGCCCAAATCACTTTAAACTCCTTCAAATAAAGGTTGCGTTAAGATGCTGGATGCGGCAAACGCAAGACCGATCGATGTTGAGGTCTCTTGAGAAGGGAAGGATCCAGCAGTGGATGTCTACTGGCTGATGATATATATATGTGATGATAATTATCTTTAATGACAAATGGAGACTCCTATATAATAAGAATTGGAGATTCTCGTTCGTCACTGGGCACCTGTAGCAGAGCAATTTGTCCAGGAGAACCACTGCCTGCGCATCAAGCTGCTGGGCGACTGCTACTTCTGCGTGAGCGGGTTGCCGGAGCGGCGCGGCAACCACGCCTACTGCTGCGTCAACATGGGCCTGCACATGATACGCGCGATACGCGACGTCAGGTACAACGCCCAGGTTCGTTGCTTAGCCACTTTTAAAAAAAAAACAATGAGACGAATGAGACGTTCATATAACATGATAAATGTTACGCCTGCTAATAAAAGCGTGGCGCTAGTTAAGATGATATACACAGCATCGCGTTGCGCTCGTCGCCTTGACACTTAAGATTTTAGGTCTCGTTACCCCAGTAATTACACTAGCTACGCCATTAAGTATGGAACAGTAATATTGGCAGACTACTGTTTGACGGCACTGCAGCGTCCACGTCCAGCAAGGGCGGCCTCGGATATTGTCTTTACTAATAGGAGGATACATTTTATTTACTTTGATGGATATTTCAAGGAGTATGTAGGTCATCAAGGTCAGCATCGCGACCCCTCGGGTCTTGCGACTATCATTGGGAGTCGAGTGATCACTTTCTTCTAGGTGAACTATTCATTGGTTTGCTCACCCTTCTAATAGTAAAATATGTATTAGTGGTGTATTAATCTAAATGGAGGTTGAGTATAGTTCAATACAAAAATAATTATTATGAAGTGAATCCTCTTTTAGTGAAATTACTAGGATTTTGTCTTAAATTGACGAGCACAATGTGATACTGTATAAAGAAACTAGGAGATAAGGACCTATTACCGGTAAATTATTCGTCGCAGGTCGACCTGGATATGCGGATCGGCGTGCACAGCGGAGCGGTGCTGTGCGGCGTGCTCGGCCTGCTCAAGTGGCAGTTCGACCTCTGGTCACATGACGTCACCATCGCCAACCACATGGAAAGCGGCGGCCTGCCCGGGTACGATGAATTATTCAGCCCGAGCGATTTCCAACGACCCACTTTGCAATCTCCATCTGAACGCTGATTGCTGCGAGTCTTACACGATTTGAGTTCGTAAACGGCTCACATTGAAGCTTGATGAAATGTGACGGAGGTTCTTTTTCAAGATCTCAATAGAGATCTACTTTTTTGGTGATAAACCGTAATAAACAAAATTACAATTGACATCTTGGACACCATAAAATACTTAATTACCAACAGTATCGGTATTTTATCATAATTATATTTTTTTTTCTGAGTATCATAATTCACAGAAGGAATGTCATGATATCTAAATGGAAGGCAGCTCCATGTGATCTTTACCAGCACACTGCACTCATCAGAATATACGTGGTGATTACCGATAATCGCGATTTTTCTACATTCAGCAGTAAACCAGAGAAGACTGGAATCATTATTTAATTAAATTATATTTAAAAGACTAGGAGTTACTTCTGTATTTACAAGGTGGTAAGACACCTGATGGTGGGTGACGTCTGGTTGAGACAAAAAGGAGAATATTTAAACAGCACCTCATTCCGCTTGCGATGTGAGATGTCGTTACTCCATCAACTTCATTAGCTATAGCCCTTCTATCCGGAGCAGAACTGGTCAGATATGTGGTGTCTCTAAAATACACCATCACCTCCATTACAAAGTTCATTGATAACAACCCCTTTTTATTTTAATTGACAGCCGTGTGCATATATCGTCAGCGACTCTCGAGTGCCTCAATGGGGCGTTCGAGGTGGAGTCCGGAGAAGGCGGCACTAGGGACGCGTGGCTTCGTGAGCTCGGCTTAACCACTTACCTCATCAAGTCCTCAGAGCAGCCGCGCAGGACCCGCCACCGCTCCAGACCCAACTGGTTAGGACAAGATGATCATCAAAATACCTTCGAAGATCGTTTTTATATTGGCAGCATACACCAAGTTCTAATGACTTTAACCAGATCGTACGCTGAACTAGCATTATCGGTGTCGTTGCTACTTCAACCACCATCAGTCTTTCGACTACCATTTCCTATCCATTGCTACATAACGTTAAACATCAGTATTCTTTGAACAACAACGAATTAGCAAAGAGACTTTTTATCTTAAGAAATTCAGGAGATAAAGAGATTACAAATTAATTGCTTATAAAATAGTTTTGTTGTCAAGCCTGTAATAAATTAATCTCGATAACATTTACTTCAGCATCCAGCCTCCCCCGCAGCACATAGAGACGCCGCGGCGCGTGAGCAACAGCATCGACGAGGAGACCACCACTGATTGGACTCCCGAGATGCCTTTCCAAAGCGTACGAATAACAATATTAATTAACTGAAAACCTTTAAGTTTCACCATGGCTTTTCGGGTAGTAATAGTTTCAATGCAAGGTAAACTCGGTAATCGCAGTACTGGACTATGTAGCTGATGCATCAGAACTTACCACATGAGCTCCTCGAGTTTCCTGCGAATCAAATACGGACATATTGTCCGGATTGTCGATCGTAGAAGAATTTTTTTGGCGAATTTTTCTGTTTCCAATGACTCATCGAAATTTATTGATACTTTACCAGACCTCATTTACAATGGAGCCATTTAGAAAAAAAATTACCATTATCATCACGAGGTGTCTTCCATAAACTGAAGTTTGGGGTCAAATAAAGAAAACTAATTAAATTTTTAGAAAAAAAGGTTTTTTCTCCTAATCTAATATTGTAACCGGTATTCAAAGAACTCAACAGATGGCGCTACTATAAATAATAGATCGCGCTTTCATCTACCGCAAATACATAAAACGTTCGTATATCTTTGTGTACCTTGACTTCACAAATCATCACCAAGTATAAAATTGTATCCATCAACTGGATCTCTATGGATCTTCTTACTTTAAATCGTTTTGTCATTATCAACATAATGCTGATATTGCTGCTTGCGTTGTTATAAAGATCCTGGAATACCTTAATATAAATTCTATATCTAATACATTTCGGTGCTCTTATTAATTTTGTAATTCATTGAACAGTACTTCTCGAGTGCCTCGGCCATCGTTAATCGCTGCCCGCGGCCAATAAAGCAAGACGACGTGGAGCAGGGCCAGGATGTTGAAATAACTTCGATGTCGGACGTAAGGATAACGAATCAAAGTACAGTAAGCCTTCAGCATTAAATCGAATGATGTTATATTTTAACATTTTTCTTCATCCTTACAACCACTGAATATTTAATCTGATTGTAAACTTCGCCAACTTTCGCTCCCTCTGGTGGCCAAGGCGATCGACTACGAGCCGCCACCGAATCGCAAGACCAATAAGCGCAGACCACGACATGCGCTAACCTCCACATCCCTAGAGTTCTCGTACACCACGCACAATCCAACCATCACCAACAACACCCATGTCACTACACACACTTTGGACACAACAAACACATTTCGCATTTGGACATCACGCCGCCCTCGCTTTAGAAAGCGGTGCTACACCTACACACTGCATATACGAGATTCATCCACGATCGGAAGCAGTTCTCACCGCCCAGTTTCCGATACAGACGAAGGTGGTCAGAGAACGGACCCCAGCCCGTCGTCGATGATCGAGTAGACTTTACATAAACCAAAAGTCCAGACACACAATTTGAAAATCCGCTGTCGGTTAATTACACTTCAAGTAAAAACAGGCTATGGGTCCGGATCCATGTGCTCAGAACCAGATGGGCTGTAAGAATCGATTTGACTATCAAGCACTGAACATCATCAGATAATGAGACAGCTTTCCTACGATAAAATTCGATTCATCATTTTTATTAAGTTGGAGAATTGACGACTGCTAGTTGCAGGTGATTGATCTTCTTTAAATTGGTGTTAGGAGGAGGACGTCATCAATCACTCAATCGAGGTGAGCAGCAACCGGCGCATGCGCCTGGACAACATGCGCTCATGGTCGCTGCGCTTCCGGCGACCCTCGCTCGAGCAGCGGTTCGCGCAACAGGACGAACGCACCTTCAAGTCCAACGTGATGTGCTGCCTCGTATTGTGGCTGTTCATACTCGCCGTGCAGTACATCGTACATTTCAAGTAAGCGATCTTCTGACTTTCATCTTATTTTACTAACTATCGCAGCATCTCTCCGTAACAAACTATTTAATGGAATTGAAAGAACTGAACATATCTTTTCTTGATGAATCATATGTTCTATGATTTACAAGGCTGTTTTCGTTATAAATGTTCAGCTGCTGGCGGCTGGTGGCGACGCTGGGTGTAATGTCGGTACCGCTGGTACTTTCATTCTGCGCGGTCATGGCGGAAGAGTTTCCGGGGGCGGCGCCGCGACTTGCGCACGCTTCCGCCGCGCTCAGTCGCACGCGCCTGCGACGCAACCTACACATCTGCTGCTTCGTCACGATCATGTCGATTTCCAGGTACACTTAAAATCTAATGTTACCCCACTGAACATAAAAAAGAAGAAAATTTAGATTTCAGAATTAATCATTTTATTCTAGCACAACAAAACTCTACATCTGCTCATCTTCGTTCCGCAACGCTACGAACACCATCAGCTACCCTAACGGCACCGTAAACGACACGGAGCGCGCGGGAGAATGCTACAGACCGGAATACGTGGTGTTCACATGGATCCTGTGCCTCGTCGCTCTGACCTCGATATTAAAGCTGTACTATCTCATAAAGACACTGCTGGCCGTACTCAACGTGGCCATGTACGCGGTGCTGCTGTTAATATACTACAACGAGAACGACTTCAACTCGTTGAACGGAAGCACGTAAGTTAGCAGCAACTAAACCAATACTTCTTCACTGGAAATTACTAAACATCAGTCAGCAATTAAATAACAGCTGATAATCAGCGAAGAAGGTTATCATAATAAATATCATCGATATTAAAAAAAATAATAATACTATGGTTGTATTTATTTCATAGGCACCTACCGTTCTACGTGCAGATGTTGATTCTGATGCTGATGTTCCTTGTCATCGTGGTGTACCACGCGCGGCTGGTGGAGGTGACGTCGCGGCTGGACCTGCTCTGGCGGCTGCAGGCCGAGACCGACCTGGCGGAGATGCGCGACACGCAACGCACCAACCGGCACCTCCTCAAGCACATCCTACCGGATCACGTCGTCACACACTTCCTCATGAAGGACCACTGCCCTGATGTTAGTTGTTTTCATATTATTTTATAACCTCCGATGCAAATTACTTCTTTAGACCAAAATATAATAAATCCCTTTTAATTATGAATAAATATTATATGTCCAGCTATCAGCATCTATCGCCTGATGACGATGGTGATGATGATGAATTATAAATATTAAATATTTTTTAATATAGTCATGGCTCTTTATATTTATAGTGATGAGATAGTTTGTGTTGGACAATTGATGAATGTCTCATATCCACGAAAGATGTCGTGATTGGAAAATTTGTTACTTTCAGCGAGTACTAGCCCGGTCGAGATCGAATTTAGATCTCTTGTAGATTTATCTCGAACGCCTGCCTGAGCTGAACTGAGCCATCTCGGCTTCATGAACAAATAGAAGAATGTTAACAATTTCAGGAGCTGTACTCGCAGTGGCGGGACGAGGTTGGCGTCATGTTCGCCGGGATCCCCAACTTCCACGAGTTCTATTCCGAGCAGAAGGCCGTCGACTGCATGCGGCTGCTCAACGAGATCATTTGTAATGTACCGAGCTGACTAACCCCTTTTTGTAATTGGTGAACGTATAATGAGTTCACCTTGTAATGAGTGATACATAACAGTACATAAACTAGCTATACTATAGTTTACGGATGTGCATACATCATGCGTATAGAGCATAGGATCAACATCTCCATTTTAACGCAGCTCCGTGTCCAGAGGCGTCTTTAAACCGTCTGTCTACGTCGGACATTTGAGTTTTTCGATAATATTGTCAGATAAGAGGGAAATGACTAGGAGAAGCTTGTCATTACTAGTAAGACTAGGTAAGAGGCCGCATGGATAGAACCTAAAACATTGGACTGACCCAGTGAAGAAGACCATTGATCATCTGTATATGACGCTATATAGAAAGCATCACATAGAAGTAATAGGCGTAATGCCATCTAGATCCAGATTTGTTTCTTCTTTTTTTTGCTATTTTCTTAAACTGAGTAAAAGTATTTCTGCTAGATTATTATTATCATCATCCGATAGACGTCCACTGCTGGACATATGCCTCTCCCAAAGATTCCCTTATCGATCGGGTAGGGATTCATATGGGGTGATTTGGGTCAATTCCCACCACGCTTGCCCAATGCGAGTTGGTGAAAGCCAGAGCCTCGTCTATTGATTAGCAGTTTGCACCAAGGGCAGGTGAGGCTGACTTGGATCTCGTGAGTGGATGTGCGGGAAACCTTACACCCCACACATTTATATTGTTACTGTATTAACCAAAAAATATTATATATGTTTATTTCACCTTGTAGATTCCTGAACATTTATAAACTAGGAAGGTATACTTAATAATACAGTTTTCAGTATTACTAACATAGATTTTAATGATTACAGTTGATTTCGACAAACTGTTGATGCAGCCGAGGTTCAAGAGTATAGAGAAGATCAAAACAATTGGTGCCATTTACATGGCCGCTTCGGGCTTGAATCCAAATCACAAAGTGAGTTACCATAGAATCAGACGTGATGATATTCTGTATAAATTCTATCAATTATTTTAATAATGAACGTGATAGAATCTGTCGTAGAAGAGTACTATTCCTTAAGAGTAAGGGTTATGTCATGGCGAGGAATTCTCCGCGTGAATCAAAAGACTGACCGTGAAACTTGTATACAGAGCGGCGACGAGGACTGTGAGCACCTGTGCGCGCTGGTGGACTACGCGTTCGCTCTGCGGGAGGCTCTCGAGGAGATAAACAAGCACAGCTTCAACAAGTTCCGACTGAGAGTGGGTGAGGTGGCTTAAATAAATAAAAGAACGGGTTGATAATTATAATTACTATCAAACTAGATGTTTTTTTTTTAATAATAAAGATAATCTACCGGTTTAGAACAACTGTTACCATCATTACCATTAACATGGTTGGTTGGTGGTCAGAGCCTCATCTGTTATTCATCTGGGTGCACCGCACGTAGGTGAGGTTGAAACGGACTCCGTAAGATGTCGGGCGGCTAAAAATATATGATCAGTGATTTGTTCAGATTTTTATCTATTATCTAATATAGTATAGAATATTTGAAATACTTTTTACCGCGAATACTGAAATCAGAATATTTTCAGGTATAAGTTGCGGGCCGCTTGTTGGTGGTGTGATAGGAGCCCGCAAGCCGGTGTTCGACATCTGGGGCAACACGGTCAACGAGGCCTCGAGGATGGAGAGCACCGGCGCTATGGACCGCATACAAGTCACAAAGTACACCAAGCAGGTACTACTCATATGCAGTGCAATGCAGTGCTCGACATAGACATACTCATATCTACTTTTTTTTATATTATCACGCCTTTTCTCCAGTAGGGGTAGGCAGAGGTGAATAAACACCCACTTTTCACCAGATGTGGTCAGATTAGGTCCCATGTAACAGGGGGCCAGCCTGTTTCCACTTTATTGGGGCCACCACACACACACAAAGATGATTTCAGTGTGCGGGTTTCCCCATGGTGTTTTCCTTCACCATTTGTATCTCGCGGTTGTAACTAAAGTTCACAAATGTACATAACTTAAATATTAAGTCATCGGTACATACCGAGATTCGAACCCGCGACCGTGACCGTGACCGTGGAATGAAAGTCGCACTCTGTAACTATTAGGCCAGCGAGCTACTCGTATCTACTAAGCCACGAAATGCCATTAAACCCGATGGTTACAATCTGGACCCTCTATTCTGAGCGGTAAGTTACTGGTCCTTTGCCTTACCTGATCACAGATAGCGAAATATACGTGTTTTGTACATCTACTCCAACTTGAAGCATAAGTCTGATAACTTAATGATATTGTAGTATTAAAAATGTACGATATTTTTGATCTGTAACTAATAAAGTTTAACGAAAAGGTCCTAGAGCGTCGTGGCTACGGGCTAGAACCCAGAGGGCTGGTGGAAGTGAAAGGGAAGGGGCGAATGGAGACGTGGTGGGTGAGAAGGAGACGAGCGCGCGGTGCCGGCGCGGTACCTGCGCCCGCGCCGCCGCGCTCGCTCGCCGCACTAGTCTACACCATGCTGCAAGCGCGGAAAAGGATCTACACCCACCCACTCGACGCTCCAGCACTTCGTTAGTATCTACTTCAACCTCCTATTAACAACACAACCACATTACGGATGAAAACCAGAAAAGTATCCTTGCGGTGTATACGGTTCTATGTACATTTGTTATTTCAGCCTAATTGTGATTTAACTACTCAATTCATTTTTACCATCATATTTGGACATCATCGATATCAGATGTCCGCTGCGGGAAATACAACTCCCCAAATATCACCACATCGATCAGTACTAGGCTCTTCAACAGATCTTCGATCCACCTTATGGCAGACTTTCTACATTTGAACATGTAATCCCAAAGTTTTCAAAGCATGTACACAGAACTCGATTCATTGATGGATACCCTATGAACAAATCAAGAACATTATCTGTTTGGTTTGTTGGTGAAATCCAAATTGTTGATTCATTCTTTACACCGGCAGAGGGCTCCCGCGGCGGCAGCGTGCGCGCCGCCAACGGCCGCTTGCCGAAGCGTCACATACACACGTACGTATCCATTTTTAGTATATCAGCACCATCATCATCATCAGCCGATTGACGTCCACTGCTGGACATTGGCCTTTAGATTTTTAGTATATATATTACTTAAAAATATTACCATTAGATTACCATGGTATCTTTATCGCCCTTGCAATGTTCACTTACGAGAATAGAACTCATTTTTATTTCTCTCTCTCTCTCTCTTTCTCTTCATAAGTCGGTTCCTCATTGCTAAGAATCCTGACCCCTTATAGTTAATCTGCTTGTTATGTTACACCAATTCTTCCTGCTTACTACCTTCTGTGTAGCGTCGTATACAGCGGTATCATTACTGCAGCCTTGTTCACCTGTTTATTCCCCACGGGGCTTCGTTCACGCAGTTTCTTATTATCAATCTTTCCAGTAACAACAAGCTTCTCTAGGTTTTTTTCTTATTTTCTGGCAATATGACCGAAGAACTCGTGTCCGACAATGTTTTAACTTTATTTAAATTTTGAGTATTAACTTTGTATGTCTAATTAATTTTTGCTTTATGTGGAGTTATATCAAATGTCTTATATGAGAAGAGATCATATTAACGTTGGCAAGTTTAGTGGTGGTATAATAAATACAAAATCACGGCTTAGATGTTACATATGGACTTTATTGTAGTAATGGCCAAAAAATTGAGCACGGCATCCGTCCGCACGCTAGCAGCATGGTGGTGCGCCGGCCGGACGCGGCGCCGCCGCTGGTGGGCAGCGCGTCCGCTCCGCACACACCCACCGCGCCGCACGGCCCCAGCGCCGAGCCGCCGCCCAAGCTGGGCATCGGCGCCCGGCTCAAAGCGGCCAGCTTCTCCTACCGCACCCGCCCGCACAGGGACCGTTCGCCCCGACACAGGGAGCCCACCGACGGCTCCATAACATCCGTCGCGAACGGGGCGCCCGGCTCATTCCGCTTCCGCTCCGTCACCACCGCCTCATTCTTCAGGAGTCGCGGCAGGGATAAACGAAACAAGGAACAGGTCGATGATGCAAAAGAAAACGGCGACACGCCCGTAGTGACCACGAGAATGTAAAACTACTGTTATATCTTATTTATATTTAAATCGGACGAAGAGCAACCGGAAGTAAATGGTATTAATATCTTTACACTACACATATTTACTATGCAATTGATGTATATAATTTCGCCATGTTTTCATAAACAATAGGATCATTCCTATACTATTACTACTACTACACTGGCACAGCGATCCAAAGCGAGTCTTGGCCTGCGACACAAGAGTGCGTCAGCAGTCTACTACTTGAAGCTTGAGTAGGTCGTGCTCTACAGCATCCTTCCAGCGATGTCTGGGACTGCGGACAGGTCAGCGCCCAATTGGGGTTCCGAGGAACGCTTTTTTGACTCTATGATCGTCTCCCATCCTTAACAAGTGGCCCATCCAGCGAAGATTGCGCAATTTGGCTTTTCCTATGATGTTCGGTTCGCCAACCAGCCTCTCGATTTCAATATCGCGTCGAGCTCACTAAGTACCGTCTTCTCTCTAAGTCGGACCAAAGATCCTACGCATAATTTTCCTATTAATGTCGATTTTATATAATGTTAGGCTTAATATACCTCATGAATTATTATTTCCTTTATAGCAACCATTTATAAAAAAAATATATATTACGTGTAAACAATAAAATTAATATATGACGTAATTTATTTCTACATAAATAATTGCTATTGTTATCTACACGTCCATCCGTCCTAAGTGACCAGTTTCTTTCATCTACACATGATGTTAAGTGACAATGAGGTCGTGGACGGTGAAGAGATCTCGCCCAGACTACTTTGTCTCATCGTTATTACGGTACAATTATGAGAGAGGTAACGGAGATGAGTACAAAGATACCCTGCTATCCACCTACCCCTCTGATAAAATATCGACCTCCTTACTATACAGGACATCCGTTCAAGTCAATATCTAAACGATAAATTAGATCTTTATCCGATATTCGTTACATTTATTTATATTATTACTTTAAAGATTGTATAATTATTATTTTTTTATCTTGTTTTTGGGACATTTATCCCTTAGGGATGTCAGATCCATAAGATAATATAAGAACTTGATTACATAAAATCAAATAATAAAATATTTATGAAGTTTTATATCATTGTAAATAGTCAAATGAATAAATGTTAGACGTTTTGTAAATTTTTTTTTAATGTTACTTATATGTTTATTTGCATAATAACGTATTATAAAACATACATGAACTTAAACATCACATTTACGACTTAAAGTTAGACATTTCCTCATAAACAATGACAACTGTATAAACTTTACTGCGGGTAATATATTGATCGTATTTAAGATATATTAATTCAATGCACTCTATGGAAATTATTATAGTAAGAATAAGTTTCTGTTAAGGCTTATTTATTTATTTAAGTTTCTCATTAAGTATTACAATTAGTAGCACAATTAGAATTAACCATTTTCCTTTAATATGTTGTTATAGTTCATATTCAGAAAGATAAGTTATAAATAACTTAAATTACTAAAGAGATTAACTTAAAGTTTAAAAATGTCAGTCGTACAATTTATTATTATGGTTGACACTTGAAATATATGAAAGGAACTCGCAACTGCACAATTACATACATTCTTAAGTTATAGACATTTTTTTTTTAATTATAACTTTTAACTTACGTGTAAAAAAAATACTAATTGACAACCAATTCAAACGTTTATTAGTATTAAGTTATCATGGCGTCAGAAAACATTTAAGATTACAAAGTATCAAAAAAAAAAAAATTTGATGAAAAGTTAAAACCAAGTCAGTGTTAGGTGAAAGCGTTTCATGTATTTTTAAAATCATCATCTCAGTCTCTAAGCCCACGGGTGGGGAAATAATATAACAAAATCATTGAAATGCTTAAATTATTTATTCGCTAAGTTAAAAACTTGATATTGGATAACGTTGCAATTTTTCTTTAGATATCATTAAATAACACCCATGGATGGGTTATTACATATATATTTTTAAGATACATCTTTATTGCTTATAAAGCGTTAAAACTATCTATACAACCTACATATTATATGTTATTACATATAGGATATAATTATATTTTTCATATTTATTTATTTTTATTCATCTAGTGCTCTTAATGTTCATACGTATATAGTTAAGTTATTTATACGATAACTAAAGCCAAATCAAACCGATCTCATAACGCATTTTTTGTGTAGTTTATAATATGTAGCATAAAAGCGTAAATGTTATATCGACACTGTGTATGTATAAACGATTCTCCTTTATTGTAAATATTTCATAGCAGCTTAATATAGCTTTTAGGAATGACTAAGCATTATAGAAATTAGACTTTCATATCCAATGTCTAAACACTAATCTCTACTCTAAACGTTACCAAAGCCAAATTAAATTATTTTTAAAGATTAAATGTAACGAAACCTTTTAAATAATAAAATTATTATAAATAGTTTGTGTTTTGTAAATCTCCCCACATATTGTTTACTATTTTTTTTTTTTTATATTATCACGCCTTTTTCCCAGTAGGGGTAGGCGTATATTGTTTACACTTCTATTTTATACCTACATTAAGATTAGAGATAAAAAGAGCCATGCAACACATTGAACTATCTCTTATGTATCGGTATTATAAAATGACGGAATAATCGTTTTCGAGTAAAATGGCAGCCTTTGAAATAATCAATATTTACCAAATAATTTGTGACCTTTTTTATTTCAAGTTTATTGTTGTGTACTTTTATTATCCAAATACATTATTTGTATCATGATGGAAACAAATGTAAGTCTAAATTTCCGTATTTATTTTTCTCTGGTAGTAGGTCTCTGGTGTCAGAAACCGTCTAAGTGGGTACAAACATTACTGTATTCTGGTTTGAAGGGCGCTATTGCTAGTGTAATTACTGGAGATAACGAGACTCCACATTTTGTCCCGTGCAACGAGGACGATGTGTACCATCCTAAGTAGTACCTCGTTATTATGAGCCAACGTATCACTTATCAGATGAATGTCCCGCTCATCTCGTCGCATAATTGAATAAAAAAAATTATATGCAATGAAATCTATGACTAATGTGTATAGTTATAACTGATATAATATAAAGTATTTGTAAAGGAAAATCAAATAAACAGCATTATTTTTCTAAATGTATTTTAATGTGAATATTTTCATAACAAAATATCATTGAGATGTTTGTACAGCGTGATCCAGTCCATACCTAGATGCGTTACTAAATTAAATTTCCTTATTTACGTAAATAAAAAAAAAATATATATGACTATTGATTTAATGTTAAAAATAAATACAAATAAAATAGATGATATCTTACAGACAATGATTATTATGATCAAAGTAAAACACAGCCGGGTGTAATGTTCTGGAGAATGTAACACTTAAAAACTATTTGAACTCTTTTAGTCAGTTACACAGATAAAAAAGGTGAAATTTTTAAAATTCATTACAAAAAAAAATATTGCACGGGGATATAACATAATTAATAATATTTTAATGTCCACATTTAATTATGAGTACTGCAAGCAATAATGTATAAAAATTTGTATATATATATATATGTATATTAAAATTCAATTATTCATATGCATGTGTATACAAATTGATTATATTTATAATCTTCAATTGCATTGTTGTGTCATAAATATACTTATCCTACCAGCTCCAGTTGTACCAACGTAATAAAATATATAGTGACGTCACTTCGTGTAAATGTAAAACACTAAACTAATGCTAATATTGTGATCTCTATGTAAATAAATAAATATTAACTATGCTCCATACAGAACAGCAATTGCAATTACTGTTCTTTTTTTTATTTATAGTAAAATTAAAATAATTGGAATATTGTTAACAATATTGGCAGATGTAATAGTTCAATAGCCGCTATAGCTATTCGTTCATAGAAGTGTGGGTTCGATCCCTGTGCTTGAGCTTCCGGTGAAGGAATTGCGGGAGAACTGACACGTCTCAAGTAACTCTAGCGTGGCTAACAGATTAATTAGCATCCAGTATTTCCTTGTGGCTGCGAGCCTCAGCTGTGGGAATATTTGTATCATGATATACTTGACGCATGAAACGTATGTATCCAAATCTATGGATAAAGACCATGCGTATTTATCGATACTTTACTGTTTCCGCTGTGAAGCACATCACTAGTTCTATTTGTTAAAACGCGCGTGTGCGAGCGAGAGATTCGATAGCCGGTTTCGCAGTTAAATTATAAAACAGGTTTTTAATCTTAACCAATGTAGCCTTAAATTAAACGTTGTACTAGATGTCTTACTTTCATAAGAATTATTATTTTATTGATAAAATAAAATCGGACTAAAAGCAGGCAAGATATCATGTTCATCATCATTATCGTCATGATGTTGTTTATTATTGGATAAATATTACATATGGCACACGCATTTATCATGCTTTTGTGATGATTTTTAATCGACGAAACGAAGAGACGAGCAGTCGATTGTCTAGTGGCAAGTGTAAAGTATCAATGTGGTGCTAGTTAAGATGATGTACACTACACCTCATTGTACTTGACACTTCGACACATAAGAGGTTAAGTCCACATGATGTCAATTACACATAGTGTAATTGACATCATGTGGCGAGGAAATTTGCTCGCTAAGAACGCTCTGGATCTTATACGTTGACAACCGGAAGACGTGATGCCGTCATGGGAGCGGGATTGCAATAGATCGGCGCACTGACGAACCATGAGGCAGTAAGATCGACGCAGTGCTGGGAGGTCCCATCAAGGTGGATATGGCGAAGGTCGGGGAAGACAGAGATCGCTGGACCGATCAGCGAGAAGATCCTTGAGAGAAGACTGCGCCTATCAGTGGAAGATTTCCGGCTGACAATATAACGGATGTGTGGGCAAAAGATTGTGTGAACTTTTAAAACGAAAATTATAATAGTTTACAGTTGATGCGTTTGTTATTAGTCGAGCAAAGCGATCATCCAATTTCTTTTTCAAGGTTTCCTTTTTTTAATGCGCTATAACAATTTTGCATTTCCTGTGTCCTTTATGTTTTTTTTTTACACATTGCGCTTTTCGTTATAACAAATAATCATGCTTTTTTCTCCATTTTTAACACTTCTGCCTCTTAAATAAATATTTCACAATAGAAATAATACGTTGCATTGTATGCACAGTGCTTTCCGTTTTATACTTTGGTCAGGTTTCATTATTAAATAACTTCATCTCTAACAATTGTGTTTCTAATGTAGCATCGGTGTCTGCAGCACTTCTGTCCATCTGTAAAAAGAGATACAGCCTGAGTCCAGGTAGTAAATAAAAAATAAAACGAACAAAGAAGTTGTTTTCTCAATCGTAAAGGAAGTAATTTGGAGTTAATTGTCATAGATAATATTTAACACAATCACTTTATAAATTTATAAACCAGTAGCTTATTAGTATTTTTTCGGATTCGTTTACAAATTTAAGAGATCTTTAAAAAGTATGTCAATTCAGAGAGATGTATCACTTACCGCCAGATGAATATGTATATATATTCACCTGCGGGTAAGCGATACACACCCGCCCATAACAATGTAGCGCTAGTTGGAACGCTGCACCACATTGTTTTTCTAGCCTTAAGAAGTAAGATGTTATATTTCTATTCCCAGTAATTTCACGGGTTAACGCTTTCCAAATCAGAAATGTAATAAAAAATTACTCATCTTTCTCCTCTAACAAAATCGTCTCTAACTAGGTACAAGAATGCATCATTGATGTGTACGGCGCATGAATGATTTGTTTCAATAGAGAAAACTAACTTGTATGGTAATAAGACCAGCGTCTGTACCTGCTGTAGGTGAAGTGGCTGTCGGCCCTGAAGAAATACACGTGGTTCTTGAACTGCAGCTTGAAGACGTACTCCTTATCGATGCCGTCGGCCCGCGAAGGCGAGCCCACGTTGTAGCTTAATTGTAAAAACAGTACATTTTTTTTATTTGTTTACTTCGGTGCTTAATCATGTTAATAAGCTAACCTAAAATCTGTATCGATTATTTTCATTCGTCTACAATAAAAAGATGAATTATTTAATAAATTTATAACTACAAAAGTATATTTAATAAGTTGATATTCTTACCAATATATTAACATATTTTTAAGCATCAAACAGCGTCTACCGAGCCACGATTTCTCTACTTACAAGGTCAATATTAAAGACAAGTTCACACAATTTTATTCGATGTGTTTAACAGGAAGAAAAATTATTATTATATAATGTTTTTAGCACAATTAATTCTCAAGGGATTTTTATACTCCGAACATCATAAGAGAAGTCTGAAGAGGAAATGTGTAAATTAAGTAAAAGGCAGTTTCCGTGCGTTATCAACGTACTGCACTCGCCGCTATTATTATGTCAAAGACCACATTTTCGGGACTGATGGAAGCTTTCAATATACAACTTACCCTAATAGCGGTAAGGAGGCAAGTGGCGTTTCGTCCTGCCAACTTTTGTAGAAGAATAAAGTGAATGCCGCGAACACTACCCACAGCTTCTGCCAGCCGTGCGAGTTCTTAAACTTGCGTAGAAGATAGCCAGAGAGTTGAGTCTGAAAAAAATTTACGACCTCTTGTAGATGGCTGCTTGAGTTGGTATACTTTATAGGAATAAAAGTGAGTCGCTGCACATAAAATTGTGAGTAAAAAAAAAGTGCCTTCGTAACAATGATTACTGAAAACTCAGTAATTTTCTTGTCGACAATACACTAACCCTTGTCCTCAATTAGACATACAGATAAATAACAATGAGCTCGTGGATGATTAAGTTTAAAAAACACGTCTATATTGGGTAGAGCTAAGAAACGTGTTCGTACCCTCATTGCAAGATTAAGATGCTGCCGGGTCAGGGAAGCGGCGCGGTGCCAGCACACGAACGTCAAAGCACCACCGGCGCTCGAGGCGCTCGTACTGGATGACTCTGTGCAATAAAACCATATTGTATTATCAATATTTTAGGCAAGGTTAAAGTGTACATGTATACATGTTAGTCCTGGTGCGCGTGAGCATTGTACATGCGCGAGGATATGGTGAAGATAAGTGTTTTTAATATTTCTAATATTCCTTAGATTTCAATGTCATTAGAAAGAAATATAATATATTTTAATGATAATAAACATTGACGTTTTGCTTATTCCAATAGTCTCGTACTAGTAACAATAGCAGTTAGGTCTTTCTTTACGTAATGTACGAATAAAAAGACAGTTGCCGAAGTACGTTGAGGATGCTATAGAGCCCCTTGCCCTTGTTATTTGTTTGAAATCTTATCTAACATTTACGGAGTTTAAATAATATATGTAATGAGAGTACGTTTTTTTTTTTAAATAACAATTGATGAACTGCGCCAAGTGTAGTTCGTACTGACCTTCAGTGTGCACGGGCGTAAGCTGCGTGTCCACGTGAGTCGGCCGCTCTCGCGCACGCTCGATAGCAGCGGCTAGCGCGTCACACCATCCCGCGTACTCCAGGCCGTTACCAGCACTCAACACTATGCACGTATCCTCACCTGGTCACGAATAATACATTGTATATTAATATAGTATAGTAGCAATAGATGATGGGCTCTATTTTTGCGTTTATGCTTGATGGTAGAAATAGCCATTATTGTGAATATTAGACGAATGATAAAAGAAACCTGCTACTATTAAAATATTGACGTTTGTTTATTATCAAAATTGTATACTAATGAATTGCAAAAGTAAATAGAGAAGTACCGTGTTTCTACATGACATTGTTAATATTTTGTAGCTCATGATATTCACATTATTAATAGAAAGTTTGTCGTATATTGCTATTACCATACCAGATAGTGTAAACGAATGCGGCAGATCGGAGGGTATAAGCTGCAGCGAGTGAAGCGGCAACACGAGGTGCGCACGGAACTGCGCGCTCGTGCACTTGGACGCGATCAGCAGCAGGTCGCTGAACTGCAATGACATGTATACTTTTTGAATAGAAATAAAGCTAGTGATGCAATGTATATAATTTTAGTTAGCACCGCATTGTTATGCTGGAGCATATGAAAGCTAGTGTATTTTAAGCGGGCGCATGTTTGATCTAACTTTCACTTATAGTGTCCATCTATTATAATGTAAATAAAATGTTTTAATTACCAGAAAGAGCATTCGTTGCTGCAGTCCTTTGTTGGAATGCTTGTACAAACAGCCGAGCCGGATGAACTCGCGCTCTGCCACTAGCAGCTTGTCATAGCCTGCATCATAACATGATTTCACTTAACATATAAACAGTATTGAATTTGAGTACTTACTTAATATTATGTAAATATTATTATTTAAAGATTGGACAGGGGTGTAAGGGGTCCCTCACAACAACTCACGGGATCCAAGCCAACCTCACCTGCTCGTGGTGCACCCTACTAATAAACGAGGCTCTGGCTCCCACCAACCTGCATTTGGTTAGCGTGGCGAAAAATCGCTCAAATCCCCCCCATATGAACCCCTACAAACCACGAGCGCTAATGTCCGGTGATGCCGAAAGCCATACTGACTGCACCGCAGGACAGATCAATATGAGGATTTTTTAGGAAGGCCAATGTCGAGCAGTGGACGTCTATCGGATGATGATGATGAAAGATACACCGAAATTTTATCATATTATATAAATATATGTTGTACTCTAGTTCCCAATGAAGAGAAATTGATTGCGTATAATATTTTCATCAGCACTCTACCCCTCGGCGTGTCTTAAAATGCGGGCAAGAAGGGTTTAATTTCAATAACAATCTTCCTATTTCACTGTCAGTAGCATATTGTTACAGACTAGAATATCATGACGAGCAGGCGTATTGTTTACCATAAGATATTTAGTAGTGCACGTTATTAATTTTATTAATGTCAATAGAGGCAACTGACCGGTGACGTCACGCTGCACCTGGCAGAGTGCGCTGTGATTCTCGACATGCGGCAGCTGCTGCAGCGCGAGCGCGGCCATGCGGGTAGACAACTCCAGTGAGGCGTGCGCTCGACTGCTGTCCGTACCTACAGACAAATCTGCGAAAAAAAAAAATGTTTTACTCAATGCAACTGAATATTTTAAAGATCGTGAAACAGTGATAGCTCAGTTTATAAGGCAATTGTACACGTAATGTCTCTAAAAGGTACCGGGTTTTAACCCAACCTACTTTCAGCTTCCAGTAAAGCAAAATCTCGTAAGGAAACCGAAAAATTTGGAAACCACAGCTTTCGAAGATATGTGAACCACTAAAACGCACTTGGACAGTGTACGTTAAACTTTTTCATACAAAGCGTCAGTACTTTTAGTATTTACACAGTTTAAAATACAGCTGTTTATATAACGAAAGATTTATTTAATCAGTACGATAATAATAACTACCAAAATTACGTTATATTTTAGAATGTATTGGTGATGAATATAGTTGCTGAAGACGATGTGTATTGCTGCTGCAAACGGTAGTGTAAGCATTACTGAGTTCACAACAATATAGCATTGTAGGTAGTGAAATAACTGGGGTAACGATACTTCAAATATGTTTGAAAGCGATGACCACAATGTGGTGTATTGTGTCATCCTAAATAACGCCATTTTATCATGGGTAGGCGCATCACTACCATCAGATCAACGTGTCGCTTTTCCCAAGAATTCGAAAATAAAAAAAATAATGATACTGTGATATTACCGTGAGCTAGCCTGCGTAAATGCAACGCGCGATGCAACGGCCGCAGCAGCAGGGCGGCGAGCGGCAGCGGCGCCGTAGAGTCGAACTCGGCCGCGGCGCGCGCGCCCGCACCGCCGCGGCGACGCGCGCTCTCCACCAGCGCGACGAGCGCGCCAGCACCCAGCGCGTATTGTTCGTACGCCTGCAAACGAACGTACTGGATGTTAGGAAACCGCTTCCGATAACGAAGACAGACGACAGTACTAATGACGCCTTTGACGATGAAACGGAAAAAAAATCGAACCTGATTTAAAAAAAATCATATTTTTAAAACGGTTCATTAGTATTATTTACGCTCCAACATGGTAGTACAGTTAAATGAAATGATAGTTTCAAAACTATACATTACTTTACTAAAAAAAAAACTAGCAATGGAACACAAATTCAAAAACAGCTGATGCTCGAGCGAGCAACCGGGCGAGCAATCTAAATGCTCCGTGGCCCTATGAAATAAAGTTCAAACTGAAACCAAATACATCTCGAGTTCCCGCCGCGCCTTCATATCGAATGTTGATGGTTCGAATCTCGGCATGTACCGATGACTGTAATATTTAAGTTATGTTCATTTGTGTACTTGAGTAACAACAGCGAAATTCAAACGGAGGGAAAACATCGTGAGGAAACCTGCATATGAATTAGAATTTATTCTAAGGTGTGTATGACTATGGCCCGTCGCCCTCATATTGAGGGTAGGCCTATGCCCCACAGTGGGGACGTTAATTGGCTGTTGAAATACTCACATCATATATGTTCGTTAGATAATCATGTAGCAGGTCTGCTATTTTCTTATATTCTGGTTCCTCGTTATCTGAAACGTTTAGAATGTTAATCTCCAAATCCTGTTCTCATTTCATTTCTGTTATTTTTACTAAATTAATAGCATAATCAAAATAAAGGTTTTTCTTATGACAAGCATTTATTTGATGAATAAGAAACATCACTCACTATTACGACATACCTAGATCGAGTGGTTATATATGTAATACTAATCGGTGGTAATAAACTACGCGAGGTTGTATACTAAAAAAGGTTTTAATAAAAATCTAATTGGATACATAGCTTCGTTTAAGCTCTATGTTACTAGGCAAAACCACGGGCTTCATACTAAAGTTCCAGCTTACCTAGTAACATGGAAGCTCCAGGTTCTTCTTATAGTTCAGAAAATTTACATTAAGTATAATGGCGAGCATGCATGAAGGCGCTTATGAAAGTGGAGGAAGCGAGAGAGGTGTGCCAGGATCGTAGCAGGTGGAGAGAGGTGATCTCAGCCTACCCCACTGGGAACGAGGCGTGATATATATGTAAGTATGTGTAATGCTAATTTATCTACACTAATTTCTACCAAGGATTTAATGTTATATCTTTCGTCACTTTTAATAACTTATAAAAAATAAGTAACAAAATGGAGAGTGCTTTAAGAAAACGACTAGTATTCGGAAGGTACAAAAAAAATTGGTACCAAATAAAGTTACATAAGTATGTTTAAAAGCATGTATATAGTATAACAGCCTAGCCTATAGCATATAACCTACGATATATATGTGATGTAATTAAATGTACCATCGTAAAGAGGCGGCAAGAATGTGGTCAGCAGACACTCGAAACTCGTTCGCATTTCTTAAATACATAAGGAAATATATTAAATCTATATATAAAGATTAATAATTAGCACGATCATGAAGCGCCTCTTTTCCAACTGAAGTTTTACAGTTAAGATGAGAAAAGTTTTCCTGACTAAGATTCTGAAGACCAAAACTGTTCGTTTTTAAAGAAAAATTCTGATAAAAAAGTCTCAGATAATGTCGCCAGCTTACCATAAAAGGTGTTGCAGAACATATTACATTTGCAAGTAGCTAAATTATATTTTTTTTTTTTCAATCAGTTTTATGAAAGTTGTCTGTGTAAAACGACAAATTTAGAATTACTGATGAAAAACTACTTATTTTTGTGATTTTTTCCCACATGGATATATCTCGTACTATGCCATTTATCAGGCGCCGAATGGCTGTTGGAGTCGGAACGCTTTAATTACAGTATATAATTAAATTTCTTCATTAAAAGGCAGTTTTTTAACTGTACTCACCGTGGCGTCCGTGCGGTGTGGATACGGTCGCGAGCACACGGTCCAGCCGCGCCAGCAACGCACCAGCGGGTAGGGCCAGCGGTTCGAGTGCGAGACAACCGCGCGCCAGCGCGCTCGCCTCCGCACCGTCCGCGCCCGAACACGCGACCCGCCCCACGTGACGTGACCACGTCTAAACAATACACCATAATCATAATCGAACAGGGAAACCTAAGAACCACTAACACCTACATCAATACAAAAAATAAAAGAAGGTCAAAACTTCACGCACTACGGTGACAAGTTCGAGGTCCCGTTTGTAGGTGCGCTCCGTCATCAGCAGCTCCTTGGCCACGTAGTAGGTGACGTCGCCGCGGCGCCGCTGACTCTCGCCGGCATATGCGATGCGCGACGATATGCTGCAATTTGTACACTCCCATTAAGAACGCAACGATCCCACGTTCACTTTCAAGACCGCATAAATGCAATCAATTTTGTGGTGATGTTTTCCCATCATGATATCCTCTTTCTTTCTTTAAATCATCCCCTAGAATAGTATGATTATTTATATGAGAGCCAGATTAATTTGGGTTTTAATAACATTTGTCACGATTCATTAAACCTCACGCGCATCTTCTCTTAACCTGGCGACTACGTAGACAGGATATATTGATTCAAAAGAAGGGTAGATATTGTTAAATTCATCCACTGAATCAGAAGTTCATATGCTCGCAATACCTATTATTGTTCCGCCTGGACAGTGTATCCCCTGCATCGCTCTCGCCTCCGCTCAGGACATCCATACTATTCGTTGATTCCGAAACAATGTGAACTGCAATAACAAATACACGGACTTCAATAACGTTACTATGCACTACAAAATATATTATTATTTATGGATTTCATTCCATAAATACCGTCTAAATGGTAACTTTTATATTTTCAAAACGTTGAAGGTTGTCCGCTGATAAAGAAACACGGTCATTTATTTATTTTTTATGGTGATGTTCTCGCCGCAGTTTTATTGACAACTGTAGCGGCTTCATCGGACTCAGGGCTCGCGGATCCGGTATCCGCGAGCTAAACAGAAACACGGTCAACAACACAGAACTAGTGTAGAGTTCTACGCTTCGAAATAAGCGGTGGTACTGATCTAGGAGAGAATGACACTTACCATTGATGTTGCCATTAATAGTGTCACAGCTCTCTGCATACCGCCGGTCTCTGTTGTCTATGGTGTCATGCCCGTTTGCTAGGCGCGACACGAAAGGCGTGGACGAACACAATGGTACCGCACCTCGCTCGGCTTCGACATTTGGCGACATGCAAAGACTCGCCGATGAAACCGTGTGATCCTCTTCCTCCGGTGATGTATCGTCTGTAAACGGAAATTACTTTAAAACAAACAATACACACTTCTCATGGTAGCACTCGACAACTTGACGTTTTCAAGACACCGCCATTTAATTGACGACTTGATATATTTAAACGATATTTATTAACGATCAAATCGTCGAGGTCCTTGTTTAAAAGAAGCAACTAAATAAAAATAATTTATTCATACATAAACAACACAAAGACAATTTCATGCAAAAATAAAATGAGTCCTTAATCTAACATAAAGATAAAAAGTGTACTTATAACATAGACACCAAGTAGTAACTTATAGAAAAGACAACTGCAAAGTAAAATACATCGATCGAACAAAAAAAAACATAATAGTTAACTAGTTACTAACATCAAACTTACATGTTAGTTCCGGGCAGCTTATTCGACCATAGTAACGATGGGTAAACAAAAACATGTTGCGAATAAAAATACGAACTGTTTTATATTTATTTATTTAACTAACCCCAAGGTAAAGGGGCAGTGTATTGCAGGGTTACCGTACACTTACAATATAAATTCAAAAAGGAAGTAACATTCGAAACGTTTGAAACAATAATCAAATAACTCGACGAAGTAAAACAACTTTACTTTTAATAACCGATTTACTTTACAGTCTATACGGGTTGTACAATATAAATCGAAAAGTCGAAGTATTTAAAATCTAACAATTTCATATATATTAACGATTGTTCATTGCACTAACTATGTAGGAGCCGACCTCTTACGCCTAATAGTCTAAAATTGCTTCGCTCTCGGCCCAAGTACATATTCATCAGTTCCACATTCGTTTGAACACTGCAGCCAGTGGAGAATTGGAAACTTGTCTCACTGGATATACCAATACATTCATTCATCTTAACTTGCCAGCTTAATTATTACATAAAAGTAATAGTACAAATTAAACAATCTACTTCACAATAAACTAAAAGTTATAAACCTGTAGTATGTGGCTGTTATATTTAAAATAATTATCACAAATGTTGTAACAGCAGATAAAAAAAAAACAGTGAAATATGATAAGGTTAACAAATTATAATACTTCGTCAATACAAGTTTTCAAATACCATACATCTACAAGACGTTAGATTCATCATCAGCCGATAGACGTCCACTGCTGGACATAGGCCTTCCACAACGATCGGTCCCGCGATGCTCTCATCCGGTGGGTTCCCACGAATCTCACCAGATCGTCGGTCCACCTTGTGGGAGGCCTCCCAACACTACGTCTACGCGTACGCGGGCACCACTCAGATTACCATAACTTAAATTTTTTTATGAAAAACGACAGTTGGACAAATCAGATCAGATAGAGAACTACATAACATTCACAGGACTCCTCGAAAATTATTTTTTGGCACTTGATAATAAACGCGGTATTGTTTCAAGAAGAAAAAAATTGCTTAACCTCCTATGAATTATTAAGAAAAAGGAAATATATTATCTTCCTTTGCTTTGGTCGAAATATTGGCACATATCCTATAATCTTATTTGTAGCCGAGGTATTAAATGTATGAACACTAGGTAATTAACTGAAGCCATTTTGGGTTAATCATCATCATCTCAACCGATGGACGTCCGCTGCTGGTTGTTGTTGTTGTTTGGTGAATTCAATACAAAGTTAACGAAGATATAACTACCTGTGATATCATAAACGAGATTATAACGTCATAAGGGTAGGGTATTTACTAGTTATTTTGAGCCTGTTACCGCAACTTATTACCGGTCACACAATAAATAATTTATCTTACAATTAAACAAATAGTTGACACGCAAATGTGCGCATTGTAATCCACAACGAATTAACTAGTTTCGTGATTGTAGTTCGATTATAACTATCAAAGTTATACGAGAACATTCCAAGTGTGTCGGAGCATATTTTAAACAATAAAATATTTAAGAGTATCAGTAAAACTTCAACAAACGTTACAACAACACAATATTTCTCTATACAAATATCAGAATTTATATAAATTAATTAAATATGTTTTAATATTGAGAACAAACGCCGAAGTTATTTCGTACAGTCTCATAAACTTTAACACTAGTAAAGTAATGAAAATTTTCTAACGTCGATTCTGATTAAGAGGAATATCGAAAACATCTCAATATCTATATATAAAGAATAAAAATTTCAAATGAAATTCATCATCATCATCATCATCAGCGGATCGACGTCCACAGCTGGGCATATACCTATCCCAAAGATATCTACATCGATCCATCCTGCGCTGCTCTCGTTCGGCGCGTTACCAACGTCCGTCATACTCTGCATGACTTCCGGTGCCGCCGGGAGCTACAGGCCCTCGTTTGTAGGATATATGGGGGATTGGGCCCAATGTGGATTAGTGAGATATAAAATTCATAACATAACATTTAATTATATTTTTTTTTATATATGCCATAGGGTACAATTTAATTTACCTGAATTTTAATATGAGTATTATATTGTCTTTTAACAATAATACTAACGACTTCACTCCTAATTATTAGTTTATTATGTGTTTTATGAATATCATTTTATATATTATTATGTTTTATTAAAACTAATACTAAATAAGAAAACCAGGAGATATTTATTAAGAGAAAACTTCGAATTCAAATTAAAATTGAGTTGCCATGTATATATAACATATATCCAATTTTAATGTGTGGTAAATTTTATCGTGACGGCATATTGGTGGTGAATATATGTTGATAATGCGCAAAGTTCTAATATCGTATGCAAAATGTGCTGTTATACTACAATAATAAAATCAAGTAATTCGAAGTAAAAACATTAAATAAAAATGTACGTATATTATAAAAAATGTTAGAACTCTTAAAGCTTAATTCCCTTTCTAATGTTTCGATGCAGAACTATATTTAAGTTTATTATAAAATACTAATCAAGTCTGCGGCAACACTTACTGTAAGACATAAATTTAGTAGGAAAAAAATATTTTCAATAGATCAAAGATAAGGAATAAAATTGAGCAGATTTGGCACGAATACACTTCAATATTTTACTAAAGTCAGAAACCATATTGAATCAACGACTAACAACGATGTTACGACAATAACTCCGAAGGATTTTTATATATAATACATAAAACAAAAACACAGATCCTGGATCCTAATACACAAAGTAAATCACAGCCTTTATATTTACATAAAACTATTTTCATGGATCGATTATAAAGGTGAACCACACACACTTGCCGGAACCGGAAACTTCCCTTACCTATATATCGGTTATTAAAGAGGAAACAACAAAGAGCATAATGTGTGGGGGCCACAGTGCAATGATTAATAGTGAATGATACCGGTGCGGGCACGCGGCTGCGCCTGCGCACCTAACGTGCAGTATATAACTATTCAGTAATAAAAGGAGCCTAATCAAATAACACTCGTATATAACCGTTCGACATTACCTCCAAGCTTCAGTACTACGGCGGTTCAGACTATTGCAACCATATCGCCAAGTAGCCGATAGCAATATTAATTATGGCTTCTGGTCGAAACCAGAGACAGTTCAGTACGCGTTCAACTAAATCTATATACTTAGTGATTACAAGGTATTCACGGGGGAGACAAGAGGGTCGCGCTACCGAGGGTTGACTCTATATATTTTTTTCTAAAATTCAATGTGACAATGTGGATATATTATTTAATAAATTTTCTAATATCAATATACCATACCAATTACTTTCGTTACGATATAAATTTTGAATTGCAGAAAAAACATGGGAACGTTTAAGATTAATTTCTTACGAGTTTTTAATAACGCAATTAGATTAATTTAATCGTTCTCATCGTCGGAACAAAGAGGCGGGGGCAGTGTTGAGACATCAAACTTCTGTTCGGGACTGTCACTGGACGCTTGCGAGTCGACGTAATGACTAGAATAGAATCTCTCCACGTTGTTAAGACTAAAACGTTGCTCTAGATCCCTAGCGAAATGTTCCTCGTTTGCCTCTCTGTTCTCCAATATATCATGCTCGTACTGCGGATAGCAGTCCTGTGTTTGGAACATGTCAATTTCCTCGTAACGTTCCGGATAGGGACTACCTCGATATTCTTCATATTCATCTTTATCTTGAGGAAGCTCTGTGTCTGAGTAAGCAACTGATTCGCGCTCAAACATGTACTTATCAGATTTTGTTGCTTTCGGAGCTCTTTTGATTGTATCTATAGGATACGCGTAATCATCAGAGTCATCTCTGTCACTATGTTCCACGTAAAATTTGGAACGAGGCTGATGTTGACTAGATGATTCGCCGAGCGCATTATCGTCAGATTGACGAAATACTGATGATGATTTAACTTTTTTCAGAGATGATTGGCGACTACTTTTGTTTGAGTATGACGTCCTACTAGGAGGGCTATCCTCCGTTACATAAGCCGGTTCTTGTGAATCAAGGTACGGATGACGTAGACGACCTAAACGATCAAAGCGAGGAAAACCCATTTCGTCCTCATCAGCAGAAGATCCAAATCCTTGAAACTTAACCGGTGTTATACTTATTGGAAACTTTTGCGGCTCATAAGGTACGCTTTTATACTTTGCTGCAAAATCAGCTTGTTCATCGTCTTCCGAATAACTGAATGGTTCTTGAACATCGTAGTTTTTAGAATCTCCTTTTGACATTTCTGAGGAACCCGATTCCACTTCTGGTAAGTAACTATCAGAACATTCGGAACTTTCCATACGTCGTATATTTTCTTCGACCGCTAAATACATACCAGCTTGAAGCTTATCACTCTCAGAAGAACATTGACTCTTAGTGGAGTCTTCCTCCAAAACATCTTGTATTTTTTCATTTCTTCTACGTGCACTCGTAACCGGTTTCTTGCGTCTAAATGTTTTCATTCTCTCCCTTGGATCTCTTATAACATCCAAAGAACTATCAGTGTCATTACCGCTGGGAGGACTTTTGAGAGATATATTTCTAACTAAGAGTGATTTTTTGACAGGAGCCTTTAAAGGTTGAATGGGAGGAGATTCTGAACTGAGGCTACTAGAATAGTAAGGGGAACATCTGGAAAGGGGAGTTTTACCAGATCTTTCAGCTGATTTTTTCTCTTGTAATTCCTTGTGTACTAGCGGCATATCCGGTACTGTTATTATGGGTAGTTCCGACGATGATGCCAAATAATGTTCATGGAAAGACCAGCTTTTCGGTTTACTTCTATATTGTTGTGATATCTTATATTCTTTTATTTGATTTTTAGAAAGAGTTTTGTCATCGTAACTAGCATGTTTTGCTAATGGCTTATAGTCTGATCGAAATTGATTACCAACATCTTCTCGAATAATATTGGAGAATTCTTGACTTTGGTATCTTTCGCTATGCTTTTCTTCTTGACTATATAGTTGTGAAGGCATGTCAATGTCAATCTCTGGTTGGTTCCCAACAAAATATGGCTTAAAATCACTATCTTCACTTTGGCAACGGGTTGTTGGTTTAATATATCTATGTGTTTGCTCTTCATAACTCAAGCTCTTTGGTGGAGCTTTTAAATAGCGTTCATGCGTTTTGTCTTGTGGAAGTTGATATCCTTTTAATCTTTGATCAAATCTTAAAATCCCGTTGGTGTGTTTTTGGAGACTACTCAACGAACTCGAACTAGATTTGTCCGATTTGTCGCTATAACTTATCGATGACGATTTATCATTTTTTCCAATATATGATGCAGTTAGTCTAAGAACCGGTTCTTTGATATCATCTGGTTTTGTCGGTGATTCGCATTTCGGTGTTTGTGGTTTACTCTCAACTTTATCTTCAAAATTATGAGAAGAATCTTTAAAAGTTTGATCAGTTTTTGTTTCTTCTATGTCTTGTTGATCTTCGCGAGCTGTTGCTACGAGAGTGTGACTAGTGCTTGCTGACCATTCGGATATAGACTGTGCTAAAGTTAAAGTACTGTCACTTTTAGTACCAGAACTACTATCCATACCTTTCCTAGACACCGTCGTATCCGAACTACACAATTTATCGTATTTTATATTTTCTGAACTTTTATCAATGCTACTGCTTTTTGAACTTGTTTCTGCTTGAGAACTCATTTTTGGTTTCTGTTCAGATTTTTTACTCAGTTGAGAAGAAGTATACAAAATAGCAGTAGCGTGGTCAGATTTATCACTTTTTGGGATAGAAATGGCAGAAATACTTTCAGATGCCGAAAGATTAGCATACTGTCGAACAGTATTAGTTCCGGTAGACCACTCAGATATACTCAAACAAATAGAAGTATCCTCAGAATGAGAACTATGTGTACATTTTTTAGGTGGTAAACCTATTTTAACAGTACCATCTAAATCTGTTCCGAAGGAGCTCGTTTCTTCTTCTGAGTGGCTACTATGACTACATCTTTTGCAGGTACTGGTACTACCGGTGCTAAGTTTACCCACTGCGCGAACAGTATCATCAGCGTTAGTTTGAGAAAGAAGGTCATCAATGGAAGTATCAGAGTTATTAGACCCACATGAAAATTTTTGGTTACCTATTTGAGAAAATCCTTTATCGAAATCAGGAGACAGAGATTTACTATCACCACCGAAAACATCATCTGTATACAAATGATCTTCAAAAACGGGACTATGATTAGTAGGTGATTTCAATGGCTGACTTATAATTACTTTATCTTCTATATTACTTTTAACATTAAACGTTTTATGTTCGGTTCGTGAACAACACGATGCAGTATCTCCCATGAGACAAGAAGCTTTGCTTAGTGTTCCACTTAAGCATGAAGGTTCATAACTTTGTATAACTCCCTTGTGAAGACATGTAAATTCCTCATTCTTTTCCAATGGTTCCACCATATACCCAGACTGCTCGTAAGGAATAGGTTTAACATTTTTTTGTGAACCTTCAGTAGTCTTATCCGGTGACTTATCGGACTTTGAGTCTTGGACGTCCCTTTCTAAATCTTCGTCATTATTTAAAGTATCACTATCATCATCCGACTCTAAATGACCTTTTGAACTTTCAGACTGAATTGTCACTTTCATTGCTTGTTCCGGTTCATTGCTCATATAATATATATGAACTTTTTCAACTCTTGGAGTCTCTAAAAGACTAGAAGGAAGAGAAGGCCAATCTTCAAAATCACTCGATTTACGCCTACTTAAATCCTTTGTATCATATTTTGATACCGCTTGGGGCGGTAATTCTGGCAGGGGCCAATCTTCAGATTCTTGACTTTCACTTGCTGAGGATTGTTTAGAATGAGTTTTCATAGAACTTTTTCTTAAAGAACTATCATCAGTTTTCTTTTTATTTTCTTGGGATGTTTCAATTTTCTTACTAACTTTATCAGCTTCCTTTTTGGATTCAGAATACATTTCACTAATTTTAGTTTGGTCTATGGGTATGTCCGGCATTTCTGCAGACGTTCTTCGATCAGTGTCTGAAATGTATGCGACATTGGCATTGCTAGGTGGATCTGAACTGAGACTAGCTTGATGATCACTAGAATTCAGCGACTCTTCATTTATACTTTCAGATCGAGAACAGGCTTTAGTTGAATCCTCATCAGCACTTGTTTTTTCAGATGCAGTGCTTCGTTCTGATATTCGAGACAATGTTCGTCCATAATTTTGACCGTATCCAATGACAACATCTGTAGATACTGATGATGTGGCTGGATATAAGAAATTAACAGGAAAGTCGTTAAGATCGTCCGTAAAGTCAGCTTCTGTTGAATCTTTTGAAGTAGCTGCAGACAGAGGAGGATTTTTGGAAAACGTTTGAAAGTCATCTAAGAGTCTCTGATTATTATATTCGAATACGTCTTTATTCACAGTCAGGCTTTCATAACCTTCGTGGTCTTGTGGAATCCAAGCTTCTTCAATACTGGTACTGTTTTCACTTCCAGATGCACCAAAGAAAGGTCTCCACGTTGGCTTCAATTCTTCACCACGCCTATAAGCTTCACCTAGAGAACCAGATGTAGACTCCGTAGTTTCAAAGGAACCTCTTGATTCGACACTTAATGATCCTCTTGAATCCATACTAGATTTCGATGAACTTTTTTGTTCATCAAGGCGACATTTTCTTCTTGACGACGAATCATCAACACTAAGCGATCCTTTTGAAGGTGTAGTGGTTGTAGTAGTATCGATGCTTGATTTTGATGAGCTCTTTTGGTCAGTATCTTTCAAAGCTCTTTTTTTCATTAATTCTCTTTCGAAAGAAGACGTTATGACATTTCCGTCGTCGTCGAAATCTATTGTAGTATTTTGATCTTCTTGTGAAATTGTTATTGCGATTTTGGTTTTCTTGACAGTTTTTTCTAGATCTTTTTTAATATCCGAAGCTTTAGAAGCAGCAGACTGACTGGACTCTGATTCTTCAATTACACATTTACCTATTTTCTCTAAACCACTTTTTCTTAAATTTGGTTTCGATAGTTGTTCCACTGTTCTATCTATACTTTCAGAACTGGACTCAGAATCAGTAGGAGCTTTAAGAGAATCTACTTGACCTTGTTTCTCCAAAGTCGGTGTAGGCGATTTTCTCGTACCTAATTTAGATGGACTACGAGGACTTTCAATACGTCCGAACTCCGGAATTGGGGACGGTGATTTCGAATTTGATTTGGAATGCTCACTAGACAGCGTGTGATGAGAAACTAAATGCTCTTCTCCATATTCCATCGCCTGCTTCAACTCTTCAAGACACTCCCTATCTTTTTTGTTTAATTTTTCAATATCTTGTGAAATGCCTAATGGTCTAGCAATCGAACAACTAACACTCGATTCATCGTCTATTGAACTACCCTTAATATTAGCGCTCGAGGGACTAACATCCTTTTCAATACTTGTCCAGGAAGTAGACTCAGAGCTTCGAGATCGTTCCGCACTTAATTTGAGTAATTCACTGCGCCTTGACTTGGCCGACAATAAAGTTTTGTTATCATTTTTCTGTTCAGTCGGGGATATGTCGTTAGCACTACCTGAACTACCTGTCTGTTCTCCTGATTCTGACTTTTGGATTGCTCTAGCGGTACTGGCATCAATGAAAGGTAAGTTTTCTATAGTAGGACTATTTTCTTGCGGTGGTGTAACAATTATTTTGTTTTTATTCTTAAATTTAAGTGTCAAATCCATAGACTTAGATGATTCCCTAATAACCTTCATATCTCGCTCATTTTCATGGTCTGTAAACATCTGAGACATAGTTTCGTTCTTTAAAAATTCTACTAAGCTCGCTGACGACTCTTCGAAAGTACTTTGTTGATCCAAAGTTTTTCTACTCTTACTAGTTTTGTTGCTTGTATCAGATAAAGGTAATTCCGTATCTACAGTATATTCTTCATAGTCGACTGTTATCCATGACCCTGTGTCATCGCTTCTACCACGGTTCAATTTGCTCTTTCTTTCCCTTTTCGAAACTTGATCCTGGTCAGAAGAACTATCAGCATCAATATATGGCAAAGAAAAACCTAACATATTACTCTCATCTGAAACTTTTAGTTCGCTTACTTCCGTCAAGGATTCTTCCTCGCTAGTCAAACGCTTCATTTCTTGTTTATTCTCTTCGAGTAAGCTATGCACATCTTGGCTACTCTTACTTTCCTGAATTTCAGTTTGCCTTAGTTTATTATATATATCAATTTTTCTTCTCTCCATTATTATTGTCTGAGTGTCGTTTTCAATAACAGTATGTTGAGAACTGGTCATCCATTCCATTGATGAATCATCTTCCGTTCTCTCTTTATAACTATGCGACGGAGATATTTCTTTAATTTCCTTTTCTTTATTTGTAATCTCTTGGTCATCGTTTATATTTGGGTGAACGTCTACAGTTATTACCTCTTGTTTAAAATGTTTATCTACGGTGTCTGCCATTAATATCGAAGGCGGAGTAACATAATTTCTGTCCAAACTTTTAGATTTAATTTTAGCTTCGAGATGTGTTTCAACTTTTCGGTCTAAACTTTTAGATTTTACACTAGGATGCACTTTTTGATACACCACTTTGCCCTCAATTTGTTGTTTAATTTCTTGTTTCTTTGATAAAGTCTTTGGTGACTTTTGAAGAGCTGCAAGGTCATCATATTTTTCTTCTAATGATTGACTTGATTTATCATCCATACTTTTGTTCAATTTGTTACTACTGCCCTTAGTAGTTTTCTGATCCTCAAAGCTTCTGCTTATCTTGCTACCAATTTTATTATCTAACTTTTTAGGAGACTTTGCAATGAACACATGATCTTCAGCCTTACTGCTTATTTTTGTTTCAATTATAATTTTATCGCCTTCAGTTTTAACCACAATCTTATCTTCTGGTGGCGGAAACGGAGGAATTGTATCTTTTACGGGACTAATTAGGGTTTTCGTCTGTTTTAGAGCAGCTTCAAATAACATCTGTTGCTTCTCTTTTCGTTTAGCAATTTCTGAATCACTTTCTTCTTGTGATTTAGTTCTTTCTTTTTCTTTACTACCACCACGTTTGATTTCCATCTTCTCAAGAGATTTAGATTTTTCTTTAGAAACTTTTCTTGATAACTGATCGAGTTCTTGACTTTTAGCCCGTGCTAAATCTAACGGTGGAACAGTTAAGAAATCTGGACGTTCTTTCAGAGATGACGGCAATGACTTTTGTGTTTGCAAAGCCTTTATTTTCGTAGCATTAGTGTCTAGAGAACCGCCTTTGTTAAGTTTACTACTTATCTTTTGTTTATCTTCTGGTTTTGTTTTTAACGTCAGTTTTTTCTTGTCTTTTCGCTTAATTCTTTCTATATCAGGAACTATTTGATCTTCGCTTAAATCTGATAATTTTCGTATGCTACCTCTGGGAGAATTAAGAGATGATGTCGGAGATCTAGATGGAGATTTTGTAATTGGTGAACGAGAGAGAGGCGATCTATTAATTGGCGATCGAGAAGGGGACTTAGTCAATGATTTTATTTTAGTTAAATCATAACGTCGTTTAAAAGAACGAGGACGCCTTTGCTCAACGAGATTTTCTAATAATTGTAATTCCTCACTATCTATCACCGCAGTTTTTCTTATAGGAGAGGATTCGCCTAATTGATCCTCTTCAACTTCTTCTATCTTATCAATAGTATCTTTTTTAGAAATTGTAGTTTTTGTTTTATCGTCAACTAGTGGTTTTTCCTCCATTACAATGCCTTCTTCATTAACATCTTCTACTGTGTCGTCTTTAGAAGAAAAGGCATTCATTGGAGGTAGCCTGTGTAATTGAATGACAGGTGTATCTAAGCTTTTAGCTCTTCGACTAGCTGTTGGTGAATCTTGTGTGGCTTTCTGACGCTGTAGGGAAAATACAGAACCTTCAGATAAATTTAATCTCGCGTGAGCAAAAAGAATTGGAGTGCCTCCAGTTTTCCGTAACATTGGAGATATTAACTCATCTCGTAAGCTTTTCTTGACATCTAATTTAGTGAAATCTTTCTTATCGGGTGGATTTTCATTTTTTTCTTCAGACTGAGTTCTATGACCAGTAACCTTTTGTATTTCCATGTCAGCTAAATGTTCGTCTTCCGACTTAAGAAATTCCGTGCTCTCCAGAATAGGTGAAGGAATATTTTCGTTATATTCCCAAGTTGAGCTTTCTTTACTCAACTGTTGTACTTCTACTGCTTTTATACCAATATCGTCTTCAGAACTAGGGATTGATATTGAACGTTCTGAAATACGCCTTAATTCCGTAGCAGTACCACTAGTACTATCAAGCACTTGCGGGTGATATTTTGCTTCAAGCTCTGCCAGTTTTCGGCATTGAGGTGGAGAACCCTCGATTTCAGTGGAACTCATAGTTTGACCTCTATGCCACGCGCCTGACGTTATTTTATCATACTCTAGCTGTAGAATAGGTTCCAGTTCTTTGCGTGATTGCGGAGGAGAAAATTCTAATTTGGGTGCTGCTTCAGTTGTACCGAAAACATCATCTGAATCAACACTTTCATCATCCGAAGAGAACGATGTTATTCTAATTTTATTATTATTTTTAGGTTTTATTTTTCCCCCTACGCCTTTTTTTCCAGTACCTCTTACTTTAGTAGCTCTCTTTGCAGGCAATTTTTCAGACCTAGATTTAATATCAGCGCGTAATTTTTCCGCTGCTGTCAATGGTTTAGGATCTTTACAGATAGGCGGTTGTTGAACATTTCGTCCATTAATTGCAAACTTAATGTCATGTGAAAACTGAGGTTCTTGCCTTATGCTGTCAGTTTTAGAACTAGTAGCCGAATCACTTTCTATTTGGCTCAATTTAGAATTTAATGTTTCTAGTAACAGAGGATCTAACTTTTTACTGATATCTCGTTTTGGACTTGGAATATGCTGTAACTGGCCACTTTTGTCTACCTCAAGAGTAACTGGATCTATTTTAGACAAATCGATATTTTGTGTAAACAGAAAATCACGGTTTTCCACTTCTAAAAACTTCGAACTGTGCTCAGCTTGCATACTGGATCTCGGTGATTTTGGAGATTTCGGTGACTTAGGAGACTTAGGAGATTTCGGTGATTTAGGCGATTTAGGCGATTTAGGAGATTTAGGCGATTTGGGTGATCTTGGCGATTTTGGATGATCATGATATTTACACCTTGGATGTGCAGTTACGATATGTCGGCCGTTTTGCGAAGGTACCGTAATAATATCTGGCGGTTGCCTCTTATCGATCATTGGAGAAGGAGCTGTCCCGTTCATAACGTGTCTCTTATGTAAAACATATGGAATATCATAACTATCTTCACTCTTTTTATTGTCACTAAAACCTGCTTTAAAAGCGTCAAATTCCTTAAAGTAATTTTTGGGTAAGTCAAAAGGAGATCTCACATGATCAGGATGCACTGATGGTAATTCAAAGTGAGACCGTTTTGTTGCGATAGGTGGAGCACTAGGAATTTGTCGAAATATGTAATCTTCATCACTAGACTCTGCCGGTGTCAAATCGATTGATTTTTGATGCATTAGAACGTGTCGTCGAGAATTAACACTACTAAAACGAGGTCTATTTGCTAAACTGTTCGGATCACTTTTGGTTCTCTCTACAGTGGGATGAGTGTAAGGAGCTACGGTGTCCGCTAGACGGCTACTAGAGCTTGTCTCTAAAATTAATTTTGGATTATATTCATCAAAATGTGTCTTAGCCATTAACTCTTCTTTTAAATTTTCTTTCCGTATGATATGTGTATATACTTTTCCACGCATATTTTTATCAAAATCTGATTGCAATAACGAAGAAGTTCCAGATTGCATTGCAGCTGCTTTGGCTTTATTTTTAGCATATTCTATACTGTCCATAGCTGGCAATATACGAACATTTACATCCGATTCATTAGATGATTCTTTAACAAGATGAGAGGCATTAATTTCCTTAGTGATAGAGCGCGTAAGAGATTCAATCTTCTCCTTGTCAAAGCTGAAAACAGTTTCCGAAGAACGGCGCCGTTGATAACTATGAATTTTCGCAGCTCTGTTATCGATCTCAGTTTCTAAGCCTGCTATTTTTTCTGGCCAAATATGAGTAACTTGAGTTTGCATTTCTTCTTCTTCAGTTGACAATTCATCACATTTCTTTGTAGGACTAGAGTCCGAATATTGAGCATATTGCTCTAATTCTACATTTTGTAAGCTAGCAGAGTGCATTGGACTAGGTTCTTTGTGTTTATTATTGCTAGGGAATGTAGAATACGGTGTCGGTAGATGATAGAAATTAGACGAATTAGCGAGGTTGGCTATCAAATCTTCATGTGATTTATCAAACAAAGTTTTTTCTGTATATTCTGGTTTTTCCATTCCAATGAAAGTTGTTTGAGTATCAAAAAATTCCTTACCCGAGTCAGGACTCGAGGATGGTGAAATAGGTTCGAATGAATCGATATAAGTATTTTGCACGCTCGTTATACTACGACGCCTCAGATTTATGTCATCAGTTTCGTAAATATTCTTTTTACAATCATAGTAATCAGATTTTGAATCTTGACTAGATGTTCTTGAACCTGACCTATCAGAACTTTTGCTCTTTAAGGTTTCGCGTGATTTTTTACTATCAGTGTGATAAACGCTATCACGAGATTTTTTGCTTGATTCAGCGCTACTTTTAGAGATTTTTTCATAAATATCACTCTTAGACTCCTGGCTCGATGTACGAGACCCAAGTGCACGTTTTATCTCCTTGTAAAAACTACCATCGGACCTAACGGACAATTTTTCACGTGGGAGTATACGTGGATCGTCAATGAGGAACGGATCGAGTGGTATATCATTATCGCTTTTGTATTTCATACCTACAATATCCATCGGCACTTGAGCATCACACTCCGAAAGATGAGACAGAGATTGGTCGTCATCGGAGGGTAAATCGTTACCAGAATCTAGTGAGCACGAACGCGTATGAACCGCGGAAGAACGAGTGCGTACGCGGGTGTACTTCGGGTGCTCTGAGTACTCGTCGTCGGAGCGTTCGATTAGCTCGTAGCTGTCGTGTGAGATATCGTCTTGTGAACCGCTTCGTATAAATGTAGGTAGATCAAGGCGCGGCTCACTGATCGCTCCTGGAAAACTAGAAGAATATGTGCGACCAATAAGCTCACGCTGCGACTCTATGGAGCCGCGCTCGGCGAGAATAAAGGCGAGTGTGCGCGCGTCGTCGTATCGAGTTATAGGAGAGTCGATACGTCGTGGGGAGACGTTGTGCAGATCGGCGATAAGGCTTCTAGTATCGGCGCGCCGTTTCGCTCGTCCGGCGTCGTCGAAACTGAAGTCGCGCAGGTTGCGGCAGCTGGCACTGCGACGCCATATACGTCGCGGTGGAGTTTCCTCGTCGGCGAGGAGCAGTGATCCGGAACGACTTGAGTGCGGAGACGTGGAGTACATATTGGATTGTGAGAGTTCGTACTCGAGGCGGTCGCAGTTAGGGCCCAGCGCGGTGTCGGCAGAGCGCGTGGCAGTGTGGGTGTGCGTGCGTGTGTGCGTGTATGTGTGGGTGGGTGTGCGCGTGTGTGGAGAAGGCACGCGGCTCTGACCTGGTGGCGGGCGCGGCCCACGAGGCGGTGGAGTGGGAGCGCGCGCGCGTGCACTTTCTCGACCCGTCGCCTGACTCCATGAATTCTCCGGCGAAATCTGCAAAACAAAAAAAAAGAAAGTCTTTACTCGCCTATATTTCAAACACTCGACTTCACTTTTAAAACAACAATGTAATTAACATTAAACTATTACTACAGTAAATGTTTTTACATTAGATGGCTAACGGAAATATGGAAATGTACATTTCAACGTCATCATCAGTCGATGGACGTCAACCGCTGGCCATGGGTCTCCTTCAAATATCTCCACATACAGTCAGCATGGCCTCCGCTACTACTAGGCACTAGGGTCTGTCGTATGTAGGGGTTCACAAGGAGGGATTCGAGCCATTTCTCACTTCGCTGGACCAAAGTGGGTTGACCGGAGCCAGAGCCTCGTCTGTGATTAGCAGAGTGTATCACGAGAAAGTGAAGTTAGCTTGGGTCCCGTGAGTTGTTGTGCTGATCCCAAGACAGTACATTTATCAATATAAAATTTTCAACAACTAAGTTGGTAACTGGGCATGCGCATCGCCTAGCGTTGAGCGGTTAACGCAGCCTACTAACGCTATACATTAAAACATGAACATGAAATACATACCAACGGTGTCGTCGTCCGATGAGGCAGAGGTGAATCCTCCGTAGGATGATGATTGACCTCTGCATGTGTCACTACCTCTGGAGCAGCCTGATGACATGCAGTAATTACGGTATAACAAGTATTAAGTAACAGTAGAAACGGTTAACACAGAGGTAGTCACAACAGCAAGCGCGCAAAGAAAGTGCGACGTGATCGCGTGATGGACTATTGGCTGTGTGATAATGAAACATTCATATTAACATATCATAAAGTAACTTAAAATAATAGTTTTCACACTCTAGAACGTGATTTTTATTAGAGAACTATGTTTGAAGCGAAATAAAGGATCGTTAATATTATGGAAATAATTTTTATACCTTTAAAATAATTTACTGTTGAGGCATGAAATTTTTTAACCTTGTACGCTCGGGCTATTAAGAATAAATATAAGTTCTGCCTTTCGAGAGGACAATTAAAAGGGTCTTCGGTTACATGGATCTTAAGGATGGGGTCGTTATCGGTCGATATACGAACCCCAGATAGACCGCACATAAGAAGTGATTTTATATTTGCCGTAGCACACCAAGATGCAAAGAAGTTCTTGTCCTCAAATAAAATGCAAAAAATTTCGGACACATTACTTTTGTATAAAACAGAAACTGAGCCGTTATTCAGTTTACAATACAATATTATATAGTAATAAGGTAACGATATAATAACTTCAGAGAACGTAAAGTTTAGTTAGAACCGAAAAACGTTTGGTTAGACACTGAAATGATACAATAATATTACAAATGCTAAATGGACAAATGAATAAAGATATCGAATAAGGTTACATGGACAGTTATAACCGTATAATAAAATTACGGATATGATTAATAAAAAAATAATTAATAAAACTAGTTATAATATATACTGGGTGGTCCTATAACCACATATAGTGAAAACTACTTTGTTAAAAATAGTTCAAGGTAGTCTATTGACTCCTTACACGTTTCCCTGATGGTAAGTGATACGCACATAAAACTCGGTATTAAAATACTATTTATAAATCTATATAATGCATTACAACTACAATAAATGTCTTAATGATTCATGTAACCACACTCGGTGTATATTCAATGCAAGAAAAAAAGAAATGACACAAGCAATAAGAATGTCATATCCGGTATATAAAGGAGTTTTGATGTGAAGCCAATTCAACAAGGCTCTTACGATTTGGTTGCAGTACAGTTTTGTCAGCTGAAAGAGAAACAAAAACATATTTTCTATTTGTGAACAAACTAAAAATAGATTAAAAAGCTTTCTATTTTATATCTAGTCGACTATTTGTACATTTTCAACCTGGCACTATACAGGACTTAAAGTACATGTGATAAAACTATCATTAATAATGGTGTGTATATCATATAATATGTATTCTAGTTATCAGAGTGATACTGTAAAGCAGTGATCAATCAGCAGCATATCCTGTGAATACACCGGTGAATATATAATATATGTATATATATCTCAGGCATAATTTGTGGGTGCTTGAAGAAGCCAGAAATTGCTCTTGTCATTGTCACTACAATATAAGTGTAATAAACAAGACTATCGAAGTTTTTTTTCGTTGAAAGTATACATTTGATATAGTTCAATTTAATTAGACTTTGTACGTAAACAATATTCCACTGTAAATGATACCCTGATTTAACTACGGCTATATAAATAAATAAAATCACTGAACTATTGAGACGAGTCATCGCTTCATTAAACCAACTATAGCACAGTGAAGAATAATCATCAGTATCGCCACATTGCTGCAGGTATTTATCACAAATAACAGCCCTTTCAGGAATCATTTATTTAGACTACTATCCATTGACAGGATGTAATACGCTATATAAGTAAGCAATACTCTATTTGACTGTATGGTTAATAGAACCTCTATTTCTCTCTAACCTCCTAATATTTCTACTAATAAGACTTCGAGCCTTTGAGAATTAAGGCTTTTTGTCTACCCGGAACGCTGTTCAGTTGATGTCTATTCACTAAAGTTGTTGTTCTTGGAGCATGTTGATTTCCTTCGCCTTTTTATTACAATATGGTTAATAGTATAATGAAAGGGTGTGGTATGGTGGGCATGGTGTATGTTTGTTACCTTTTCCCTCGTGCTGGCAAAGGCGGTAGCTGCGAGCGGCGGGGGAGAGCGGCGCGGCGCAGGCGGCGGGGTGCGGCTCGCGCGACGCGCCGCCTCGCGTGCCTCCTCCGCACTGTAGCCCTTCATCATCAGCGAGGCCTCCAGGTAGTGAGGTTGCTTGTCCCACTCCAGGGAAATCGCTGCACGTGAACAGTACGCTTAACTTGCATAACTTAGACTTTATTCTCTTTTAGTGTATTGTAACTTAAAATTGCAATAATATATGCGAATCAAATACTTGAAATACATTACTATTAAATGTATGATTATTTATTTATTCTATATTTGATTTAAATAAATATTATTGAATCGCTACATCACAATATATTTTTTTTTTATTTAAACAATTTATAATTAATTGATATATAATTAAGTAAACATGAAATGTATGTAGAACCGATGATCTAATTACGAGCGAACCTTGTGAAATAAATTTTCTTTTTGTGATATAGATAACTCGGAAGATATTTCACAACCAGATTATATAATATTCGGGGTACGATACAGAAGCGAAAAGCGTAGTGGATGCATGTAATAGCAACTCGAGATTTTTCGGTGCAATTATTTAATATTTAAATAATTTTTACTATTAAATATTCAATAGCAAGATGTTTGGGAAGCAAGCTCAGCAGTGTCTCCCTTCTATTATACAAATAATGCTTTCCAATGAATTTACGTAAATATTTATACATTCCTTTAACATATTACAAATATTTAAATATTTACTGTCACTTCTATGATTATCTAATGTCTTGCTAGTATGCCATATTGCAAATGTCCATACAGTACAGGAATAGGAAAGGATCGAGAAGAAAAAAGAAACGATGCAAATATTTCCCAATATTTTTTTCTAATCCTTTTTGTTTCCCCTTTCATTAGTATATGAAATATAATGATAATTCATTCTAGGTGAAATGAACATGATGGGTTAATTAGGAGCGATAATATGGTTCGAAATCACTATTTTGCCAAATGACCATGAGTTTAAAAAGTAAACAGTTTTGATAGTTAAAAAAAAGAAAATTAATTTGTTGGTAAGAGTACAAATGAATCAAAATTTGATAAATATAGTGATATAGTAAAAGAGGATCGCAAGAGTATAGTGTTAATGATAATACAAACAAAAACACAATAAAGTTAAACAGACAAATGTTATTTTCGAGATCAATTATGAATTCATGGTCGAATGCGGTTAAATAAAGTCGCCTGTTGTAATCCGTGGCGGGGAGAGGTGGTCATTGGGGTCGAAAGTGGTCGGAAGTGGTCACGGAGGTGTGCGGTGGTTGTGTCGCGCTACGTACCGTCGGAGCCGGGCGGCAGCGGCAGCAGCGGGTGCGCGGAGACGCTCGCGTTGAGCACGGCGCGCGACGGGCCCGGCCGCCACGCGCGGAACGACCCCGACCTGCGGCATCGGGCAGAGGATGGTGACTTGCACCAGCTTTTGGTTTCACGCATGACGATTGCAACCTTAATTACACTCGTAATAAGGCACGGTTTTTTTTTTAACGCGTTGTGTTAGACTTCACGAGCATACGGTTTTTTAATCTACAGTTGTAATATTCGTATTCGTATTATTGTTTTAACCCTTTATCTATCTTTCAAATAAACTTAATATATTTTTATATTAAATCATATGTACATAAAGAAAAATATTTAATTTTAAGTAAGCCGATAACGGGCAAGATGAAGCTAAAAAATTAATGTCGAAAATTTATCTACGTAAACTTTAATCCAAAATAAGGATAGAAATGATGTATTAAAATATAAAACTAAAAATAAAGACACAACTGTTTAACACTGTGCCTTAACTCAAGGATTAGTTGAAAGCGTCACAATATATGATGAAGAGCGTGGCGCTGTATGCAGAGACATTTTTGAGTAACTTAAGTAAGTAAAGCCAATTTTAACTTGATTCCAAGTACGCGAGGTACGATTTTTATGTGCACATTGATATGAACCTAATGAACCGACCGCACCATCCTCCGACCGATTGTAACGGCGCCGTTGTCGCAACAACGAGCGTCGTAACTCAAAATCGTATTTCTTTAGAAGAAGCCAAAGTCTCAACGAATACAGCGCATGCTCGGGAACGCTAATCACCAACGTCTGTGACGTCACAACAACACGTGTACGTCATCCGGTACGCTACACACAAGTCATTAAAACCCCACCCCATCCTCTAATCATCACACAAAAACGGTGATGACTTATTTTGCCAAATCAATTAACTCTATTAAATGAACAAAAACTACAGTCAAAACAATTAAATAGCTATTACTCTGGAACTGTCCACATCGTCCACACAACTGGGACTTAAGTTTGATTGATGGCCATTTACCTCTACGCAAGCCAAGTGCGGGTTAGCAGATGACACAGATCTTGCAACGTGTCGGTTTGCTCTCGATGTTTACTTTCACCGAAACCATAATCTCAGCGGGAATATAACCCGCAGATCATCAAACGCGTACGCTAAACTATCGTTGCTCACGTTTTCGTTAAATATAACAAGTATTTTTAATGTAATTTCTTAAAAAAACATTAATATACTATTTTATGTGCTTTATATAGAGTCAACCGATTCAGCAAAATTGCACCAAACCGCTCATTAGGTTGTCACAATAAGTTGTCACTTTAGTTGTACGTCCCCGGTTTGAAGCGATTGCGTCACGTGCCATTGGAACAAACGGGTGATACCTAATGTATTACGTATTGTCCAAGTAATGTTTTAATGATATTCCTGCTCACATGCAAACGCCGCTTTCCCACACTATCGTGTTATGCCCACGAACGCTCACATCATAAAACCAAAAGCTAGTGTCCCAGCCCATGCTAACTCACCTTAAAAATGTTATAAAGCTCATTTCAATTATTTAATCATTGTCAATATCCGCTAAAACCGGAACTACATATCTATTGTACAATTGACGGTTCCATACCCAGCTATGTTACTGCTAGCGATCTATCTACTCATCAAACTGATGTACAATACATTAGGCTACAGTTAGAGATTATATTTAGCAGCTAAAGCCGTCGAGCTGTTTCAGGGCATGCAGCAGCAGTAGTCACTCTTGTGTACTCACCTCTGGAATGTCTGACGCTTCACGTAGTTGTCTCGAACGAACTCCACGATCTGCTTCTGGGTTTTGCCGCTATACCTACCAATACACAAAGGCAGCAAGTTAAGTACCGATATTGCCATGGACAGTTGAAATATTTGTATTTTAAAAATAAAGAATGTGAGCATAAAGGCTCATCATTATTTTCAATCCCTGGTGAGCATATTCCGTCCTCAAAGATCAATACACCTATTGGTCGTATACTGCACGCATCAGGCTACTTCCACCTTACCGTTGATGCACCTTGTGGAGAGCTCGCCAACGCAGCGACGGCACAGTTGTCGCTCCAGGACCATAACCACCTCATCAGCTGTCAGTATACCGACATTGCCACTTAAGTCTTGCAATCTTTTGAGCTATATCGGTGACTTAAGTACTCGTGTGGTTCTATTCATGTTTTCATCACACAGTGAAAACCTAGACATCTTCATCAGCCGATGGACATCCATTGCTGGACATAGGTCTCCCAAAACATCTCCACAAACAGTCAGCATGGCCTTCAGTACCGCTGTGCACTAAGGGTTGTCTTATAAAGGGTTTCATATGGGGGAAGTTGGGCCATTTCCCACCACGCTAGCCCAATGCGGGTTGGCTGGAGCCAGAGTCTCGTTTGTTGATTAGCAGGATGCATCATTAGCAGGTGAGGTTGGCTTGGGCCCCGTGAGTGGTAGTGCGGGACTCCTTAATTTCGGGACCGTTAGACATAGCCTAGCATAATTTAATAGAGGAAAGAAGCGAATGAACATAAATTCTATTTATATTTTATACTATTAGCAAAACAAAAAACAGTTCTTTTATAATTTTTTTAAAAGAAATCTTTAAATATGAACATGACAAAATAATGGCGAAAAATGTTAACATTCCAACAATATATTGCATATGCCAGATGTAAAAAAATATATAATATAGAACCAAGAGCTGATGATATACAAAATGCAAAGTTGTGCTACCTGAACGAGGAGCCGCGCGACATGACACGCGGTTTGTGGCGCGGCAGGCGCGGCACGCTCGTGCAGCGGAAGAAGCCGTGGTTCTCGACGCACTTCTTCCAGAAGTTCTTGCATTCATTGCGCCCCTCGAAAAAGAACTCGACCACGTCGCGATAATGGCCCTGATATGATAAAAAAACTATTAACGATCACAACATTGCGTGGTATACTGGCAAACTGTTCGCCTTGTATGTTTGAGGTTCCTAGTTTGATTCCAGAGTCTCATGTGAAATTTGGTTGCTGACAGGATTTTGACTATATGAATATATATAATACCATCATTCTATACGTTTGTTTTAGATCGATCACGTGATAGTATTCTGTATCTCTAGCGGTGTTTTCCAACCTTTTTTGTGCCATGCCCTACCTTAGCCTTTCTAAAATACTTATAGAACACCCAATTTTTAAATAAAAAACTATTATTATTGAAGGAGCGAAAGAGAGCGGAGCTAAACTAGTGTCTAATCCATTTTAGAATTGCCACCCCTTAACATTCAAATTCGCCTTCCTTGTGGGGCGTGGGCCCTACGTTGGAAAACACGATCTATAGTGTATGATCCATTCATCATCATCAGCCGATAGACGTCCACTGCATGGTGTATAAACTATTAATTTAACTTAAAGTTACGTAACACATACATATCCCTCTGGGTGCAGTTTGATCAAAAACTTTTTCCTTTTGAACGATATCTTCCTGATCTTTGCCCAGCTGAACGTGTTGATTTTCGTGAAGTTCTGGAACACAACGATGCCCATGTGCGCCACAGCCAAGTTTAGAGGGACCCCCTCGTGATCTTTCGCTGGGTGCATTTTTATACCTGCAAAATAATTTAGAATATTGTTTGTGTTGTTATATAATTTTGAGTACAATTACAAAATAATAAATGCTCCGAGTATCTTATCAGTTCTTCTTAGAGAAGGGCATACAAAAAGTGGTTATACAAAATTATATTGGCCTTCGTGGCACAGTAGGCAAGGGTTTACAACGGCAATCCTTGGTTTGATTCCAGAGTTACATCTTGTGGAGTTTGGTTGATGTTAGTATTTTCACACCCTACTCAGATTGTAAATCTACAGCCGTGCCAACATTGCTGTACAGCGTAGTCAAAGAATTCTAAGCAAAAACGCTGAACCTTCTACAGCCACATTCACATGTGAACAATTCCAGACTTTCTATGAATAAGTAGATTGGAAACCGTAGCAAAGTATACAATAACTTCCCCACGTATTTAATAATGTAACATAACTACTTACCATAAAGTTCGCATCTTCGTGCTGTTTCTAACAAATTAAGATCGGCCTCCGCTGGGCTTTGCCCACTGCAACAATTAATTTTGTAATAAGTTATTAGAATATGTATCTCTGTATATATTTTCCCGATGCTATCTGCCTTTGGTTTCCAGATCTGCGAGACTTGATTCCGATAAAGATATAAATGTCGTCAATAAGACAAAGTATCAGATAAGAAAATAAAGCTTCAAATTTAATTAGGATATTGATAAATTTCCAGCTTACATATGTTTTTTGTGATTCTCCATGATTCGACGCTCTGCCTCCGGATCTTGACCCGGGAAGAACTTATACCCGCTCAGGTACGTGTGATCCGGATAGTCCTCCGGGACGAAGTCACCGCACTCAGCTGTAAATATAATATTATTAACAAAACTGTGCAAAGGCCGGTCAGGACACATGGGATAGCACAAATCGATGTGTGACAAGCTTATGTGGAATATGTACAGCGTAAAATCCTCTCGATAGTTATCTTCAGAGCATTGCCGGTTGACCCGGGAGCTGCTACGAAATACACCGGTGGCTCTCTCCATGTACTACAACCTATGCACGTTCTAGGATAGGTTTTAATCCTCTCTTTGTATTTGTCGAGTCCCCGGGCTTGCTTAATGGGCAATTAAGGCCCCCACCTTCAAAGCCAACGAACCTGGAAATTCTTTTAGTCGCTTTCTACGGCAGTCAAGGCTATCTTTGTCTTATTCTTTATGGTACGAAAAAAACGTGGAACGTTTTACGATTTTACGTGTCATCTATGCACAGAGATCATGCTTCTTCTTGTATTGCTCCAATTTTAGTAAATGTACTGCCAAGGCAAATACACTTGGTATACGTCCTGCTCATCTCGATACAGTTATTAAAAATATTATTAGACCCATTATTATAGTCTTCTTGTGGCAAAATAACCATATTTCCAGAGAGTTGCAGCAAACTAGCAGAACTCGGGAAAGTATGTAATATACATTGCTAAGGGCCTAACATTATAGTTATGTTGAAATGAAACTAATACAGATTTTAATATTACATGTCGAGCGGTCCAAGGGAACGAGACCTCGGGGGACGCGCGCCGCAACCAGCTATGCATATATAACGCGTTCGTATGAGAAACACTCATAAATATGATATAAATATTTCTTGGTGGCAAGACTGTTTTATTGGATATCATCTAGTTAAATTACTGCCCAGCCCTGTAGTCTATATGATTTATAGGGTAAGAAGAGGACTAAGGTAAACCCTTCCTGTCGTAGAAGACGACTGAAAGGGTCTAGGAGTTTCGCGGGCCTTATTAGTGCAGGCCCTTGTCGATCAACAAGCGAACAGCGTATGACTCAGCGATGGAGTCTAGGAGGGTGAAGTTCCTCCTCAGAGACGTGTTAACACAAAATGTAGAGGGGCACCAGTGCGTTCTATAAGAGATCCCGGAGCCTCTCCAAATCCAATGATGCAGACCACCTGGTTTTGGTAAGTTAGAATTGCACAACCCTCACTTCCCTTCAAAAGCAGGGTGTATCTTTTAAATATTTCCCCCGAAACAAAACAAAGTAGATTACTGCCGTCAAACAGTAGTGTGTAAACATTACCGTGGTCCGTTTTGAAGAGCGTTGTCGTTGCTAAAATTACTGAGATACCGAGGACGAAGATGTTTCAAGACGATGAGCACAATGAAGTGCGGGATATATGATTCTTAGTTACATTATATAGTTGTGGACGGACATATCACTTACCATCAAGTGCTTAAATGAAAAGAATAATACGGTAACCTCCGAAGCCAATTAACCGATAGCCATAAAAGTTGATGAGAATGTATTTCTTTGTGGATATAGTTTTTGTTATCTACTGTATTATAGTTTTCCACCAGCTAGCGGATAACATATTATATAAAATGTTTTATCATTCAACTACTTAGCTAAAAGAACCGGGTATGTAGTATCAACCAGTTTAACTATACTCAAGTAGGAAACGTCTGCAAAGTTCAGAAACTACCCTATGAAGTGTAAATTAAATGAAATCTTTGTACAATATTAACTCGACCAACCTTGGACTATGTAACTGGCCATGAGGGCGGCGGTGTTCTCGTTGCACTGTATGCAGCCGTTGGCGAGATCGCGCTTCACTTGAAGGCAGAAGAGGTACCGCGTGAACTCCTCCTCGAGTCGCGCCGGGTCCGGGGTGTAGAACTTCACGCAGAAGCGGAGCGTCGGCTCCAGCATCGAGAGGCCCACTTGACGGCACATCGCTTTCTCCACATCCAACCAGTACTGTGGACAATACTTTAACATAATTTACTAGTAATCCGTCTAAGTAGATACCACCACAGTGCTTATTGCAGCCGCCAAATAGTAGTATACAAACATTATTGTGTTTCGGTTTAAAGGGCGCTGTAGCTAGTGAGATTACTTGGGTAACAAGACTACAACTAATGTCTCAAGGAAACGAGCAGTATGTGGTGTAGTACCATCTCACACCGCGCCACATTGTTATGGGCAAAAATATCGCTTACAATTAGGTAACCGTATCGCGCGTTTCGTGGCTTCATCGAATAAAAAAAAATACTTTTTATTCGACTAAACCCTAATTTACTTAAAATGGAAAAACTACTGAATCCGCTTTTATGTTAGACGGGATTCGAAAAATAACACAACAAAACTAATTTGAAGTTTAAGATAAACATAACAAAATCCCAACCGCAAAAGCCTAACTCGCCATTTACCGGTTTGATGAAAAAGTGCCTAGGCATTTTGTGTTTGAATACTAGATATAGATAGAATAGACGCTTATAATTTTTTATACGACTGAGGTGAGGAACAGGCGTGGGGATCGCTCCATGTTGAACGGTCACTGCATCATACCTTATTTTAAAAGGTGGAAGGTTAGTATACAGGATGTTTCCCAATATTCATTTTATGAATTATTTAAAAAAAATACAATAATTATATTTTTAAAGAAATAAATTATAAAAATTAGACATTACATTTTATATAAACGTTATTACGTTTGATGTATACCATGTGAAGGCTGTCTCATCACTGAGCATTCTTGCTCATATCTAGTGCCCAGATTTTATGTAAATCATCCATTCTATACAGCAATCCTACCGCTGAACACTAACCCCAAAAGTAGGGAATTGACCCTAGATAGAGGTAAATAAATAGGAATATCGAACGAACCTTTGTGCCGTTGGAGTCCTGATATTCCAGTCCGAAGTAGTCCGCTTCCAGTAGATGAAGCTGTCGACATACCTGATCGAACAGCACTCTGCCCAGAGCCTTCGACTGTAACAAAGCGACAAAAAAATACTAACATTATATAACGTCTTTATGAAAAAAAAAATGAAAACAATTACGATTGAGTTTAATTGTTAATTGTTTTGTGATTAGTTACTTCACACACACCTTAGAATAAATCCTTCATCGTTTGTATCTCGCTATTGTTACTAAAGTCCACAAATGTAAATAACTTAAATATTAAAGTCATCGGTACATGCCGAGATTCGAGTCCGCGACGTTCGGAATAAAGGCCGCACGCTCTAACCATTAGGCCAGCAAGATCTTACGTAGTTCTCTGTTGTTGACCGCCTGGGTAAGTATCACCGCAGCTTCTATTTCTGCATTTACCATCAGGTGAAAGTTTCGCTTCGTTGAATAAAAAAAAAAAATGCAAACGCTATTAATTTGATTGTACTTTGTTCAACACGTTTATTATGTGCCCTCGGAGTTAATGAGCGTCGCGGGGCGCAGTCCCGGCGGCGCATCTTGTGGCGAAGGCCGCGGCATAAATAGCCAGCACTCAATCGATTTGCCTAGATATATTGAATATTTAATATATTGGAAAAGTAAATAAATACATTATATACATTTTTATGATTATAGCGGTATATTATACTAATACTAGAAACTCATCATTCTGCTAATTTTACACAGTCGTAACAAACGCCCAGAACAGGAACCTTTAGTGATAGAACGTCTACTCCAGACAGCATCCCTAACGCTGAACACGATCCTTTAACACGGAGAACCGACCGTAGAGAGAGATAAATAAACAGGAATATCGATAAAACAAATTTCGAAACCTCTTCTTTATTATCCGGTGACAAATTATTTAAAAAGATACCCTGATTCTGTCCTGGGTGAAGACTAAGTTATATGAGATACGACAGGCATTAGACCACTTAGTACTTGATCATGCTGAACTCGCTTAGTGGGCAATGAAAGCTCCCACATTTAAGCCCACGAACCCGAAAACCTTTTAGTCGCATTCAACGACAGGCAGGGCTACCTTAATCCTATTTTTAATAGCCCGAGACTACAGGCCAAAGAAATCATGACCTAGTTCTATTTTTATTTTATGATACCTAAGCGTGATTTTAATAGGACTCAAAATATAATTCTAAGGCTAAAATGATATTTTAGTATTAAAATAGACATACACTAAAACATGAACTTAACGTCCACCGGTTGTTTAGTATAGATTTAGAAGAATAGAAGCACTAAGTAAACCAGAACACTCCATATTTATAATAAACAACCGATCCTTTTTTTAAATCATTCTAAAATCTAAAATGTCCATACACGTGGAGCGGTACACTGTGAAGTACTTCATCCCCACAAACTGCCGCCGAGGGCGACCATCTAATGGATTGGTATATGCAATTTTCTTGAAGAGCTTTCTATTCACCAAAGACCGGCTTGTTTATAACCAGCAAAAGCACAGGTTGGCTTTTAGTTTTTTTTTTTTCAAGTATATCACAGGAAGCTAGTATCTCGCTGACTTAATGGTTAGAGCGTGCGGCCTTCATTCCGAAGGTCGCGGGTTCGATACTCGGCATGTACCGATGACTAATATTTAAGTTATGTACATTTGTGAACTTTAGTTACAACAGCGAGATACAAACTGTGAAGGAAAACATGGTGAGGAAACCTGCACATGAATTGGAATTTATTCTAAAGTGTGTATGAAGTCACCAACCTGCATTGGGCTCGTGTGGTGGTTATGGCCCATCGCCCTCATGTTAAGGGTAGGCCTGTGCCCCAACAGTGAGGACGTAAAGTGGCTGTTGAGGATGACTCTCTTTCAACTGAAGACTACATTTTCATCCTACTTCTAATTTCGTATTCTTCTTTGTGGAAGATAGAAGTTGAGTATCCTTTTTTATTGATTTAACAGATATTCTGTATACATGTGCTATAATATAAAGACCGCATATTTACATAATTTATTACAACGGAGTGCTTTTGAGATAAACATGTAAAATCTTTGCCAAAACATCTCACACGGTATTTACATAAATAGATTTCGCTGTGTAAGTAACTACTAAATAATACTATTAACAAAATATAAGGTATTGTGAAATTGTCGCTCTGTCCCGCCAAACCTCATTGGACCAGCGTGATGAGATATGGCCCAAATCTATATATGAACCTTTACATACGATAGCCCTTAGTACCCAGAGGTTCAGGAACCCACGCTGACTGTATGTAGAGATCTTTGGGAGAGGCCTATGGCCAGCAGTGGACGTCTATCAGCTGATGATGATGAAGTTATCGCATAACGCTGCAGTAAACTCAAGTTTCGATGTTGTTACGATTATGAAAGCAGTAGTTAAAGGAGTCACTCCCTGACCTACTTAAGGAGAATTGCTGTTGTATTATTAAATGGGACGACGTCTCCGCTCCTTCACAAACTTAACAATTCCTGAAACTATTTCAGCGAATGCTTACCTATTTAATATAAATGCGTATTGATTTACTATATAAAAATTATATGTATTTTACATTCATTGTAATTAACATTTCAAAGATTGTTATTATATAAAACAAGGGTGTCTTTAATTGAAGTTATAACAATGTATAAATTTGCTTCTCAAGTAGTCCGTACAACATCAACTAGTGAAAATAGTCAATATTTTGTAATTACTGGGGTAACGAGACTCGTCATTTTATGTCTCAATGCGACGAGCGTAGTGTGGTGCAGTGTATAGCACTCTAACTAGCGCTACGTTGTCATGGGCAGGCGTATCACCATCAGGTGAACATACCGCTCGTCTAGTCGCATAATGTAATTAAAAAAATATCAGTTGAAATAAATTTCTACATTACATTCACTAAAATCCAGTTTTACATCTACACCGATTTTCTACAATTGTAACACACATTGGAAAAAGCCACAGAGTACGATCGATAACCCACAGGTCAATTGAAAACTTTAACTCTTTTATACAATTAACCGACGATACGAGCAGGACGTTTACCTGGTGGTAAGTGAAACGTCCGCCCTTAACAGCGTGGCATTGGTTAGTATGATATACACCACATTTTGCCCGTCGTTAAAACATGATGTTCAGTCTCGTTTCCACAATATTTACACTAGCTGCAGCGTACTCAAAACTGGAACACAGTGATGTTTGCACAGTACAGTTCGACGGCAGAAATAGGCGCCGCGGTGGTTACCCACCAAGACCAGAATCATGAAAATATAAATTTAAAAACCATCATAAAACCTCCAGAAAATACTCAAAAACTCATGTTATTGTATAAATGTAAAAATAAATAAATGATGTGCATATGTACGTTCAGTTATGGTGTATACATTGACATCGTGTATTTAAAGCCCACTCTCAACAACCCACATTAGGCCAGCGTGGTGGGAAATCTCCCAAATCCCCCACATCGACGGTCTCTAGTCTCAACAGAGCTGATGAATGTGGAGATCTTTGGGGGAAGTCTATGCTAGGCAGTGGATTTCTATTGACGGATGATGGATAATTTTTTTTTTTTTATATTTTCACGCCTTTTTCCCAGTAGGGGTAGGCAGATGTGAATAAACCACCCACGTTTCGCCAGATGTGGTCAGATTAGGTCCCATGTAACAGGGAGCGAGCCTGTTGCCACTTTATTGGGACCACCACACACACACACAAAGATGATATCAGTGTGCGGGTTTCCTCACGATGTTTTCCTTCACCGTTTTTGTATCTCGCTGTTGTAACTAAAGTTCACAAATGTACATAACTTAAATATGAAGTCATTGGTACATGCCGAGGTTTGAACCCGCGACCTTCGGAATGAAAGCCGCACGCTCTAACCATTAGGCCAGCGAGCTACATAAAACATGCATTAAAGCTGCATAAAACACTAGTCTTAAAGAAAGGCACCAAAAATTTCAAGCCTTGTAAAACATTTCCGGTTATCCCCTTATTATCAATATTTATTCAGCCCCTAGACGATAATTATCTTTTTTTATACTACAAAGTGATGAGACGTACAAGATGTTCACCTGGTGGTTAGTGACGCGCTTGTTAAGATGATATACAATGATAATAATGTTAAGTCGCGATACCCCAGTAACTTCACTAACTGCAGTATACAGTCAAACCGGAGCAGTAAAAATAGGTGCTGCGGTGGTACCTAGGCTGTCTCGGGCAAAAACAGCTGGCACCAGCAAATCTACAGTCGATTTGCTGGTGCCAGTTGTCGAAAAACCCGACTTTTGGGGTGTAAAGGGTGCACGGGTCTCGCACAACAACACACGGGACCCAATCCAGCCTCACCTGCTCGTGGTGCACCCTGATAATCAACAAACAAGGCTCTGGCTCCCACCAACCCGCATTGGGCCAGCGTGGTGGGAAATGGCCCAAGTCCATGTGAACCCATACAAACGACCGCCCCTGGTGCCCGGCGATGCACACAGCGCGGGACCGTTTGATATGGGAATCTTTGGGGGATGCATTTTTCCCGCAGTGGACGACTTTCGGCTGATGATAATGATGACGATGAACCGACTTTTGTAATGCATTTACTGGTGGCCGGTCACACCATTGCTAGTGACTGTCTAGGTACCACCGCAGCTCCTGTTTGTGCCACTAAACATATATAATACACGCCATACGAAACCAGATAATCAATTAATGTATTACACCATTTGGATAAAGCAAAGTTATGTAACCATCAGCATCCTATCTCCACTTAACTCAATTTCATATGGTTTCAAGTAGCTCGCTGGCCTAATGGTTAGAGCGTGCGGCTTTCATTCCGAAGGTCGCGGGTTCAAACCTCGGCATGTACCAATGACTTAATATTTAAGTTATGTACATTTGTGAACTTTAGTTACAACAGCGGGATACAAAAACGGTGAAGGAAAACATCGTGAGGAAACCCGCACACTGATATCATCTTTGTGTGTGTGTGTGTGGTGGTCCCAATAAAGTGGCAACAGGCTCGCCCCCTGTTACACTGGACCTAATCTGACCACATCTGGCGAAATGTGGGTGTTTATTCACCTCTGCCTACCCCTACTGGGAAAAAGGCGTGACTATATAAAAAAAAAAAAATAAAAAAAAAAAAAAATTCAAGTGATCAGAGCGTCGTTGGTAAAAACCATACTGGCTCACCATACTCTGACTCTCACTTACTGACAGCCGGAAAACAGCTATAGTGGTAAAGCAGCAGATTTAGAAAACACGAATTGTAACTAGCGAGGGGGTTCGAAAATATCCCATCACCAACCAAATATCACGACTAGCATTCCCGGAAGCGAACCTGGTATGAAAAAGTAAGCACTTAGATCTCGAGCTATAGAGGCAGTTACACTGACAGTAGACATCCGGTACGGAAGTTAATATAATCAAGTTGAATCGATAAAGTCCAATCAGGAGGCCCGATCGATTAGCACGCTTCCTTTTTAGATACGAGACGATCATAGCCTTCCTGCTGCTCCTTCCCCCGAATCCATAGCACGTACCGTACACGATGTAACTGGGATTACCTTCTACGTACTGCAATCTACAAACTGTGTGTAATTTTATTATTCAAAGCATGTTTCACTTAGTATTCACAATTCCGAAACAAAAACGTACGTTTCGTAAAAGGAGAGTCTCACTTCTATTGAGAGTATTAGGTGCCTGAAATATAATTTATTTACTGGTTGAAAGTCTAGATAGGTAGCTTCTATTTCTGCCGCTAAACAATACTGTGCAAACTATTTTCCAGATGGAAGGCCGCTATAACTAGAGATATTACTGAGATAACGAGACTCGATATCATTTATCTCATAGCGACAATCACAATGTGGTGCAGAGTATAGCATCTTGATTAGTGCCAAATTATTATGGACAGGCGTATCACTTACCATGAGGCGAACGTTTGACTCGTCTCATCTCATTGTTGACTAAAAAAAAATCTATCCTGCATTAAATGGATAATAAACAGCCTCGTGCAATATACCCCGTTAGAGTAACCCGTTACTCTCTTCTACTTATGTACTCTCTATGTAGAATCCATTCTTAGCTGACCTCTAAATGACATAAGCAATATCTATACCAAATTTTGAGTGACCATGTCTAACAGTTTCGGAGATCTCCTGATGAGTCAATGAATCTCTGGATATTTATATATCTATAGCTTACGTATGTTACATCTTTTAAATTCGTAACAATGCAGACAATTATTCATTTAATGTTAGTATAACATCACGATGAAGTCGCAACATCGGAAAAATATAGTTTTCAATGAAACTAAAAAGTAAGGCAATGGGATCTGAAGAATGGAACTACTGTGAAAACGGGACAATGCGAATAGGAACCAGAAAGCACTCGCGCGTAAGGAACTGCAATCGTAACAAGAAGGTCCTTTAAAAGCACTCTACAGGATACAGTCGCATTCATCGGAGGCTAAGGATTGTTGTTATGACCCCACAACAAAGGGATCTAAAGCATAATCATTGTTGAATAAATTATAAAATTTACTACTTACTATACAGTAAAAATCTTTATCATCATCAACAGTTATTTTAATCCAATTTAAAACTGTTGATGATGATTATGTGTAACCTAAAGATGATAGGTATATAAATCATATGATGAGAATCCGTAAACAACAATATTTATCTTCACTACGAAGTTTAAATTCATACTTCTTTGTATTAGACATATCCATAGGTAAGCTAGACGTTCACCTGATCATACATAACATAACCATAACAACATGGCGCTAAAGATAATATACACAGGACCACATTATGCTCGTCGTCTTGAGATATAACACGTCTCATTATCTCATTGACATCACTACTAACTAACCCTTTAAACCGAAACAAGGTAAGGTATGGATACTACCGTTTAGCAGCAGAAATAGGAGCTGCGGTGCTACTTAAGTAGACGACAGTCTCCGACAAGAGATATACCACTAGTAGAGTATTTAATTCAGTAATGTTTCACTGATAATCTTGAGTTTAATTTAAATTCAGGATATTACTAAACGTTACATTCTTCGTTTCCCCAACGATGGTGCCGCTCCCTCCGTCACAATTACGTTATAACGGGCACCGACAATGGAGGGCGGTGAGTGCGACGCAAGTTAGCCTCATTTCCCTTTCGTCGTTTTAACGACTTTTAAGGAACAGCAGCTGTTGAACCATTTCCATTTATTTTCTACTAAGAAATTACAAAGTACTATTTAAATAAGCACAACGTGTTTTTCTTAAAAAGAAGGTTTTATATGAAATCTACTTTTTCTCATCGACAAAGAAACACAAAAGTGATAAAAATAATATTAAACGATAGCTCGGGCAATGAAGATTTATACTTAAATGGTATCTAGTAATATAGATTTACCTACCATCATATAAAATGTTCACCCCGTACCATTGGTGGTAGGTCTCTACTGCCAGAGACAGTCTAAATGCCACCACAGCGCCTATTGCTGCTGCCGAACAGTTGTGTGCAAACGTTACTGTATTCCGGTTTGAAAGGCGCTGTAACTAGTGTAATTACAGAGGTAACGAAACTTAACATCTTGTCTCTAGGTGACGAGCACAATGTTGTGCCGTATATCTACTTAACTAGCACCACCTTGTTATGGGCGGGAGCATCATTTACCATCAGTTGAATCTCTCGCTCGTCTAGTCGTTTCTTTAAATTAAAAAAAAAAGTCTAACACTTTTTTAACATACAAAGAGATGAGACAAGTCTTGCATGCTCTAACTTCCTACCTATCTTGGTGATGATAGCTTTAGATTCCTTAAAGAATTCACACTTTACTCCGACGTATCTTAAAGTTTAACCAACCAACGAAGAAGCATCAGGACCGGACGCTGTTAAAGGATATTAAGAACCCTTCTTCGGTAACAGATAAAACACTGCCTTAAGTTTGAGTGCCTTAAAATGTATTATAACAACGCAACGCAATTTGTCATTATTGTAAAATTTGTCCTCGTCTACACAAATAAGCGTTAACGATGTCATCCTCGCGGCGAGCGACCGAGGGGTCGGCTGGAGTGTCTCCTTAACGAGGACACTGAAACAACGCCGCTTGATACGGCGAAACGTACAATGTCAACCGTGACACTGTAACCAGAGTGATACTTTGCATACTTTTTTTTCATGTATACTATCGTATACTCTTCGTCGTCTTTTCTAACATCATCGCGCTTTATAATCTCTGTTTCATGATTTCTTGCGTTTATGTGATGTAGGCTTTAATAATCAATATAGTTTGTTTTTTTAAATACGACTAGAAGAGTGAGATTTTTACCTGATGGTAAGTGATTCGATAGTGGATAACAACGTGGGTCGATGGATGGTTCGGGTCATATACACACAGCACACGCGCTAGTTGGCTTTATTTTTTTTTTTTTATATTGTCACGCCTTTTTCCCAGTAGGGGTAGGCAGAGGTCAATAAACCACCCACGTTTCGCCAGATGTGGTCAGATTAGGTCCCATGTAACAGGAGGCGAGCCTGTTGCCACTTTATTGGGACCACCACACACACACACACAAAGATGATATCAGTGTGCGGGTTTCCTCACGATGTTTTCCTTCACCGTTTTTGTATCTCGCTGTTGTAACTAAAGTCCACAAATGTACATAACTTAAATATTAAGTCATTGGTACATGCCGAGGTTTGAACCCGCGACCTTCGGAATGAAAGCCGCACGCTCTAACCATTAGGCCAGCGAGCTTGTTGGCCTTAAGACGGACTTTATTAAATCTCTGTATAGAATACGGTGGATGATAGGTTTCATCCCACCTCAAAGATAATGTTAATCTTTGTTAAGTTATTTATTCATTAAATTAAAAAGTAAATTGTTACTTTACGTATTGTTATATCCTTTGTATGTAAAATAAATTGTATGACCAAAAAAGTTACACATCTTGGTGTTGAATGTGTCTAGTACAATAAATATTTCATGAATAAATATTAAACAAACAATTTCAAAACCATTTCAATTCCTATAAAATAACAAATCACCAAACAGAACTAAATTTATCATCATCATCATCAGCCGACAGACGTCCGTCCACTGTTGGACATAGGGCTCCGCTAAAAATCTCCACACAATTAATCCTGCTCTGCCCGCATTCAGCTGCTTCTCGCGACCTTCACCAGATCGTCGAACATCCTAGTCGGTGCCCTGCCAACTCTGCGTCTTCCGGTTCGCGGTTGCCATCCGAGGACCTTAGTGCTCCAAACGGCTGTCCGTCTTTCGAGCGATGTGTCCTGCCCATTGCCACTTGAGATTAGTAATCTTTTGGACTATATCGGTGACCTTAGTTCTCTTGTGGATCTCCTCATTTCTAATTCGATCACGCAGAAGTAAAGTTAAAAGTCATGATAACATGGAAAACCTAAATAGATCCATTGATGCTTTAATACAAAATGTAAAGTAGACATGAAACTAATACTAATAATAATAAATGTCTACGTTATTGCAAATATAATTATTAGTTTATTTATTTTTTATTAGATATTATATATATAGAGAAGAGGACTGCCTTGAAAATGCATTATGCATACTGACAAGCACGAAACTACGTGTCGGAGAGAGCAGGTAGCAACCGAATGAATACTAAATGAACGAGCTCGTCAACTACACCACGCGCTCTATTTATGTGGTTAACCCTTGAAAAAAAAATTTTTTTGTCAACAATGGCATTGTACTCAATTACACAATCAAATAATATAATAAGTGTCTTTTACAAATTGTGATGTATTACAATGAATTAAGACTACAAAGAAAGGAGTGAGATATAAAATAAGAAATACATTAAACCAAATAAGGATAAGATACGCAATGATAGAATAAGCATGGACATAAGAAAAAAAGGTAAGTCGATTATAATAAGCTGACATAATGAAATAGGAAAATTGTAAAGAACGAGTGGATCCGAAAGGTAACTGAAGTTCGAGAGGTGGTGGAAGAAATTTAGAAGCAGCTAAACACAGCAGACATGGAAAAATGGTGAGTATGTCCGAAGGCGGTCACAGTAAGGTTAATATAAAAACATTGTAAAAAAAACAGCTCTGAATAAGAATAAAAAGGGAGAGCAATAAAAAATAATGCCAAATTACAGCAACCTCTAGGTAACGATGAGAATGATATTAGGAATAAAGGTACAATATGAGTGAGGTATCGTGTTGGGGATGATAATTTTTGTTTTCTAATTTTTATGAAATCAATCCAATCCAATCAGCCGGAAGACGTCCACTGCTGGACAAAGGCCTCCCCCAAAGATTTCCACTCAGACCGGTCCTGGGCCACCCGCATCCAATGGTTGCCAGCGACCTTGACCTGGTCGTCGGTCCACCTTGTGGGGGGTCTGCCCACGCTACGTCTTCCGGTACTTGGCCGCCACTCGAGAACCTTTCTGCCCCAACGGCCGTCGGTTCTGCGAGCTATGTGCCCTGCCCATTGCCACTTTGCGACGGCCACCCTTCGAGCTATGTCGGTGAACTTGGTTCTCCTGCGGATCTCCTCATTTCTGATTCGATCTCGCAGGGAAACTCCGAGCATAGCTCGCTCCATCGCCCTCTCAGCAATCTTAAGCTTGCGGACAAGGCTCACAGTATGAAATCAAACTTAAGATATATTCAACAAAAACGCATCAATGTTAAAAATTATATAGTATAGTAAAAACAAAATTCTTATGGAATTTAGGACCTGTATGAAATCTCGTCTAGTCCACTAAATGAAGACAAGACCTATCGAACGAACACTGTTATCTCTTTGTACTGTTAGGTTGTATAGTCAGACAAACTTAAAACCACACAATTCCTCTAACTGTAGACTAAGACATTCGCGAGTTAAGAATCCTTAAAATTCCTAGGGCTTTTGGAATGCTATGTGAGGAATGAAGGAGCTTTATCACGAGATTAATTCTATTACGTTATAAACAAAAAAAAACGGAGCTTATTTATGAAACGTCGTATTATATAAGCAAAGCACTGTTTCTCCTTCAATCTGTTCCGGGATTGGCTGGAGTCTTGTTTGGAAAGTGGCTGTTTACTGAAGCAATACAGATAAGATGTATCCGAGTGCCAGTTTTGGAGGAGCGATGAACCCTTTGAAGATTGTATATTAAAATAAGGCATCGATTTATCTTCGTTTCAAGCAGTAAAAGCGTAAGCAATAAAGGTTTTCACATCCATTTGAAAATTACTCATTATCGTAATCATAAAATTTGTAACTAAACAGTAGCTTTACAAGGTTCATTTTTTTTTATCTCAATCTTAACAAAGTAAGAAAATCAGATAATTATTAATTTCTTTTGCTATATCGCTTATTCAATGTTAGTTTTAACAATAGCTTTTGCAAGTGTTCGCTGACAGGTACAACAATCCCCTGCTAGGCATTTTAATTAGCTGGATTGAATCCTACATTAAGTACTAATATAGACTTAAGTTTTTGTATCACAAACTATCTTACGATGGATCCAAGATGTTATATTTAAATAAATAAAATAAAAACTGTCAGTTGGGATGCGGTACTGCTCGCGTGCGTAGGTGGTAACCCTTTGAAGCCCTCCATGTGTTCCCAGGACGTGCTAAAGTTCAACTACGTCAAATGCTGGCGGCGGTTAATAACCCCCGTGATATTCTCCTCCTCTTTGGTATGAATAGATACATTTATTGGGAGAGAGAAATCTAAAATACTGTCATGAAAGTATATAAGCTTTCATCATGGCTATTTCCAAACTAAACTTGGACCCGATCGAAAGTCATGCTATTAGATTAGTCAGTAACCATGAGCTGACAAGTACTACTGAAAAGCTTAAGTCAATGACGTGAGTAACGAGCCTCTCGGTGATCTACTTCGCATTTCAGAGAATGTAAGCAGAAACTGCATAATTTACCACCGGAGGTTTAGACTTACGCTGTAGGCATTCAATATCTTCGTTCTCGAAATCTCGCAAATTAAGAATCAGTTTCCTTCGACCTTCTTGATGCGAACAGCGAAGTTTTGGAACAGTCTACCGCCTCAGTGTATCTGTCCAGGTATGCTATGGGAATCTTTGAGTCAAGAGTGAAGAGGTTAGATTTAGACTAGTGCCTTTTTACCATCATAGACTACATCACCGCTTACCATAAATAGGCTCGCAATCAAGCGCTAGGTTAAATAATAGAACAAAACTCTTTTAATCATTAATAATAACCAGTTTTATGTCCCATTATCAATACTTCATATGAAATTGATAAATCCACTTTCTTATAGATTTTTAGTTATTATCGATGACATTGATGTCGAGAGATGCGTCAAATCTTAAAAACCTACTGTTCTATTATAATAAGCTATCGTTATAATCTAGCCGTCTAGAGTTAATGTACTCTGTGCCAAAGCCATATAAGGTTCAATACTCAAACGTAGTAAGAACTACGTCCCCAAGCTAAGATGGCCGCAGAATCCTCTCGTACTAGGTGTAATCCTTTGTTGCTTGCACTTGCGTGGTTTCGCAACAATTGGATTACAACAACGCAGACATCAGCATAATAATAATAACGCAATATACTTCCTATATGGATTTCCTTATTTTACATCTAAGATTATTAACAAAGGAAAAATGATTTTTCAGTTTGTAGAGATTACATTTACTTTGGTGTGTAAGGCGGCCGAGGAGAGTATTATAAAATTCAAGTCCCTATCAATGGTTTAAGGACTCTTAAACGACAAAACCGATAAAAATTACTTTTTTATTTCGGTATAGATTTAATATTAATTATAAGCTTTTTCTCGGCGTGTGGTTTCTATTAGTCGCCACAGTCTAAGTACATACCATACTCCTATTTCTATAGACAAATAGTAGTGTGCAAACATTACTGTGTTCTGGTTTTAAAGTCATTGGTGGCTAGTGCAATTATCGGACGGTTATAAGGCTAGAGGAAGACCTAAGAAAGTGTGGATGGATTGTGTGAAAGACGATATGTGCAAGAGTGTGAATTCGCATATGACGGCTGATAGAGGGATATGGAAGAGAAGTACACACTGTGCCGAACCCACATAGCTGAGAAAAGGGCAGGAGAAAGAAGAAGCTAGTGCAATTATCTGGACAACGAAACTATCACATCTTATGTATTAAGGCGACAACCACAATTTAATATTTATGTGTAGGTAGTAATATATAAATATTAATATTTTTTTAATGTAATTAAGCGACGCGACGAGCGGGACGATTACCTGATAATAAGTGATATGTCCGCACATCGCAACGTGGCGTTAGTTAAGATAGCACTGCACCACATTGCGCTCGTCGCCTGTGATATAAGATGTTGAGGTCTTGTTACCCCAGTAATTACACAAGATACAGCACTCTTCAAACTGGAACTGTGGTAATACGAACGACCCCACCTAGACGATCTCCGGCATCGGAGATCTACCACCAGAAGTATGTATGTAGTTACCATTTTTAACGTAAAAAATCATTTGTATTCACGTAATATAAAATATAATCCCAGAAACACATATGGGGCGTTATTGTTCTTGCTTTTTAGTTCTTTTAATATAACCAATAGGTATAGTGATTAGTTGGGAGCCCACGTAGTAACAATAACAAAAATTAGTCTTAATGTTAAAAACGGCACGAATATGTATAATCCTATTTGAAAAAGGAATTTGCTCGATAACAACACCACACATTATTCATGTCTATGATCCTGAGGGAACCTCTTCGAAGAGAGTATAACTGAATAAAAACCAAAAGTTACGAGGGCAATTTCATCCTAAGATAGAATCTTATCTCTGACCCTTTTGCGGCTAGGCTGTACTTAGAGTAAGCAATTAGGGCAGGCCGATTTTATTTTTACTCTCCAGCTATTTGCGGGCAGTTTGACGTCAAAAAGACACGAGACATAGGGCGGGGGGTTGATAAAAATACCCTTAGTCACGTCATCATTAAAGCTTATAATGTCACTAAAAGAGAGAAAAAAATAATTTTTGATTGACTTATGATATTCCTCAACCATGATTTTTTATTCTATTATAATAACCATACATATATATACTTGTTATAGGAATAACAAGTCTTTACAACGTACACAATTAACAATTTAGAGTAAATAAAGTTTTAATAAATATTAAAGGATTTTAAAAGGAAAAACGAAAGGACAAAGTTCTATAAACCTGCCTGAATAATTCGAGGAAAACAGATTGCGAAAAAAAAAGGATATCCTTCGTAAAAGTGCCTAATTATTCATTCATACAAAATGTCACATCTTTTACCTTATTTTATACCCAAGGTTGCCCTCTTTCGTGGAATCCAAGCAGAAATATATCAAGCTAACATAGCAGGGTGATACTTTTCGGGTGATTTGTTTTCAAATTAATTAGCATCAGATTTTCGAATAACCCTTAAGTAATTAATAGTAAGGGGTGTAAGGGGTCTCGCATAACAACACACGGGATCCAAGCCAACCTCACTTCGTTGCGGTGCACCCTGCTAATCAACAAAGGAGGCTCCAGCTCCCACCAACCCGCATTAGGCAAGGATGGTGGGAAATGGCACACACGACGGCCCCTAGTAAGCACATGCTGACTGCAGTGCAGGACCGACCGGTGTGGAGATTTTTGGGGAAAGCCTATGACCATCAGTGGACACCTATTGGCTGATGATGAATTAATTGTAAACATTTTAATAACTATGTTGTAAGACACCACTGTAACCACTGTTGTTGTGTATATCATTCGAACTAGCCGCTTTTTTGTTATGGACGGACAATCAAGGAACGTCCCGTTCGTCTCATCACTTCGTACAATAAAAAAAACATTAATAATGAAAAAAAATCTACGGTATCCTAGCAACAGTGGGTGTTTCGAAAAAACTTGAATTTGATGCAAGATCGTTTAACGAAGTTTTTTTGTTGTTTCGACGAGACAAATGGACGAGACGACAGGACTCATCGCCTTGAAACGTAAGATATTAGGTCTCGTTACCCCAGTAATTACACAAGCTACAGCCCCCTTCATACCGGAACACAGTAATGTTTGCACACTGCTGTATGGTGCTGCTTTGGCACCTTATTTCGGCCACCTTTCTGGTTTCGAGAGAAATCTTCGAAAAGATACTTTGTCTCTAGGGAGAGTTAGGCTCTGTGTGGAGATTTTTAACTACTAAAGCTCCATCGGTGGTCATCTTCAGCACCTGGAGAGGTTACGGGATCTCCGTTCGGAACGTAACTGCAGCCTATCTACCGCTATTGCTCAGGATAGCCCGTTCCGGGGGGGTGATTCCTACCATGACGGTCTCCGGCAATAGAGAGGGTAGGTCCGTGTTGTTACCACCAGTAATTTTCATCAAATTTCAAATAAATATCACATATAGCGGGAGATACATAGGAAGAAGCAAAACTATTTACCAGCTTTCATCTTGAATATTTTTAAATAATGTGTTAAAAGTGCTTTTCAATAAAATAATAGGTTGGAAAATATCTCCCTTCCGCCTTATTGTCTTTTGAATTTCGCGGCTATGTACAAAGCGCTACAGAGCTCGTATCTGGCAATACTATACATAATTTTAAAGGTCTTGACATAACCTACAAAACGACGCTATGCATAATTAGTTTGGATATTGCGTTCAACAGTTATAGACGTGTAAACATATAGTTCACTAACGCCGAAATTCGAGCAATTTTAAAGTTTTCCTTCGTTAAAGGCAAATCCGCTAGAGAAACGTTCCGTGAGATTAATGGTGTTTTGGGGGATGGTACTCTATCACTTCGAACCGCGGAGGAATGGTTTCGACGATTCAGAGCCGGTGAAAACGACACCATGGATAAGCCAGCCGGCGGAAGACCTGTGACGACAAATACCGATCAAATCATGGACTACATCGAGTTAGACCGGCATGTGGCATCTCGTGACATCGCCCAGGAGATGGGAGTTAGTCACCAAACCATTTTAAACCATCTGCAGAAGGCTGGATACATAAAAAAGCTTGATGTTTGGGTGCCGCATGATTTGACGCAAAAAAACCTTCTGGACCGAATCAACGCCTGCGATATGCTGCTGAAACGGAACGAACTCGACCCCTTCTTGAAGCGGATGGTGACTGGCGACGAAAAATGGATCACATACGACAATATCAAGCGAAAACGGTCGTGGTCGAAGGCCGGTGAATCGTCCCAAACAGTGGCCAAGCCGGGATTGACGGCCAGGAAGGTTTTGCTGTGTGTTTGGTGGGATTGGAAGGGAATCATCCACTATGAGCTGCTCCCATATGGCCAGACGCTTAATTCTACCATCTACTGCGAACAACTGGACCGCTTGAAGCAGGCGATCGACCAGAAGCGTCCAGAATTGGCCAACAGGAAGGGTGTAGTGTTCCACCAGGACTACGCCAGACCACACACTTCGTTGATGACTCGTCAGAAGCTACGGGAGCTTGGATGGGAAGTTTTATCGCATCCACCATATAGCCCGGACATAGCGCCAAGTGATTACCACCTGTTCCTGTCCATGGTGAACGCCCTTGGTGGTGTAAAGTTGAACTCAAAAGAGGCTTATGAAAAGTGGCTGTCCGAGTTCTTCGCAAATAAGGAGGGGGGCTTCTACGAGGGAGGTATTATGAAGTTGCCGTCTAGATGGAAACAGATTATCGAACAAAACGGCGCATATTTGAACTAAATCCGATGACTGTAACACTTTTTATAAAGCATTGAATAAAGAGCAAAAAAGCGGAAGGGAGATATTTTCCAACCTTATATTTAGTAGAACAATGGCTGTGCAAGATACACGGATGCAAATCAACGTGCGAGTGAATTTGACATTTATAAATCAAGCCGTTTAAACAAGGAAAGCGGCGCCGGGCCCCCAAATTGAGTCAAGAAAACGGGGGAAGCGAAACAATAGAGCTATTTCCAGGCAATTTGAACTGCAAAGGCTTTTCCGAAGGCTGGCCACGCGCCAGCGGCAGACATGTTACGGCGGGATCGGATGCGCCACTTCTGACTCGCGATGAACCCACTGCACCACTACTTGCAGTGCTTAAATATTTATATGTGGTTACTTAATATAAATCCTACGGCTAATTTATTTAAAAACTAATACAAATAAAGTAAATTTAAATGTCTGTATCAAAACAAATTTTTATATAGTATAACTGTTTCATCGTCAGCCTGTAGACGCCGAAGAGTGGACATTGGCCTCCCCCAAATATCTCCACATCGATAGGTGAGGGATGCAGATGAGGGGATTCGGGCTATTCCTACCCCGCTGTCCCAATGTGGGTTGATGAGCATATGAGGTGAGTTGTTGTCCGGGAAACCTTACATCCGATGATGAAGAAAATGTTGAGTACTGTCCAGCGCTGCATCCAGCCTGGCATCCGGCACCGCCGGGTATTAGGGCTCCTCGTCTGTACGGGTTCATATGAGGATTTTGTTGATTAGCAGGGTACAAGCAGATGACCTAAGCTTGGGTCCCGTGAGTGTTGCGAGGAAAATTTAAGTCCCGGATATTCTACATCAAAAATTAAGAACGAATAAGTAATTGAATGATTAACCTATTCTGAATACAATATTTGGAGACTACATCGGTCGAGCATCGGCAGTCTTTTTTTTTTTGTTCACTTGAAGGTAAGTGATACGCCTACCTGTGACTACATGGCGTTAGTTAGGATGATATATCACATATCGTTCATCGCGTGAGAAGTAAAATATTGAGTCTTGTTCCCCAGTAATAACACTAGGTACAGCACTCTTCGAACTGGAACACAATGTTGCACACTAAACAATTTATCTATATCTCTATTTATATATATTACTACTGTTATAAATTCTACCTAGATGTTCTACGGCAAGATACCTTTCAATCAGCAGTGGGTGGAGGTTGATTGGTATTTGATTGCTCTTCCGATATTGCAGATATAACTTAATTGAATTTAAGTCCATACGCTTCCTTACATCACCAGGTATTGATTCGTTGCTTTAGTTAATTTATTCGCGATGGGGTTACACTATTTAAATTTATATATGATAATTGATGATGAGAACGTAGATATTTGAGCATTCTTAAATTCACCTATCACTGGCAGGACAGATAAGAGAAAAATCTTCCAACATCAAATTCGCACGACTTTGCCACATTTCTGTGATGTTAAATTTATTTACCTCTATACATCTTTCAATTCAAAAGCCAATAATAAAATGATTTTCATATCTTTTTTGTAAGTTTTAGTTTTTATAAAAATAGAATAACGAGAATATAGTATCAAGTTGAGTGTGGTGCGACTTTTCCGGCGGACTCTAGTGTTTGACAAGGGTTCGCTGTCACATTGAAAAGGGCGAAGGCGTGATATCATTAAACTTGCTTGATACTCACATTCCATTGAAAAAGTCCGAGGAAAATATTTACGGGATATAATGGCGAAACAATAATAACGTAAAAGCAAACTGTAGTAAAATGATAATATTGGTCCTCTTTATTTAACGAGCTAAGATTCATATGCAGCTTAAGTGTGTGTCAGTTTGTCACCGATAGCTTAATGGTTTGTTGTGTAAGAGTGAAGTTGGAACGGAATTCAAATAATCCATATACACTCAAACCATACATGAAATGTTTATTATTAAATTCAATTTCCATAACAATTAAAATTGATAATAATTAGATTTTAATGTAACTAGAACAACAGTAGATTCTGTTGACTGCCAAGCTTTTACTAATCTCGAATAAGTGCGGTACTGTATGCAAATACAAATTCAAGTCGGGCGATGAACATGAATTTCTTATATCGACTTATTATAAAAAAAAATCTTTTTCAAAACAACAATATCTTATCAATTTATCTGCCGTAGTTGTAACAACAAAGGATGCATTTAAAAATTGTTAGGAAATCCGTCTACTGTCTGTATCCAGTTATACAGAGAATCATCACGACATCTCTGGAACCGTAAGGCTTACAGACTTGAAATTTAGTAGACGTATTACTTTTACCGAGTATAAGACAGCTGAGAATCGATTTTACAAAATTCCTTGTCCAAAACGGAATTTCGAGAAAGAAAGAATATAACGAAAATCGCTATGACACCCAAACGACGTCGAAATTTCAAACAATCTCTCTGTGAATAAAGCATCGAAACTTCGAGAAGCTAGCTAACCAAAGTTAACTGTAACTTACACGGGGCCCGAGTGCGATGCAAGTTATGGTTATAGCAAATCGATCTCTCACAATGTAAGCGAAAACTTTCTCGTACCGTTCAAACAGCGATAAGGAGAGCATACACAAACAATGCTTCATAGTATCCAGAAACAGGGTAAGAGAAAAAAACCGGTGATGGCATCATCTCTGCCACCAAACAGTAGTGTGCAAACATTACCGTGTTCGGGGTGCTGTAGCTGGTGTAAATATTATCTTACATCTCAAGGCGACGAACTCATTATGGTGGTATATATACCTTTCTAACTAGCGATACGTTGTTATAGACGGGGGTACCGCATACCATCAGGTGAACGTACCTGTCTTCTTATCGTTTCGTTTAGGATAATGTACACACAGCACCATACTGTGCTCGTTGCTTTGATACCAACGATGTGGTTTTGTTACCACAGTAATTACATTAGCCACAGTACCGTCCAAACTAGAACCCAGTAATGTTAACACACTACTGTTTGGCGACAAATATTTAGGACTAACGTATAGTATACTCACCAACTAAGTAAGGCATCATTCACGATCATGTATGGAAGATAACCATTAATATTAAGAACCCCATATTGTCGTAAGTCTATACTATTAGGTGGACCGGAAAGTAATGTCGTTTTCTTACGCTAAATACAAACACATACATTTTTAACGAGTCTTTATTTTTAATCAATGATGTATTCCCCATCATTGTCAATAACCTTTTGCCATCTAGTGAGTAAATTTTCAATCCCTGATCGATAAAAATTAATTGGTTTTTCGGCAAAATATCTAGAGATGGCATTTTGGATATCATCCAAATTTGCAAATGTTTTGCCACTTAAAAAGTGTTGCAGCGCTCGGAATAAGTGGAAATCCGATGGTGCAACATCGGGCGAATATGGTGGATGAGGCAGCACCTCCCACCCCAATTCATTAATTTTTTCTAGAGTTCGCCTTGCGCAGTGCGGTCTTGCATTGTCATGTTGGAGAATGACGCCTTTTCGGTTGACAATCGCTGGCCACTTTTCAATTAAAGATTGATTGACTCGCTGCAATTGTTCGCTGTAGAGGTCTGCAGTAACAGTTTCTCCAGGTTTCAGTAATTCAAAATGAACAATGCCGCGAATACTCCACCAAACACACAAAAGCGCTTTTTTGGGGTGTAAACCTGGCTTAGCAGTACTCCGAGGGATTTCATTTGGAGAGAGCCACTGCCTTTTGCGTTTTGGGTTATCATACAGGACCCATTTCTCATCTCCTGTGATCAAGCGATCAAAAAACGCTTCTGTGTTGTGTCGTTGAAGCAATAAGTTGCATGTGATTGATCGGTTAGCCTTATTCTGTTCGGACAGATTATGCGGGACCCAAACACCTGCTCTGCTTACTTTTCCAATCTGCTTCAAATGTTCTTGGATGGTCGACCAAGGTTTGTTGAGACTGTTTGACAATTCCTCGATCGTCTGACACGGATTTGCTTCCACTTCCGCCCTTAACACGTCGTTGTCTAACGCTGATGGTCTTCCTGATCGATACGAGTCGGAAAGATCAAAATTACCCGATTTGAACTTGGAAAACCACCTTTGGCATTTACGAATGTCCAGTGCATTTGGATAAACATCGCAAATGTTTTTGGTAGCAACTGTTGCGTTATTTCCCTTGCGAAACTCAAAGAGCATGCAATGCCGGATGTGTACCTCTTCTGGTATTTGGCTGGCCATCTTACCCAAAATTACAAAAAAAAATTGTAATTCAATTGTCTATAAGTAAAGAAATCACTATAACCTCACAATGTCTTTGGTACGCCTCTGAACAAAACAATGAGCTGACAAATGACAATCAAGTATTGGCATGCGCAGAAACGACATTACTTTCCGGTTCCTCTATTATAAGCAATGTTATGTAAAATAATGTATTAAGGAAGGATACACAAACTTATACTAATAAAATATCCCCGAGATATAAAAAAGAGGATTTGGACAAAACGAATCGAATTCTCCAACTTAAATGATCGTGGACTTAGCCGTACAATTCGCTCGTAAAAACTTAAAGCTAACTTTTTTTATGCTTATTCTAAATTCTTTTGAAGTTGTGTTAGTAGAAATTTAAATATATCGAAGAAGCAACAGCGTAACAGAAGACTAGAAGAAATAGAAACTATACGGCAATGGCGTTAACTCTATTTTTGCACTTGGTCTATAAAGTGAAATAAATAATACTAACTAGAAATTTCAGTTATATTTTTATTCAATGAAGCAGCAAGTCGAGTGGAAAGTTCAGTTGGTGAGAAGTGAAACACCTGCCATAACAACATAACGCTAATTAATATTATATACACTGCATCGCGTTGTGCTCGTCGGTCTGATACATATGGTGTCGACTGCCGTTGTCACAGTAATTACGCTAACTACAGCGCTCTTGAAACCGGAACACAGTAATGTTTGCACAATACTCTTAGTCGGTAGAAATAGGAGCTGCAATGGTCTCTACCTAGACGGCTTCCGAAGAACCAGAGACTTACCAAATAAACAATACCAACAGGTAATTTTCAATACATCGAACGGAGTTAAAAACAAATCTAGCGATCTCCTAGACAATGTTGGAACAACTCTGATGTCACTTGGTACTATAATTTAAACTATAGTTAAACTATATACAATGAAAAGCTAATAATATAAATACTTCAATAATGAATAGGTAAGACGACAGTAGACTTAGATTAATGGAGTACTTTAACAAACTCGACGTAACAAAGCTAGACAAAAGATGTAGTTAAGTACCTAATGAAGCTAAAATTTGCGAATCGGAATATTAACAAATATTCCTTTGAAAGGCTACAAAACTAGGTAACAGTAGCAGTAAGAGTATCATGATGTAAAGAGTGAAATATCATGAATTACATCATGATATTTTACACTGTAGTTGCTACTGGACTCAAACAGCACAAGAGATTTATCAGTATTGAACATCCATCGTTTAAGATGATGATGATAAAGATTTTGTACTTTTTATAAACGAAACGTTTAGATTATTACCTATAAAATTTCCGTTTTGTATGTAATGACTTAAAGTATTTATCTTTCTGACTTTTCCATTTCTGTTGTTCAAAGTAATCAGCCATGCATAAAACTAAAAAGAGAGGCCATAAGATACTCCCAAATACTTGGTTGTCGATGATCAATTAAGATCTAAAGAATAACAAATTAATAGAACCTATGACACAAAATTGAGATAGATTTAGAAGAATGACCAAGAGGGCCGACCCTAAGTAAATGAGACAAGGTCTTTGACGAGGGAAGGCATCTTTACTAATGCTTCTCTTCTTCTTCTCAAATTGCCTCTCCAACTAGTGAATGTTGGCGATCAGCCAGCATGGAAATGTTTACAAATGCATTGGCAATTTATTAATGCTTTCCATGTAAGAATCACAGCTAACAACAAAAGCTGTTACTAGCTCAGCATTAAATTGAGTATCATTGGCTTCAATGTTCTTCAGTTCGTCATTTTTTACCAAAGCGTAAACAGCAATTTTGTAAGTGAAGATCTAGTCATATAATCACCTCATATATTATATGATATGATCTTTGTTCTTATTAAGGTTTTCATAAAGTTCCGACACAATGTAAAAGATTGGAGATTGTAAAGAAAATTTTCTTTTTTTTTATTCCACAAAGCGTCGAGACGAGCACAACGTTCACCTGATGGAAAGAAATACGAATGTTCATAACAATACGCTCCTAGTTAGGGTGAAAAATTGCACCACATTATTCTCCAGACTAGAGTAATTTAAAAGCTACATCGCCCTTCAAATCAGAATAAAACCTTTGTTGTTTGAAAGTAAAAACAGACGCTGTGGTGCTAACTACCTTAAATGGATCCGGCAACAGTCTTACCATCATTGTAACTTCTCAGTTGTTTTGAAATATAATTAAATAAAAGTTACTGGATGTTTATATAATTCTATACGTAAATCAAAATTCATGAAATAATTTTCGACTCGCATATAATTGGAAAGTCTAGACTTGTAAAGTTTCAGTAAAAGCCGTACTGAAACGATAGCGGGTCGAGGAGCCATTGAGTCGGGCCGCAGTTGCTCCTACAGGGAATGTTAATGAGATGAAATGCAAACGTTTTAATTGGCCTTTTAGCGTTATTCATTGCCGTAGCACATTTACGTAGTATTTAATAGACGAATTATTTTATGCATTAATGGGTTAATGGGTTTTTATTTCTGCTCACGAACAATATCATTCCTCGTTGTAAAGAGCTCACCGTGATGAACTTATTAGACTAACTCGGAATTCAAGTGGTCCCCCGCACAACAACTGACCGGACCCAAGCCAACCTCACCTGCTCGTGGTGCTTTCTGCTAATCAACAAGCGAAGCTCTAGCTGCCACCAAACCGCATTGGGCCGGCGTGGTGGTAAATGGCCCAAATCCCCCTATAGGAACCATCACGTAGTAACGATCTTTGGGCGGGGCCTACCAGGAGTGGACGTTTATGATGATAATGACTAACTTGATACATCGTGTTTTATCACCAGATGACAACAAATAAGAAAGGAAAGCAAGAGAGAATTTTTTTTATTATCACACCTAAACTTTAATATAAATATGAAAATTTAGAGTATACAGCTTGTATTTCAATGGCCATCGTAGTGACAATATGATATAAGCACCACATTGTGCTCGTCGCCCTGAGGTAGGAAATGTTGAGTATCATCTCCCTTTGATTCAATTCAATTGATTTCATCATCTGCAACGCCCACAACAAACCGAAACTATAAATAGAGGCTACGGTAGTAAATATCTAGACAGTCTTCGGCAACAGATACCTACCACCACAATGTTTATATAAGCCCTAGTTAACAATATACGAGACAGATTCAACAATCATGAAAATGATTGGAACAATTGCACCGTACCGAATAATGCCCGCTCCCTGCGACAACGGAAGCAATCAAAAATGCCGGGGGATCCCATATCGGATGCATATCAATCTGCGAACTTTGCGATTGAACAGTTACATAGCACGGAAAATATTGGAATTCAATAAAGCTTGAACTTTCCAGCGATATCTTCCGCACAGCTAATTCCGTCTGAACTGGTCAAGGCAATTTCAATATTATTAGATAACCAATGACATTTAATCTATTGATCTATGATAGATTTTAAATAGACTTAGCTGTCGATGTCAATATTGTTTTGTTCATGATGCTATGGTTGCTTAACAAAAATATATGTAATAGGTTAGTGCCTAATTCCGAACCTAAATAAACGAATTTGAAAGCGTCCATGGCTAGTGAAGTTAATAGGTTAACGAGACTTATCATCTCGTATTTCAAGATGAAGAGCACAATGTGATGTTAACATTTCAATTAGAGCCTGGCTGTTATGTACAAGCGTATCATTTAGTCTCAGATGAACGTATCTTCAGATGAACACTTGTATCTCCAAGTAGTAAGAAAAAAAAATAGAGAGAATGTAACACTTTAAATTTATATTATGTCTATTCCTATTGTTACGAATTAACAACTAAAACATCTTAGAGCAATGAAATATACAATAAAACGATCGATTCATGTAAATATTGCGACAAAACAGCGTCGCAATTCAGAATGTATAGATTAGATCAAAAAGCTTTATCGGGGGCGGTCAAAACAAAAAAAAAACTCCCTCCATATTCATGTATACGACCGCATTCACCTATCAAAGGCAGCCCAGAGCAAAGTTCTAATATGAAAGAAGTAAGTCAAATAGAAAAAGCATCAAACAAAAAGGAACAATATCGAAATTGCTTTGTGTGATAGTACTTGAATATTGTTTAAAGATAATTCAAAAAACTGTAAAGTATGATAAATATTAAAGGAGAAGTATCGCTTTAGAAACTAATAGAAAAGGATGATAACATAAACTAATAAATTTTTAACAGCAGTTTGATAAAAACGATAACACAGAGACATGAAACATGCAACCTTTCTTTAACCTAAACCCTTCTACATAATAAAAAAAAGTTTAAAAACCGAAACTCAAGTATTCACAGAATAAAAAGAATTTATAACTCATTGAATTACTCGATGAGCATCCGCTGTCAACGGATACATAACTTATCATCAAGAGGACCTAACGCTCGTTGAGAAATAGCGTTTACGTAAATAAATTGAAAGCGATAACAATGTTTGTGGAATATAACGTTCAACTCCCATGAGAAATGATTCACACCGGACAATGATTCATTGAATCCTTACCTTCGGACTTTGATGGCTCCTCCGCTCAATTATACGTATTTATAATGGCATAATTATAGCCAATCTAATATTAAAGTAAATTAGAAACAAACATTTACTAAACAGCCGCTTATGATTATAATGAAATAGACAATATATCTAATGAAGATCGCAGAAAGCCGCTGGATGCTTACACCGCAGCAGCGATCGGCGTGGAGATCCTTGAGAGAGGCGTATACCTAGCAGTGGACGTTATCCGGCTGATAAGTAGTAGTTGTAGTTGACAAGATACTCTAATACTATACTTGGGCAGGTAGTAATAGAATACATGGGTAAGAGTAATGAAAAATTTTGAAATTCATGTGCGGGCAATGCAGGACCGATGTATGTGGGAGATCTTTGTTTGAGATTATATCTAGTAGTAAAAATCTATCGAGTGATGATGATGATGAAATCTTACTTGTTTATAATACACGGAACACATATATATCACGCCTCGTTCGCAGTGGGGTAGGCAGACACCACCTCTCTCCACCTGCTACGATCCTGGCACACCTCTCTCGCTTCCTCCACTTTCATGAGTGTCTTCATGCATACTCGTCGGTTGCGAGTGCTTTTGACCCGGCCGTTCTTTATGACATCTCCGATTTGATCGAAATTTGTCCGCCTAGGTCGACCTGCACCGATTTTTCCAATCATTCTTACCTTGTATATTTCTTTCATTAATCTTCTTTCATCCATTCTTTCAGAACACACACATGGCATACGGAACATTCAACATTAAAAACCTATAGTGCCGACTATCATCATCATCATTTCAACCGATGTACGTCCGCTGATGGATGTAGATCTCTTGTAATAACAAGAGACAAAAGAACAATTATAGCCAAAGGAAACTACGATATTTATAAATATAACGATGTCAGACCCTAGCTGTCTTGACTTCCGTCAAGAAGCAGGATATAGTATGATGATTTCTCTTTGACAAAAGAGGCACTAGATCCAACTGTTGAGCTTTTGACAAATGCTACTAACCTGTATCTGGAACATGGAGACGGTGTCGTCGAGCATGTGCACGCGCACAGCGAGCATCTTGCCGCCCTTCTTCGGCGTGGCGGGCGGAGTCCGAGCGCCTCCCGCCCCATCAACACCAGCCGGCGTACTCGCCGAGTGGTGCATACGACCTGCACACAACCGCTTTATTACAATATTTACATTGATAAATGCTACTTTATTAGTAACCGATCATTTTTGTAAATACGAGACGAGACGTTCATCCGATGGTAAGTAATACTCCTGGGCCATCACAACGTGGCGCTAGTTAGGAAGATATATACTGCAACACTTTTTGCTCCTCACCTTAGGACGTAAGATGTTAAATCTCATTACTTTTGTAATTTTACTAGCTACAACACCGTTCAAGCCGGTACACAATGATGTTCGTACACTAATATTTGATGGCAGGCATAGGAGTTGCGTAGGGCTTATCTAGATGGTTTTCGGCAACAGAGACCTACTTGAACGTTCTTTGGCAATAGAAACCTAATAGTAATAGTAAAGTAGTAGTTTTTCATTACATAATTGAAATGCGTATATATATATTTATCTTTGGGGGGGCCTACGTCCAGCAGTGGATGTCTATGAGTTGAAAATGATGATGATGATGATGAAGATAAAGTGCGTGTACTAAAGCTGTAACATAGCAACCACTTGAACGCTTACGCGTCAATTTACTAATTATATGCGGTTGTAGATAAACACACATAGAACAACATTAAATACTAACTACATATAAATATACGAACAAACATTATAATACATACATAACGGTTATAGGCAGAGCTCAAGACAGACAAGTGAAAGAGCTTTTCATTTGATCATTAGTCCTACCAACGCATCACCTGTTTCTGTTACCAATCAATAGTGTGCAAACATTACTACTTTCCGGTATGAAAGGCGCTGTAGCTATGAAAATTACTGCGGTAACGAAACATATGTCTCATGAGGCGTAAAGGTTAAATCTCACAGATATAGTGATAGTAAATTCTCAGTCATAACCATACAAAGCATTAGTGATTGCAGTTAAAAGCGAATGCATCATGAGCACGTGAGAGCAATCCGTCACAGCGGCACAACCGTATCGTTTAATACACATACACACACAGGAACTTTGAACGATGTAAATGCACTATAAGAAGTCATACAACCTACCTACATACTTGTGGACCGGATGAAAGCAATGATTTTTTTTTTAATCATAATTAGTAACAGCTGTCATACAACAAAGGTTAGTGTTGTTTCACTGTAATGCGAAATAGTGTAATAATATAAATGAGTGGAAGGAAGGGGGGACTTCAGAACAACCTAAATCAAATAATTATTTCTAATGTTTTTTTTATGTAATGGGCAGGGCACAAAGCTCGTAGAACCGATGGACGTTGGGGAATTAAAGTGCTGGATTAGCAATCCCGAACCGGAAAGCGCAGCTTTGACAAGCGCCCCACTAGGCGTACAAAAAAATCGCTGGGAGCGCTTTGTGGAATACAAGACCTATGATCAGCAGTGAATGTCCACCGGTTGAGATAATGACGACATATTTTTTAAAACAAGGGGAAACTGCAAGATAAACTATTCAAATTACTGAGGCAACGATACTCAAAATCGTGTCTGAAGACAACGAGCACATACAGTGAGGATAGTATCATCAGTCAGCGGTCATGGCTATCTCTGTTACGAGACTTTCGGATATCACGTTCTTCCATAATATCTTTCCTTCTTTTACAACTTCATGGACACTACGTAATAACTATTTTTTTAAGTAACATTTTTGTTAATTTGATGGATCTATCGCTTCGCATTCGTTGCTGTACTGGGTGTTAGGGACCACTTCCATTGCTGTTTTTTTTTAGTAATGTATTTTTTATGAAACTATAGTTTCATTTATCTGTAAGCTTACATGATAGTGAGTAAATAATGCTAATGAAACGTTTTAAAAACATGATTTTTTTTTCCGTTCCATCATCAAAGGTGTCATTTGTATTATCCGTCTGTCTTCGTTTTCGGAAGCAATCTCTTAAAACCCAGTATAACAAAATTATTAGTGGTGAATCTCAAGAGCTTATATAAAAACATCACATATATACAAATTTTTCTTGATGGTTGGACTCTGTTGCCGGAAACCGCCTAGGTGGGTACCATCGCAGCGCCTATTTATGCCGCCAAGCAGTAATGTGCAAACATGTGTTCCGGTTTGAATGGTAACAAGACTCGACATCTTTTGTCTCAAGTCGACGACTGCAAAGTGGTGCAATGTATACCATTCTAACTAGCATCAAGCTGTTATGATCAAGCGTATCACTTACCATCAGGTGAACATCCAACTCGTACCGTTGCTTAATGAAATAAAAAAAATCGTATTTAAAAGAACTTATGATGTCAAAAGATTCAAAACCACTGATAGAGTAGACACCTCCCTTCTTTTACATCCTACTACTAAATATGTTTACGCTACGTTTTAAACGTCAGTACGATGTGCTTTTCATGCTGAGCCTTCAGTGTAAAGTGATACCTATTCACCTAGACAATACACACTCGGGCTATTATCACACCACACCACTGTAACATCATTTAACTTCGCAATCAGGATTTAATAACAATTGTAAAAAAAATCACTTTGCATATACTACAAAGAGTTTTCTGACTAACAGTTTTATAGGTTTTATGCATAATATTTGATTAGGTAAACCCCATTATAAGCTCATGTAAACTGAACTTTAATTATACTAAAATTATTTAAGAAAATTTCTTTTAAATCTATCCAAATCATTATCATCATCTCAACCCATGGACACCCACTACTGAACATGTATGTTGTAAGGTATTCCACAAAACACAATCTTGGCCTTGTATATATCCAGTGGCTCTTAGTGACTGTTTTAAAGTTGTCTGTCAATTTAGTGAAGTCAACCTGTGCTGTGGTTACCAATGCAGGGATACCTTTCCAGGACATCCCTGGTCCAACAGTTACTTTTGTATTGCTTCTAATCAATCCATTAAATTTATGCCACTGATAAATTTAATAAGAATTTTACTACTTATTGTTATGATATAAAAAACAATATTTTTATTATTCAGTACCAAATAAAACATTACTACTTAGTTACATATATTTTATGAGCCTCTTTCTTGTAAAAAGAAAAAAAATACCTGGCAGGGTATGGTATCCTATCGTGGACAAATGTCCAGTGGAATTACAGCTACCCGGTGGGAGCTCAGAGTCCATCATATTGCTATCTGGTCACTCAGCTGCAAACCTGACATTAGTATACCAAACTTAAATTCCATTATATAAATAAAGGTTGATATCCACACTTGCGTATTTTGTTTGTTATATAACCTGTGAACAAATAATAGTTCATTAATTTAAAATTTCAAAACACAAAAAAAAAATTGTAGTATATTATTTTATGCTAACTTTGCATGAGTCATATTATATATTATAGTCAAAATTTTCTACACTTCACACTCAACTACAAACTCCTAATATTCTATTTCCAAAAATTTTGTAACAAAATGGTTACAATAAACATAAAAGCATTTAAGTGCAAGCATTGTAATAAGTTAATAATTAAGTTAATCTTCATCTAGTTACCACAAACTAATTTTAATCCAATTTTCATTTATTGTGATTATATGTAAACTCAATAAAACTTGAATATAATAATACTATCGGTGACTAATTAAAATTTTTCTTAAAACATTTTTCTATTGATTAAAAATTCAATGTAATAAAAAAATTTAAAAGCTAAACTTGCTAAACGAAATTTACTGCCTAAAAGATATTTAGAGTACAAATATAAATATGCAACACAGTGTTAACTATCATATTTACTTAGAACAAATTTCTGTATAACTCTCCTAAACTGATATATTAAATTATTATTTAGACTGAATATTTAAAATTTCGTCAGAATATATATCTGCATTATAATAAAAAAAAAAATAGTAAAAAGCTGCCACAATTAATTATTTAAAATCTCACTATTTTAATTCTACAAAACAAGAAAATTGTAATAGTGTAATAGTATTACATATCACCTTACTTATTGAAAAAATACTTGCACGCCTAAAGGAAGCACAAATACATAAATTGATTTTAAATCAAACTTTCTGCACTAAACATTGCAACTGAATCTCAAGGCTCTTGAATTAATGCTTTACTGCATATGATGCAGGACCGGCGCCCCAATTCGCACCCTCAGACATAAATAGTAGCTCCGATGCAATAACCAGAAAATAGGTCAACGGAGGTGTGCCCCGGCCACCCCGAGAGAGACAACAACTGCCTTAGCGCATCGTAATCCTGTGCAAATTCAATTACAACTACGACACTTTATAACTTAGATTTTTTTTAATGCAATACAAGTATTAATAGTTAGATTTTTTCTATAACTAAAGAATGTAATAAACTTACTTTTGCAGGTAAATAAAAGGGACGCAACGCAGCCCTAACTTTCAGACTTGTCAACCATCAACCTCAGTCATTGATCTTATTTCTCGTGTGATACTATGTACACTTTTTATATTTACAACATTTATCACACTCACGAAAATACTAAATCATAAGACAAACAAGTATTTTTTTGTTTTATAATGTTTTTTTGATTTTTTCACACAATATTTTGCTTATTTCTATCACACACCCTGAGCCTTACGTTCGCCATATTTATTTACTTAGGCAATGTTGCTCAATAGAAAATCATTCAACGATTTTTTTTAAAAACAGATTCTTAATGAGTAATACTGTATTTGCTAAAACTCTGCTGTTTTTTGATTAATTTAGGTGGTTAATTTTACAATTATTTTTCCACATGTTCATTATCTAAGAATGTTTCTAAAATATTGTTCGAAAAATATAAATAAAATAAATTTTGTTTTTTAAATCCTTATTTTATACAATGTGACTTTATATTCATACTGTACATAATCAAACTAATTTCCTATTATTTTTTAATATAACGTAATCATACTTCTGACGTATTAAATCTGTCACCCGTCAAATCTACTACAACAGTGTTTTTATTTATTCAGATTGGTTAATTGCTTCTAAATAGTTCAGTGCCAGTAAACAAAGATTTAAGTAACCTTGTAGAAATACTTGTTTTTCTTGTATAATGTTCATCTGATTTAAATTATATTTTATGAAAAATGGAAACCACTCCTTTGTTGGTACGACCGAAAAAGAAATCCTTCTGGTCAAGGTGTGTTTTTATTTTTATTTAAGTGTTCTAATTTGTTGTTCTAAATTATTTCAAATAAATTGTTTTGATTTATTTCAGGTTCAATTTTTCAAGGTTTCGAAAGAAGCTATTTTCATCTAGGGTAATTTATATAGGACAATTACCTGAAGATGAATTTCCTCCAAATTATGTCTGTAATCAGGTGAGTTGTTATCAGATCTACCATTTCAACATACCTAGCTTGAAATTTTTCTAATGTTAAATATCCATAGTTATAAAATTTAACAAACAAAGTTTGTTGAAACTATATCTTATCATCGCCATGAGATATAGACTTAACTTAACAACAATAAATTATTTCACATTGTTCAAATTACAACCACCACTATGTGTAAAGTTCATAAAGATGTCTAAGTATATAATTCGGTTACATAAGGTTTACAATGTGTTAATTTTAGTTGTTTTTTGAGTTTATTTAGGAAGACTTAAATGAAATAATGATTTTCCTTTCTCCCATTTTTTATTTTTTATATGATGCATATGCAATTTTTTGTCATATTTTTCTTTTTTTCATTATATATCTCTAATTATGCAGTAAATTCTATTTTGTTGCATCAGCAATAATAATTTTTTCTTTGTTCCAGAAATATAGCTTCATTACATTCCTGCCCTTAGTTTTGTTTGAACAGTTTCGTTTCTTTTTAAACATGTATTTCCTTGTGATGGCAGTAAGTCAATTCATTCCTAGTATCAGAATAGGATACTTATACACATACTGGGGACCATTGTGTTTTGTGCTTGCAGTGACATTATTCCGAGAGGCAATTGATGATTTTAGAAGATACAGGTAAACATTGATTATTATTATTTTAATGTCAAATGTTTAGTGAAGGAGTAAAGACCAATATTTTGTGGCTCTGACATGGAAAGCAGGCAGAAAAGTTATTTATGCTATATCTGTATATATATAAAATTTTAAACTACACACTATATAAATTTTATACTTGTTGTTCCACACCAGCGTTGTTGACTGTAATATAAAATTAAACTTGAAATTTGTCAGAAATATTCCTTTAGAGCAACTGTAACTGCAAATGTCTTCCTATAACAACTGTTACTACAGCATCCGCATAAATGATATGCAATGAAAATCCATAAAATTATGAAGGATCAATATAAATATCCTATAACCATCTACATATCATACAATTTGAAAAGGTTAAGTTCCCAAGTTGATACCTGCACTATTTTTAACAAACAAAACCCATTTCATGTATAGATATAGTAATGTTCTGAGTAAGTTATCATCAGTTATATATAGATAAGACTGCCTACAAGCACATTAGAATAAAATTTATGCTTAAATAGGCAAGACTTCTGTATAAATAATACAAAAAAATTATAATTAATGTTTTTATTTTTGTTATTATTAAAACTGTAACTTTGAACACAGATAGTTGTCATAATTGTAAAGTCTAATGAAAACTTGAATATTTATTAATTTGATAACAATTTAATGTGTATTTTATTAATGAACTAGCAGTTCAATGAATCAAATTAATGATAAACTGTATTTAGAGCAAACATAAACATTATCTTATTGAATGCAATTGTTAGAATATTAAATGTGTAATAATATTCCGTTTATTTGTGTATTGTCACCTATTAATTTCTACAAAACCTTTTAGACGAGATAAAGAAGTAAATAGACAACACTATGAGCGCATCATTTTGGATTCTACTGTAGATGGTTATCGTCCATTTTACACAGAACATGTACCTGCATCAGCTTTAAGGGTTGGTGACATTGTTATGTTACACAAAGGTCAAAGAGTGCCTGCTGATATGATATTACTAAGAACAAATGAGACAATGGGCACTGTCTTTATACGCACAGATCAACTGGATGGGGAAATTGATTGGAAATTAAGGTAAATGTCTTCCATTCTATGATCCCATCTATTTTATTGTGATTATATATCCCCCAGAAATTTAAAATAAGACAGAACATCTGAAACAGAAGACATTGCTAACTAATCTAGTAAAATTATTTAACTATTTTACTAACTTAGCAATATCTAAAATATGTGTATAAATACTTCAATATTAAAACTATCCAATAAGTATAAATGATGTTTACTATCAATATATAGATAATTAATGATAAGATATATTTGTTTTCCTCAAAAAGAAAAGGTATGCATTAATGTTACAATAATGAGCAAAAATTTTAATTATAATGAAGTATTATGTACATTAAATATTAAAACTCAAAGATATTTCAATGTGTCATTAAACATTGTCAATACTTAATATGATTTTTTTTTAATGACATTTCAATGAGGAAACTGATTTTTAAATAAATGTTTAAAAAATAACCATGGGAAATAACAAATGTGTGTATAATTTAGATTATCACTGTAAAATTATTATTATAACAAACATGTTGTTTACAAACAACATGTTTCAATAGTATTTATTGCAATGATAATATTTTAGATTCATGTTTTGTGAGAGATTCCCAACAGCATCTTTATTTTTTATTTAATCTAAATATGTAATGTTTGCAGTAGTGACAAATATTTGATGGTAGAACTCTATTGTTATAGACTTCTCAGTATAGACTAACAGAAACAATACTGTGTTTTGGTTTGAAAGGCACTATTGAAATTAATACTTAAAGATGTATCTCAAAGCAACGAACAGAATGTACAGCGCCGCGTTGTAGTGAATTATCACTTAAAATAGAGTAAACATCTTGTTCATGTCACTGATTCATGGAATAAAAAAAAAAAAAATAACATTAAGAATTGCTGCTAATGACATTGTAGTGTAATTAACTACAACTATTTAGGAAATAATAACTACAATAAGCTAAAATTACTGTGCGGTATATAATTACTTTTGTCGTGCCATTATCTGCAAAAGTCAATTATAAAAATCTATTTTTTTTGTTATGCAGAATACCTATACCGTCAACTCAAAAGCTACCAACTGATGCGCATCTTCTGGATATAAACGCTCAGATTTTTGTTGAAAAACCTGAAAAAGACATTCACTCATTTATCGGAACTTGTATACGTTTGGATGAAGAAGAAAGAGATTCCCTCGACATCGAGAACACGCTGTGGAGCGGTTGCGTTGTAGCTTCTGGGCAGGCGACAGGCTTAGTTATTTATACAGGTAGTGTTTAATATCGTTCTCTGTAAACATCACATCTAATACTTTTGTAAAGGCATTAGTATCTCTTAATTAGCGTAGCAGCTCGCTGGCCTAATGAATAGAGCGTGCGACCTTCATTCCGGAGGTCGCGGCTTCGTACGTCGACATGTATGATGACTTTAATATTTAAGTTATGTACATTTGTGAATTTTAGTAACAACAGCGAAATACAAACGGTAAAGGAAAAACATGATGAGGAAACCTGCACATGAATTAGAATTTATTCTAAGGTGTGTGTCTGAAGTCACCAATCGGCTTTGGGCTCGCGTAGTGACCATGGCCCATCGCCCTCATATTGAGCGTTTGTGTGTAATGGGGACGTAAATTGATTGTTAAAAAAAATTAAATAGTGTCTCTTAATAATACCAAGTGACTATTTTCCTCATCTCCATTGATTTTTCTAATAAAAAAATATTTCTGCTCTTTAACTTTCTACTACAAAATACTTTCAGGTAGTGAAACTCGTAGTGTAATGAATAACGACGTTCCGCGATCGAAGGTGGGCCGCCTAGATCTCCAGGTCAACGACCTCACCAAAGTGCTGTTCGTTGCAACGATCTTCATTTCATTCCTTATGATTGTGCTCAAAGGATTCGATGGGCCTTGGTACGGTTTTCTCTTCAGATTCGTGTTGCTGTTCTCTTACATCATACCAATCAGGTGATTAAAAACATTCTAGATTATTTTTAGATTTTAATACACTATTTCTTGCTTAAATCTTTCAACCCTATCAGATTTAATTGTATAATCTAAAAGTAAAACAGAAATTCCTTTCTAATATCTAATGTACAATGCGCTCACATTAAACCTTCATTTCACATTTTGCTTAGTAAAAATGAGACCTTAAATAGTTAAGCGTAACTTCCAGAATACACTGGCTTATAAATATTGACAGAGGTAACACAATAATGTTGTTATAACATAAAAATTACAATAATATCTTCATATCAGCCGATAGACGTCCGCTGCTAGTGCTAGGCCTGCCCAAAGATAAAAAAAAATAATTTAGTCGTAGTAAATAGTTTTGAAAATATGCTACTACTATTTAATATCAACCATACAGGACCTCGAAATGGAATGGAACCAGGTACCTTCGTGTTACAGCGTAAGTGGTTAGCGGTGACACCAGAGAATAATTTACAGCAGTTCATTTAAAAAACTTTGTATGGTTTTACTGGTCTCTGCCTAAATAGGTATCACCGCAGCTCCTACTTCTGCCGCTAAACATTAGTGTGCAAACATTACTTTGTTCAGGTATGAAGGGTGCTATGCCTAGCGTAATTACTGTGGTAATGGACTCAACGCCTTATGTCTTAAGACGACGAGCACAATGTGGTGCAGTGGTTAACATCCTAACTTGTGGCATATTGTTATGGGTAGGTGTATCACTTGCAATCAGTCCAGTTCGACTTGTCGCTTCGATGAATAAAATGTTTTTTTCATTGTAAATAAAAAATTAAAGAGTTATACGGGATACGGAAAATATCATGTAGTTGTTGACCTAAAGAGATATGTCTAAGTAAAAGACAAAGATAATTTATTCCCGCTTCAATCTAGTAACCCACTTTTGATAACTAATAATAGATATCATTATTAACCTCTGTATAAACAATTTTAAGTACATTTAGATGGTAATGGTATATATCAGTATACTAACAACCGAACTTCGATTATCGGTAACCTTAAACTGCTAACTGCTGCAACAATTAAAGTAATGATCTCATAAAGCCCAATAGCTATGATCTGTGAAAATGTTTCAAAATATACCTGAACTCTCTTAGACTTTCTAGATTCAATGAAACATCTTATTTTGCTTATCCCTCTTTTTCAGTGACATACATCTAATATTGAGCTAGGTGGCCCTTCCGATCGGCCTTCGCTGGATCCTTGACCTTGGATCCAGTGGAGGCCGGTCGGTGCGTGTAGCAGGCGTCGTCTACAGACTGATAATAATACAAAAAATTGCTATTTTATATATATTTTTAAATGCATCAAGAAATTATTAAAACAACATCGAAATAATTTATTCTATTTTTTATTGTTGATAGTCTGCGAGTGAACCTCGACATGGGGAAAGCATTCTATTCGTGGACAATACAACGTGACAAATTGATCGAAGGCACAGTGATGCGTTCCACCACCATACCTGAGGAACTGGGCCGGATACAGTACCTTCTAGCAGACAAAACGGGGACATTGACTAAGAACGAAATGGTATTCCAGAAATTACATCTTGGCAATGCACTGTTTGATAGAAACAATTTTCACGAGGTACAACCAAACAATTTTTGTATTAAAATTTATAACAATTCTACTAACAAATTATGTAGTAATAAATAAACATCCCATTCTACATTCCCACAGCTGTGACTCAGAGCTGGCATACATTTTTAACTTGTATGAGGAATGCTTCATTTCCGGTGTGAGATAAATTGCAAATATATCTAACATTCAAGTATAAAAATAACCGTAAAAACATATGAAGACATAATTGAAGGTATCCTTCATTTATGTCATTGTGATATAGACTTATAATAATAGTTTAGATGCTAACAGGCACAGGTTTGATTCATACTGAACTAGAACTTTCAAAAAAATCGTAGCTGAAAAATTTTTCAAGAACCGAAAAAAGACTTGACTCCCTGCAGAGAAAACATTAATGAGTTATTTAAAAAAATTAATCTTAACCATATTACGATTATTATTTACGAAATTACACTGTAGGTGGAGGCGTTTCTAACGCAATACGTAACTAACGATGCCCCCTCACTGCCCACGTCGCCGAGCAGCCTCCAGGGCGAAGTGTCAGCGCCCACGCCGCGTCAGATATGGGAAGTCGTGCTCGCGATTGCACTCTGTCATAACGTGACACCCGTTTACGACATTGACGACCAGCGAGCTGATGAGGCACAGTCAGGTAAAACAGTTACTTTATTGTTTAAATTAAATGAGAAGAATCGTCAGTTGTATTAGATATCTTCTAGGTTAGTCATAAGTTAATTTAAATTTATTAATATATATCAACACGTCCAATGGAAAACAAGATCCTTCTCAACTGTGAAATTAAATAAAAGGTGCTATGTTTGTTGTGTAGAAGAACAGAAATCTAGGCTTTTTGTCTACTGCATTAAGTTTGGTTTAGTGGATATCGCATGATAACAAACGCTGTTATTCTTGTAAAGTTTTCTTTTTTTCCTTTCCTAATTTATTTCTGCAAAATTAGATGTTATTTATGAATAAAGGACGTGATATAAAAATTATCGAACTCTTTGGCATATTATTAGCATTGTGTATTACATCTAATGTTGTTGCCGCAGACATGGGCAGCTCAGTGATGTCGGAGAGTTGTGGTGGTGCTGTGCCGCAACAGCAGCTCTGCGATTACCAGGCCGCTAGCCCTGACGAAGTCGCTCTCGTCAAGTGGACCGACATGGTGAGACACAAAACTTTGATCACTATTTTTCAATTTTACTGCTATGTACTAAAACTAAACAATGAAGGTCGAAAATTAGTATATTTCAATATGAACGTTCATATTGAAAGCTATATTTTTGAAAAAAAATAATGTCTGTATTTTTTATATTTACTGGTTTATATTATCATTCTATATATAATATATCAAGGACTCGTCAGGTGAGATGAAATGTAAACTTTAAATAAAAGCTGTAAACACTATGATAATTATGACACGAACACATCTGTCACTTAAGTCCTCTATTGATCATAGCTTTTGCAAAGGCACTGGAAACGTCGCTATAATAAATAATGAAAAAAAACGCACCAGAATCCGTGAAATTTTATTTTATTGAATTTAAAAAAAAATCATTTGCATTGACAGATGGGGGTGTCGCTATATAGAAGAGACCTGCACAACATCTCGCTTAAACTACGCGCAGCCAATGAGATAATGCACTTTAACATACTACAGGTCTTCCCGTTTACCAGCGAAAGTAAAATGATGGGTATCATTGTGCAGGTACGTTTATATAGTGCCGGTAAGAATCATGCAGGTCGAAAACCCTGTTAAGTGCAAACAGTAGTGTAGCTAGTCTAATTACTGGAGTAACGGGACTTAACATCTTATGTCTCAAGGTGACGAGCGCCACGTTGCTATGGGCAGGCGTATCAGTTATCATCAAGTGAACGACTCGCACGTTACATCGCGTCGTTGAAAAAAAAAAAACTAAAGATATCATTCATTATCGTCATCATTATCAGCCGATGGAGTTCCGCTGCTGGATACTACTCACCATAAAATGTCTCCCGGTCCATTCAGTCCGAAAACTATTATACAAACTAACTAGTAATGTTAATTGTAACAGTGTCTTAAAAATAATAATACCAAAAATAATTAAAAAAAAGTACTGGGTTTAAATATTTGCGCTGGGCCACCTCAGGGTGAGGCATGTCCGATTATAATAATATAGTGCTTGTCATGTTTAGATTGATTTAATATTGTCAATGTTGTTCAGACTATCAAACGGCGTTTAAGCCTTAAGCCTAGATATACATATTTACATTTGCATCTATATAATTTAGGAGGAAAACTCTGGTGAAATAACGTATTACGTAAAAGGAGCCGATGTGGCCCTATCAAAACTCCTGAACTCATCGTGGCTCAGCACCGAATGTAGCAGGCTGGCAGCTGACGGCCTTAGAACCCTAGTAGTTGCAAAAAAGACAATGTCCAAAAACGAATATTTGGAATTTGAGGTAAGACTTATTTCGCTAGCAGACGCTGTGTCAACAGCTTTATTAGACCTTAGTAGTAGGCTTTAGCTTTAGTAGTCGAAAATTTCCGTATGAATCGGTTCTCCTCCCAAGAAGGCACAGTACCTATTAATAATCTGCTCTCCCATAATCTAAATAAAGGGGTCAATCGCTGAATGGGTTAAATAAACTTTATTGAGTAAAGTACAGCACTGTCTAAAGCTGCATATTACGTTTCCAAAAAAAAACACAAAATGTTACAATAGAAAAAGTAATAATAAAACCTTTAAAAAATACATAATGTAATCAGTATAATTTATATTTCATAAGACTATGTCAATTTATACCATAAATTTTTATTTCACATTATAAAAGAGCGAATACAAAGAGGCCCGATTATGCCTGACAAGCCGTAGCGAGAGGACAGCGGCCGCTTTGGCGGGTCTGCAGCGCGGGCTGACTTTGCTGGGTCTCACGGGTGTCGAGGACCGGCTTGCGGAGCACGTGCCTCGTACCTTGGCAATGCTGAGAGCGGCTAATATCAAGGTACTCAATTCTTTTAACAACAATTTTTAGTTAAAAGCTAAATACAGTACTATACAATATTAAAAACTAATTATCTATAAAAAATACTATAGAAACGTAACAAGTATCTACAGTAATTTTTGTGCAATTACCTTCAACATAAGAGAATAAGACGAAAGTAATTCCTGCCTGTAGTAGAAGATGATTAATAGTATTCAAGTAAGATGGCTTCGAAGGTACAGCCCTCGTCGTTCAATGAGTTAGCTAAAGGTGGACGTTGAATTATATTGTATCTTATAAAATTACTACAAGAGTATAGAACAGTCATCTGAACAAGGATAGCGATAACGTAGGACGAAGCCGGTTGATTAATAATTTATACACAGATCTGGATGTTGACTGGTGACAAGCTGGAGACAGCTCTATGCATTGCGCGCTCGCTGCATCTCGGCGGTGGCGCGCGCTGGTTAACCGCCGCCGAGTGCACGACGCGCCGAGATGCTCACCATCTTCTTCGTATACTAGAGAACGCTGACGACACCACTGACCTCATAATTGAAGGGGAAACACTTGAGGTGAATTAATTTTACAATCTATTTTCATCTTATAATCTCAGGTATGCCACTTATTAGTGTTACCGCATACTTCTCTTAACTTTCTCACATCCAAAAATTCTGAAATCATTTTTCCTTCACCATTCATAATACGAAAGACGAGGCGAAAATCTTTGTTTTAAAATGAACATCATAAATAATAAATATGATGATGGCAACAGGTGTGCCTTCAATCGTACGAGGAGGAGTTTGTGGCGGTGCTTCAGCGATGCAGCGGAGTGGTAGTGGCGCGCTGCTCGCCGACGCAGAAAGCGCGGGTGGCGAGACTGCTACGCGCACGCGGGCATGTCGTAGCGGCCGTAGGCGACGGCGGGAACGATGTCGCCATGATACAGGAAGCGGATATCGGTTAGTGTTAGTTCGATTTGAGAATGCAATCGCAATGAAATATGAAATGCAAAAGCCACTATGTCCGTGGAACATTTTTTGTATTTATAATGACCTAATATATACTGTGCCGACCCCACATAGCTTAGAAAAAGGCAGGTGGAAGAAGAATGAGCTAATAGTTGACTTCAATTTGACTTAAATGCTAAAACGTACTCGTTCAAAATACTCCAACGTTCATATCAGACTTGTGATATTTTGCTAGTACTGTGTTGTGTAAGCGCAGGATGACGAAAAAGAGGTCTTTGGTGGTGGTCTTCGTCCAGCAATGGACATAAAACAGCTGATGGCAAAGATAACGTTTGTTGGTCCAGGCGTAGGTATAGAGGGCGCGGAGGGTCGTGCAGCGTCGCTCGCGGGCGACGTGAGCGTGCGTGCGTTTTCGAGCCTCGCGCGGCTGTTACTAGTGCACGGGCGACGCGCTGCCATGCGCTCAGCCGCGCTCTGCTTGTTCATAGTGCACCGCGGGCTAATTGTATCCACTATGCAGGTAACTATACAACTGCCTTATTTACTACATATGATATACTTAACAATATTTACGAAGAGACAGCTTACTACTCTAACGTCAACTTAAGAATTCCACTTTTATTAGCTACCTCTCTTCCTACCAAATACAAAGGAAATAATAATCCATTGTCTTAGAATATCTGCTCATTTTTTTTAGTTACTGTTACATTTTTCCCTTAAAATAAATAGATAAAAAATTTGTTTTCACGATCTTTACGGACGAAAACCTTTGTACTAATAAAAATATATTAAAGGCAATTTAAGTTGACGGTTTGGACAGAGATAACAGGAGAGGTGTAAGGGTTCCCGCACAACAACACAAAAGATCCAAGCTAACTTCATCTGCTTATTGTGTACCCTGCTAATCAACAAATGAGGCTCTGGCTCCGACTAGCCCGCATTGGGCCAGCGTGGTAGGAATTAGTCCAAATCGCCTCATATGAACCCCTTACAAACGGCGACCCCAAATGTCCGGCGATGCACGCTGCGTAGGACCGATCGAAGTGGCGGTCTTTGAGCAGGCCTATATACAGCAGTGATCATCTGCCAGCTGATGATTATGACAGCAACAAGAATGTGGGGTCTATTTTACGAATTCTAATTACAAAGTCTGCGTCATGTAATGGACCTGAAAATTCTGTTCTATTTGCAGGCAGTTTTCTCAGTCGTCTTCTACTTTTCATCTGTATCACTGTATCCCGGTTTCCTCATGGTGGGCTACGGAACGGTATTCACTATGTTACCGGTCTTTTCCTTGGTGAGTATATTCTTCAGTCTCTTCAGTGGCAATTGCATACCGGTAAACGTGATGTTAATAGAGCGCTGTAAGAATTAGTGAAGCTCTTACGAAATAGACGATGTGGAAATTTTTTGACTGATTGGTGCACCAACTAAATAGTCTGCGCTAGCTACCAGTGCTGATAATTCATAAAAATATCCTTTGTTAAAATTAATGACTTTCTAGGTTGCTTTATAATACAACATGTTTAATATTAAGGTCCTCGACAAGGACATCCCGAGCTCGACGGCTCTCCAATACCCGCAGCTGTACCGACAGCTTTCAAAAGGAAGGCAGCTATCATATAAAACCTTTTACATATGGATTGGGATATCCATATATCAAGGTATTCAGTTTTACTCATACCTCATTCATTTCAGTGCTTTACTTCTCAAAAAATATGTATACAAATTTCTTTCATTATGGGGCAAGCGCTAAGCTATCTAATATGCTGGCACTTGAGTCCATTCCTTTGTTACATGTGGTAGAAAGTGATTGGTAGAACTTGGTTTCGAAACCGCCTTCTCAATATCGATCATTTTATAACTCCGGTTCAAATAATAATCCTGTAATTACGCCTGATGACGTGTTTAATATAAATAAAGAAGTCCATTACGCAGTGTTTATAAAGTAAACATGTACACGAGTGTGTACGTACGCGTGGTACGCGCCATTCACGTACCATAACGCGTACCTTCTTTGCTGGTGTGCGAACCTGACTACATACATCATTCATATGCAGCTAAGTGTGTCAGTTTGTCGCCGATAGCTTATTCGTTTATTGCGTAACAGTGCCAGCCAATGGAGTGTAGATGGGGCGGAGTTCAAATACTCCATATACACTAATATCATGCATGCAATTATCATTGTTAAATTCAATTTCCATAATGATTAAATATTCATAATAATTAGATTTTAATGTAAAACAGCTGGTCATGGTCATATACACACATACATTTTCACTGATTTAATTGAATTTCCACGACATATCATACTAGAACAGCAGTCAATTCTCTTATACCAGTTAATGTTTATATGAAAAGTAGATGTACATTTTACAGGTCTATTACGTAAACAGTATCAGATGAGCTGTGAGATGTTTAAAATGACTTGCAAGCGCTTACATATTCATAATGTAGGTCTATCACATACCATATATCATAGTTAAGTACCATCAATCCGTTTAATTTTGTTGTTCATATAGTTTTAGGATTCTGATATGAAAGGCTCTGTAGCTAATAAAACTATTAGGTTTATCTTAGGACTAAATACGACGGGCCGACGGCAATAGTATTATCTATTACTAGTACTAGGAGATCGCTTTGCTGCATAAAAATCTTGATAACTCATGCATATAATTTATAGGGGGTGTGATCATGTACGGCGCACTAGTTCTATTTGAGGACCAGTTGATACATATTGTGGAGATAAGCTACACTGCCCTGATACTCACTGAGCTGATCATGGTGGCACTTACTGTCGTCACTTGGCACCGACTCATGGTACTGGCCGAACTGGTCAGCCTCGCGATGTACACCGCAACGCTGCTCATATTCACCACATATTTTGGTAAGTAACCGTAAACAACATTTATATATAACCTTGTTTTTAATACACATGCTTCATCCATAACAGTCAATTTACGTCCCCACTGCTGGAGCACAGGTCTACCCTTAATATGAAGATGGTTGGGCCATAGTCCCCACGCGGGCCCAATGCGGATTGGTGACTTCACACACCTTTTTGTAATTCGCTGTTGTAACTAAAGTTCACAAACGTACATAACTTAAATATTAAAGTCATCGGTACATGCCGAGATTCGAACCTGCTACTATCGCAATGAAGGCCGCACGCTCTAACTATTAGACCAGCGAGCTACTTATAGTTTAGCGTTATATTATATTACGATCCCATTTGATATTAAGTGGTGATGTGCTCTGTGGTAGTAAGACGCACTAACCTAGCAACAGCCTATTCACTCTGTTCTTGAAGACACTGCCTTCTAATTATTATTTTGATGATGATTAATAAAAAGTAAATTAAAATAAAGTATCCCTCACCGTAACAATAAGATTGCAAGCAATAATCTCTCAACAACTAAAATTTTTTTTTTAATTATAGCTAATAAAAAAATCAAAACAGGTTCAACTGTTCAGTAGTATAAATTCACTAACAAACAAATTAACTAAGTTTTGTATGTTTAACGTTAATACGTAGTATGAAACCTATTTTTGAAGTAATGGTGAAAATAGAAAACGTGATATATTGCCAATTAATAATAAAATTTTCCGGATTCGATCCCGCAGAAAATCCGAGCACAGCTCTCTCCATTGCCCTTTGGGTGACTTTGAACTTTTTAATAACGCTGATAGAAGGGGGCGACGTCTCGGTTCCTTATGTTGCTCGAAGGACCGACAGCCGATGAGGCCTTGAGGTCCTCGAGTGGCGCTCGCGTATCGGTAGATGTAGTGGTGAGAGGCCTCCCACAAAGTGGACCGACGATCTGGTAAGAATCGCGGGAAACCACTGGATGCGAGCAACAACTATCGATGTGGAGGTCTTTGGGAGAGGCCTATGTCCAGCTGTGGACATTTATCGGCTGATTTACTCTTTTAATATAGGCCATACTTTTGTTTCTATTCTTTTAGTACTTATAAAATAAAAATTATATAAGAAAATTAAGACATGACAATTGCATCTTGATATTTTACGTTCAAAATCATCACATTATAACTAAAGGCAGTCAAGCTAACTAGTCTCTAATAAATTTTTTTTATTTCAAATAAAAGAATTTTTATCACTGGCCTGTTGTTAACAATCGTCTTCGTTCTCAGACGCGGATTTCATACGACATTGGGACTTCTGGTGGAAGGTGACGACCATAACCCTTATCTCGTGCCTACCCCTCTATATCGTGAAATTTATGCACAGGAAGTGGAGAGACCGCCAGTACAAAAACATTAAAAAATAACGTTTTACATTAACATTTACTGATAGTAGAAAAATCTACCTTTAAACTACGTTATTATTTTTTTATCTAAGTTAATAATAAGTATTGTTAATTGAACTTTAAAGTTTTACTAAGTGATACACGAAAGTAATTACATGACAAACAGTTTTATTGTATTCCTTTATTTGCTAATATACTGTATATACTTATGTATGTATATAAATGTATAATAAATTCAGTTATTCTTCATAAAGTATTAACTATACTCACAGATATAGCTTTAATATATGTGAATATCAAAACAGTCTGACGGGTATATAACGTACATATGTTGAAATTTTGTTAAATATAACCATAATGGTTATATGTATTATTTATTGTATTATTTTTAAGTTATTCCGAAGGTACAAACGTTCTATTTGAATCAATTTAGATGATGCATGCACTGCAGTTTTCAACATAAATAGATTATATTGAATTGTAATGGCTATAAAATTTTTATACCTTAACATCTTTTCTAATTCTAGACATTTGACATAGGTCTCCAATTGGACACACTTTCCTACTTCTTCAAACTTTAAAAACCTTTTAAAATTATGATCACAGTAAACTTTTTCAGACAACAAATTTCGACTAACTCGATCTTTTATGTATTTATATTTATTTAAGGTATTATTACTCTCATAATTCCGTAATGTGTATGTGTTTGTGCTCCAAATGGGACCAGTTCGTCATTAAATGGCATTAGTTATATGAATAGGCAAATTGAGCTGTTAATAATTTTGTTAAAACATCCTTATAAAATTCTTTCTTTTTGTATAAATTATTTTTCCAAAAATTGTTAATTCTACTTTAGCTTATTGTTACGTCATTGTTAAGTGCATAAAATTATATTCTTTCAGTAAATGTGTGCAATACATATGTAATGACGGAATGTAAATGGAGGAGTAACATTAAAACTTTAAACATACTTTGACATGACACGCATATTAAATTATTTGAATTTTCGTTCTTTTAAAGAACACTCTCTCCCCGTATAAGATGTGGGATAAAATATCCTCATGTCCTGTTTGACCGCGGCCGCGCTATTTGTGGGTACTAAGGAAAGAATAGTTCCAGGGAAAGTGCAGTAGTTTACCCTATCACCGTTACCTCAGCAATATAGACTGGCCACGATTAATGCATTATTTTTGTTATCAAATCATTTGTAGCATAGAAATATATGCCAGACACGACCATAAAATATGTATAAGTTAAAAAAAAACAGCGCGCTTAATATTTCTATTACTCTCTTCTCTCATCGGAAGAGAGTAATGAACACAAGGAGCCTTCTGAATATTTTTATCGAAAAACGATTATTGTCATTCTAAAAAAGTATTTATATTATATGTTTTAGATTATCGATTTTTCTTTATAAGTTTCTTATTGTATTGTTAGTATTAGTATAATTATACATATTTAACATTTTGTATTCGTACTGTGATTAAAATTTGTGTAGTTTTATTTTAACAACCTAAGAATTTATTTTATAGATGTTGCCTGTACACAGACGCCTTTAGAGAGATTTATTGTGTCAATAAAAGTGGTACAAAATGCGTTACATTGTGATATCTACATTTATTTTAAAGCATACATCTTATATTTAACTATGCCCTATGGGAAAATATTGTGTACCAAGAAAAATTGTTTATTATTATCCAAGTTTTATGGTTGGTTTGTATTGATATAAATAAAGTAATAAATTATGTAAATTAAAAAAGTGCTTTCATTACATCGATGTTTTTGTCGTTTTACTGAAGATAGTGAAGTAAACTCGCCCAAAAAAAATTGGCAGTCGGACTATTGATGTTGGTCTTGATTAATAGCACTAATCTCGTGGTTAGTGATATGTGGACTAGAAAAACTCCCCTACAGTTAAAGTTGATCTAAGAAACGACCCTCAAAATAAAATTTACTTTATTGTGCTCAAATTGATTAAAACCACTTTATAAATTTTATTTAAGAGGCCTTAAACTAATTACGGGACTTATATTGTAGAACCAAATAAATGTTTTTTACAATTAGGTACACTGGCTAACCTTAATCATAGTAATAAACTTCGAAAATCACTTTATTGTAACCACAATAACACGCAGTGTTTTAACATGGTAATCTTGAACGGGAAACCTATCAATACAAAACCATATTAGCAAAAAACCAAGAAAAAATTGCTTCAATTTTCTTTTTTCGCAAATGTTCTTATAAACGTGAATAAACATCATCCGAGCAGGACATAACTTTAATTTTATACGGCCAACAAAAAAAATATCATTTCCTTTTTTAACACTTTATAAAATAAAATACGTCTTAAATAATAATAATTGCAATTAAAATCTTACTAACAAAATAATATAACTATCAAGACTTAATCTGTTAGTTATTCTCAAGTTAAACGGCCTGTTTCAATGTTTCGAAGGTGGTGTTGTGAATGATGTAACGTCCATTTCCGTCCCGGACGTTGTTGCTTGAGAATTCTTAGAAGCAACACGTCGGGCCCACGACAAATCACGTGAACTTCTTGATTTACGACAACGTGATTTCGAACTGTCTGAAGTTATAGATCGTTCCGATGACGAACTCCCTGACCAAACTGAACCCGAATCCTGTTGCTCACGACCAAAAGTAATGGTCGAATAAGAATTTGTATTTGTGGAATATACTTGTTGTGATCGATTTTTACTCGCATTTTTGACAATTTTTACTTCGGATATAGATGTTTCTATTTTCGGGGGACTTTTGGCTCTGCTGCTTGCTCTAAAATTGTTAGACTCTATCTCTTCACATCCGTCCTTTTTAGAAGGCGGTGTTGATTCAGCTTGACTTGTATCTTCATTATCGCTTATTATTACTGCCATCATTTTTTCAGTATTCTCGTGAAAATCGTAAACCTTTTGAGTTTTCACGGAACCCCGAGAAGACGATTTTGTTCTTGTTGGCATCCGCCTTAACCGTGCCCGATCGGTACCCGTGCCATAGTATGAAGAACTGTGACGAGATGGTAACATAGCAGGAATAACGGATTCTGCTTTTGAATACATCATTTCTTTTATACCGGGGCCGCGGTTCGCGCGGGTTGTGCAATGGCAAGCATTACTATTACCAAGAATGAAGCTATAACACATTTGCGAGAGACATATAACAATAGCGGCCAGAATAATCAGGATAATATATAACTTTGGGGTCCATTCTGGATCCATATACAAATAAGTTTCACTGAGTACTTTCCAGGGATGCCATTTGGAAATTACTCGCTCTTCTTCCTCAAAAAGGTTACGACGCGATAATCCTTTTCCATAACTTTGTACTGCAGCGGCTATGCGCAAAACTCCACCGTAAGCAGAGTAAAGTTTTTCATCAGCTAGACGTGGGGCTACATCTTTTTGCATCCATTGCCACATTTCATTATTGAAATTTAAAAAATCACTGTGTCGACATGTGTCTGGTGAATTATTCAAAATACACCTGGTTGCAGTTGTATAATACTTCAACAAAATGTTTTCTGATCGTGGTGATACCAAGCTAACGAGGCCACCAGATTTAAAAGGTAGAGCTATAGCTGACGGTTCGTAATCATCATCTTGTTTAGGCTTTGGCAAATGAATGCAAGAGTTTGCGTCTCTCTTTGTGACGAGTCCTGAGCAAGAGTTAACATGCTTTCCATGTCCAACAAATACCTTGACGACGCTTAAATTAGCCCACTGAGGAATTCGATCAGGACGGGCCCAACCTAATCCTTGAGTATTTAGAAGTATTTTTATGTGTTCCAAAAAATCATGTAGACCTCTTACATCTCTATAAGGTACATAGCCAGCGTAATATGAAAACCTCGCTGTAGGCAATATTTCTTTTGTCAAATGAGCGCCTATAGTATCGGCGAGAGCAGCTTTTAAGAGTACAGCCGAGTGTGAATCTAAGTTTTTATCAATAGAACGTAATGCATGACGAAAATAACTAAGAGTTCCTCTTAAAAATTTACCGTCGATATTTTCTGGATTAATATTTGCTGGCATTGCCTGTTCAAAAATCTTTCTCGCTCGTAATTTTGCCAGTTCGTCTTCGCTCCAACAATAACTCCTAACTTGCTTGTTATAAAAAATCGTTGATCCATAATGTGACTCGGAGGCATATGATGCTTTTGTTGATATAAGTAATATTATAATATAAATCATAGAGAAAAATGTGGTAAATTTGATTTGACTTGAAAATGTATTTATCAGTCACGCTGTTGTCAACAAAAAGTCAACGAATAACATATTAACTACAGAGACTAAGATTACGTTTTCCATATATCTAGTCCTATCAGCTGTGATATAGAATTGTCACGTTTTCACCTGTTTTTGAACATTTGTTTACTATAAATATATATATTTATTATCTAAGTGGTAAGTTTCTTTTGTACTCGCAGTAGGTTTATTGTGTGCTTATAGTGCGATTAATAAAGAGAAAGAAACGTAAAAATTTATAATAAATTGTTTTACTCACTGTCTCGAAATATTGAAGATCTGTTAATTGAAAAAAGAAAATGATTATTGTTCTAAAAAAAGTTTAATCTTATTCTCTTACAAATAAACCAGAACCAAACACTAAATTATTTTTTAATAATATGTTCAATACTCTCTTCATAAAATAAAACATTTAACGTTATTCAATATGTCTGGACAAATGTCTTTGGAGAAGGCCTGTGTCCAGCAGTGGACGTTTATTGCCTGATGATAATGATGAAAATGTCATGACAGTAAAATCGACTACAAATAACGAATATACTTCTTTAGACTTTAATGATAATTAAATGTACGCAATGTGTAACTAAGATAAAAATCTTCAGCACAAGTGGCTAACGTGTAAAATAGTATAACTTTAAAGTATTATATACTTGAGTTTTAAGCTAGACCACCTTATGAACATACGTAGAAACAAATACCTGGTATTGAAACCTCGGTATGAGATTGCCTCTTTTCCTTAATTTTTTCTTTATAACAACAAAATAAAACAACATCGAAAGCGAACCTCTCTGTGAAAACATATTTATAGTAATACTAAAAATTTAACCAAAATTTCTTATATTTTTATATGACAATATGATTAATCTGTTAAACAGATAAACGTCAAAAATACTGGTTAAGTATTTAAGTCATTGGTGTTAAAGTTTGATCTATGTACAAAAGGCGTTAGAGCAATGTTTATAAATTTAAAATTTAAAATCAATTAACTTGTCTATTTTTCATCATAATAATATACGCGCAGTTATTTTTTTCATAGATATATAGTCCGTATAATCATTAAACAAATCTAAAACGCAGATATTCTTTTACGTTGTAACCTATGTTAAAGAATAATAATAAATAATGTCTAGAGTAAGTAATTTATATTAATCTAATTTTACTAGACGTAACAATTAATCAAATTTATGTACTTATAAATAAAATTGAAACATTTTATTTCGCAATGCTTGTTTTACTGGTAAAGATAAGTATATTTCCTTAATAATATCGTTCATTATTTTAATTCTATATCATTTAGTTTCACTTTTGATAATTGTATACATATCCAGTAACGCGCAATCTTGAACAAACAGATTCATTTTCATTTAAAAAATATTTAATAACCACAATGATTCCTACTAGTTTTAAGAGCATTTTTTTTTTAAATAATTGAAAATATTTATCATCATTTCTTTAAAAAATTTGTTAAAACTTATGTTTAAATAAGTAAAGTGCTACTTTGTACATAAATGTATATGCACATATATCTAAAAATGGTACAATAGGCCTATTAATTTTTAAATTTGTAATTATAATTATGTACTGGCTATTTGTTATTTTAATTAAATAAATAAAAAAATCTTTATAACATTTTAAACATTATGTATCTTTATCTGGCTTGCCTTTACTACCTTCTTACTATAGAAAGAACACAGAGAAGGGACATTATTTAATGTAAATATCCACATGTTAATCATGTCTGCAAATATTATATATACATCTGTTAAAAATGCTATAAGATAAAATTACAACTTATAAATATGCATCAAAAGAAGTGCTTTCGATATTTTTTTAAAGTAACTTACAGTACCATCCCACTTCTTTTTCCTTCAATTTTAAACCATATCTAAAGGCTCAGTGTTCAGTGATTATGTTATCAGTTTATTGATTATTTTAATCAGATAACAGTAAAAGTGAGACATTTGCAATTTTATCAAAAAGTTAGGATGTGTGTAGATAGGTATATTTTAAGTTAAATAATTTTTTAAATTTACATTATTTCATGCATAATGTTAATGTTTTACTTGTCCATTTTAAACTTATTTCCTTCAATGCCTGAAGTGTCTAGTCTTAACAATTCTTTTCACATAGTTTTCTCTCACAAGTAGATAGTCAAGGCCTTCATTGTCATCCTCACCATTATTATTTCAACTGATGGATGTCCTGTACTAGATATAGGTCTTAGTTCATTGTAATTGAAAATATATAAATGTTATATCATGAATCAACAAAAAAATTATAATTAATCTTTACTAGTGGTGGTGGTGGATGGTGGAACAATTTTATATGTATCAATTTATTGTAGAATAAATATTTCAACAATATAATAATTACTTATAATATTAAGAATTTATAATTTTAAAAATTAAAACAATGGTGCAACATTTTTTTTCATGCTTTTATGCATCCTTTTTTTTTTCAAAAAAGATCTAAATAATGAATACACACATACATGTTCAATAGAAAATGACTATGACATATTATGTATGTCATCCCAATCAGCCAATTGCTGGAAATGGGCCTCACCCAAAGATCTCCACATCTGTAGGGGTTGATAAGAAGTAATTGTATCAATAGCAGGGTGCACCATGAGCAGTTGAGGTGGGCTTGGAGTCTTGTGGGTTGTTGTGTAGGCCCAATTATTACAATCTTTAAATAATAATTATAATAACTTTTATATTATAAGTAATGTTTATAAAAGTTATAATTATTATTCATCAATGTATACAATGCACAAGAACAATATATTGTTAACTTTTGTACAAAGGTACACTAAAAGATATCTCTATAAATTGTTAAGATAATTTATTGTAGAAGAGCTGGCAGCTATTGTCATTTTGTATTTTTATTTAATAAGGCTTTATACAAGTAATGAAATGAGTTTATCCATAACAAAAGTAAAACTAAAGTCTCAAATTATATATTTTCAGGATATTAGATCATATTTGACATCGAAAACAGTTGTGAAAGATGATGACAGTGATGTTATACCTGAATCCCCACAAATGCAAGTTAAAAATAAGGTATTATTTTTTTATAAAAATGAGTATACTTGAATTTTTCCCTCTTTACATTTCTGTGTTTAAACCTAAAACAAAATTAGTATTTATTTCCTTATTAACTAAAATAACAAATAGAAGGTTTTCAATATGACATATATTTCTTTTTATTGTTTTTTATACAATGATCTGAAAATGGGTGTGGGGATGGTAAATTATGCTCCTCAAGAATACTCTGATTGTAAATGTTTTTGTTTTAATGTTAATTACACTTAACTTTACACATTGACTAAATTTACGATTCCTTTTTTTATGAGTTTGATCAAATTTGTACTTAATGATGAGAAAGTAGGAAAAATTTATTATTCTCTTGTCCTGCATATTTTTGTTGAAATTTTTAATTTTATCAATTTGTTTTATTCAGCATTGTTCCAATTTTTTATAAAAAATAACTATAAAATTTGTCATATTGATGAGAATTACATGCTATTTAAATTTATACAGAACATTATCTTTTACTATAAAACAAAGATTTTAAAAAACTAGTGTATGTTTTCTTTAAGGGAAAGAAATCAAGACGAAAAAGAGCAATATCTGACGATTCTGATGAATATTCTCCTAAAAAAAAAGTTCAAAAAGTTTCCGAGATAAAACTGAGTAAAAAGGGTCAGAAATCAAAAAGTTCCACACTTAAGGAAATTAAATCATTTGATCTATTTGGCAATGGATCAATAAAGAGAACTGAGCCTTTGTTAAAAAAAACAAAGATATGTGAAACCGGAATCCATTCTGATAATGAATTTGAACTGAGTTTGCTCGATCTTGATGAAATTGAACAGTTAGAATCTACAAAGACTGCTAAGGATTCACCAAATAAAGGCAAGGATAACAATAACACAAAAAAATTAATAAAAATCATACAGAATGACTCATCTACAAAAACACATTCCAGAAGTAAAAAGGAAGAGATTAAGGAGTCTGATACTTCGAAACAGGCATCAAAAGAAATGAAACACACAATTGTTGAAAGTTATTCAAAAAATCTTTGTGATAAAATTGAACATAATGATAAACAGCAGTCAAAACAAATAACAGATTTTAGTGAATTTATTAATAGTAAGGAAAAAATGGAAGATGATACTCCCAAATTCAAAAAAAGAAAGTTAGATAAAAGTCTCAATGAATCTGGTATGCATTACATTATCTTTATGTAAATTTTTGTATTTAAGTTTCTTTTATTCTACATAGACCAGACAATCAAAATGTTCACCTTATGGTATATGTATGCCCATAACAAAGGGATGTAAGCAGTCCCACACGACAACTCACTGGACCCATGCCAACCTCATACTCATGATACACCCTGCTAATCAACAAACGAGGCACTGGCTCGCACCAACCGACATCGGGCTACCGTGGTGGGAAATGACCCAAATCCCTCTATAGGAACCCCTACAAACGACGGCTCCTTATGCCCGGCGGTATTGTAGGCCGCTGTAGTTAGTAGCTCGCTGGCCTAATGGTTAGAGCGTGCGGCTTTCATTCCGAAGGTTGCGGGTTCGAACCTCGGCATGTACTAATGACTCAATATTTAAATTATGTACATTTGTGACCTTTAGTTCCGACAGCGAAAAAAAAACGGTGAAGGAAAACATCGTGAGGAAACCCGTACTCTGAAATCATCTTTGTGTGCGTGTGGTGACCCCAATAGTAGCAACAGGCCCGCACCCTGTTATATGGGCCCTAATCTCACCACACCTGGCGAAAAGTGGGTGTTTATTCGACTCTGCCTAACCCTACTGGGAAAATTAAGTGATAAAATATAAAAAAAAAAATATTGGAGGCCATGCTGACTGTGGACCAATGAATGTGAAGTTCTTTGGAGAAGTCCTATGTCCAACAGTGGATGTCTATCGGCTGATGATTGAACAATGTAGTGTTGAATGAGACAACAAATACTGCACCATATTGAGCAAACAGATTTAAAAAAAGAATTTATATCTTGCTACCCAAGAAATTCTACTAGCTCTAATGCCTCTCTGTCACCATCTTCCTAACTTTAACTGTCGTAATTATTCAAACTGTTTCTGTTTCATATCTATCATAATATTTTTCAGTTCTTACTGATGAAGAAAAACACGAGAGGAGAATCATGTCCGCTGCATTATACAAGAATTATTTAAATAGATCTGGTCCTAAACATTTAGGTTCAAAACAGATTCCTAAGGTAAAAAGACAATATTGAAATATTATATCTTTATAATTCCTTCCATGGTAGGGGTTGTTCGTTTGGTGGTTAGTTAATGGGTTAGCTTTTTTTAAATCACCTGGCTAGCATGGACCGACCATTCATTGTTAATCTGCTGCTGTAACAGCATTTCTGTGTTACAACTCATACTCACCAACTTATTATTACTTATTACGATGTAAAATTGAGGTCAACTATGTTGTAAAAATTACAAAATGGAAATTATGGTTAGCTATTTCCGAGTCCTTTCTGTTTCTGTTTTTTTTACTATAAAATGTTTATTTACAGGGAACACCTAATTGTTTAAAAAATTGTGCATTTGTTTTAACTGGAGTTTTGGATTCTTTTGAAAAGGAAGATGTAACAAAAGCCATAGCAGACTTCGGTGGCAGTGTAAAACATGCTGTAACTAAAAAAGTTTGTATTCTTTTTTGTACCAAGTGTTGGTCTTTTGTCGTAGTTCTACATCCGCCAGTCCTGATCCTTTTGTTGTGAGGCAAAGACTAAATGTTAGCTATGAGAATATTAAAAAAATGTTTTAATAAATTTTATTTACATTTATAATTACCATTAATATATTTGCATCTATATATTAAATTATAATGAATAATAACATAATTTTAGGTGACACATGTTGTTGCGGGCGAGGATCCGGGACCGGCAAAACTAGCGAAAGCGCAAGAACTGGGAATCAAGATTATTAATGAAGATGAATTCCTACAAATGATTATAGATTTTTCTAGTAGTAACAAACATAATGACAAAATGAAAGAGGAAACCAAATCAATAAAGAAACGAACAACAAAGGATCAGTCTAAATCGCTCATTGATAATAAAAACAAAGAAGTTAAAACAGAAAGTGTTACGAAAACCAATAAGATATCGAAAAGTGAAATAAAAACTGAAAGATGTGACGAAACTAAACAATCAATACAAAATAGTAAATCAGAAGGAGTGGCAGCAGTTAAAATGGAAATAGTTGAAGATATACAGGGCAAAGAGAATAAATCCGAAATGATTAGTACTGGTGGTAAATACTTGAATGATACAATACTTCTACACGATGGTGTGTTTCATATATGCAGGAACAGCACATATCCATGTACAGAACTCTAAAAGTTGTGAATGTCTATTAATTAACTGATGATGATGATTGATTACAAATATCATTTTGTGCAATGTATAGTGTCATATATTGTACTCGTGTAAGAGCTCGCTGGTCTAATGGTTAGAGCGTGCGGCTTTCATTCTGAAGGCACGGATCACACTCGGCTTGTACCAATGACTTTATTATTTAAGTTATGTCCATTTGTGAACTTTAGTTACAACAGCGAGATACAAACGGTGAAGGAAAAGATCGATCGAAACGATCGAAATTGTGTGCGTGTGGTCGCTCCAATAAAGTGGCAACAGGCTCGCCTCCTGTTACATGGATCCTAACCTGATCACATCTGCCGAAAAGTGGGTGTTTATTCAACTCTGCCTACCCGTACTTGGAAAAAGGCGTGATAATTTAAAAAAAATTTGTACTAAATCATTTGTTATTTTTAAAAATAATCTTTCCTTTTACTTAAATGTATCTGCTTTTGGAGCTGCACCATATGTCTGTTTTCCGAGGTCTATTTTTCGTTCCCGATGACACACGAGTAGTGAAACTAGACCATATGGTTCAATCGGTTCAATATCTTCATTCTTATTGTCACTCTAAACCACCTGAGAAAAAGATAAGGTGTTAGCCTATTGTTCCTTTATAATTGGCATAGCGACGAGACGAGAAAGATGAACATGTGATGGGGATCCTCGCGTTCATAACAATGTGACGCTAGTTATCATATACGATATACTACATTGTGCTATATGCCCTGTGACACAAACTTTTGAGTTTTGTTACCATAATAATTTCAAAGTAAACAGCCACACAGTGATATTGGAGCATCAGTCTTAGACGTCAAGTGTTACCTAGTTAGATAAACAAAAGTTATTTGTTGCTATATTTTAGATACAATTTTTACAACATTCTAATATTGTCGTAAGATTGTTGTATATTATTCACAGTAGTCATATTTATCTTGGTTTTTCTTTTCAGATGTTTTTAAATCTGGTGATCAAATGATTAATAACTTGTTATGGGTTGATAAATACAAGCCAAAGAGTTTAAAACAGATCATTGGGCAACATGGGCCAGCTAGTAATGTCAAAAAGTTAGTAAATTGAAGGTTTCTTTTATCATTCTACTAAATTGTTCCTATAGGCTTGCATCCAATAAAAGATGCTTATCAACTTATGATGATGAATAAATAATTCTGTTAAGCTACATTTTGCATAACAAAACGATATAAATTGAAGTGGTTTTTTTTTTATTATTTAATACATATGAACAGCCATCTTAATATTTCCACTGGTGTTACTCGGAGCATTCAGTCACAAGTTGAGAGTTAAAGCAAATGGCTTTGCACCCTTCTAGCAAAGTGTGGGTTGGTGGATATTAATCATTCATGAAAGCCTTAGGTTTTGTAATATGTCACTTTGTTTGTTTGAAAACCAATAATTTCTTAGGTTGTCAGATTGGTTGACAAAATGGTATGCTAACAGAAAAGCTAAACTACTTAAACCTAATCCGTGGGCGAAGAACGATGACGGTGGATACTATAAAGCGGCCTTACTATCTGGACCTCCTGGTGTTGGTGAGTTTTTTTATCTACAATGAAATAATATTTTATACACAAATTTCACATGAAGTTAAGTAACAATAGGATTGTGAACGTTAACGCGTTATTGCACAGAATGATCTGGCTTTCAACAGGAACAAAGCAAACCTGTCATGACCGCACACTTACAATATTAGGGGTGTAAGGAGTTTCGCCCAAGATCAAGTGCTCCGACTTCCCACCAACCCACACTGGGCCAGCATGGTGGGATAAGGCCCAATTACCCTCGACGAATTCTTCGATGTGGAGACCTATGATAGAGGCCTATGTCCAGCAGTGGACGTCTATCAGCTGATGATGAAGACGACTTACAATATTAGGGTGGTATCTAACAAGGCAGATTTAAGAAAATACTATCCACTAAACTTCATCGTGTGATTAGCCACTGAGATAAGTTAAATGTGATTGGTAATAAAAGATTTTTAGGAACAGCTGTGGTAATGATGATTCTATTGAAATAAAGTTAAATATTAAATGACAGGATGTCTGTTGAACGTAACCTTCTCAGAGTAACCATTCGGAACATTCAAACGTTGAAGCGGCTTGTATTTCGAGATTATACAAATATAAATAAACGCCATTGTACCTTGCTACAGATTATATGTTGGTTTTTATAGGTAAAACGACAACTGTATCGCTAGTGTGCAAAGAATTAGGCTTCGACGTGGTCGAATTCAACGCATCAGATACAAGAAACAAGACATTGATAAAGGAACAAATTGGTGAACTGCTGACGACCACTTCACTGTCTGCTTATGCGAGAGGTATATTATATTTTTTGTTTAATTCAGCCTATTTTGTAATTCTTTATTTATCATGATGATTACAATCAACAGTGACAATGAAAATCTGGCTTGTGTCTTAGATTAATCAAATAGAAAAATGTAATATATCCATTTGATAGGGATCCAAAGCTACGGTTCCTGATGCGAGGTTGCCATTCCATAAGATCAAAAATGTACCTAATGTCAATTGGGTCTATACATTATGTTCCTTTTGCTACTCCAGCATTGTGATTTATCACATGAGGCAATAATGCTAACTCTAATTCTTCTATGGATCCCTTTATCTCTCATTTGATCATGCATTTATTAATTGCAGTTACATGCAGTTGCAATTTCACCTCAAAAAAAGTCAACGTGTTTCAGGCTATTTAACACCGTCAATATTTTTTGTTCTAAATGTTGATACTATTAACAGAAAACTTTCTGCTATTTATTATTTAACTTTTTTTTTTAATTAAGATGAAAAATAATATGTTATTAAATAAATAAAATAAGAATGGCACAAGACTCTAAATCCAAAATCAAGGCTTATCTAATACAATATAAAATTTCAAGTTAATTATTACTTACTTCGTTTAGGTGAAATTGGTAAACAGGCTGTCACAAAGAAGCATGTTCTAGTTATGGATGAAGTCGATGGTATGGCTGGTAATGAGGACAGAGGTAAGCAAACATACACAAACATGTATATTGTATTAACTTAGTTTTACATACATGCACATGCACATGGTGAAAATAAGTCTCGCTTACTGCAGACAGCTTAAGCTGTTACAACTACATCTATTTCTGACTGTGCCTGCTGTTACTCTATATAAAAACGTGCAATCTACATAAAGACGTATTTTAACATTCCTTATAATGGTATGTTACTGTCACTCTTCTTCTTCTTCTTTAAAATCCATGTCTTTCTGATGCTGAAACTAATATTTCTTACAAATTGTTTGCTTCAGGTGGCCTCCAAGAGTTGATTGGTTTGATAAAGTTTACTTCTGTGCCTATTATTTGTATGTGCAATGATAGGAACAGTCAGAAGATGCGCTCATTGGTCAATTACTGCTATGACTTACGTTTCAAAAGGCCAACAGTGGAGCAGATTAAGGTACTGCTTGATCAAAGAAATATATTATTTCTACTCTTGCTTTAGAAATACAAACAACTTGTAATCAGTCGGTAAAGAACAAAGCTCCATGTAATGAACAGGGTGAAGCAGTACTTTATTGCGGGGCAATGACTTGCTATACAAAGAGCAAGTCCTGCCTCACATGGAGGATTGATCTTGATCTTTGGGCAGGAGCACCTAGATGTCAGCTGAGACCTTTTGACTCGATGCCAAACAGAGCTGTCAGAATTATCGGCTACCCTTTGCTAACGGACGGTATTGAACCTCTTAGTTTTCGAGAGATTTTGCCTCCTTTCGTGTGTTCTACCACCTCTATAACGGGATGTTCTGGTGAACTATTTGACATGATTGTCACGGCTACATTTCATAATTGCATCGCTCGCCATCGGGAGGGAATTCATCCTCATACCCTTGAACCGCATTGATCACGTACGGTCCGGTTATAGAGATGTTTTCACCCGAGAAGACTCAAATTGTAGAACAAGGTACCTATCGAGGTTTTCTCTAGGAGCTACAATATGAAGTTCTTCAAAAATGGCGTGAAAAGGTTTCTGCAAGGACGGTAATACGCCCAGTGATACCTTTGGTGTTACTGGCTGCAAGCCTGTTTGCCACCTAAGTGGTATAAAATAAAGAATATGTATAAATGGTAGGAACTACCAAATTTAAACTTGTTTTTTGTTTTTTTTACAGTCTGCAATGATGTCGATAAGTTTCAAAGAGAAGATAAAGATACCACCAGATGTACTGTCACAACTGATAGTTGCGGCCGGGCAGGATGTGCGTCAGACTCTCCATCTGATCTCTATCTGGGCGGCGGAACCAAAACTCGCCGACCCTGAAAGCCTGCGGAAAGATGCGAAGAATATCAAAAAAGATATCAAACTGGTAAGGTTTACGTGCAACTACTAAAATGCATTGCAATATTCATTATCATTATCACATTCTTATACGACGATTACTGTTAACCAAGTGTTTTTACTAACTACAGCACTTCTCAAACTGGAACACAGTAATATTTTCCCTCTACAGTTTGGATGCAAAGGTAGTGCTTGCGGTGGTATCTTCCAGATGGAATTAATTGCAATTGTGAATAAGGATACATGAAAGAGTTAATAGTCTTTTGTGGCAATATTTTAGGGCCCATGGGATGTAGTCCGCAAAGTATTCACTGCATCTGAACACAAGAATATGTCTATCAACGACAAATCGGATCTGTTCTTCTATGACTACAGTCTCTCACCGCTTTTCGTCCAGGAAAACTACCTGCAAGTTGTTCCACATTGTCCCAAGTAACTATTTTTTTTTATTACATGAGTAACATGTTAAATTTGTTTTATACATAAAGTTTTTTATTGTGTTTACAAGTAGAAAGTTAAACAAGAAACTTGACCATGATGATTTTGACCTCACTTGGTGTTAAGCTAACAATCAGACAGTGTATGATGAAGTGTGCTCATCAAGATACTCTAGCTCTAAAAAGTGAACAGTTGGGGCATAGCGTTGGTGTTTTCGGGTCACAATTAGAGTAAATGGTGGTAGCTAAATTCGAAAAAGTCCTACCACTTAAATACATAACATTTGACCTTGAAATCTCAGTGCTGCTCTGGCTCACTAATCCTATGAAAACCTAAATGAATGTATGCTACCAAGTCAGCTGCTTTTAAAAAAGAAATCATGGTAATGCATACGATTTAGAGGTAGTGCATAAGAAAAAAACTATCATTAAATATTTAAAAATATAATAAGCATAACATAATGCTATTCTAAGTTTTGTATACTTACAATAAAATGTATTTATTAATAATAATGTATAATATAATTCTTATTTAAAACATTACCCTCATTAGTCTAGTCTTTGGAGGAGGCCTATCTGATAAATCTCATCACATCATGACTTGCTGATAGTCTAACATCAGTATGGATCTATAGATCGGTTAATTTTAAGCATATTATTGTCAGTGAACTCGTTATATTATTTTGCAGGGATAAATTATTAGAAAAGATAAGCATAGCTGCTGACAGTATCAGCCTTGGCGATTTGGTCGAATCGAGGATACGGAGAAGTCAAGCATGGAACTTATTGCCGATTCAAGTACGTGTTACATAGATAATATATGGATTATTAGATACATCCTCAGTGAGTTACATAGGACCTCAGGCTCTCTGAAGAATCTGTCCAGGGAAGGCTTACTACCTTTCCTAGATCCCTCACTGTTCTGCGAATACCATGACACCACTTTGTCGTTTGAGCAGGTTCGCTTAATGTCGGGGACCACGCTCAAAGCTCGCGAGAGACTCTTTTATTAACTTATGTGACAGTTAGGGGTTACCTTTATTGCTTACAACTACAGGATGAAACATAAATATTATTGAGATTTAAGAATGGAACTTCTACATAGAGAAATGTGTTGGCAGGCCATGTACAGCTCGGTAATCCCAGGGCATGCGATGGCCGGTCACATGACCGGGCAAATCCAGTTCCCGGGCTGGCTCGGGAAGAATTCGCGCGCAAACAAGATACAGCGCCTTGGGCAGGAAATACACGCGCATACTAGGCTCAGGTGAGTAGCTTTTGATTGCTTCTCATCTTGCTCATTCAATAATCATCAAAAATTGCACTGGTGCGATATCTGTTGCGATGTTGTTATTGTTGATGTGGAGATATTTGGGGGAGGCCTATATCCAGCTGGGGCGTTTATTTAATAATTATAATAACTTTAAATGCTGCTAACATAATATGTCTAACTTTTAGTACATCAGGCTCCAAGTCGTCGATATTCCTAGACTATTGCACTCACCTGCGCGATGCCGTGGTGACTCCAATATTGAAAGACAGAGCTGATGGTATTACTCAGTCTTTAGAAGTACTCGAGTCGTACCATCTACTGAGAGAAGATTTGGATTCATTGATTGAATTGTCTCTGTGGCCCGGTCAGAGAAATCCAATGATATTGGTTGATTCTAAGGTAATAATTTTTAACCACTTCTCTTCTAAGACTCCGTAACAATTGGACCCATTTTATTTTATATTTAACATTTTTCTCATCTCGTTATATAAAGAAATACTTAAATCTCAGGTAAAGGCTGCAATGACACGCGCATACAACAAGCGCGCAAGTGCTTTGCCGTACGCACCGGGCGACGTGCGGCGTGCGCGTGCGCCTGCGCGGGATGACGACGCGCTCGAAGACGAGGATGACGCAAGCGAGCCGCAGGACAGCGACCCGGAAAACGACGCATTAATTAAGGTGAATCAAATATATATAGAAACTGTGACAGCTCAGTCTGTATAGTATTAATGGTCTTAAAGAGATGCAAGTACCATTCCTACTGAGCTTGAACTTCTGATCGAAGAAAACATCTCGAGGAAACCGACATGTTGCGAAAACGACTTTCGCGGACATGTAACATCAGCATTTACTGACAATGTCTTCAATAATTACATACATACATACATATATATCACGCCTCGTTCCCAGTGGGGTAGGCAGAGACCACAATAATTAGCGTACGTTTATTTTTATTATTCTATCAAGGCACAAGACAAACGGGATGTTCACATGATGTTAAGTGATACGCCTGCCCACGTTTCGCCCGGAGTCTTAAGACATAAGATATTGAGTCACGTTATCCCAGTAATTATACTAGCTACAACACCCTTTAAACTTTAAAATAGTAATGTTTGCAGAAGCTGAATTGTTACACACAGACAGAGACTAACCACCATTGCCTTTTATATCTTCTTGTTGGATGAAGAGCTTCTACTCACATGGAGAGAGTGTGAGCATACAAACAGTAGACTGTTGTAACAACTACAAACTATCGCTGCCTAAAAGAAATCGTTCCTCATTTAATTTTTATAAGAAAAAAAAAATATTTATATACAAATTAAATTCCGCTACATGTCTTTTTAATCAATATTTTTTACAGAAAAAGAAATCCAGTGATAACAAACCAGCATCAAGTAAAGAAAAACCGAGTACAAGCAAGGAGAAGAAAAAAAAGAAATAATATTTTTTCCAAAAACATATTTCTAGTACATTGTTACAAATAACTGCTGGTGAACTCACAGCTTTGTTATTACTGTTTTTGAGGAATTAATCCCACATTTAATATAACCTATTTCTTCCTAATATTTCTTGAAAATTTGAGTGTATTAATTGTGTTGTTTGAAACTTAAGCCATATGTGGCTCCTTAATCCTCCACCACTGAACAGTGTCCAGCAACAATCAGTTATGTGCTGCTCACCATGCAGCGGTTCCCCACAACATTCAATGTTTCCTTGGGCCTTTGCTAATTATATCTCTATACTTATGAACACAAAAACTTATTTTTATATTTGTCAATTAAGTTATGGGGATTAAATATGTGTCAATGTGAACAGAAACAAATAAGATCCTTTTACGATTGTCAACCTTTTACATTTTGACACAAATATCAAAATATAAATTGTAATCATCAGTATTATTTACATGTTTCATCATGAGTAAAAATTCTACTTATTTAAGTCAAAAAAGTAGATTTAGTAGTTTACAACAATGTGATATCAAAGACAAAATGCTTATAAAACATTCTGTTAAAGTTAATATACAAACTTTTTCATATAATTGTTCCCATAACAACATTTTTTATATTATCAGTATACATTGTGTGATCTTTAAAAAAAACATTTTTGCATCTAATGAAGATCAGTAGCAAATGATAATTGTAAATTTTGCCTGTAGTTTTTAAGTGCTGTATCATAATGTTGTGTTTTTATTGGTTTCCTTTTATTTTCGTTTTAATGAGAGACACATTTTAATTTTTGCAAGTATTCAAAAGTATAAAATAAAGTAGTAATGGTAGGAACCTCGTAATCATGTCATGGGTAAATATGATTGCTTCAAAAACAAAAATATTAAAAAATTATTCTAAACCACAGTTTTTTATTGGAAACCTGAAAAAGCCAAATATAGACAGAATTGAAATTAATTCAAAGTCTGCCTTTGTCAAATAAGTTGTAGGCATGAAAAAATTATATTTAAAAGTACATTAACAAGTTCTAGGTAGCTCCGCTGGCCTTATGGTTAGAGCGTGCGGCTTTCATTCCGAAGGTCGCGGGTTCAAACCTCGGCATGTACCAATGACTTAATTATAAGTTATATACATTTGTGAACTTTAGTTACAACAGCGAGATACAAACGGCGAAAGAAAACATCGTGAGGAAACCCGCACACTGAAATCATCTTTGTGTGTGTGTGTGTGTGGTGGCCCCAATAAAGTGGCAACAGGCTCGCCCCCTGTTACATGGGATCTAATCTGGCGAAATGTGGGTGTTTATTCACATCTGCCTACCCCTACTGGGAAAAAGGCGTAACAATATAAAAAACAGAAATAAGTTCTAGTCTAGTTTTGTGTTTGCTTTTCCCATACATTTCCTTGGGAAATAAGGGTGAGTTAAGTTTGAGGCACAATCCTAAGTTCGCAATATGTCAAATTAGTATTTCAGGCCTAGACTGAACATCTTGGGGAAGTGAACAAGCTGTTTGCATGCCGCATATTGCTGACCACTGGACTGATACAACATTGTATACATGTTATTTACATACAGTATTTTTCCACAATGTATAAAAATAAACAACAAGATGTAATTTCCGCAATAATGCGGTGTTGCTTAGAATCATAGATATGAAATAAATTTTATATTTAAGAGATCAAATCGTACATGTTCATAGTGAAGTAGATTTTCAGTTCAGATCATAGGATTTTGTAGCTGTTAAAACAAATAAGTCATTGTTTAGTAGATACTTTGGTGATATTAATTTGATCTTCAGCACAGAAAACCTTGTTTTATTTCACCAAGACACTGATGTATAATTCTCTTTTGATCCTAAATATCAAAAAAGTTCATCATGAGATGTTAAAATATGAAGAAGGTAGTTGTAATTGAATTTTAACAATAAATGTAAGGTAATGAGACAAAATGTTATCTCAGGTGATGATCCTAACTAGCGCCATTTTACGAACGGTTCTATCACTAACCATCTGGTGAACTCACCGCTCATCCTGTAGCTTAATTGTATAAAAAATATTAATTCTAAAAATAAAGTACCATCAATAGTGTAAGCAACTTTATTACATAATTGCCTCTAAAATCTTACAAACAATTCTATCCAATTTGGTACTAATCCTTTCGGATCTTGGCCACTCGCGGATCATCAGGCCTTATAATCATATAAACTTGTTTGTATCTTCTGTTGTCTCCATCTCTTTTTATATAATTGTTAACCCCAATTATGCCTAATCCAATACCAACAAGGGCAACGCCAGTAGAAGCAATTACTTCTGGAATTTCATTCCAACCTTGTTGAAGAAGTTGGCCTAATGTCCGTCGTGTGGCTGGAGCAGCCATTTGTTGAAAAATATTTATCTAATATTTCTTGAAATGTAATTGTTATTGGGTTAATGGCGTTTCTTGAAATGTATTAGGAATCAAATATTCTGTTATCAGTTCTGACACTGACAGTGTTTTTCTTATTTTTATTGTAACAGCTGATGACTATCATACAGCCTATTCTTTTTTAAAATTGCAGGATTCGTTTTAAGTAACAATTTTAGCTGTTATAATTTTGTTTTACTATTATACTAGCTGTTTCACTCCCGCTGCACTGGCTGTGATTTCTGCACAACTCTCTTTGGTAATGGATTCAGCAAAATCTATTCTTAGATGACCTCTAAAGGGCATAGTCAATAACTCGAGTAAATTTTAGGGTTTTACATTGAAAATTAATTTTTTTGTGTGCGTGTCTCGTGATGATTCATTGAGTATTTTTGCAAAATCTTGGTTCTTAGTCATCTTATACGTGAAATTGTTTTATTTTCTTTTAATGTTAGCTTTTCGAATTAAAAAAGTTTCGATACGAATATACATTTATTCTAGGTTATTACACTGCTTCGTTACAAAGCACAATTTTATTCTTTTAGAAAAAAATATGTCAAGTTTAAAAAAGAAATCATTGACATAAATTTAACTTCAGTAATTTGAACCAGTCTGAATTGAGAATAAGGCGTGATAAGTTTAATCAATTAAAATGCCGATGCCAAAGCATATTGGTCATGAAATAAAATTTGCTAATACTTTATTTGGTTTATTCCAGAAAGGTTGGTGGGAAATTCCAGAGGTTATGGCTTCATCCTGTATGGGTCTAGTTGGTATTGTTCTCGGAATAATTGGAGTTACCAATTATATAAAACGGGATGGAGATAATAAGGAGTTCAAATCAGTTTATATGATTGCAAGACCAGATGATCCCCGGATGTGTAATTTTAAAAATGCAGTTTATACAAAATATAAATAATGAGTTTCGTTGAGATAAAGAAAAGTTGTTTCATTGTCTTCGATTACGTGATAACCTTCTAAAAAGATATATGAATATACAAAGTGATTTTTGGGAAAGCACCTATATTCAGAAATGATTGTTTATCGTTTGATGGTGTCACTATGTCGAAAAAAGTTTTTAAAGTAATTGTATAAACTTAAACCAAATAAGTGTTGATGCAAACCGCATGTAAGAATTGAATACTATTTGGCTTAAACTTTCAATATTTACATCTGGTAGGAGCGTTAATTATTATTATAGGTTTACTTCAAATTGCGACACCAGAGCTTCAATAAATGTACATAATTTTTTTAACATTGGTAGTTTTAATTATACTTCAATGTCTTGCCTCTGGTAACATTACATATTGTAATATTTTGTGACCGCTTTTAAATGACATTGGTTGACATATAGAAGGTCACACGATAATAATCAAACATAAGTTGGCTTTTCTTAAGAATTACTAGTTTCAGTGAAGCGGTGCTACCGTGCTTAAATCTTGGAAATTGCTCTTTAGAAACTGAAATAGAAAATGAGTTCGCGTTTCGAAGTTGTTGAGCAAGGCCCTCCAATCGAAGTTTTCCAGTTAAATAAACTTTTTATCGATGATACGTTTAAAAATAAAGTCAACTTAACAATTGGGGGTAAGTGCCAAAATAAAAGTTTATTCAAAATTTTATTAATTATTACTATCAATAAGTTTTATTATTATATAACTGGAATTTAGCACTGTGTTAAAATCCATTTAGAATGATTTAAAACTCGAACACTGCAAGTTTTTTTATGATAAATATAATAAAAAAAATGTATAGTTCGTAAAAACGGAAAAAAATGTCAACATCTGCTAAAGTTGTATAAAAATAAGGTATAATTGTTTCCAAATCAAAAAGGGTGATGAAATAAATAAAAATTTGCTAGGGATAACATACTGGAGATATGTGATGTGTATTTGTTTTAAAGGGATTTTAATTGACTTAATGGTCTAGGTATTAAGCGCATTAGGCATTATTATTAGGCTTCAATGTAATTATAATTATTGAGAGTATCTTATGTATATTTATGAGTTTTTAAAAATAATTACCAGGCTTTTTGTCAAGTATGTTATGTCCAATAAAACATTATTTTTCCTGTGTGTGTTTGTACTCATTAGTTTTACTGTGCTCCTAACCCTGGTAAATAAGGAAGTATGAATTGTATGAATGTTTTTCTTCTCTCTTTTATTGTCTAATTTTGTAAAGGGTAATATAGTAGGTTATGAACACAGTAATATACACCAAAGTGTTTTGTCATAAGCTTTGAGTTGGGATATGACTCACCAGAGTAAAAAAGACCCATTAATGTTTATTCAAAGTTTCTCTTTAAACAATTTTTATAATTGAATTTTGAAGAGAAAATAATATTCTTTAAAATTTGAGCTGATTAGCTAACTTAACTGTCCTATATTAACATAAGTATATTGTTTGTTCAGCATACAGAGATGAAAATGGAAAACCATGGGTACTACCAGTTGTACGTAAAACTGAAAAGCAAATGGCAGGAGATGAGTCACTGCTGCATGAATACCTTCCAGTACTTGGTAAGTTGGATTATTAACTTAATCAAAATAGTCACAAATTTTTAGTTTCTTACATAATTTATTATATATAATCTTTGTTCTAATAAAACTAAGTATAAACTAATATTTTACTTTCTCTCTATTTATTTCGAGTTTTATGTTCTGTATGTAACACATATGTATGCTGATATTTGTACAAAGAAATACTTTCTAAACTGTACCTGTATTTTTTGTTTGGTAATTTATTCTAAAATAGAAAATCTGATGTATAAAAACTATTTATCTGGACAGTTGCCAAATATGCAGTTGTTTACGAGATACTATGCCAATAAGTTATTAATAACTGTCACCATGTTTACTTTTGTACTTTGTTTATTTTATTTTTAGTTCTGAAATGAACTCAAAGCTACAAATGTTATTGACAGCTATTAACAAATCTTCTTTTTCAATCATCAAATCAATTGTTTTCTATTGTCTCAGAGTTAGAGTTTAAAAAAAGTTGTAGTTAATTGTTTGTACAAATTGGGAATCCCCTTCTCGTTATGTGTTATTTCAATTACTTATTTATTCAGCAAACTTTCTAGGGGAGTAGGATGTTCATCTGTGGGTAAATTATACATCTATAGCTATGTGGCGTTAATGGCTATGATAAACACTACCTACACCGTATTAAGACTCATGAGGCTAATAGTGTTAATAGGACTTAATACCATAGTAATTTTACTAGTTAGTGCTTGCATCTTTCAAATCAGTACACAATAACGTTGACACTACTGTTTGGTGGCTGAAATTGCAGCTGGAGTAGTACTAGTCTAGATTATCTCTGTTAACAGACTTTTTCATCAACCGGATTGTACTGACTGCCTAGGCCTCCCACAAGTATCCTCATTGAAAGGATTGGCCCAGTATGGATTGATGGTGGAACATAGACCTTCCACCATTTAATTATTATGTGGTTTGTAATAAACCATTACTGACAAAAGTATTGATTAACCTTCAGTTTAATGGATTATTATGATATCCAATGGTTCCAATTTGCGTGTTAAGCAAACATTCATTAACTAGCTATATTTCATTTGCAATCTCCAATCTTATCTCATTAGTGTAGCGATAGGTTATCAGACCCGTACCATGGGTTGTTTTTATTTATTGAATATGGCTTTTTGATTGTTAATGGAAATGTACTTTTATGTAATAAACTATAAACTACGTTTTACGCGAACAAGTACGTTGATTACTCTTCAGTGTCATTATGTAATTTATCTTGGTGGTTACGCAAAATATAAGAAAATAGATAAGTAATGTAATTTACGTAATACTAACTGTAGATTATCATGCGAAATGTTTTTAGCAACAAAATGAAATTTTATAGTGATTTTTATTGATTTATAGTAATACTCGTCTTAAGATCTTTACTTATGGCGCATAGTCTCGTCATATGAGCATCGGGCTGGTTCACCGATTCAAAGTAGCACAGCGAGCGATGGAGAGAGCTATGCTTGGCATTTCTCTAAGGGACAAAATCCTGAACGAAGAAATTCGACAGAGAACTAAAGTTGTTGATGTAGCTCTCAAAATCTGCAAGCTGAAGTGGCAGTGGGTCGGCCATGTCTGTCATCTCAGTGACGGCCGGTGGGGTGAAAAGTCTTAGAGTGGAATCCGAATATAGATCGCAGAAGTATAGGATGCCCTCCCTTCAGATAGGCCAACAAATTCATCAAAGCGGTCGGAAGTTGATGAAAGCAAGAAGCTTAGCATCGCATTTGGTGGAAGACATTAGAGAAGACCCATATCTAGCAATGGATAAACAAAGGCTGATAATGATGATGACGATATAGTAATATTGACTTTGTATTATATATAATTGGCAGCGATATTAATAGTTTCATCCATTGAAGAATATTAATAGATCTTTCGATAGGACTCTGACCTTCTCTACGTTTTCTCGTAGAGAATGTAACCCACGACAATAAACAGTCATCGTAATATTCCCACTACTGGGACTTTAGGACTTCTCTCACAAGGAGATAATTCAAGGCCATTGATTCATCACGCTGGCTATGTGCGAGTTGATGCATGCTATATGTCCGTTAAAGCTGCTATAGGAATATGTCAGTTTCCTCATTTCATAACGAAGTGATAGTATGAACCTGCCTGAACAACGTGGTGCTAGTTAGGATGATATACACAGTACCACATTGTGGTTGTTGCCTTAAGACATAAGATGATGATTCTTGATGGTTCATGGATAATGGATCGTCAAGTCGAATTATAGTAATGTTTGCCAATTTTACCATAAAATTAAACTCTTCTTTACATCATCATCATCAGCCGACAGACGTCCACTGCTGAACATAAGCTTCCCTCAAAGACCAGCGCTGCATGCATCCAGCTGTTTCTAACAACCTTCACCAGAACGTCGGACCACCTGGTACGCAGTTGCCATTGGAGGACCTTGGTTCCCTACGGCTGTTAGTCCTTCTAGTGATGTGTCCTGCCCGTTGCCACTTAAGGCTAGCAATCTTTTGGGCCTACATAGGTGACCTTAGTTCTCTTGCGGATCTTCTCATTTCTGATTCGATCACGAAGGGAAGCCCCGAGTATAGCCTTTTCCATTGCTCTCTGTGGGTAATTGAAGCTTTTTCATAAGGCCCACTGTATCCATAATAGAACTAAATCTCCTCATATCGTCAGGAGGAGTTAAAGTGAAGCAAATATTAGACACCATGTGAAAAAACTGAGCTTAATCTAGATTAAGATTTTCATTACAAGTCATCTCCGCAATTTTTTTGTATATAAATATTTGAAATGATACCATTATTTCAAATGTTATCAACTTTGCTATTAATGTATTACGAACAGTTATTGTTGTAATCCTTGATATAAATTTGTGTCACTTCAATTGCTCGCCGCTCCCCCCTTTTCATGATACTATAGATATAGATAGCCTTAGGAAAACTACTTACGTATTACGTTATCTCAAAGCGATTGAGATCTATACAGTAGATTGATCACATTTCTTTAACGCAATGTATGACTTAGTACCTCTGGTTAAACTACATTACATTTTTTCTTCATATTAAAACGCTCTCTCTCCAGATGAACCGACGTACCATTAGGGCAGTCGGATGTGGGTGGATGCGAGAAGCTGGGGATCGCATTTGGTGGAATACATTGGGGAAGGCCTATATCCAGCAGTGGATAAACAAACACTGATAATGATGATTAAAACAAATCATCAAGGTTTTTGATATGTTGTGTTAATGAAAATAATATGTATCCGCAATACATAGCAGGCGTGTCATTTACTATCAGATGAATGTCCGTTTCATCTGATGGTAAGATTTTTTCATGTGGTCATTTTATTTTCAGTATTAACCTCACAAGTTTCTCTAAATATTTCAATTTCGGACGGAAATGTTGAAACTATGATGTTCTATTTATTGCCTAACTAATGTATTGATGTATTCCAGGTATGGAGCAGTTCTCGGCTGCATCTGTATCGATGCTGCTAGGCGAAGACAACCCAGTAATCGCGGAGGGTCGCGTAAGTATTTTCTCTATTACTTCAAAAGTAATATACTCGACTTTATCAATGTTCATTCGTTTACGATTGCTGACTGCATCTTGTCCACGTATTTGGTGGCAAACATTCCTAACTGTCTACCATTTGTCCACTGACAATTGGTTTTCTAAATTTCTATATTCCCATCGGTGGGCATCCATCATCTGATGACACTGTGCAGGCTATTGGTTTATAAATTTTGAAATATTAAACTGTATTACATTTACCTTTTTTTTTCGTTTTTGGGAGAAATCTTTGAAAGATAGCTTGCTTTTCGTGGGAAGTCGGGGTTATGTGAAATTCTTACTCACTAATACCTCCTCTGTGGTCTGCATCAGAGCATTTGGAGAAGCTCCGGGGTCTCTTATAGAACGCACCGATGCCACTCTACACTTTGTGTTACACGTATCTGAGAGCCCCTCCTAGGCACCATCGTTGAGCCATACGCTGTCCGATGCAGGTTCGCTTGTTGAGCGATGAAGACCCTCAAAGCCTGCGAAACTCCGAGAACCTTTTAATCGCCTATTACGACCGGCAGAACTTACCTTAGTCCTATTCTTACTAGCCCGAGACTAAAGGGCTGTAAATGTTTAACTTACCGCTTAAACTTTCAGTTTTTTACTTTTATTCAAACTACTACTGTGGTGCTAGTTTAATATAAATGTCGTTTACTTGTATTACGTAATCATTGAACAAATTATTGAATTGTATTGACACATTTATATTATCTTTTTTTTTATTTAATGAAGCGACAAGACAAGTGGGTCATTCACCTGATGGTTAATTATACGCCCGCCCATAAGAACGTGGCACTAGTTAGAATGGTATTCACAACAAATTGAGCTAGTCGCCTTGTGACATAAGATGTTTACCCTTTCTACTCTAGTAACTACACTTACTCACGTCTTTCGAATCTGAACACAGTAATGTTTGCATAGTACGCTTTGGCGGCAAAAATAGGTGCAGCAGTGGTACCTACCTAGACGCTTTCCGACAACGGAGATCCACCAGTGTTATCTTATGCAAACGTAATAAGTAAGCATCTTCATCAGTCGATAGACGTCCACTGCTGGACATAGGTCTTCCGCAAAAGATCTCCACATCGATCGGTCCCGCGCTGCTCGCATCCTGTGGGTTCCCGCGATTCTCACCAGATCGTCAGTCCACCTTATGGGAGGCCTCCCAACACTACGTCTACCGATATGCGAGCGTCACTCGAGGAGCTTACTACTCCATCAGCCGACGGTCCTTAGAGTAATGTGCCCTGCCCACTGCCACCACTAACCTACCACTTAAGTCTAGCAAACTTTTGGGCTATGTCGGTGACCTTAGTCCTCCTGCGGATCTCCACATTTCTAATTTGATCCCGCAAAGAAACATCTCTCTCCATCTTCATTGCATAATAAGTACGCATGTATAGTGTATTTTTTACATTACAAAATTAACAAAGTAATCGTTAAAAGAGTAATTAGCAAACAAATGTATATAGTCAATATTAATGTTTAAGGAATGTAAGGAACTTTTTTTAAGTACTAGAATTCTTTTATTAGGTAAATGAGGAAGCGGTTTATGTGATATGTGATAATTGTAGCACTTGTAGCTTTTCATCAGTAACAACTAGAGACGCAGTGATGTCAACCTTGAAGAAATTAGCATGCTCGTCAGGTGATGTGACTGTATTAGTTACTAAATTCCAGTAGTATACGTGTTTATGTGTATGACTTGAAAATGAAATTTGCGTAATAATAAGTCACTAAATTTTTAGGCTTTCGGCGTTCAAACGTTGTCTGGGACCGGCGGTCTCCGCGTTGGGGCAGAGTTCCTCAACAAACATCTCAAATACACCAGCTTCTATTATTCCGATCCCACATGGGGTAAGTTTCATTTAGTCGGACATCAACCACATTTATGTTACAAATGAGCAACGCGGAAATAGTAAATTGTATAATTCAAAATATGAACTCATCAAACGAAAATTTGTGTAAATATGACCTTCAGCATCTGTATGCGTTTAGACTAAGATCAGGCTAATTGGCATTCCTTGGAATAGACAAAGGCCCAGCTGTGAACGGCTACAAGCTGTTGATGATGATTATTAAACTGTCATAATACTTCTTATTAATTCACTTCATTATTACATTTCAGAGAACCACCATCTTGTGTTCATGAACTCTGGCTTCACTAAACCACACAAGTACCGCTATTGGGATGCGAAAGCGCGTGCTATTAATTTCGACGGGCTCATCGAGGACCTGAAGAGCGCACCAGAACACTCTGTGATAATCCTACACGCGTGCGCACACAACCCCACAGGCATCGACCCCACCCAGGAACAATGGGAGAAAATTGCTGATGTTATGGAAGTAAGTTAGAAATTTGAATCCTAGAGACTCCCAAAATTGTAATATCGAGTAAATCTTCAGTTAATTGATTTAAGAAATATATATTTAATTACGAAAAAATTTTAATAAAAAGTATTCCTTGTCCTTTAGGAAGGAAAACTGTTCCCGTTCTTCGACAGTGCGTACCAAGGTTTCGCATCCGGTGACTTAGATCGCGACGCTTGGGCGGTACGCTACTTTGTCAAACGTGGCTTTGAACTTGTGTGCGCGCAATCGTACGCAAAGAACTTTGGACTGTACAGTAAGTTTTTTTGAGTTAAATCCCTTGGACAGATTTAGCTATCTAAAAAGACGCTAGAAGAAAAATCCTTAAAAAGTACTACGATAACTCAATCTAGCTTTTGATTGCATGTAACTGTTGAATTTTTAATAAAAATAATAAATTGAGTTAATGAAACCTTAAAATAAATATTGGAAAAAATAAAAACACTGTAAAATGCAAGAAAAATAAAATAAAGTTAAAGAATTTTTTTTTTTTACTAACGGATGTTCACGGGTTTTACAAGGTTGTATCCTGTGCCCGTTTCTTTTTAATGTTTGTAGTTTACACTATATTAATTTGTACATATTTGTTTAACTATTCTGTTTATTATATAGTATCTCGTTTACTGTTATATACTGTATCGGTTTAGAAAAACATCGTGAGAGAACCAACATATTCCAAGAACAATTTTTTTTATCGATTGTGTCCATTCACCAACACGCAATTCACCAGCGTGTTGGCTATATGACCTTAACTCTCCATATAAGAGAACATTAAAAGGGTTGTTGATATATTTTATATTAATACAATTGACTTACAGATGAACGTGTGGGTAACCTAGCCATCGTTATGTCTGACGCTAAGTACGTGGCACCGTCTAAGTCACAGCTGACGTGGATAGTGCGCGGGATGTACTCGAACCCACCAGCTCACGGCGCTCGTGTCGTCGCTACAGTGATATCCAATAAGCAACTATTCGACGAATGGTGAGAAAATGACATGAACAAACACGAGATTTAATTTCATTATATCGTAGACCTAGATCTGTTACGGAGACCATTTAGAGATAGCTAACATTGCATGTCCTATTTCTATTGCCATACATTATTGTGTTCCGGTATGAAAAGCTTTGTAGCTAGTGAAATTACAGGGGTAACGAGAATTAATACCTTGAGTTTCAAAGCGAACCGCACTATTTGATGCCTTGTATCATCTTATACAGCGCCACATTCTTATAAGTACGAGTATTTCTTACTGTCCGGTATCATCCTGCTCGTCTTCTTGCTTCATTATATAAACAAAAAATTCTTTGTAAATTTATGATTTTTTGGTGTCGTTCGTAGGAGGCGTCATATTAAGGAAATGTCGTCAAGAGTCATCGAGATGAGAGAGGCGTTGAGAGCCGAACTGGTCAAGTGAGTATATTGATCATGATGGTAGTTTATTTTATCTGCTTTGAAGAAACTCTCCACCAGATCATGCTTAAATGATAGAGGTGACTAACATACAATCCAATTGATTTCCATGGAACTCTCTAAGTAGTTATCATAATAATAAATAACCATTTTAATGTTAAGAGTGTGTTAAAGTTGTTTATCAACAATCCTGGAAAAGTGTGCTTCGGTGGATATCGTAAATTCTCAAAATCTGTTTAACTTAGAACACGTCGGATTCCTCACTGGAAGTACAGTCTCTATGGGGATCGAGCCCGCGCCACATCTAAACACAAATCACCTCACTAACTGAGCTGTCACGGTTTCAAGCGATTTAATAATAAAAGCTTTGTTTAATCCACCAGACTGGGCACGCCGGGCACCTGGGACCACATAGTGAAGCAGATCGGGCTGTTCTCCTACACGGGCCTCACGCAGCGTCAGAGCGAGTACCTCATCCAGGAGTACCACATCTACCTGCTGCGCACCGGGCGCATTAACATCTGCGGCCTGAACCCATCCAACGTGCAGTACGTCGCGCGCGCCATCAACGACGCGGTCACCAAGTTCCCGCCAGAACAGTAATACATTTGATTTACTCCGTGGAACCATTTGTTAAATGGAATTACTCAATTTTAGAGTCCTTATAATTTTTTTTTTTAATCTTAAAAATTTAAAATGCTCTATGAATTAGTTCACTATTGAGTAAACTTTACTGTTTAACTCGTCTTTCTATTTTGCATGCAAGTCACACTATGTACATGAAAATAAGACACAGATTATATATATAACATATAAACGATTCGAACGATTATATAAAAAAAATCGTTATTTAGCAATTTCTATACACATGTTATTTTAGCTGCATTCAAAATTATCGCTTTTCGATACGTCAGTTATGAGATATTGTAATGTGTGATGTTTAAAAAAAAAAAATTACAGCAATTTATTACATATAGAGTGAAGTAATATATTTCGTGATAATGTACTGTGGTGTAGAAATTTGATTATTTTGTGTTAGATGAATGCGACTGTATTTATTTATGAGGCAGCTTCATACACAACGATAACAACATTTTTAAATATATTAATGTACCCTCTCTGTTTAAATTGGTTAAGTGATGTATAGAAAGCAATATTAAAATTTATTGTTTATATTATAATTTAATTGTATGTTTTTTTTTAATAAATTATATTATATATAGGGCTGTGTATTATCTATTATATTTATCAATATACATTGTATAAACACTGCCGCTGAATATTGTTGATGTGAAATGAGTGATTTTGAGCCAGTGCTTCGCAACCTTCACTATGATCTGACCACAGATAAAAATTACTTATAAACTTTATCCTATGTTTTTTTTTATAATTTATATGCATATGATGTTGTTGATAATAATTAAACGATAAATTTAGTTATAAACAGATAAAAATGTATTAGTAAATATTATTTATGTAAAATAAATAAAACGTTGCGGATCCCTGGCTCAAATGGATTCGGTTTAATATTAGAGCTATCAGCCAGTATTAAAAGCTTTTAGTGCGAGAACATGTGTAGAACAAAGTTTTACAGACACATATAGTAATGTTATATATGTAGGCATTTAGTTTGTATACAGAATATTTTTATGTATTTCATTATATATTTTATATATGAGATTACAAAATATATAATCTCGTTTGTTACAAAATCAGTTTTATTATTTTTCTTTTCCAGCGATGCATGTTCAAAGTTGTGAATGGTGTGCATGGCAACGGAACGAGTGGCAAGTGTGTTATCGTGTTGAATGGTATGTTTTGATGGTGCCGATGGTGATGATGGTATAGATATTTTAAGATTTTGTCATGCTTCATAAAGTGTGTATGTTTGTGTGTACAATTTTGTATAAACTATGTATTTGTCTCTCGGAGGTAATTGATAGAGACGAGGGGAAGTCTGCCAAATAATAAGTATGATTTAATTCTTAATGTTCTTAGAAAAGTCTCAATAGGACTTCGTTGCCGGATATCTACTACTGTCAAAGATTTCTACTGCTACTACTGTGTTACTGTACTCCTGTGTTCCGGTTTGAAGGTCGTTTTAGTTAGTGAGACTACTTCGGTAACGACACTTGACATCTTATGCCTTTTATGTCCGTATCATCCCAACGACATATTGTTATGGGTGGGCGTAACGCTTACAATTAGGTGAACATCCGGATTGTCTTGTTACTTCACAAGCGATAAAAAAAATTATATGAAATCATAGTGTCTTAAAACTTAAGTCTGATGAAGCTACGAGACGAGCGAGACAAACCTGATGGTAAGTTATACGCCTACCCATAATGTGGAACTGGTTGAGATGGTATACACTGCTGCACCACAACGTGACTGCCGTCTTGAAACAAAATATTAAGCATCGTCACCCCATTTTCACTAGCTACAACGCCGTTCAAACCGGAACATGGTAACGGCACACTACTGTTTATCAGCTGCAACAGGAGCTGCTGAGGCATCAACACGGTCTCAGTGCCTAAGTCCTTACCTTGTACATTGGAATGAGTAAGCATTGAAGGTAGATAAAACTAAATGAGATAACTAAAAGATTCACATTTGACTGCATACTCTGTGAAAGGGTTTGCTGCCAGGTGAAACAGAGGTCCCAGGTTCGATCCCGGAGCCACAGGTGGCGTTCGGTTGGTGGTATGGTTTACATAAACAGGCTGCCTAGCCACCATCCTTATACTGTAAACTGATGTGCTTCGAGTATATCAATATGAGAACCCCAGTATCTTGCCTGAGCACACTTCATCATCCGTAGCCTCATTGCGACTAAATACCGTATGAGTTAAGGTCAAACAAGGTCATCTGTTAGCCTAACTTCTTCCACAGTCTAGATCTAGATTTACGACTATAGACTCGAGACGGAGAACAGACATTTTTTTTATAGTTGATAGGTCTCTGTTAGACTCTACGATGGTACCATTACAGCGCTTATTTCTGCCGCCAAATAGTGTGCGAATATTACGGTGTTACGGTTTGAAGGGCGCTGTAGCTAGTGAAATTACTGCAGTAACGAAACCTAATATATTACGTCTCAAGGTGACGATGTGGTGCAGTGTATCTTAACTAGCGCTACATTGTTATGGGCGTATCACTTACCATCAGATGAATGTCTACCTAGTCTTGTCGCTTTGTAGAATTAAAAAAAAAAGTGCTACTTACCTTTGCACAACATTTACTTCGCGTAAAGTATAATAATAATATTACTATCAATACAATTATACCAATCAGCTATACTCTACTTGCGGCTCGCTAGCCGGAAGTGGCCCGGCAGGCTCTTGAGCTTGGCCCATCTGGTGTTACTTTGTTTTATACTATTTTCAATTTACCGCCCATTATAAAAAAAAAACTAGCCATTAGAACTATCCCTATAGGTTTTTAAGAAAATCTGATATAATCACTAAAAACTTAGAAAGAAATCATTATTTTTTATGCTGCCCACGACATAATTAACACATGTTTACGGTTTGCGTCACCATGACTACCATAAGTTAGTGGGCCCCATGATAAAAAAGTTTAGTACCACTGCTTCCAATCATATTACATGAAGAAAGACTGTTTGTATCGTCAACGCGTTTATAATAGAGCGTCTATATCAGCTGCCAGACAGTAGTGTGCATACATTACTGTTCCGGATTGAAGGGCGTTATAGCAATTGAAATTACGGGGGTAAGGAGAGTTAACATCTTAAGTCTTAAGACTACGAGCGCCATGTGATGTGGTGCATAGTATCATGACTAGCATCACATTGTTATGGGTAAGTGTATGACTTGCATCATCAGGTGAACGTTATGCTAGTCATCGTTGCTTTGAATTAAAAAAAAATCGTCTGTTGGTAACTACTTCCTCTCAGGATAGAGGTTCCGGTTCGCAACTTTAATGGTATAAAAAAAATATTTAATACTTTTTGTTTTATAATAAAAATGTTTTATTTTATTTATTTATTATTATGTACAAAATAAATAACTTAACGATTACTTGTTTTTTTTTTTTCAATTTCCTCTGGTGCTTTTTCCATGATCTAGGATTTTATTGAAGATCTAAAATCTTTATCGACTTCTGCTCTGGCGGATGACGCTATTGGATGCTGTGTGCAGATAAGATATTCCATTCGACGTTCTCTTTGTGAGCCTCGCTTTATACCTGAGATGAAACAGATGTGGTCAGATCAGATAAACATATAAATCATTTATTAAATCGAATGACTTCAAAATGGAGTAAAATATACCAAATGGTACAATAGTTATATATAATTATGTACGAAATAGAAGAGAACATAAACTAGTTTTTTTTTTATTCAACGAAGTGACAAGACGAGCTGGTCATTCACCTAATGGCAAGTGATACGCCCGCTCATAACAAGGTAGCGCTAGTTAAGATGATATACACAGCACCACACGCACGTTGTTCTCGTCACCTTGAGACGGAATGTTATGTCTTGTTACCTCAGTAATTTTACTAGCTACAGCGCCCTTGAAAACAGAACACAGTATCATTACTGTGTTCCTGCATAGTACAGTTTGAAGGCAGAAATGGGAGCTGTGGTAGTACCTATCTGGAGATCTCCAGCAACAAAGACCTACCGTCAGCAATCATGTAAAATGGACGAAAATAGACGACGATGAAGACGAAGATGTTCACCTGATGATAAGTGGTGTGACTGCTTAATAAGCTACTGCTGCTAGTAATATAATACACACACACGACATTGTGCTAGTTTCCTGGTTGAGTCTTATTACCCCAGTAATTTCACTAGCTACAACGCCCTTTAACACAGTAATGATGTAACTATTAATAAGAGTTAGGTTCTAACATATCTGTTGTCAATTATAACGATGTGTTTCATTGCAATCATAAAACTATCTAGATTCTAGACGGTCTCCGATAACAGAGACTTGTCACCGGTAAAACGTCATATAATCATGACATGACAAAAAAAAACTTATCAGTTCTCCTCATAAATATTATAACAATAAAAGATTGTCAAATTAATCGTGTCTACCTTAATAAAAATAAATTGAATATGGGTTGATAAGGTTTTGTTTTTATTTAATTAAGCGACGAAACGAGCTGGATGTTCACCTGATGACAAGTGATACACCTGCCCATGACAACGCGGCGCTAGTTAAGATGGTATACAAAGCACTACATTGCACTCGTCTCCGACGTGTCGACTCTCGTTACTCTAGTAATTCTATGTACAATGCCCTCCAATCCCGAACACAGTATGTTCGCACATAACTGTTTACCGGCTGCCTACCTAGACGGTCTCTGGCAATGGAGACCTACCACCACTGAATGATTAAATATAACCTGCAGTTATATCACACATTGCAGTCTATACACTGTTTTACACATAAATCCCTTCTCTTCTCTGTTACCCTTTTTTTTTATGAATGGTGATAAAATTCTTTTTTAAATAAAAAGATGTATTACTGTTTTTGCGGGAATTTTGTGATGGCGTGGTGTATGGCGCGCGCGACGTACTGCACGTTGGCGGAGTTCAGGCCGCAGACGTTGACGCGCCCGGTGCGCAGCAGGTAGATATGGTACTCCTGGATGAGGTACTCGCTCTGACGCTGCGTGAGGCCCGTGTAAGAGAACAACCCGATCTGCCTCACTATGTGATCCCAGTTGCCTGGCGTATCTAGTCTGTTAGAGTAAACGTGGTAATTATTAAACATCCATTATAACGGAACCTGGTTTCTTAACAACTATCATAGTAAATATTTCTCTTATCCTGATCTTATCTTTATCCTTAGAAAAATGGTCCGTTAACAGCAACGCTCATTTATCTTAAGTATAAAATGACGAAATAGTTGGATACGCAGAATCATCAGACGATAGACTTCCACTGCTAGACATATGCCTCCCCTAAAGATCTCCACATTAGTCGATACCACGATGCCCGTGTCCAGCTCCCTGCGACTCTCACTAGATCGTCGGTCCACTTTGTGAGGGGCCTCCCCAACACTATATCTACCGGTCTGCGGCCGTCACTCGAAGACCTTACTGCCCCATCGGCCGTCAGTCCGTCGAGCAATGTGCCCTTCCTACTGCCACATAAGTCTAGCAATCTTTTAGGTTACGTCGGTCGGTGACCTTAGTTCTGCTGATATCCATTTCATTTCTTATTCGGTCGCACAGATTGTCTATCTATATATATATATGTATAATGAAAATGAGTTTTTTTGTTAGCCAAACACGCGAAAACTAGTGAAGTATCGTAATGGGAACGTGAGCATTCGACGCGGAATGATGTGTAGATGGTTATCGACTATTAATTTTTTGAATTTCATAGATCCTTCGTCATTTTATTATTAATTAACTTTTATAATTATTTTCATTGCGTATTATTTATTCGGTTGCTATAGTAACGGTTGCTATAGAAAGCGGATAATGCGGATGCTTTCAAGAAATATTTCAGATAATCAGTGATAAACTTAATACAGTTTAAATAAAGTTTAATTACCATTTGTATCTTATAAAAGTTAATCGATAGTAACTTCAGCTGATATACGGTCCGTTAAATAAAATAATACTTGCTTGATTAGTTCATCTCTCAACGTGTGCCTCATGTCGAAGATCCTAGAAGCCATTTCCTTCAATTGTCTTCTCCTGTTTAGAGAACATGTTAATTGTTAACGGAAAAAACATGTTTAATACGGTTGATAACTTCCGGTTAAAAAAAACGTCATGTTCCAAGAAACTGATAATTGGCTTCGACTCTCTCCTTAGAAGAGAAGGTTTCCAGTCAAAATTGGAACAATTAAACGAATGTCACTTTCCATCACGTGAACATACCGCTCGCTTCGTATAACAAAAAAAAATAATTATAAATTAAGGTTAAGGTCCGTCTACCATTCATTAAAAAGCAGCTCGTTGGTGAGGATGGCGGTGACGATGCGTGCCCCGTGTGCCGGCGGATTCGAGTACATCCTGCACACTACACTGGTCAACTGAGATTTGATGGGTGCCACGCAGCTTGTGTGAGATACGACTATAGTGAGATTACCGACACGTTCGTCTGTAAATTAACATTTATCTAATTATATACCTATTCAATTTGTCAAAAAAAAAACCTAACATTTAAACTAGATAAAAATAGACGATTTAAGATTTTAAACATAAAAACATACCTTCAATACAGAAAATGAAGAGAATAGCAATGCATTCACTGGAAGTGTTAAGCTTGTTTAAAATTATGTGACACTAGTTAGGTTATTTACTCAACGCGACATTAGGTTATATTCATCTTGATAACTTATTAATTTCAGTAGCTACACTATTTTTAGGCGACAGAAACCTACTATTAGTTAACCGTTCACTTTTTAGATATTTTATTGTAGCAATATAAGACTAAAGTTTGTTATTTTTTACCTTATATAACTCAACTAACTACTAACTTAAGTCTTAACTTACTATAAAGTCCTAAATTTTTGGCGTACGACTGTGAACAAGCGAGTTCAAAGCCACGATAGACGAAGTACCTCACGGCCCAAGCGTCTTGGTCCAAATCACCTGAAGTTAAACCCTGGTAGGCACTGTCGAAGAAAGGAAACAGCTTGCGCTCCTAGACAAAAAAAATAGATTTTTTTAACTACGCAACTTACTGTTTGTGCCTCTTTCTGTACGAAATAAACTATTTAAGTAATGTGCAGTTTTGGTTTACAATCTATGGCCCCATTGCCACTTAATAACCTGTGGAATTCAGATGCAGTGTTAGCCCATTGCATAATGGATAAAAAAATCGCTCTCTTTCACCTCCATGACGTCGGCAATCTTAACCCATTGCTCGTGCGTGGGATCGACGCCGGTGGGATTGTGTCCGGATGCATGGAGGATGATCACGGCGTTCTCAGGTGCGCTCTTCAAATCCTCAATGAGGCCTTGGAAGTCGACGGTACGAGTTTTGCAATCCCAGTAGCGATATTTCCGCGGTCGCGTGAAGCCGGAGCTTACGAATATGTGATGGTGATTTTCTATAAAATACCATATATTAATATGTAAAGTACTGGATATGAAGAACAAAAATTAACCCTCCTATATCCATGAAAAACCAATGAGATATATTAGGGGGACCGGAAAGTAATGTCGTTTTCTTACGCTAAATACAAACACATACATTTTTAACGAGTCTTTATTTTTAATCAATGATGTATTCCCCATCATTGTCAATAACCTTTTGCCATCTAGTGAGTAAATTTTCAATCCCTGATCGATAAAAATTAATTGGTTTTTCGGCAAAATATCTAGAGATGGCATTTTGGATATCATCCAAATTTGCAAATGTTTTGCCACTTAAAAAGTGTTGCAGCGCTCGGAATAAGTGGAAATCCGATGGTGCAACATCGGGCGAATATGGTGGATGAGGCAGCACCTCCCACCCCAATTCATTAATTTTTTCTAGAGTTCGCCTTGCGCAGTGCGGTCTTGCATTGTCATGTTGGAGAATGACGCCTTTTCGGTTGACAATCGCTGGCCACTTTTCAATTAAAGATTGATTGACTCGCTGCAATTGTTCGCTGTAGAGGTCTGCAGTAACAGTTTCTCCAGGTTTCAGTAATTCAAAATGAACAATGCCGCGAATACTCCACCAAACACACAAAAGCGCTTTTTTGGGGTGTAAACCTGGCTTAGCAGTACTCCGAGGGATTTCATTTGGAGAGAGCCACTGCCTTTTGCGTTTTGGGTTATCATACAGGACCCATTTCTCATCTCCTGTGATCAAGCGATCAAAAAACGCTTCTGTGTTGTGTCGTTGAAGCAATAAGTTGCATGTGATTGATCGGTTAGCCTTATTCTGTTCGGACAGATTATGCGGGACCCAAACACCTGCTCTGCTTACTTTTCCAATCTGCTTCAAATGTTCTTGGATGGTCGACCAAGGTTTGTTGAGACTGTTTGACAATTCCTCGATCGTCTGACACGGATTTGCTTCCACTTCCGCCCTTAACACGTCGTTGTCTAACGCTGATGGTCTTCCTGATCGATACGAGTCGGAAAGATCAAAATTACCCGATTTGAACTTGGAAAACCACCTTTGGCATTTACGAATGTCCAGTGCATTTGGATAAACATCGCAAATGTTTTTGGTAGCAACTGTTGCGTTATTTCCCTTGCGAAACTCAAAGAGCATGCAATGCCGGATGTGTACCTCTTCTGGTATTTGGCTGGCCATTTTACCCAAAATTACAAAAAAAAATTGTAATTCAATTGTCTATAAGTAAAGAAATCACTATAACCTCACAATGTCTTTGGTACGCCTCTGAACAAAACAATGAGCTGACAAATGACAATCAAGTATTGGCATGCGCAGAAACGACATTACTTTCCGGTCCCCCTAATACTAATCTGACAGGGGAAGTTTTATATAGAAATTGTAATTATATGTAATGCAGAACAAAGTGGTTTCTACCACAGTGTTCAAACGGGTTACATCTCCTTAAAAATATGCAGAGTTTAATAATAAATATAATAGTAAACTAGTAAGAAAAACTGAAACATACCCCACGTGGGGTCAGAGTAATAAAATGTTGTACAGTTAAGGTGCTCTTTGAGGAATTCTGCTCCGACACGAAGACCACCAGTGCCTGACAGTGTCTGAATGCCGAAAGCCTGGAATATAGACTTTGATTTTATTCCACTATAACAACCAAATGTCTTAATATAAAGGACTAGAATCATAGTAGACTCTAAGGCGTATTTCATTTTTATTAAGATTTTATATTAAAAAAAAATTAAACCTCAATACCTAAATTAAGTTAAGATAGAGCTTTCTAAGAGAAAATAACTGACCCGTCCTTCTACAATAGCTGGATTTTCTTTGCCGAGTAACAACGCCACTGATGCTCTAGAAAACTCTTCTATACCTAAAAAGTAATCGCAATTCGTTAGATATAATAATATTGGTTATTAATTTTAACTAGCATATAGAAAATAATAGTGTTGTCTACTTTTTATTATTATAACAAAAGAATTTTGGTATGTTAGATTTGTAAAGGATAGCCAGCATTCTCTCAACATTGACCTCATTTTGTCATTGTACTTGCTAAGGCTTTGATGTCTTGGAAAAGCAGTTACCTCATCGTCAATAATAAAATTATCATCATCATTTCATCCTGATGAACATAGGCCTTTGTGTACGTCCCCCAGATGAGTAAGTACGGAAAATATTGTAAGGGTTCACGTGCACAGTATGCTGGTAACAATCATAAAGTAAGCTGCCGCCCTCTTCGGGGCTGAATAACGATGAGAATATTACAATCTAATTACAATTATAAGCTTTAATAACGTTATTCAGAAATTGAAAACATACAAAATATATAGTTTTGAAATCATATGAACATTATGTTAATATTTATTTATTTAGGACCATCAACAGGTATAATATGCGATGTAAGACATACCAAGTATTGGAAGGTATTCGTGTAGCAGCGTTTTGTCGTTCGCGATCAACTCTTCTGTTTTACGCACAACCGGAAGCACCCAAGGACAACCATTGTCATCCCTATACGCTATATAAGAGTATAGAACACATAAATAAATATTGATAAAATTTAATAGTGGTAGGTGTTCTCGTAGGCAGGTGTATACAATATCTACTCTATCTGAAGTCTCAGTGCTTATCTATAGTTGAAAGTAAAGTTATCAATTTTTTTTTCTACATCAACATATTATAATAGTTTGGCAAATATCTCCCTTCCGCCTTTTTGTCTTTTGAATTTCGCGGCTATGTACAAAGCGCTACAGAGCTCGTATATGGCAATACTATACATAATTTGAAAGGTCTTGACATAACCTACAAAACGACACTATGCATAATTAGTTTGGATATTGCGTTCAATAGTTATAGACGTGTAAACATGGAGTTCACTAACGCCGAAATTCGCGCTATTTTAAAGTATTCCTTCGTTAAAGGCAAATCCGCTAGAGAAACGTTCCGTGAGATTAATGGTGTTTTGGGGGATGGTACTCTATCACTTCGAACCGCGGAGGAATGGTTTCGACGATTCAGAGCCGGTGAAAACGACACCATGGATAAGCCAGCCGGCGGAAGACCTGTGACGACAAATACCGATCAAATCATGGACTACATCAAGTTAGACCGGCATGTGGCATCTCGTGACATCGCCCATAGGAGATGGGAGTTAGTCACCAAACCATTTTAAACCATCCGCAGAAGGCTGGATACAAAAAAAGCTTGATGTTTGGGTGCCGCATGATTTGACGCAAAAAAACCTTCTGGACCGAATCAACGCCTGCGATATGCTGCTGAAACGGAACGAACTCGACCCATTCTTGAAGCGGATGGTGACTGGCGACTAAAAATGGATCACCTACGACAATATCAAGCGAAAACGGTCGTAGTCGAAGGCCGGTGAATCGTCCCAAACAGTAGCCAAGCCGGGATTGAACGCCAGGAAGGTTTTGCTGTGTGTTTGGTGGGATTGGAAGGGAATCATCCACTATGAGCTGCTCCCATATGGCCAGACGCTTAATTCTACCGTCTACTGCGTACAACTGGACCGCTTGAAGCAGGCGATCGACCAGAAGCGTCCAGAATTGGCCAACAGGAAGGGTGTAGTGTTCCACCAGGACAACGCCAGACCACACACTTCGTTGATGACTCGTCAGAAGCTACGGGAGCTCGAATGGGAGGTTTTATCGCATCCACCATATAGCCCGGACATAGCGCCAAGTGATTACCACCTGTTCCTGTCCATGGTGAACGCCCTTGGTGGTGTAAAGTTGAACTCAAAAGAGGCTTGTGAAAAGTGGCTGTCCGAGTTCTTCGCAAATAAGGAGGGGGGCTTCTACGAGGGAGGTATTATGAAGTTGCCGTCTAGATGGAAACAGATTATCGAACAAAACGGCGCATATTTGAACTAAATCCGATCACTGTAACACTTTTTATAAAGCATTGAATAAAGAGCAAAAAAGCGGAAGGGAGATATTTGCCAAACTTATATATAAATAAAAAAAAATATATTCTTCATTTGAATGTATTATATAGTTTATTTATAAAAGGAAACTCACGGTTATTCGACAAAACATTAAATGTTGGAGCAAAATAGAGAGCCATTTATTATCACCATTACATATTGAATAAATATATAGGAGATATCACGTTTATTGACTCATTATGAGATCTCCAAAACTATTAGGCCTAAACACTCAAAATTTAGTACAGATATTGCTCCTGCCATTTACAGATCAGCTACGAATGGATTATACAAAATTCCATCCCCAAAGTGAGGTTGCGTGGGTATTACGGCCAGTAAAGCGGACGGGAAACAGCTACTACGACTATAAAGATAAAAATAAAACTGAAATGTCTGATGTTACTAAAAATAGCTTTATAGTTAATTCATTTCAAAAATTTAATACTCTTTGTCTGCTCATCTGTTAGTTCCGGTACAGTTAGACTGTTTTCCACTGGGCATCAATAAACTAAAAGAGTTATATAATAAAAATAAAGTGTTCATAAAGTAGTAATGCGAAGGACGAGAGGTTACTTTTGGCATAAATGATAACAATAAAAATAAAAAATATGCAATATAGTAAAATCTAAATATAGCATAGTTTAAACACTAAGTATAGTTTTACTAGTAAAGTAATATACTTCGCCTCCGTGGTACAGATGCTAAACGCTTGTCTTATAACACGGAAGCCTCTAGTACTGATGGCAGGACTATGTTTTCTGGAGACCGTCTAGCTTGGTACCACCGTAGAGATTATTTCTGCCGCCAACCAGTACTATTCCGGTTTGAAAGGCACTGTAGCTAATGATATTACTCGGGTATTGAGACTACATTTTATGTCATAAGGCGACGAGCACAACAAGCTTATCATCCTTACGAGAATCACGTGGTTATGAGCAGGTGTATCATCAGATGAACGTTCCGCTCGTTCCGTAGCTTCGTAAAATAAAAAAAAACGAGGTCGTTTTCGAGGTCACTGTTACTGAAATTTGAATGGTAATAGGGTTTTTCACATGTGCCTGATTAATTATCATGTCTATATTGTAAAACGAAAATAATAATATGAGAGTCAGATTATGTCTAGGTCAGAGCGCTTCATCATCCACGATATTATTGTCATTTGTGCAACTGAGGTCAATTGCTAGCCCATTGCGCATAAAAAAATACAAGCTAACTCACCCCCAATTGTTAAGTCCACCTTATTTTTAAATGGATCATCTGCACATACTTTGCTGAGCTGGAAAGTCTCGATCGGCGCCGCCTTTTGGACAACGTTAAAACGCGAAGCCATTATTACATTTAATGACTGCGGTTCATCTTTTGCACAATTTATATTAACTTCGTGGGCTAGTGATGTGTACATACCGGAAGTTATCTTTATTAATTAACCTATCATTTTACTTTGCCAAAGTAGATGTCTGCGCTGATAATTGTAATTGTGATATAATTTTCAAAGTATCTTTCCTCAATCAAAAAGAATGTTTTGTTATTTCTATTACGTAAGTAATTGTTTAGATGTAAATGTTTTTAAATTGTCATTTTACTATCGATCAGTTTATTTAGATTAATTACTTTACAGTATTTATAATATTATTCTAATACAGAAGAAAATAAATGAGACAACATTATAGTCTAAAAGTCATAGGGTTTTATTCTAATGTATTTTCAACATACTAAACCGAAGCATAACAGTATTACACATTACTGTTTAGGTTTATTTTATTTACTAATTTAAATAGGTTGATTTTTCATTTAATAAATAGGTAATAGAGTCGCCATACACACGGTTGGGAAAGCGGCCTGAGTGGTTCTGAGTCAAAAAAAAGTCAAAAAAACCGTCGTGGAATATATACTAGAACTTAAAATAATTACTAAATACTAGTATTTTTTTATATATTATTTTAACGACCGAACACATGCTCATAATTAATAATTCCCGCCTCGTATTCATTAGCAGCGATAAAAATATTGCACTTTTCTGTAATTTGTACAATTCTTTATCAATCTCTGATTGACAATCATATTTTGGAAAAATTTTAGGAATCACAAGATAAAGCGGAACGTGTAACGAAAAAGTATTGTAACTATGCAATTATTTTATGCGATGTATGTCTCTTTATAGAGTTGGCAGAAGAGGTCCTTAAAATATATATTTTTTTATAAATTAAGTGACAAGACGAGCGGGACGTTCACCTGCCCATAGCAACGTGTCGCTAGTTAAAATGACGTGTACCACATTTCACTTGTCGCCTAAGACAAGTTGTTGAGCCTCGTTACCCCACTAATTACACTAACCGGAAAGCCATTGCGATCAGAATACAGTAATGTTTGGGAAGAATTGGTTGGCGGCATGAATAGACGCTGCGGTGGTCCCACCTAGTCGGACCCCGGCAACAGATACCTACCCGCCAGTGAAGTATATAAATAGTTTGAATTTGCAAATAATAAACTATATATAAATTTTAATGATAATGTTTGATCCCTAATTAGCTACCATCATCACCTTTTCAATTTATTGCAATAACATGATTGGAATATAGTGGTTGACAAAATATGAGAGTCGTGGTGGTTTAAAAGAAATATGAATGAGGCTGTAGTAACAGTAATAGATCTAATCTAATAAGTATTAGCCATCAGCCGATAGAAGTTCACTGCTGAACATTTTCATTTTCTCACCGACTGGTTGTACAATGCCTGTATCCAGCGGTTTCCTGCGACTTAGGTGATCTTCGGTCTACCTTCTCGAGTAATCTTACAACCGTCCATGGTTACGCCGTCGCCATTCAGGAGACCTACTGTTCCATAGGCGATAGCCGTGGCCTTCCCATCGGCATTTGTTTCTAGCATTTCCTTGGGTAACATCGGTAACTTAAATTATTCCACAGATCTTCTGAATTCTGATTTGATCTCCGTGTGATCAACACAACTCCAGTGATCCTTATTGCCATTTAGGTGACATATTATAATGGGCTTTGTAAAAATCACTATACGCCTCGCCTAAGCTCTTTACGTCCTTTATACCTTCCGAACAGATTTCCACCCAAGGTGAAGGTAATAACAACCTATCTTGCCGGCTCGTAGGGATGGCCCGCAGTTGCCGCTTCGGGTGAGTTCCATGAGGTTACCTTGGAGGTGTGCCGATGGGCTACGGGATAAACCGATGCTGTCAATCAGAGCCGTGATGGAGTTGCGCATGGAGAGGAGTGTCGGTATTATGATGCACCGGTCTCCCCACTCCCCGCAAATAACAGATGCAGCGCCGCTGATGCGGCGGGATTGGAGCCGCAAGGTAAAAGGAGTGTCAATATTGCGTTCCATCTCTCTCACACTATCTTTCACGGCCGTGTAACGGTTGGCGGCGGACCCCAAGACATCACAGAATTGAGAGGATTTTCTCTCTTGGCTTCTATAGCTTCTGGGTGATGGATTCGGAGAGATCTGTTGCCTTAGAGGCTGAGAGTAAAGCGCGTTGTATGTATCGGTGCAGTCTTACAGAGGTGAAAAAGGTTTTCTCTCCCCGAGAGAGTAATGCGAGGTGCAGCCGACGTTGGCGGGGTCGCGGAAGTGTGCAAAAGCGTTCCCTTGGCCCTGATGTAACCTGTGCCCTCCTGCTTCCGACGCAGGAGGAATATGGAGGGTGCTTTAGTCGGTGCAAGACTAGCTAACCTGGCTTTGCTCCGCGAGGATAAGTATGAGTAGGCATTTCTCCCACGTAAAACAAAAAAAGCGGCTACATACGTTGTTTATATAGTAAAAAAAATATTGCAGGATAAATTAACTGTTACATTTCTAATCAGAAATCAATGTAGGTAAAAGTGTCGCATCGATCAGATAATTTTTTTACCTAACACATTGTATTACGTGTCTACGTTCAAGGTAATTGAGTCTTGAATTAACTGCTACTAATCAGCTTGAATAAGTAAAGACGACTTTATCATAATGTCAGTCTTTACAGACTTTATTAGTAAGAAATTTCGAGTCAACATGGTACGTACCATAGTATCGCTTTAGAGACAACGTCACGATAATGTGTTTCTACATCCGTCGTCCTAAAACACGAATACATCCTAGATCAAAAGTTAAAGTATTTTCGTAAGAAAGAACCAAGTTTAAATATAAAATTATAGCTATGAGACGAGCAAGGTGGTCGATGATTATTAAAATGTCTACACAGTATCGTTGTGCTGGTCTTCTTAAGTCGTAAGCTGTTATTAAGTCACTCGATAATTTCACTAGTAGATAATGGCAGATAGATACTTCTGCAGCACCTTTTCCTGCCACCAAACAATAGAGTGCAAACATACTGTGTAGCTAGTGTAATTACTGCGGAATCGAGACCTAACAATTTATGTCTCTTGGCAACAAGCACAATGTAGTATATCATCCTCACTAGCGCCACAATGTTATGGGCGGGCGTACCGCATGGGCAGGTGAACGTCCCCATCGTCTCGTCATAGAATAAATAAATAAAAATACCTCTTTTTAAAGGAAGTCGTGATACCTTCCTAAATGATATCTGACAATGGACACCCTACCCCACGTCACGTGCCAATAACCGACAAAATTTCTATAGATAATCTACTAGGTATATTTATTAGATCATTTTAATTTAAACTAATACAAAATTGTTACTGTGTTGCCAATGAAGATAAACACTATTACTTTCTCGTGTAAATTAATTGATAAAAAGTAATAAATTTTGATATCTATTACTAATCTTATGATTATATAGGGGGTCTAAAGGGTTCCGTACAACTCAAGGAGCTGAAGCCAATCTCACTTGCTAGTGGTGCACCCTGCTAATCGACAAACGAGACTCTGGGTTCCACCAATCCGCATTGGGCCAGCATGGTGGGAAATGGCCCGCGTCCCCTTCTAAGAAACCCTTACAAACGTGGGGATCTTTGGGGGAGCCCTATATCCAGCAGTAGACGTCTATCGGCTGATGATGATAGAATAGAATCAATACGCATAAATATTTATATCCATTGATAGCTTATAATTTTATAGCAATGTATATTGCTATAAATTATAGAATATAAGATGTTATTAGCTTATTAGTGGAAAAGACTACCGCCATAAATATTTCTCTGTTTTAATTATTAATTCAACAGTTTAATGCTTCAATAAGATACCGTCTGCTGCTATCTGCAGCAACAAAACGCATTGACCCAGTGTATTTGTTGTTTGAAAAAATAGTTTGATGAAATAATAAATGAGAGCACACTTGGCCTTAAGTGACAATGAGGCCGTGGGACCGAACCATGAACGTTATAAAGCAAGCAGTTAACTACTGTATGAAGGCATTAAAGCATTTGATCACTTCGTTGATAATGAAAGGTATAAAAACAATTTTTTTCGTTATATATATTTTATACATTTATTAAAGAATATAATAACATATAACAGCGCTATGTCTCCATTGATTCTTCCGGATCCGGTGGTGCAGTCGTGGTCAGTCGCGGCACAAACCGGTTTGCCACTGGAAATATAAATAAAACACATACATGAGTTAAATTATTCAAAAAGTAAAAAAAACAGTTTTTATAACTGTTAAAAAATACAGTTACGTTTTTGTGTTATAGTATTTGAATGAAGGAACAGAGTACGCGGTCTCTTGAGAGATCTGTCACCAGAAATAAGGATGTATGGGGATCTGAAGTCAGTTATTGCTACACGACGCGGAGAACTAGAAAAAAAAGAGCTTTCTCAAAAGTCGCCATTCTGCTGCTATATATCCTTGTTCGGATGACGGCGATCACTGATCATTACATAAGCCTTTACACCTTAGCCTACTTTGTCTATGGAAAAAAAAAATTTAAGACTGAAACCTAAATATTATTTCATATCTACGTATCTAAACAACACCTTACGTAGTATTATTATTTATATAGTATTTCTATTTTATTTACGAAATTGTAACAGATATATTTTCGTGAATAAAATAGAATATTAATAATTTTTTTTCGCGGTTTCGAATCTCGGCAAGTATCGATGTATTTAATATTTAGGTTATGTTTATTTGTGAACTTTAGTAACAACAGCGAAATACAAACGGTGAAGGAAAAACATGGTGAGGAAATCAATCCGCATTGGGCCCGCGTGGTGACTGTGACCTCGTCGATCTTATATTGAGGGTAGGCCTGTGCCCAAACAGTGTGGAGGTAAATTGGCTGTTGACTAATAGAGTAGATGAGTGTAGGGGTAACCTTGCTCGTTCGCCGTGAGGTCGACGAGCTCGATGTGGCACTGCTTGTTGTCGCCGCCGAGTGCGACGGAGAGCGGCGCGTCAGGGCACGCGGCCACGCAGAGGCACTGCCCCGCGCGCGAACTGCGCACGCTCACCTGCGACGCGCACGCGCTGCGGGTAACCACCACACATTAAGAAACCACTTAGCATCACATTTAAAAAAAAAAACCTTTACATTTGATCGCATACGCCATACTTCAAAATGCTTCCGTTATGCAGATGCTAACCACCTCCTAATACGGTCCCTGGTTCGAATCAGGAGCTACCTACATTAGTGATAGGTCTTTGTTGCCGGAGACCGTCTAGGTAGGTAGCACCGCAGTTTCTATATCTGCTGACAAACAGCAATGTGCAAACATATAAAGAAGAAATATGAGTTAATATCGCGGCCTGGTTGGGATCATCATCAGCCGACAGCCGTCCACTGCACACTAACAACGGTTCCGCGCTATTTGCATCCAATAACTTCTCAAGAACTTATCCTGGATTTCTGAGATTACTGTCCAAGAACACTGCACTACTAATCCTACTTCTCAAGGTAATCAGTGTGTAGATAAAAATATAGATTATCATAAATAACAAAATTACCTAGTGATGTCCCATGTCTTTAAAGTGCCATCCGTGCTAGCTGTAATCATCAGACCGGGCACTTGATCACTCAGAATGAGTCCTGGGGAATGACGAATCATATAATAAGTAATTGTAGTTAAATGCGCACAATTTTATTTAATAATTTTTTTAATATATAATGAGATAATAATTAATATCAATTTTAAGTGATAAAACGTGGCAGCGACCAGTGATGAAGGAACGGTGGTTCAGAAATCTGCTGTAGTACGGGACCCTTTCCGAGGTCGTTTGGCTAGTACTTGCTTATAAGCTGAACTGTCTTCTTCGTTGGTAGCCATCTTCTTTATCTTCTTTTTTCTTCTAAGGTTGGCTAGTAAGTCAACTCTTCATTTTGTCACGGTTCGAAAAAGAGAAGCCTCGCCTTTGTGAAACTATTTAGTATTGAGTACGAACAACAATACATGATACTTGATAAAATAACCTTTACTGTCTCCGTGTGAATGAAGGCTCTGGTTCCCAGCAGTGGGAATATTAAACATTTTAATAACAAGTTTATTTTTACGTACCGGTGACTTCCTTCTCGTGCGCCTGCACCGTCCACAGCGGCTCTTCGCCACGGCAGTCGACGTATGCTACCTTCCCTTCATTATTACTCATCTGTTAACAAAGAAAATGTTTGAAGGCTTCAACGGAAAATTCCTTATCAAGTCCTTAACTACCGCCGGCGTATACGTACGCCTTTCCGTAGTACGATCATTTGCATTACGCTGCTAGAAAGGAAATTGCTCCCACGACCTTGGAATGCCATCAAATGACCTTGATAACGTTTGAAACGAATTTTCTTATTTCAGAGAAGAGGTGTAGGGAAGCGCATCTCTTAAGTTTTCCTCGGCAGGTAAGGGGTTAAAGCAATAATAGCTAATTTTGTTATTCAGGTGGAACAACATGCTATTCGACTGGAAAAGGGGTTGGTTCGATCCTCATTGAGCTTAGCTTCTGGTTGAATAAAGCATCGTACAGACGTGTAAAAAAATTTGTCCAAAAAACATGATAGTGGGAACAACATTCGTGATTATGATATTAATTAATCCTCATTTCTATTTTTTTTATTCAATTAAGCAATGAGACGAGCAGGATGTTCATCTGGTGATAAGTTACACGTCTGCACATAACGTGGCGCTAGTTAGGATGATATAGACATCGCATTACGCTCGTCGCCTGAGACATAAGATTTTCAGTACCGTTATCCCAGTAATTACACTAGATATCACATCCTTCAAACCAGAATATGGTAATGTTTGCACACTACTATTTGGCGGCAGAGAAAGGCGGTGGTGGTTCCTACCCAGACGGTTTTCGATAACGTAGACCTACCAGAAATAAAACGAGTCACTTAAATATTAACATGAATTAAGCTATTTATAATAATACATAGAAAATTAAGCGATAAGATAAAAATTTCATTATTTTGACAAAAGTATGATAGAATATGAAAGTTAGTTACAGATGGGTGTGAACGATTTACACTTACAGCAAAGCAGAACGGGTTGTGGCGGTCCCAGGCGACTCGCTCGATCTCAGGGCCCAGAGTCCAGTGGCGGTGGGCGCGCGGCGTCCGGCAGTCCAGCACCCGCGCGCGCCCGTCGCATGCGCCCGCCGCCAGCGTCTGCGCCTCCAGCGGGTGGAAGCTCAGCGACTGCACCTGAACGCGACCTCGTGTAACTACGTGTTGTTTATTCGATGAAACGATAAGAAGATAGCGTTTGTTAAAATGATAAACACCACAGCAAATTGTACTCATTGCTTTAAGACATAAGATTTGATAACTTGTATGTATGTATTAATTTCACTAGCTACAGCGCCCTTTAAACCGGAGCACAGTAAGTCACGCTACTATTACATAAGAAGACAAAATATAAAGCGCCAAAGGCAGCAAAGAAAGAAATTAGTAATAATTACTTTATCTTCAAAACAATCGATCTTAGTGTGCGGTGTGCCCTGATCGAGGTCCCAAAGCAGGACAGTGTTGTCGGCTGAACCACTCGCCAGGACATGTCTGTAAAGTAATAAAAGGATAATATATAACTTGTTCGAAAGTTTAGACTTACAGCCTCATCCAGAGATCACTTTGATAATCATCATTATACATATATAACATAGTTGAAATGGTTAAGATTCTTACCAATGAGATACACGACGAAAAGAGAGAGAGAGAGCTATATACTATGGGCTAACACTTTATCTTACATGGTTTGAAGTGATAATAACACCATAGATGCTTTATGCTCTCCCGCTTCTCATATGTTGGCAGTCGGAACATTGAAATATGACCATGTAGTTAGCTGGTCTAAAAAAATTCTATTATCATAATAAAGTATTGATACAAAAGCTGACTTTAAGTTCACACAAGGTAAGATTATAAACATACGTGAAGTTTCTATTCCAAGAGAGATCAAGCACAGCCTCTTTGTGACCGATTCGTTTAGTTTTTTTCTTTTTGTTCGGCTTCCTGCCTAGTTTGAAGGCGGGCTCAAGGCAGTTCTCTATGTCGAGGTCCCACACTTGTATAACCGGATCCATACCACCAAGTGCACATAAATTACCTGCAATTGATAAATAATTTCAATCATGTTATATATTATTTATAATAAAGAAGATGGATTGGAATATCTTCTCCACATGTCTACACTAGGTGTGTCTAAAAAGGCGACTAACAAATATGATTGGCAATTGCTCATGGAAATCTAGAATAATTGTTATTAGAAAGGCACATTGGAAAGTAGACATCTACAAGGAGAATGATGGAATGTTCATATTGTCGATAATTTCTAATAAAGAAGAATTAACATCGAGCATAGCTGTAGTATTCTTACTGTACCATTCCATCCGATAAATAGTTAATATTTTGTTTAATATCTTATTATAAAAACTCATGCTGATTCTTCACAACAAAAATTTACTTATTATAATTTTTCTACAATAATAACTAATATCTAATAGTAGAGAGCAAATAGCTCACCTGGATTTGGATCGGTAGGATCATGGCTGAGCCATTCAATGCAAAGTGGAAACCATGGCAGAATGATGTCATGATGAACATAGAAGGAGCCCTCTTCATGATTGAAAACTGAAATGAATGCAATTAAATAAAGCGACCATTCACTAGCTGACACTTGGCCAGTATGATAAATACTTTGAATCTTGTGGGAGAAGGTCTTAGATTCTAATATTTGTGTATTGGAAGAGCTGTTTAATTATAAACTGTGATCATTTCTTACTCCCCATCAGCCATAAAGATGTCAATGGCAAACATTTATATTTTCTTTATTACTTTGTACATTATAATTATTTTAAGTCATACCGTGTTATAATTTTTATAGCAATATAAAGGAACAGGATTCTATAACCAAAAAATTTCTAATTCTATCAACTCAATGTATAAGAGCCAGAGTATATTGTTATAATAAAGACAAACTTACTGTGCACTTCCAAGATACTAGCATCACTCTCAACATGACCCACAAGTAGAAGATTATCAGTAGGTTTAATTATGTCATCCTCTTCATCGCTGTCTGGTCCCTCTGTCTGTAGAATATAACATTCATAATGCCACATCCACTCCTATGTCTGCTATCACATAATCGTTTTCAAACAATTGTGTTGCTGGACAGCTTTGTAGCAAGTGTTTGGTGTTAAAAACTTAGATATGCTATTACAACGTAACCAGTGGAATGTGAACAGTATATACCAATAAGTTATTGGCAGCTCTATCAGTTCCATTGAGTGTACAATCTATGTTTCATTGTTTAGCAGAGCACAGTTGATTATTTGCTTTATAATTACATCAATATTCTCATTTAAAAAAAATACCGTCATCATTATTTTTTTTTACATGTACATACATAATATTAGTGACAGGTAATGTCTTAAAAACTTTAGCAGATTTATCAAGACATTTTGTTCTCTTACATATTACAGCATATAACTTACATGCGAAATTAACATGACTAGAAATTATAGTTACATATCCAATGCTTATTTTACACTGCTCCTCAATTATTTGTGATTTATGACAACATAAATGGTCTCCATGAACCAGTTCGAAGCAATTAGTTTTAGTTTTACTTATGGTAGGTCACTCTTACTCACTCTTAGAGTGGATAGCGTTGCTTTCCTTCTGTGAAACTGTCATGATGCAGAAGGAGTCAGCTGAAAGTCGAGAGAGGGCCGACTCCGTCCATAGACGAGGACGTCGTGGCGATGGCAACAGACGCCCCAACCCGTCAGCTCAGTAGTTCCGGGCCATTAAGAATAGGACTAAGGTATTCCCTGCCTGTCGTAGAAGGCGACTAAAAGGGTCCTCGGTTTCGTGGGTTTCGTGGGTTTCGAGGGTGGGGGCCCTCGGAGCTTAATAAGCGAGCCTTAGGAGGGCGGAAAATACATTGTGGTCTTGTATTTGCCGTAGCACAGCGTGGGTGTTAAGTAGGGCTTAGCCCTTCCGTGGAAAATTTTAGCCAGAGTGCAGGGGGGCCCCGGTGCGTTCCATAGGAGACCCCGGAGCCTCTCCTAATGCACTGAGGGAGACCACCGAGGGGGTTTTAGTGGGTAGGAGCCCCACATAACCTTATCTTCCCCCAGAAGTAAAGTATCTTTTAAGATTTCTCCCATGAAAAAAAAAAGGTTTCTCTCACAGGAAACCATCTAAGTGTGTGCAAACATTACTGTGTTCCAGTTTGAAGAATGTTGTAGCAACTATAATTATTGGAGTAATGAAATTCTGCATGTTGTGTTTGTTATGGGAGAGCATATCACATACCATCAGGTGGACATCCTGCTGGTCTTGTCACTGTTGTACATAAAAAAAAACTATAGGTCTGTTCACTACTTGTTTACAAAATTTATGGTTAAGTAAAAGATTTGTATTTGTCATTGACTTAGAATAAGTTAATAACATTATACTCACCCTTATTTGAACATCTTCTCCAAGATCTCCCAGATTCGGCAAAGTTGCAACAGTTCCTATTCCAAAAGGATTAGCTGCAAGTAAAAGAATGCAGTAAAAATATACTCTGTTGGGAAACCTAGTAAATCTTCATGGAGAGGGACTTGTTACTTCACACCGGTGACAGAGAATAAAGTTTTTTTGTTATATTTTTAAGTAAAAGTTGAAGATTTAAGCTTGAGGGGAAATCTCATCAATGCCAATATATTACACTAATCTATTTATATATTCCAGGTGTCAACCTTACCATTACTTCATTTAAAATTGAGGAGAAATTTACACAAAATGTTAAAAAATGTCTTTCAAAGTATCAATATCATGTTTTGGACTATACTTACAAACAAAGAATTGGTATTCTATAAAATAATTTAGTCTTACTTGTGTCTTCCTCATCATATTGTTCAAAGTTAAACTCATCATCTGGATTGGCTGGTGGTTCTCTAACATTATTTGGAGCTTCCCCTTCATCATTACTTTCATCATCGCCTTGCTCTGTTAATCTATCACAAATAAATACAAAACTGTGTTTTAAAATCGTTGTACAGCTAAAGTTAAAGGCACATAAGTGAGCTTAATGTTGTTTGGTTTTTTATGGTAAATTTGTGTTGCTTCAGATAGAGGATTACAAATACAAAAAACAAAATGTAAATTAAACTTTAATTTTTTTATTAATATTGATCATGTATGCAATATTTTAAAATCAATGTTAAGGTTAAGAATTTCTAATATTGAATGTTTTGTTCCTGTTATACCTCAAATCTTCAGCTGTTTGTTTGATAATTTTTTCCAAATCTTTTTCTGTGAGTTCTATCTGAAATAATAATGTAAACAAAGTGTTAGTGTTAACTTTAAGAATTAGTTGTTTTATTATTGTATTATAAACCTGCCTTTTCTAACACCGATTTTCCAACTCCTCGTTGCACAAAATGCATACATGATACTAAACTAACGGTAGGTGTATTTTCTTCCATAATTAACTTTTTATTATAATATTCGCACGAGGCAAAATGTGCTTCTGACGTTATTTGACAATTTTGACGTTACTTTGTTTATTCCGGGTGTCTTGCTTCAAGTAAAGTCAATTTCAACATGACAATCAGCGCCTTTTCCGATAAAATAAATAAGGACTAAATTTACTATTTTCTTTATATACTTATAAAACTATTCTTCGCGTTAATATATATTTTAATTATAAATAAATATCATCAAAATTATTTTTATAAATTTATCCTTAGCTATTAGGTTCACAGCCTAGAAAACAAAAAAAAATATTGTAATTTGTGATATAATTAAAAGCAGTTTGTAAATAAATACCTATAGAAATGAAAAAATTCTCTTGTTTTAAATCATAATGAGTATATGTTACATTATTATGTATTCCTGTAGTCTGTGGGTCAAAGTGACCATACGCGTATTTCATTTGACATTCGGTTAACAGTCGATATCGTCCTGTATTATTGAAATATTTTGAAAACATGGTTAATTGTGCTGTATACATGTGTAAAAGAAGGTCGTCATCGTCAAATTTACGAAATCAAAGCGTGTCTTATCACAAGTATGTTTTAATTTTTAACTAATGTTGTCGCATAAACTCCTTTTCTGAAATTATATCAGACACAAGTGTTCAAGTGTTGTAACATACTAAAATCAATATAAGCAGTTTAATTTATCCTTTTATATATTTCTATCTATATGTATACAAAAATAAGTTTTAACTAATTAGCGAATTGCAAACAAACAAAAAAAAATATCTATAAATATAAGTTTATAGTTATTGTTATAAACAAGAAAACATTGTTCTTAATTTTTTAAATGTAATTGTAATAAGTGTAAAAAACAATAAGAATGCAAAACGTTGATATTTTCTAAATTTTCAAAGGTTTCCTAAGGATCCCGATTTAAGACAAGAATGGAAAAATTTTTGTAATAGGAGCAAAAAATGGTCTCCCACACGAACAAGTGTCATTTGTTCTGATCACTTTACTCCATCTAGTTTTCAAACACTATCCAATATCAGAAGAATATTAGTCGTTGGCGCTAAACCAACTCTACGTTCATGTCATTGTTCGGTAAATATCTTGGAAATAAAATAATAACTTAAAATGATGTAAATATTGTTTACGTTTGTTAATTTTATATTTCAGAGTATAAAACAAGAAAAGCATGTTAAACATGAAGAATCTCCAATAAAATATCAAAATGAAACGCGTAAAAAGCAACCCATTAAAAACGTATGTGATTTTTTATATACCTTATGTCATTACCTAATACCAATAATTAATGAAAAAAACATTATTTATTTTTAGGATGACACCTCTGAAACAATTAAGATAAAAAGTGAACTTTCTGAAAAAAAGAAAAAGATAAAGAGGCTTCAGGATAACAACCGATATTTAAAAAATAAAGTACACAATTTAAAAACAAGTATTAACGATTTGCACGGAAAATTTATTTCTGACAAAGTAAATAATGAACTCAAAGAACATGAAGTATTAGAAAAAGAATCATTAAAAAGGTAAGGTATTCTGTTTGCTAAAATAACTGTACCAATTAGAGATTAGGATTAATAATTATATCAAAGTAGACAAAAAACTAATTTCAATTTAGCCTTTAGCGGGTAACATATTATTCGCTTGTATTGTCTATTAGCAATGATAAAACATTACTTCCGCTGTTAAAAGAATCAGCCATTACCGTGATTTACTTCTTCAAGAAAATCTTTATTTAATCTGTCATCATATTTATAATACTTAATAAACAAAATTATTCGTTTTTCTTAGTGAAATTTTTTACATAATTCTACGTGTATAATTAATTTTCACGAGCTATTTACTTATCACGTATTTAAACAAATCCTTGAGAATTAAATTATCGTTCGATCAAAGGCCATAGACAAATTGGTATTACAGTCAAATATTATCCATTGCGCCATATAGAAAAGAATTCGGTCTTTGAAAATTGAACAGTTTAAATTTACTAAAAATTGTTTATAGATATTTTTTTGAAAATTAAACTAAATACCTAATTTCGTATTTATAATTAAGGTTTGTTACGTTAGATGTTATTTTTATGTTACGTTATAGTTCTGTTCTGACAGATGAATTACAATTGTAGATTTACATAGCGACTTTCAACAGATAGCGCATAAATGTAATAAAATGTGGTTATTACTATAATAGTTGTTTTTTAATTACATAAATGCAAAATATTTGTATATTAATGTGCAAGTGATTTTTGTGTTTAACTATTAAAAAAACTTTTAACTTTTTGTCTAGTCTAGTTTGTCATATATTTAAAAATGTCAATATTCATGACATTGCTTCTGCTAATAGAAATTGTATAAATAATGTTCCTGATTTATATTTTTAATAATGTTAATGCGTTTATAAATTTGTGTCGAATAGTTCAAGGAAGATGAGCCTCGATCAAGAGGAATTGCCTTTAAACGAAATCGGTTTGGCGGAATGTCGGACTTGTCTCCAAGCGCTTGACGCTAATTCTGTTTTGGTTGACTTATTTCAATGCTGGGTACCGCCGTGGGATGGAATGGAGTCAACAATAGCAGAGGATTTAGCAAAACTGGCTAATGTTCAGGTATTGGATGTTCTTTTATCAAAATTTTATAGTACTCTGACAACACAAATTATTATCCACTTTATTGTATTTTTTTTTACTTTGTTACTATAATCCTTAGGATTATAACATTGAGTTTCAAAACTGATAGCCAAATTAAAACACTGACTTTATTATATTCACTAATATGTCAATTTAGATGAATAATTTTATTCTGTTGAAGCTTTTACACATTCTGTTAAGAGAAGCCATTAAGTAAAAAGATGAAATAATTATTCAGTTTTATTATATTGTTATTCAAGTAAATGTGTTGGTTGCACAGCTAAAAATGTAATGCAGCTTTTATTGATATTTTTTTTATAGATTACACAAACTGATAGATATTCAAAAGTCATCTGTGAGCCTTGCTGTTTAAAACTTCAGAGTGCATGTGATTTTGCCTGTAGTGTAAGAAAAAATGACAGGCTTTTGCGACAGAGATATCCACCGTTGCCTGAAGAAATGGATTTTTATAATGAGACAGTGTGGCCTAAACCGATACAGTTGGATAAAAATATCAATGGGACTGTCTATGAAAATGCACTAGATGTTGAAATCAAACAGGAAGTGGTATCAGAAGATGAATGTACAAACAACATGGGAATGGAGGATTCTCGAGAAGACCTAGCTACTCTGGAAATAAAAATAGAGCCTGAGGAGTTGATTCAGCCAATGCAAGCACTACCTGAGGATGATGGGAATATTGTATTATCTAAGGAAATACAGGCTTATACTTTGAATGGTTTGTATGCAATATGTGTAACTAATTTCTCTTATCAAATTTAATTAATAAAAATAAAAACCTATAGTAGGCCTTCCATATTTTAAATAATCTGTCCACAACAGCCACCACTAGGGCTTTGCCCCACTGCTGGGGCAAAGCCCTACCTCCAATATGAGGGTGATGGGTCCATAGTCACTATATGGGCCCAATGTGGATTGGTGACTTCACATACACATTAGAATAAATTTTAAGTCATGTGCAGGTTTCCTCATGATGTTTTCCTTCAGCATTTGTATTTCGCTGTTGTAATTAAAGTTCACAAATGTGCATAACTTAAATATTAAGTCATCGGTACATGCCAAGATTCGAACCAGCAACCTTCCGAATGAAGGCCGCATGCTCTAACCATTAGACCAGCGAGCTACTCAAAATTATCTGTACCATAAAGTTATTTGCTTTAATTGCTTAACCGAATTTAAGATTTATAGTTGGTTGTCAAGCGAATCTGGTTAATAGCTATATTTTTAACATAAACAAACTTGGTAATTAACTATCCCATTCAACGATACCACCGTGGTGTCGTGTGCATAGCATCGCTCAGTGGCTGGCAACATTACAGTGGTGTGAGCACACTATCGCTCAGTGGTCGGTGACAGCACTTTGGTATCTTTTGCTTTCTACTGGTGCTTTGTTTCGCTAACAAGTTTTTTTATTTTTATAAGTTCTTGTGCCTTTTTATCATGGCAGACGAAAGAGACGATACAGATATTTACGACGAATGCATGGACGTCTTGTTTGACATTGCGGGCGACTTGGCCGATTGGGAATACATTGAAAATCAAAAAAGTGAAAATGAAACAAAATTGTCGGAAGTTCGTAAAATACTTCCAAGAAGAATTCGGCGAACGCTACAGTGCACAATGATCAGAGTTTGATTTACTGAGGATCAATAATGTATTTAAAGGATCACCGGGTCCAAACATATTTCCCAAGGATACGCAGAGCATCGAGGATAACTCAGGATTATATATTTGGAACTAATTATTTTAATATATTTGCATACATACATACATATATATCACGCCTCGTTCCCAGTGGGGTAGGCAGAGACCACCTCTCTCCACCTGCTACGATATATATTATATATATATAGAAATATTTGCAATGAAACCAACAAATACCACAGTCAAAATTGCGATAAAAGGAAACAGGATAAAAAAAAGCCAAATTTGTGGATGTTATGGCACTCGAACTGAGAAAATGATTTGGGCTTGCTATCCTTATGGGTATTGTATAAAAAGCAATCCGTTGACAGATACACCAGTATTTCACAAAACGATATCCCGCAATCGATTCAGGCAAATATCATTCTTATATTTTTCTGAGAACAACAATAAGCCTAATAATACCGACCGGTTTTACAAAGTGCAATTCATTATTGATTACTTTTCCAATAAGATTAAGAGAAATTTAAATCAAAACATTTCAGTTGATGAAGGATACCATGGCGTGGACGGTTGAATTTTAAAATTTACAATCTGTCGAAAGTTACGAAATATGACATACTGATTCGGATGATGTATTACGTATTTACAATTACGGGATACATTTCTTCATTCAAGATATATTCCGGCGATGCAGCCTTTAGCAAAAATAATGGAACTATTGACACCTTCCTATGGAAAGTGGCATAATCTCTACATAGATAATTATTACAACAGTGTAAAACTTGCAGAGCATTTGCTAGAGAAGAAAACTAGTTTATGGAACAATAAAACACAATAGAGAATTTCCGGAAAAATTTATGCCCGCAAATGTCAACGTATTTTATGCTTGTCATCCAACACTTGTCTATGGAGAGCTTCGAGAACTAAAACGATACGAATTATCTTTTTAATAAAAAATGCCACTTTGATTAACACGCAAAGAGCATGTAGAAAAACTAATTGCACAATAAAAAAAACCTGAAAGTGTATTGGATTATAACAAATTTTGCATGTACCTTTTTAATTGCGCATTATTTAATGTACTCCGTACATGTTAATATTTCAACACAGGAAAAAGTCTCTGATTTCAAGATTTTTTGTTCAAAGTGTGCAAATCGTGGATAAAAGATTATGTACCTGCTTCTGTGCAAAACTTGGAAATTGCCGCTACATTGCGTGCGTCTCGTCATGATCCGATTGACATACTTTCCGGTCACATAAAGCAACACCAACTAGTCCTTATTTCCGAAACGAATAAACGAAAACGAAGAAACTGCTATGTTCCTTACATATAAATTGGCGTTTTTTGCGAGAAGAATCGAAAGTCAATTTTTTTTTTATAAAATGTATTTAATTAATCAAAGTATGCACCTTTGTTATCTATGCACTTTTGCCATCTCATAGGTAGTTCATTGATCCCTGTACTAGAAAAACCATGGTGGTGAGAATCAATAAACTATTCGGAAACGGTTTGGACTGCCGCATCTGATTTGAATTTTTTTCCTTGTAAGAAATTATTCAAAATTCGGAGGAAATGGTAATCTGTTGGAGCAATGTCCGGGGAGTATGGTGGATGTCGCAGACATTCCAATTGTAGCTTATCTAACTTAGTGGTTGTTTGTTGTGCGGTGTGTGGTCTTGATATCATGAAGCAGCAGTTGCCTAGAGCGATTGACCAATCTCGGTTGTTTAGCAGCTAGTTCTTCCTTCATGGTTTTCAGTTGTAGACAATACATATCTGCCGTAATCGTTTGGTCAGATTTTAGAAAGCTGTGGTGAACGACACCGACGCTAATCCTCCAAATACTCACAAGTAACGTTTTCTAAGTCAATTTTCGTTTAGGGCAGGATCTGGCTGGGTCTCCAGGTTTCAGCCATTACATCGAGCGCTTCCGATTACGGTACAGTATCCACTTTTCATCAAAAGTAATGATTCGATTTAAAATCCCTTATTATGTCAGTTGAGCAAAGTAACACAACAGTCGACGCGTGTTTGCAAGTTCAACTCACTCAATTCATGAGGTATCCATCGTTCAACCTTTTTATTATATTCCCAATTTGCTTCAAGTGGATTAATACAGTTTTGTCACTCACCCCGAAGCCTACAGCTACCTCTGAAGTGCTTTGTGATGGATCCAGCTTCCACAATAGCTTTTAATTCTTCATTTTCAACATTGGTCTCCGGCCGTCCACAGGCTTGGTTCTGAACGTCAAAATTTCCAGAATTAAAACTGAAACCGAAAAAGCGTACCGTGCTTTCTTATGCGACACCAGCGCCGTACATCATTAATCCTTCGAGCTGTTCCTGCAGCATTCGTGCCACGATAGAACTCGTACTCATAAATATACCGAGATTTCATGTTTTCCATTGTGCGGTAATAAGCGAGTCCAAACAATTAAATAATGAGGAAAAAACAAATGAATGACTGTTTTCAAAGCTCAAATTTACCAGATAAATGAATTTATAAATTTGAGTTTGGAATACTTAACTAAAGAGGAGATATTTTAGTACGACAAAGCGCTAATTTCATATGTAAGGACCTAATGTTCCAAATACAAAAAAAAAAAAAATACAAACTTTATGTACAAGTATTGTGGAGTTGCCTTACATCTTGGGACTGTTTTGCTGCGTACCATACGAAAGAGAAAAACTAAGTACCAAAAAAAAAATGCGAAGAAATACATAAAATTAATAAATTTAGTATTTAATTATATATGTATATATTCGAAATTTCATGAAAGTGGGAAAGCAGGGTTTAGAACTAAAGATATTAATAAAATATATATATAGTTAATTGTAATTATTCTAGGTCATGTATTTAATGAGACAAAGGAGGAAATTGAAGGATTGACAAATGGCATTGACAATAAAGACGAAGTGAGTATTTATGATAAAATATTAAATATGTAATATTTCACTGGAAATTATTGCCACTCCAAATGAATTTTCATTCTTTATTTGACTTCTCAGGTGTTCATTTCGTTGTCCACTGGGTTATACACTGTTATTTATTTGTATATTTGTCTATCTATAATGTTCTATAGATATTTTCTTGTGTGAAAATAATTAAATTGTCCTTCTCTCTAAATCTTGTAGTTTGAATTGGTAGAAAATGTAGTGCCACTTGACAGAAAAGTGGTTAATGCTTATGCATTTTAGGCGTATATAATAATCAGAATATGTATTGAATCCATTTTATCTAAAATATGTGACAGCTACTAAATGATACACCTTTTGTGATTTTCTAAGATTCCAATAATTAAAGAAGAGCCATTGAGTGATGAAGATGAGGGAGAATCAATACCCACCGATCTCTCCTTAGAGTGCATGTTATGCTGTAAAGAATTTCACAGTGTAACAGGTTTGAAGGTGAGCATTTAAAAATGTGTTTTCACTAATGTATTTACATTTTTCTTGAATTGGGGTTTGCTATTTATTGCATTGTCTTTGACTTGTGTACACACACTTTCTATATAAAAAATAATATATGTCATGTGACTAGCAGTATTTTCACTTGATAGTTACCTATACAACCATCCATAACATTCACGCAGAGAGGAGGGATGGAAGAAGGAAATAGAATGGAGATTGATAGAGAAGAGAAGAATGAAAGATGGTATGAAGAAAGATAAAGACAATTGTAAAATTGAAAAAATTTAAATTAAAGACGATGGTAGATGAGTAAAGTTGTATAATAAAGGCCCTGTCCTAACATATGCAGGAGGGAATGACTAAAAAAAAAGCCATCCATAACAATGTGAATTGTTAACGATGTTAGGATGATGAACAGTAGATCATGTTGTGCTTGTTCCTATAAGACATGGTTTTAAGTTATCCTAATAATTTCACTAGTTACAGAGCCAGGTTATCAAAAACAGTAATGTTTGTATATTACCGTTTGATGTTAGAATTAAGTCAAAATAGCAGCTATGGTACCTACCTAGACTGTCTGTTAATATATGTTCCACTACCAGTAAAGATAAATAAACATATGTTCATATTATAGATGTTCAAATTTATATAAGAATAGAAGTAACTATAATAAACACCAAATCAGACAACAATCTGAAAATATAGCATTTGTGACAAAAAAATATCATGGGATGTTTCTCAAGTTGAATATTTTCAGGCGCATGTAATAGCCCAACATTCCTATAAATCAGTGAGAAGAAAGACTACAAATAATTCACCGGAAAAAAGGCAAAGGAATCGGGAATTTGTCTGTGGCACTTGTCAACGGAGTAAGTATACAGCAAAAGTATTTTACTCTTATTCAACACACATATGAGATAAGCATAATTATTTATTCAATTGTGAATGATAAATCACATAACAGTTATCCACCAATTTGGATGATAAACATCACTATATTGTGCTCATAGCCTTGAGAGTCAAGATATTAAGTCGCGTTACTTCAGTAACTTTCTACAGCGCCCTTCAAATTGGATGGGTTGGTTGAAATGGTGATGATGAATGTTTTTGACACTGCGGTTTACTGCAGAAATAAATGTTGTGGTGGTACCTACCTAGACTGTGTCCAGCGATAAAGACTATCTTTGATAACTACCTAAGTATATGAGGGTTAAGGGTTTAATGTCTGATGTTTTCATTATTCATTTCCTAAAATCTTTTGAATTTTTTTAGGGTTTTTGACATCTACAGACCTTATGGTGCATGAGACATGTCACAATAAGAGTGTTTGTTACGCATGTTCCGCTAAGTTCGATTCATTTGAACAACTCACAAGGCACAGTAGAAGATGTAAGGCGATTGTCAATAAGGAACCTTCTAAGCCCAAGACCTTGGAGGATGTAAAGAGGTGAATAATGTGATATAGTTTGTGTAAATAACTTTCCATAGAATGATTCATATTAACAACTCTGTTGCTTGTGTTCGTTTGTTTCAATTTGTACAAGTATATTAAAATTGATATAATACTGTATATTTAAAGTTAAAGCCAGATAATAAATATTTGTAATACAATAGGTTCACATTATATCTAAAATTGTACCACTAAACACTGGTCAATTATTCTAATTTATTAAGATTAATTCATGTATCTATTTATACTTTTTGTATAATATTCAGAACACGAGAGAAAAATATAAGTGAAAGAATAAATAGAAAAGGGTGACACACTGCCACAAGGCATTCTCTACCGTTCAACATTTTAGATTTTGAAGAGAGAAAATTAATTATAATTTTAGTTATAGAATCAATACAGTCATGAAAAATTATATTATAAAATACAAAAAAATTGCTAAGATCAGTAGCTTATGAAATATCAATGTGCAACAACGTAAAATGGTAATGAAATTCTCTTCCAGACCTGTGGTGCAGGAACCCTTCAACTACAACAAGAAACCATCAAATAAGATGTTAAAATGTCTAACATGTAACGAGGAGTTCACTGATAAATACTATTTAACGATACATGAAGAGATTTACCATTCAAACTGTGAACAAATGAGCAATGATGATCCGGTCAGCGATAACAGAACGGACATGGACAACCTCAGCAGTGTGTTTGGCAATGACAATTAAAAAACTGTGAAAATTTAGGTGAATTACAGTTTTCTTTTATCTATGTTTGGCAACATTTGATCTCAATGTCATATGTGAGAATATCATCATGGATGGCGAAGCAAATTAACCCTGAAATTCTGGTTCTCATATGTAGAAGAGAGGAATGCTGTTATGGTTAGCCAAGCAATTTGGAAAAAGAAATTAGATTCAAATAAACTCTGTAATATGTGGCTCTGGGATTGAAGCAGGAACCTCCGTTGTTATAGGCATTGTACGAATTGTTTTGTCAGATTAATACTGTTTGAATATAAGAATAATATACATATTGCATATGTTGAATGAAGTTGAATGTAAGTTTTATTAAAGTAGATTTATTCCAAATGTTTAAAGACTGTTCCGAGTTCATGGGAGAAGATAATCATTTAGCTAATGTTCACAACGATTTTTTAAGAGGTAAATTTTTGGTTTATCCAAGTTATTTTAATATTCTACGAGGCCATGCGACGAGTGAGACGTTCACCTGATAGTCAATGATATGCCTGCTCACAATGACGCAGAGCTAGTTGGGATGTTACGGAGAGCACCGCTCGCTCATTGCTCGTCTCACTGAGACACTTGCCGGTTAATTGGGATATGTCTCGTCATCCCAGTAATTTCACTAGATACAGTACTATTCATACTGAGATATAGTAATATTGGCACACTACTGTCTGATGGCTGAAATAAGAGTTGCGAGTATACAAATTTAGACTGTTCCGGAGAGCAGAGACCTTTACTCAATTGTTGAGGCACCCATTAAAAGGTGTGTGTCTGTGAAGCTCATATCATATATATCAGTTTGACAAGTCTGAAGTTTTCTGGCCTCTTTATATTAGTCATCACCATGTAATGTTTGTAAAATAAGTACCTAGGGTTTTAATATGTTATAATGTAGCCATTATGTTTGTTTGTTTGTTTAACTGTAAATATTTTGTGGATAATTTTGATTATGTAATGCGATGTGGATTAATTGAATAATGAATCTGTTTTAAATATACTGCTGTATTTTACACATTAATGGTTTTATTTATATGCGATACATTTAAAAAGACATCTGAAATAGGTTAACAACTGATCTCAATTTCACCAGGAGTTAATTGACAATGAAAATGGTGAAGCCTTTTTTGTTTTCTATACAATTAACCCCTTAACTGCCGCCGGCGTATAATAACGCCTTTTCTAAATATGATGGTGGATGATGAACGTGGCGCAAGGGAGGGATTTACACTAGCTACAACGCTCTTCATACCGAAACGATGCGGTGGTACCCATCTTGACGGTCTCCGACAGAGATCTACCATCAGTTAAAGCCTTGAATATTAAAAAGAGAAAAGAATAATATCCATTTGAATACTCACTTTTTGAAAGTGAATGTAGTATATATGGGTACACTACAAAACAGTGATGTGGGTACACCACAAAATAGTGTATGTGGGTACACTACAAAATAGTGTATGTAAGTACACTACAAAACAGTGTATGTGGGTACACCACAAAACAGTGTATGTGGGTACACCACAAAATAGTGTATGTGGGTACACCACAAAACAGTGTATGTGGGTACACCACAAAATAGTGTATGTGGGTACACCACAAAACAGTGTATGTGGGTACACCACAAAATAGTGTATGTGGGTACACCACAAAACAGTGTATGTGGGTACACCACAAAATAGTGTATGTGGGTACACCACAAAACAGTGTATGTGGGTACACCACAAAATAGTGTTTGTGGGTACACTACAAAACAGTGTATGTGGGTACACCACAAAATAGTGTATGTGGGTACACCACAAAACAGTGTATGTGGGTACACCACAAAATAGTGTATGTGGGTACACTACAAAATAGTGTATGTGAGTACACTACAAAACAGTGTATGTGGGTACATTACAAAACAGTGTATGCGAGTACACAACAAAACAGTGTATGTGGGTACACTACAAAATAGTGTATGTGGGTACACCACAAAACAGTGTATGTGGGTACACCACAAAATAGTGTATGTGGGTACACTACAAAATAGTGTATGCGAGTACACAACAAAACAGTGTATGTGGGTACACTATAAAATAGTGTATGTGAGTACACTACAAAATAGTGTATGCGAGTACACAACAAAACAGTGTATGTGGGTACACTACAAAATAGTGTATGTGGGTACACTACAAAATAGTGTATGTGAGTACACTACAAAACAGTGTATGTGGGTACACTACAAAATAGTGTATGTGGGTACACTACAAAATAGTGTATGCGAGTACACAACAAAACAGTGTATGTGGGTACACTACAAAATAGTGTATGTGGGTACACTACAAAATAGTGTATGTGGGTACACTACAAAATAGTGTATGCGAGTACACAACAAAACAGTGTATGTGGGTACACTACAAAATAGTGTATGTGGGTACACTACAAAATAGTGTATGTGAGTACACTACAAAATAGTGTATGTGGGTACACTACAAAATAGTGTATGTGGGTACACTACAAAATAGTGTATGCGAGTACACAACAAAACAGTGTATGTGGGTACACTACAAAATAGTGTATGTGAGTACACAACAAAACAGTGTATGTGGGTACACTACAAAATAGTGTATGTGGGTACACTACAAAATAGTGTATGTGGGTACACTACAAAATAGTGTATGCGAGTACACAACAAAATAGTGTATGTGAGTACACTACAAAACAGTGTATGTGGGTACATTACAAAACAGTGTATGCGAGTACACAACAAAACAGTGTATGTGGGTACACTACAAAATAGTGTATGTAGGTACACCACAATAGTGTATGTGGGAGTACACCCCTAAACAGTGTATGTGGGTACATTACAAAACAGTATAGTGCGGACGAACAACGTTGATACATCAGTAACGCGAGAGTTGCCGGAGAGAGCAGACGTGCGACAGCTATATTGTGTGTCACACCGGGCCAGTGTTAGGGGCGCAAACAGCGGACCTTAATAGTGAACAATTGAAGTAGAATTTTATGAGCTAATATAAAAAAGTTCGAATAAATTCTTTTTAAAAACGATTTACGTGAGTAATATGTGTTCCCTTTAGTCCGTAAAACGAAACATCGCTGTTTCTTATATATACATACTTTTTGTTATTATTATTCGTTCTTCTGTCAAACAGTATCTTACTTTAGTTGCGTCGACTTGTAATTGGCCTTCTGTGTTTAGTTATATTCCTGTATTAGCTGAAGTCTTCTCAAAATATTAAAATAAAACAGCGTTGAATCGAAGCGAAATTTATTAATTACCAAAATAATAACTAATACATGATTTTTATAAAATAACATTGTGCTTTATGGTTTTTAGCAAATAAATTTTTTTACGCAAAACTAATCATGGAGCCGCTTCAGACATGTAGTTTAAAACAAATAATAATACTGCCCTAAACGTCATACGTGAGCTATGCTCGTAAAACTAATAAGTATAGTAGTTTTGATAAATATTTTATAAAATATACATATATACAAGGAACCCTAAAAACAGCAAATTATGTACAATCTGTCAAATAATAGAATAGGGCAATATGGCGTATATCATATCGAAGAAACTAGTTTCTATTTACTTTTTAAAATCAAGTAGGTGTGTTAGTTAATACTTAGGAATGTTTTGTACAAATAAAATACGATTTGCTTTACATTACAAAACACAAAATTAGGATGAATTTCCTGTTCTAATTAAGTGTCAAATAATTAATAAAATATTGATTCAAAACGCAATCATGTGCTCAAAAAAAAAAAACGAAGAATTTTTTTAAGCACTGATAAAGCCTCTTAGTTTTTGCTCAATTCGCCTAGAATGCGCAGGATGTAGAGGAACAGGTTAAGGATGTCCATGTAGAGGTTGATCGTTGCAAGGATGTACTCCTCTGGTGATAGTGTGGTCATCAACTGCTGGGTGTCGAAGATGAGGAAGAGGCTGAAGAATATCGCGCCGATTAATGAGAGAGCTACCTCGAAGCCGGAGTTTTGGATGAAGATTTGCAGCAAACCACCGATGATGAGCACACTCATTCCCGCTACGAGCCTTTAATAGACGGAAAAGGAAATCAACAAAAGTTTAACAATCATAGATAATATTTTTTAATGTAATTTTGTATATACAAAACAATATCAAAATTCGTAAAGGGGCTGCAGATATTTACACTTACACAAGTTAAACTATCAACAAACCCTTTTTTTTGAATCAGAGGTTAAAATCAGCGTTTGAACAGTAAGCTTTGAAACGCAAGCTGTGTGAAGCAATTGGTGGCTTGGTAAATCTCGAAAGCTGCGGGTTCAATTCTCAATGAGCTTAACCTTATGATGAAGTAATATAACAAGTTTATAGAACACCAGCTTTAGTGGATACGCAGCATCTACCAAAGTGACTCTCCTTATAAAAGGTCTCGTCGTAGGTCTTAGTTGCCGGAGACCATCTAGATAGATAAACGAGTGCAAACGTTACTGTATTCCGGTTTGAAGTGCGCTCTAGCTAGTGTAATTACTGGAGTAACGAGACTCGACTTCTTGTCCAAAGGCGTGGAATTCCAATGTAGTGGTGTGTGTACTACCCTTACTAGCGCCTTGTTGTTGTGGGCAGACGTATCATTTACCATAAGATGAACATCGGTCACGGCGGTTCGTTTAAATAGAAAAAAAGGTGATAATGTACACCAGCTTACCCATATCCGACGAAGGAGAAGTCGCGTTTGGTGTTCAGCGTGTACAGAGTCAGGGAGCAGACGACGGTGAAAGTCAGAACTAGAGCCTGCAGCACTATAAATGTGTCATAGAATGACACGACCACTCCAACCGTGTAAGCTTGAATTGCGGTCTGAAAGTTTATGTATATGGTAGACTACTAAGGTACTCTTAGAATTCATCATCAGCCGATAGAAGTCCACAGCTGGACATGAGCCTCCCCCAAAAAATACTGCACGATTGGATAGGGATTCATATGAGGGGGATTTGGGCCGTTCCCCACTACGCTAGCTCAATGCGGGTTGGTGGTAGCTAGAGCTAAGTTTGTTTATTAGCAGAATGCACCACAAGCAGGTGAGGTTGACTTGGGTTCAGTAGGTGTTTGTGCCCCTTTACAAGCTCTACTAGAATAGCGCAGTACTAAGGTGAAGTACCTAGTTGTGCTTTATAATAAAAAATATACAAGATTATAAATGAGTAAGAGGAAAAATACTTACAAATGCAGCGAGCAGGTAAAAGTTGGCCGGGGAGTCCCGTCGCTTGGCAATGAGCGCGAACATTGTGATCATGCTCAGTATGAAAGCAATGAACACCATCCACTCACTGAAAGTAGTGTAATTCGTCACATAATTTGTATAAAGCTTAAGCACACTTTATATGAATTACAGGTTTCATTATGAAAGTGAGAATTTAAAGAGTGCACAGTGTCTATATACCGGCAGACCCTTCTGTTTCAAAGGCTTTGCTTCTGACCTTCTTCTTCTTATGCTTCCTACAAATAGCACCAGTCCTTTGTGAAAAACATTCAATAACACACACAAATAAGAGTGTTTGTGTGAGCACTTGTATGTAAACTGTCTTCAGAAATACAAAGTATTGTTGTATATTCAATATCTGATCGAGCGAGCTTAACAAGATAAATTATTAAAAATCTGCACATCTATAACTTAAGCTAAAGCATAACTATACCACCTATATATCAGGTGTACCGGTATGAAATGAGCGTTTTTTTTTTAAATAAAACACTAATTATTAATGGCAAAGTAAAAAACATTCCACTCAAAGTATTGGCCATTGTTTTCTACACATTGTGACCACGTTTCTACACAATTTGTGGATACCACGCCAATAAAATTGTTCGTCTTTTACAGCAAACCAACCAAACACCCAATTTTCGACCTCCTCGTAGGAACCAAAGTGCTGCTCAGCCAATGCGTGTCCCATCGATGAAAACAAATGGTAGTCGGAAGGAGCCAAGTCTGGTGAATACGGCGGGTGGGGTAGCAGGTAGTAGCTCCCAGCCAAGTGTTTTGATTGTATCCTGAACCGGTTTTGCTTTGTGTGCAGGTGCATTGTCATGGAGCAAAATTACCTTGCCGTGTCTTCTGGCCCATTCTGGTCGTTTCTCGATCAATGCATGGTTCAAATTGATCATTTGTTGTCGGTAGCGATCAGCGATCAGTATTAACGGTTTCACCAGGTGGGAGTTTAGGAGCTCGTGGTACACAACACCTTTCTGATCCCACCAAACACACAGCATTGTCTTCTTGCCGAATCGATCTGGTTTTGCAGTCGATGTTGATGGTTGTCCCGGATTAACCCATGATTTTTTCCGTTTAGGATTCTTAAAATAAATCCATTTTTCATCGCCGGTAACAATCCGATGCAAAACCGATTTTCTTTCGTGTCTTTGAAACAAAATTTCACAAGTGTTTTTCGGTTTTCTATCTGTCTTTCATTCAATTCATGTGGCACCCATTTTCCACACTTTTGGATCTTTCCCATAGCTTTTAAACGGTCAGAAATTGTTTGTTGTGCAACATTTAACATTTCTGCCAATTGCTTTTGATTCAAAGTGTCATCTCCATCCAATATCGTTTGCAATTCGGCGTCTTCAAACTTTTTTGGTGGTCTTCCACGTTCTTCATTTCTCACATCAAAATCACTATTTCTGAACTGTTGAAACCATCTTTTGCATGTTGCTTCTGATAGAGCATGATCACCATATGCCTCGACAAGCATTCGATGCGACTCTGCAGCACTTTTCTTCAAATGAAAACAAAAAATTAATGCTTTCCGCGAATCATCACTTTCTGGTACAATAATCGACATTTTTAATACGATGAAAAAATATGATGTTGTCTGTTCAATGACTTGATGTAGACTAAATATGTTTCACAGATGTCATAGCAAACAAATAAAAAAAAAAGGCTCGTTCGAAACAAATGTTCCCTATCAAGTATTTTGATGCTCACTTCATACCGGTACACCTGATAAACCAATGTTCAGATGTTCATTGATTTTTATTTTGTATTGTTAATAATGTCCAAAAATAAATGAAATAAAAACCTTTAATAGTAACAAAGAGTTACAATTAACAAATATTTGTGTTATCTGAAATTTTGTTGTGCAGGAATTATTATATATGCAAAGTTATAAATTACCAAGAAAAGTTGTAACCAACAAGGTTTTAATATAAATATTAAATGTATTTGAATACAACATAATTGAAACTTCATGGACTAGGAGCTGAAAAAAATTATTCAATGATAAATTTTGTCTCGGCTTTATACAGTTGTTTGGTCTATAGCAGACTTATCTTATCTGTGATAATTTAATTCTGAGTTTCTACAATCCATATGACCCTTATCTTTATTCATAAAACAAATACAATATAATTTCCATGTGTCTTCAGAGGTTTATTAATACAAATGTATTAAGATCATGTATAAGATCCATCAATAAATAAAACAAAATAATGCCTATTCATAAATAAAGTATCCATTGCTTTGACCAGTTCATATACACATAAGTTACAGATGAATCTTTATATTTTATACTATATACATATTTTACACTATATGTTTTCTACATGTACAACCAATTAAGCAACATCCTATATCATTATCTCCATACAAAGTAGTACTCATAAAATTTGTTCGGGGCTTGAGGCATGTATATAATAAGCCAACAGTCTTTCATATTTATTATATATATTTAATATTTATATCGAAAATTATTTAAAATTTAGTCCATCAACATTAGTAAACATAATAAATGAGAAAAATAATAAAAATCATACACTTCTATTAATTTGTCATTAAGTAACCTATTGTTGACTTTGTACTAAATTATTTTGTCAAATTAATAAAAGTTTTAAAGTGTACATACTTTTGATGGATAAATGCTTGGACTGGTTTAACAAGGAGGAAAACTCCTGCGATAGCCACTGTCGCCAAGAGTTGCACTGTCAACAACCCATAGACTTTCCGCACAAAACCCAAGCGAATATGTTTATCCGCATTAAGCACATTGTTGCGGTATGCAAAGTCATCCTGTAAGTAAAATAAATATTTTAGAAGTTCATTTCAAACAATTTAAATAATCAAATTTAAAGTACCACTTTTATGAGAACTTCAAATAAATTAATGGTAATTTTTCTTGTACATTATAAATGATTCTTAAATTAATGTTTTGTCATGAATTCCATATTTTAAGTAATTACATAGTGAATGGTGGAAGGCTGAACTAATACTGACAGATATTGATGATGGTAATAATGATTTAGTGAGAGTGAAAAGATTTTGTTTTTAATTCATTGCTTATATACTAGTAAAAAGTAGATATATCCGAAAGGTCAGTTAGAGAAAATATTTACTCAACAACCATGAAAAAAGATGGCCGTGTAACATCGAGAAACGCTAGAATTTTTTTAAAATCAATATAAGTTATTAGGCGTATCTTCATAGGAGATATATGTACCTTTTTTGTTTGTATTAACGAGGTCATAGGATAGTATTATCGGAAATACTAGCGTAGTTAACGATTTGACGTTCATAATATTAATCGATAATCCGAACATATTATTTTCAACTCTTAGGTCAGCTCACAAATTTCACAATTTCTAATGATAATACGTTCGTTTTTACCTCTATTGACTCCTTTCCGCCGAGCTCGCAATCTTCTTGCGCGTACATTAAGGGTATAGCAGCCATGGCTCGTTTCGTTCAGTATTAATATTGATTGCAAATAAGCTTAATATTTTAGTTAGTGTCGTTACTTTTCCTCGTTACGTGACAGATACGCTGGTCACGATAAGATGACGTTAGTGACATTTACGAATATTGCTGTTTAAAAATTATAGATTTTAGTAAAATTTTAGCGTATTTACTAATCTATTACATAAAAATATTAGAAGTAATTTCATAACATTTTATTTGTTAATATCTGAAAATTTTGGTAGTGATGATTTGAAAAACTAATATGTGAAACCTGTTCCAAGAATTCCAAGTCATATCGTAAACGTATGATTTTTAATCCTAACTCTTTGATTAAAAAATCGTAGGTTTTTAAAGAAAAATAATTTCCTTGTGTTATTAAATTTATTTATTTCTTTGATTGTGTAAAGATTACGTCGGCATAAGCACGCTCACATATACATCTATGGATTGAAAATCAATAAAGACTGGTTTAAATAACTATGAATTTTCCTAATACAGGAATAATAAATTGAAACATATTAAGAGGCTGTGGACCCGGGTCCACGAACCCAGTATCAGATGAGCTGTAAAAGTCACGATAACCAATCGCGACACTTCATTAGAGAACAGAAACACATTGATGATATTTTTTGCATTATGTCATGGATTGTTCTCCATTAGGTATAGTTTCAATTAAAATTTTGTAGTCATCTGGAAAAAAGCCAAAATGGCGTCTAAACCGCTAGATGTGGTTTATAGAACGAGTCATTCATGTCATTCTAGAATGCCGCTCGCTTCTTAATTCAGAATAAGTCCATTAACGAGAACAGTATTCCATATGAGGTCCTTTACATATCCATGGAATTAGTTGTGGTCAGCTGTATTTCCCAATGAATTTCAGGATTTTTAAGAGAAGAGCTTATCACTTTCTTAAAGGCCGGTAATGCAGCTGTGACTTCTCAGGTAGTGGCAGGCTTCGGTTAGCTCCGGCTACGGCCACTTTCCATCGTGTGTCTCGTTTGTCCACTTTGCCTATAAAAAAATAATACATTAATAATTTACAAGTAACTTTCGATTGTAATTAAAAAAAATCGAATGCCTTTGAAGGTACATTAATTTTTGATTTATAGCTGGTAAGTATTAGACATCCAACATGGTGTCCTTTTTTTCACATACAAACAACATAAGTCTGCTGGTGCAAAAGTGGTGCTGCTCGTAATATTATTGGATTTATTATTGGTAAGTAGCTCGCTGGCCTAATGGTTAGAGCGTGCGGCTTTCATTCCGAAGGTCGCGGGTTCGAACCTCGGCATGTACCAATGACTTAATATTTAAATTATGTACATTTGTGAACTTTAGTTACAACAGCGAGATACAAACGGTGAAGGAAAACATCGTGAGGAAACCCGCACACTGAAATCATCTTTGTGTGTGTGTGCGTGTGGTGGTCCCAATAAAGTGGCAACAGACTCGCCCCCTGTTACATGGGACCTAATCTGACCACATCTGGCGAAATGTGGGTGTTTATTCACCTCTGCCTACCCCTACTGGGAAAAAGGCGTGACAATATAAAAAAAAAAAAAATTATTGGTAATCGTAAGACCCGCATTTAAAAATATCCAATTCTTTGTGGATGGACAAGTCCAATTATAATATATTGAATCAGGGCAAAAGTATCAACATAGTATAGATAGTGTAAATTTATTTAGTAAAATAGCACTGCTCACTCCGCATTTATTGCCAAACGACGGCGCTGATGCTCAGTTTATATTGGCTATCGTACGGAATTGTTTATTTTAAAGTTTTCACTATGCGCCGGTTTTAGCCCAGGTCATACTTAATTGTTTTGGCCTTTGTAGTAGCCAATGATGAATTAGTCTTAACTCTTTAAGGATTATGTAATAATCTTTAAAGAGGATTATTATGTAATAATCCTATTAATCATGATAAATCATGATATAAAATCATGATAAAAGAAAATCCGTTAAGCTTAACTCTTGGGTTGACCAAAGTGATGTTGTTAGCTTTTATCAATTGGTTATAAAAAAAAATATTGTAATTTTAGTCTTTATTAATTCTCCTTTTTAGTTTTTATAGTCATGGGAGGACTTGCACAATTTATAAATATATCAACTACGGCTAACAGAAGTTGGTCTAATTTGTTTCTATTAAGCTTCACTCTGAGTTTTTCAAAGGTAAGTACACGCAGTTGCTTATTCTCTGATGATGTGCAGCGCTTATTAGTCATTATAATTTATACTGCTCCACTGATACTGGGCTTGCGGTCTCGGGTCCGCGGCCTAGTTGTTACTAATGTACTATTGCATATGAGTGAGTGCCTTGACTAAGCAAAAATATATTACTTCAGATGAAAGATAAGACCTCACTACTTTTCTTAAAAAAAATTGAATTAAACACAGGCCTACCTTTGTCATCGAAATAGTTAATTATCGAAGAATTTATGCACTGCAGAGGAATTTAATTAGAGTTTTCTCAAAAATAGTGGCCATTAAAATATTTTATAGAAAAAGAAGATTTAAATTTAACATTGTGGATGCCTATAATGTATTAATAAACAGCCTCACTAACTATCAAGAAAATGTTAAGGTCATTTACCTTCCACGTTGGCCAAGCGATGGTTGGTAGATGTTATATCGTTACCGTATAGGTGGGTACCACCATAGCTCCTATTTCTGCTGTCAAACAGAAGTTTCGGTTTAAGGGGTGTTGTATCTAGTTAAATTTCTGATGTAACGAGATATAACATCTATGTCACATCGTGATGTGCGCAATGTGGTGCAGTATATTTAATCAAAACTAGCGCAATCTTGTTACTGGCAGACGTATCATTAACTATTAAAAATATTTTTTTCTTTCGAATAAGTAGACCTAAGTAGCAAAAGAATTGTTACATATTTTTTATACCATTTTAACCATCTGATCTAGAAGAGACGACCAGTGGAATAGGCAGTTCTTAGAGTGGAGACCGCCCAATACCACGGATTGCTCCTGACCACATAAGAAGATCGAACTGTTTCTCTTTGGGGGAGGCCTTTGTCCAGTTGTGGACTGGCGCGGGCAGATTATTATGACAGTATCACCTGCTACCACTGCTGCTAATGCTAGACTCCTACTACCACTATTATTAGTAGAAGTATTCTATTCACTATTAACGCCTAGAAACTGTACTTCTGTATCGCATGGATTTTTTTGTTTACATTACAAACGATGAATGACGAATATGAGAAGCATTTATTACACAAAAACAAGTATCTGATTAATCTGTATATGAAAGCAATCTATTAAATCCCTGTCAAAGGGTTGTCGTAATGAATGGCTAATTAGTGATACGTTCAGCGGTTTGTTTGCCCAGGCAGGCTCGCCGCAATGAGGATAAATGGAGCTGCATTTGCCCTGTAGTGGTCATTTTAATCAAATGCCTACAGTATGTGTGCGTTTGTTTGAAATTGCAATCGGACTACAGAATACTTTTTGTTTCATATTGTAACTGTAACAATAGCGAATAGATAGAATATTACGATTACTTTTTGTATATTTTGTGAATAATAAATGTAGAATATTATCATCATCAGCCTATAGATGTCCACTGCTGCACATAGGCCTCCTTAAAGATTTCTATGTACAGTCAGCATGGCCTCCAATATCGCTAGGCACTAGAAGCCGTAGTTTGTAGGGGGTTGTTATATGGGGGAATTGGCTCATTTCCTAACACGCCAGCCCAATGTCGGTAGGTAGAAGCCAGAGCCTCGTTTGTTGATTAGCAGGGTGCACCACGAGCAGATGGGGTTGGCGTGGAGCCCGTGAGTTGTTATGCGAGACTCCTTACACCCTTACAGAATTTATTGTCTATGAATTGTTTAATAAAGAAATACTATAAAAGTGTGGTAATTATTATTAATATTGTACATTATCTAGGCTAAAGCAAAGCTTAAAAATATTTATATTTAATAACCAATTAAATTTACTTATTTGATTAAAGATATTGATTGGATAACTTAGTAGTGATAACACAGCAAATATTACAAAACTTCAAGATGCGAGGGTAGCTTTCCTACCGATCAGAAGGTTCTGATGATGTAATAAAATTATGGGTCCTGGAGTCTTAGTAGCGGCCATAAATTACATTAGTGTGCAAACATTAAAATTATGTAAAACTCTTTAGAAAAAACCATAAAATTTTGACTTATAATATATTACCTACCTATCGATTGATTTTACTTCAGTTGTTAGAGAGATATATCACTTCGTTCACTTAATCATACATTATAATACGTATACAAATAAAGGAGTGTAAAGGTTCCAGCACAACAATTCACGGGCTCCACGCCAACCCCATCTGCTCGTGATGCTCCCTGCTAATCAACAAACGACACTTTGGCTCCCACTAATCTATTGTATATTGAGCCAGTGTGGTGAGAAATGGCCCAAATGCCTTTATATGAATCCTTACTCGATCGATGTGGGAATCTGTTTGAATTAGCCCAACTCTGGCCCAGTGTGAAGGTGCTGCACAGCAATTCACGAGACCCATGCTAACCTCAAATGCTCGTGGTGCACCCTGCTAATTAACAAACGAGGCTTAGGCCCACACTAATCCGTATTAGGCCAGTGTGGTGGGAAATGACCCCAATCATCTCATATGACCCATACAAACGACCGATACCGGACAACATGTTAGCTGTGTGGTGGTGTGGACGATCTGGTGAAGATCGCGGGAAGCCCCAGAATAAGAGTATCGCAGGATTGATCTATGAAAAGATCTTTGGGGAATGTCATGTCCAGTTGTGCACATCAGTTGATGTTGATGATGATTAAAATGTTATCCGAGTTTTTATTTTCGTATCCTCCGATTTTTGTGTAACTTTTCCATTTGACATTATACTCGCAAATGGTTTTATAATCGCTGATTGAGTTATTAATATACTTAGGTAATATGTTATATTTATATTACCACGCCTTTTTCTTAGGTTATAAAGATAGTTATAAAGATAGTTAAATATCAAATCAGTACAAACGTTTACCAGTGTGACGAATGCTTTTCCAAATGGAAAACATAACAGTTTGGTACGTCAAAGGCCGGCCGCTTGGCCCCGATACATCGCATTTCGTTAAGCTGCATTGTGCAATGCCGCATTGCACCGCCGCTGCTCAAATTAAAATCTCAATAGGCCGTGCAAATGTCAGTGAGCAGTGTTGCCATGATTAATATTCAATGCGGCCGCAAATATAATATGATAAATTTTAACCTTTAGAGCGCAAATAGTCAATAAATCGATCGATTCTTTATTAATGCGTATAAATTGCGGAGAATCGAAATATCGATTATAGCGCAGTTTGTGTGTAAAAACTAAGTATCAACTGTAAACAGTGAGATCGTGGGGTCCTCATTAAATCGGCTATGCGACTGGGATATTCATCTGATGGTAAGTGATACGCTTGCCTATAACAACGTGGCGCTAGTTAGGATTTTATATGCTGCACCTCATTGCGCTTGTCGTCTTGTGACATAAGATGTTAAGCCTCGTTACCCCAGTAACAGAGCTCCTTTAAAATTGACTATTAGTAGGTTTCTGTTGCTAGAGACCGTCTAGGAAGGTATCTCATACCAGGTCTCCAACAACAGGATCTGTTTCTACAAAAATTATTATTTTCCGGTTCAAAGGGCACTGCAGCTATTGAAATTACGAACAGTGAAAACTGCATAATGGATGGTCCTATTAAGTAGTTTCCACTGTTCACTGGTGGTTTCCACTTTGGTGAGTGGGACTGCCGCTTCCTAGGTTGGCTGACTACTCGGTGAGGATCCCAGACGAAATAGACAAGGAATGTCTATATTCATCAATTCAGGACAAACGACTGGAACAATAATGATGATAATTTTGACGCTGTGCATATGGCGGAGAAGAGAAAGAGCTGGCGTAACATTAAAAGCAGTTCATCACTAGTATCATACATAAAATAATCGTAAAAATAACGATTTTTGTTCTAAAAAAATTCGGCGCAAATTCAATTTGCAATATAATACTAGAAATTGTAAATCATCTTTGTTAAAAATCTGACAAAGAGAATACAATTCACTTGACGTTGAATGACGTGAGCAACTTAAGTAATGGATATAGAGCTTAGGTCTAACACTTATATAGATTTAGACCCAAGAGAATATGATAAACGAGTTTTTGGCTAACTAAGTTTTTGTTTAATTTATTAAAATATATTTATTTACAATTAACGTTAGTTAATAGTAGAAAAGATCAGTAAATTTTCGTGAAGAGTTAATTTTGAACGTTTTGTATATCTTATTGTTTTTATTGAAGGAAGGATTTGTTTGGAAGGAAGTACAGTTGTAATATATGAGCTTAACAAGATTTTATGTAATATTTCAAGTTGGTTAACATTGTCGTTGATTATGAAACTATTAGGATTTCCGGTGTCTCTTTATATACTACTGGCCGGGCGTGTCACTTACCATCAGGTGAACGTTCCGCTCGCCTGGTAGCTTAATTGGATAAAAAATCATTATTTAAGGGATGTATTAATAAAGAAATGACAATTTAAAAAAAATATATAGTTATTTGTCATTTTTACTGAAAACTGCTTTATTTTCAACATTTAATATTAATTAGTTATAACAGCTAAACAGGTTAAAACTGTGTAACCAGATTTATAAAGTTTCACAAATCTGATTATAGAGTTAATCTACTTGAAAAAAGATGTTATCATGCTTTCATTTGATAAGCTTGCTTTCAGTTCTGACGCATCATCAGAAAATGCAGAGCGGATAGGGATTTAAAGTAAAATTTTATTTTTAGAGGTTACGTTATTTCTTATCTGTTGAGTTCATTTTAAATGATTTGTTTATTGACGTATTTGGTGTTTTGTTCGTTTAAATTTATAATAACATATTTTTATTCGCGAGGGATTGTGGAAAATGTATGATAAGAAAGTAAAAAATATATTCCTGAAGCGTTTCCTTCATTTTTCATAATTCCGACAATCTTTATGGAAATTTTAATTAAATTCCTGTCTGAGGGGTCGGGCTCGCGGCCATGTTTTAAGGTGCTTTTCCAATGTCAACGCTCCTCTGATGTTATTGTTTTTCTTTGTATATAATAAATAAATATTTGTGTAATTTGAAATGTTTACGTATAGTTATATTTTACTTGGTATTAATAGAAAGTTAGAATTTTGTATTAATATCAAGTAAAAATTGAATTTCGTCTTTCATTGTCATAAATAGAAAATTTTATAAACGAAACATAGTTGACAGGTTATACAATTATAAAATTAAAAAAACCAAGAAAAAGTGTAATGGCAGTATTTCCGGTTCTCTTTGATGAATTTATTCAGAGCAAGTTTTTCATAACCTAAATATAATATAGTTACCGTTTTATAAGGAAATACACTCAAATTAATCTAAAATTTCTTATTTTATGCGATACTTTTGCCAATGATATTTAAAAGGATATTATTTACTTTTTAATGATCCTTGGTTTTAATAAGACAAATATTTTCCTAAAAATTTTTTTTTATTGGTTTATAACATATTAGGGGGACCGGAAAGTAATGTCGTTTTCTTACGCTAAATACAAACACATACATTTTTAACGAGTCTTTATTTTTAATCAATGATGTATTCCCCATCATTGTCAATAACCTTTTGCCATCTAGTGAGTAAATTTTCAATCCCTGATCGATAAAAATTAATTGGTTTTTCGGCAAAATATCTAGAGATGGCATTTTGGATATCATCCAAATTTGCAAATGTTTTGCCACTTAAAAAGTGTTGCAGCGCTCGGAATAAGTGGAAATCCGATGGTGCAACATCGGGCGAATATGGTGGATGAGGCAGCACCTCCCACCCCAATTCATTAATTTTTTCTAGAGTTCGCCTTGCGCAGTGCGGTCTTGCATTGTCATGTTGGAGAATGACGCCTTTTCGGTTGACAATCGCTGGCCACTTTTCAATTAAAGATTGATTGACTCGCTGCAATTGTTCGCTGTAGAGGTCTGCAGTAACAGTTTCTCCAGGTTTCAGTAATTCAAAATGAACAATGCCGCGAATACTCCACCAAACACACAAAAGCGCTTTTTTGGGGTGTAAACCTGGCTTAGCAGTACTCCGAGGACTGCCTGCCTGCCTTTTGCGTTTTGGGTTATCATACAGGACCCATTTCTCATCTTCTGTGATCAAGCGATCAAAAAACGCTTCTGTGTTGTGTCGTTGAAGCAATAAGTTGCATGTGATTGATCGGTTAGCCTTATTCTGTTCGGACAGATTATGCGGGACCCAAACACCTGCTCTGCTTACTTTTCCAATCTGCTTCAAATGTTCTTGGATGGTCGACCAAGGTTTGTTGAGACTGTTTGACAATTCCTCGATCGTCTGACACGGATTTGCTTCCACTTCCGCCCTTAACACGTCGTTGTCTAACGCTGATGGTCTTCCTGATCGATACGAGTCGGAAAGATCAAAATTACCCGATTTGAACTTGGAAAACCACCTTTGGCATTTACGAATGTCCAGTGCATTTGGATAAACATCGCAAATGTTTTTGGTAGCAACTGTTGCGTTATTTCCCTTGCGAAACTCAAAGAGCATGCAATGCCGGATGTGTACCTCTTCTGGTATTTGGCTGGCCATTTTACCCAAAATTACAAAAAAAAATTGTAATTCAATTGTCTATAAGTAAAGAAATCACTATAACCTCACAATGTCTTTGGTACGCCTCTGAACAAAACAATGAGCTGACAAATGACAATCAAGTATTGGCATGCGCAGAAACGACATTACTTTCCGGTCCCCCTATTATTTCAGCTTATGTATATACATACCGATGATCTGTTAAAGATCCCGGAGAATGGCTTGATGCTGGAAAGGATTTTTTTTTTTTCTATACAAATTTGCTTTTAGTGTCAGTGACGCCAACAAAATTCTCTGATTAATCATATCTCTAAAGATAGGGACAGTTTTCTTTTGGGTATATCTTATCTATATATATAATGCTAGTGTGAGTTAGGAAATGTGAATGTAACTATTTTTAATTATAAATATTGTGCTAATTTGGGGTGCAAGGGGTCCCATACAACAACGGAACCCAAACCAACCTTTCTTGCTCGTGGTGCACCCTGCTAATCAATAAACGAGACCGTGGCTCCCACCAATCTGCATTAGGCCAGCGTAGTGGGGAATGGCCCAAATCCCCACAATATGAACTCCTACAAGCGACGGCCGCTAGTGCCCGGCGATACCAGGGGCCATCCTGACTGTCGATCTTTGGGGAGGCCTATTTCTAGCAGTCGACGTCTATTGGCTGATTATTGATTGATTGGGCCAATACTTGACTGAAATTAAAACCATGTATTTCAAATTAATTGTAATCGAGACCTAACCGAACGATTACTTAAAGTGAAGTCACAATACCAGTGAAAAATGATGCTTGACGAATGTTTCTCAAACATATAGCAATAAATATGTTTTTTTATAAAAGGACATAAAGCGTTCCCGACGATAACTTCTGTCAGACATGTAACAGATGGACAAAGTGCATGAAATTTACCGGACGATGAAATTTATACCGGTCGAAAAGCGCACAAACTTGCCCCTCAGCACGCTAGTACTAGAACAATGCATTGGAAAATTTTCAATAGAAGCGAAACAATACGCGGGCCAAATCCGTAGTAAATTGAAATGCCCGCAGCGTTTTATACGGATCATGTTATGTTAAAATGGAAACTATTTCATTTGCTTCCTGTGTTCATTTGTGTTACAATGAAAATAGAGCAATTGTTTTCCACCTTTTTCTTTTGTGATTTTTGCTCCAAAAGGCGCATCAATCGTACTTACACACGAGCAGAGGACGCGAATGTTTTGAACTTGACTAGGAAGATCATAATTTAAAACCCGCCGACAACTAAGAGAGTTTTAAGCACTAAATATTTTTATAAAAAAAAAATTGTTATCAAGAAAGTCTAAAAGATTTTTTTTATTCAATTAAACGACGAGATGTGCCGGATGTTGACCTGATAGTAGCTATTTAGGCTATTTAGCGCTCATTACGATGATATGCATTACACCGCGTTGCGCTTGTCGTTCCAGACATAAGATATTGAGTCTCCTTATTCCAGTTATTACACTAGCTACAGCGCCCTTCAAACTGGGACATAGTAATCTTTGCACGCTATTGTTTGGTGGCAGAAATAGACGCTGCGGTACATATCTAGACGGTCTCCAGCGATAGAGACCTACCACCAGTCCTAAAGTTACCTATTTAATAAAATGAAACTATTCACTTTAAACGAATTATGAAAGTTTTATTTATAAATAATTATATGAATTAATACATAAATCCTAATGTGATGAGTATATTTAACATTTTTCAGCTGACCAATGAAAGTTTCACGTAGACTATTGCTTATGAGTATGAAAAACTTATCAGATATTAGGAAGCTGTAATGAATTGTCTATTCTTGTCAATCATTAAAGACCTAAGAGCTAGTACATTTTGATCAGACGAATATATATATAATATTTATATTCAAAACTTTACCCTGACTGTAGTAAACTGAATGCCTTTTAACACGATGCTTGCTGTGTAAGTTTTCCTTGTGACTAAAAATAGTAATCAAACAGTATTGTGCGTCGTTACTATATTACAATTAAACGGATTCCGTCATAAGTAAAATTATAGGGCCAATATGGTGCTTTGTAAATATGCTGACTAACGTATTATTATTATGGCCAAGCGTAACTCTTAACACGTGGTCAAGGTTCAACTAATTTCGTCTATCTCTCATACAAATACTTAACAATAAATGAATTGTTATTCTAATGATCTGTATGGATCATGTCGGAAATGTACTGATACAAAGCTGTAAAATTTCACAAGGTAATGAACGAAAATAGCTCTCTGTTTTATTTTGTTCAAAGACCTTGCATATTCCCCTAAAGAGTATGCATTATATTCCACGTTTGCAGTGGAAATGAGAAAAGTAAAAAGGTTGGCCGGGCGCGCTCGCAGCTCCGGATGGCCTTTACATTGAATGTTTTTAATTAAACTGGTTAGTGATGGGAAACTGAGATATTAACGGCTGCAGCAATAAACTAAACTGCTTCTCTATCACAAAGTTTACTATATAACTTTGTTTGATTTATTCGTAATAGTCTTCAATTCTTTAAAGTTTTCTTGCGAAGGTCGGCGATGATTAAAGTAATCTAAATTTTTCGCAGTTAGAAAGCTGACCTTTTTTATAAATTTTCACTAACAAATAACTTTTAGAGAATTACATATGAATGCTATATATCAAGAAGTCTATATGTAAAATAATTTGCGTTACTTTTGTATGTAAAAGAATTCAAAGATTTAAAAGATACTTCGGTTTTGGAACAGGTATTAACAAATAACAAGTAGAATAGAACAAAAATAATAGATATCGACGTTAATTACGTACAATTTAATACTAATACTTATCTGATATGATAATTAGAGAAAATTTTGTGAGCTGTAAATGGGATATTTTGCTTGATAATGAATGAACTTGGCAGATATTATTTATTATTATAAGTTAAAGTTATCATAAGGTTCGTAATACTTCGAACTGCATTTAAAAATATTTATTATTTTGTTTAACAGCCCTCTTAAGGGTCCTACCCGGACAGGATCCGGACTCTGAGTTCTATTTCAGAAAGAGTGAGTCATGGTTACTTATCCACTACGGTCCCCAAATAAGGGTTGGTGGTTATAGTATGTCATTTGTTATGATGTAAAAATAATTACGAATGGAAACGAACATCACTACGACCTTTCAAAACTCATAAAAAACAGATCAGTTCAGTATACATCCGACTGCGCTTCATACCTTTGTTCCCCGGCTTTAATTCAATATCCGCTTACAGTGTTCGCTCAAAACACCAACTTTATTTGAAAAGATATTTATCGAGAGCAAGCGTTTATACTGAGGAATATGTTCATTATGGATGCGTCAAAATTTTTGATGAGATTGAGGAATTCACTGATGTTAATTATTGGCAGTTACCTCTTTGTAAACCGTCTACTTAGACTAAAGAGTAGCGTCTATTTCTACTCTATTTTGTTAGAATTAAAAGGCACCTAGTAAAATTACTATGGTAACTCTATTGAGTAGTTTATATATTTTAACTACTGTCTTTTGTAAATGATGTAGTTACCGATCCAATTGCGCCTGGGGATAAAATAAACAAGTTCATGCAAAAGCCGGTGTTGCAGATACAATTCTTTAAGTTACATTTCCGCTGTAAATTTTGTAACAAAGCATAATAAATTCAGTTTGGTTTACAAATCGTTTACTTTTGTTTAAAGCGTTTACTTTTTTGCAACTGCAATACTTCGATACGGAAATAAATGTTGTATTCTCCAGTATTTATATGACTGCAAAGCTTTTACATGTAATATAACGTGGACATAAAATAAGTTAAGTTTGCTTGTAGATGTAAAATGTATTATAAAATAGCAAAGGGGTGTTACTGATACGCATGTTGAAGAATATGAAATAGAAATTTACATTACTTTCCAGGTGAAATTGCAGTTTAAAAAAAATATGGGTAATTGATTAGTTACAGTATATAACACGTTGGTACTAACGAAAACTACATTAGCGTAGCTTTTAGCAAATTAACAAAATTCTATAATATGTATAATTTATTTAAGTACAAGAAAGAAATGCTCATATGATTCTAGATTCTTAAAACAAGTTCTCATTGTTTCATCCCGAACAATGTTTTCGTTTGAGACACATAACCATCTAATAAATCCTTAACATGTTGAATGGAAAATGCTACTTATAACCGAATACAGATAAGTATATTATATCATTCATCATAAGCTTACAGGAGGAGGAACTATTGTAACTTTTAATTTGTAAGTAGGACTTCCATTTACCACACAAAGGCGACTTAGTGAGTTCGCTGCGAAGTTTGTTTGCCGTCAAATGAGCACGGCCAAGGGGCTGACTTCAACTGAACAAATTTTCCAGTCCAGTACCGGAGTAGTCAATTTTACGTCGGTACTATAACGCCCCTGAAGTAGATGGACGTAAATCGATTTCAGATAAATGTGAATATTATAAACAGCTTGTTTATATATTTGATCATATTACACCTAAAAATGTATATAAGTCAAGTATTGTCATACAGGGGAGGATCAGAATAATACGGAGGTAATGAGGGTGTTTTATTATAGAAAACTACAACATCATTACATTATTTACGTAGATATAAATAATAAATACAACAGTATTATAACAATATAAATATTGTTATTGTAGTGGTATATACATTTATTATAGTTTTTTCTTATTCTATGTAACGATGGACTCGCCCATGGCTTACATTTAATGGTAAATAAGACCCTCACCCATAGGAATGTAGCGCTAGTTATAATATACACTGATTCACAATGTGCTTGCCTTAAGACGTAAGATGTTAGGTTTTGTTACCCCAGTAATTTCACCAGCTGTAGCGCCTTTTTAACTGGAACACAGTAATCTTTACACAGTACTGATTGGCGATAGAAATAGGCGCTGCTATGATACCTACTTAGACCGGCTCCGGCAATAGAGACTTATCACAAGTATAATTTGAGGGTTTGAACGAATACTGGGTAAGTATGAATTCGTTTATCTAAATCATATTACAATATACACTACCATTAACCTTGTGGGTAAGTCTGGGCGCTTCACATCTTACCGTTACAATAATATTTTGGTTCTTTTTTACTAAATTAATACTACTTAACTAAACTTAAATACAAAATTACGACAAAATGAAAATATGCTACAAACTGGATTCTCTTTCTAATATACTCCTTGCTTAGGTCCTGTACTTTAAGAATTTTCGATTCATTCTCCTTTAAGAGTTAAAAGTAAGTACAGCTAGATTTAAAATGTTAACTTACTTAAATAGTATACAGAAGATATAAAGTAATAAGTATATACTACAACAAAATATATAATAGTAATTGGTTTTCTTATATTTTACTTCCTTTTCCACACGAAGCGTAAAGGTAACGTGGAGGCTTTGAGTGTACATTCACTACAGTCAACTATTCGAAAAGCCGGAGATCAGAGATGAGGGTCGGAATATTCTATTCAAAAGTTTTAGTTCAAATAAAAATAAATGTATGTTTTGTTGCCAATTGAAATTCAGTACCTACCTTCTCTTTGCTACCCTGAAAGCGAGCTTTTGGAAGTATGCAGTGGAGGTTTAGATTAAGATATCGACTAGTTCGAAAAACTTTTCGCCGTAACCAGTATATTTTAACGGTAAAAAAGTGGAAAAGGATCATAAATAAGCACCTAGGTCATCTGATATTGATCTTTGTAAACCATAGCCACTGTGTTCTACGTAAAGCAATATAAGACACGCTTTCATTTCCGAGGACTTTGGCGGAAATGGTGTAATTCGTTACCAGTTTGTTGTTCCGACCTTGTCTACGTGTCGGCAGAATTTGGATTGGATAGCGTCATTAACAATGAAGTTATTAATTTTAAAATTAACAAAAGCTTTGGTCTTGACGATTTTTATTGAGATCCTATTCCGGTAGATACTACTGTTACTTATATTTCTGCTGATGAGCCAGTGTGTGTAAACTTTACTGTGCTGTGATGTTAAGAACTCTGGAGGAGGTTGTTTCTTGCAATCTAGTGACAAGTAAAAATTTATAATAACCTCATTGTTATGGACAATTGGACAAAACTTACCACTAAGTGAAAATCTAATTAACATTTTAGTATTAAAAAAATACAGGAATAATGAATGTGATTACAGCTCATAGGGATTGTAATCTTGCTACTTCTATATTGTTGATATTCACTATTTGTGTTTTGCAATATTCTTGTCCTTTCAGTTACTTATTATCGTACCAGCATATAATATATAGCCATGTCTCAAATATATGTTGACAAATATAACGATGAGTTATTTTTTACATTTCGCGAAATCGTTGTAAATATATTTAATGTCATTGTGGTGTAGCGTGTATTCCGCCTATTAAGCTATCTGTGTTAAACTCCGTTTAACAACGAACCGAATGCGGGAATACGGTCAGGGTCGATGGTTTTCGAGCTCGTCTTGACGTGTGCGACGGAATTATGCATGAGAACCATTACCTGACCGAAGCAATTGAAGGATAAATGTGACCTTCGCCGATTGCCTCCTCTGGCCTGTATTCCACTGACATAAAGGTAAGTGTACAATTGCAAATTGTTTATATAATACAAACACTCTCTATACTATGGAGTTGGAATAACTAATGAAAGGGTATCTTTGTAAAAAAACTGAAAAGCCAGATATCATTCTCGCTTACATATACTAATCATGGTATCTATCCCGTTTGTCTTGCATTTTCTTAATCCTGCCTGGTACAGTGAGCAGAGGCAAAGTTTTACGATTGTCTACATTCACTTGCGCCTGGTGATAACCGTGCGGCAAAAGTGTAGTTAGGGAAAATTATAAATAAATATATTAATAGACCCTCGAACTGTTTCTAAGCGAGCCCACGGCATATAATAAAGAAGAATATTGAATTATATGTGCGGCTATTAAAGACGATAAGATGTAACACAATCTCATTCCTATCTGATAATCCTCATTCAGGACATCACATAGTCGTAGTATATTTTTAAAGTTAGATGTATAAAAGGCTTCCACTAGATTCCTCTTGCGTCAGAAAGCGCTGAGTAGACAGCAATCTTTACTCCTTTTTATATTATTCAAACCTTCAGTCAAATCTTCCAACGACTGACGATTGTTTTTGTTTCATGGGTGATATTACTTTACTTTGAAAACGTAAATCAGCATCAGAAGCGTCGTCATCAACTAATAGAATGTCAGGATCGATAATATATTGTATTATTTAACGTCGAAAAATGCACTTGTTGTGTCATTATCGCTATCATTAGGTAAAGTCAGGTAGTAAAGTAAAACTGAAGATGATTATGGAGCTATCTCTAGCCCTGGGTATCCTTAACTTTATTACTACTGTCTACCTCACTAAAAAGCCCTTCTAACCTGTAAATGGACGAATGGACTATAACTAACAAAGCTAACACATCACACAAAAGAGACTGAAGCTTTTCAATCGGGTACTTAAGCCTTTGCATTAAATGTAATTTTTAGGGTTATAGGATCAGCTACCGTCTCCGTGTTCAGTGTGCACAGTGCTTTATTTAAGAATGACTTTTATTTAGTAGCTTTCGTGATCGTACCTGTTCTATCTCTTTCGTTCGCCCGCATTTTTTGTTTTGTCTACGCTAATGTTTAGATAAGAGTCCTTGGATAGATGAAAAAACTTATTTAGGTCGAAGGATCTTTTAATACTATATATTCACTGAAAGGTAGGTGTCTGTTGCGGGATACCATCAAGGTAGGTTCAATCACTGGATCTATATCTACCGTCAATTAGTAAACTGCAAATATTACTGTGCTTAAATAGCGCTGTTGTGAAATTACTGGGGTTCCGAGACTTGCCTCAATTTGTGCTCGTATTCTGTGTATCAATGTGGTGCAGTGTTGATTATCCTTATTAATGTCTCACTGTTATGAGCAGGCGTATCACATACCATCACAATACCGCCCTGCTAGATACGACACTTTAAAAAAGTCATGAAATGTACCGATTTCCATAGTCATTTGTGATTTCATGATATACTTCGTCTTAAATATCAAATGTTTATTAACCACATGCACGCTATGATTTCGTGTTAAAATTTGTGTAGATTGTCTGTAAAATGGTGGTTCGTTGATTTTTTCAGGAGGCCGTCAAGGTCGATAACACCGCAGTGTCTGTCTCAATCGCAAAACATTTTCCGGTTAAAATGTTTTCAGTTTCTCAAGGTATTTTTCTTATAATTTCACCCCTGTGTAACAGCTGCTTATTTATTTCACAAAAAAAATATTGCTCTATGAATACAGTTGATTTTGCACCCACGTTAAACCATAATTAATAAGTTATAGATTATTAATTGATTTAATTCAATAAGTACCCATATCTATAAATGAATATAGCTAGATATGATATAGTATAGTATAGTAAATAAGTTCTCTTTGCTTAACGAAAAAGAGGATGTAGGATTAAGGTTTTGTCACACACGAGTTTTCAACATGGCTGTTGTGATGTGATGTTTATAAAGGATATAATTATCTAAAAAAAAGCTCTAGGAGCGAACGAAAACAGAACATCATCAACAAATTGAAATGATTTTCCAAAACTATTGCGATTAGTTCCAAACTGTGCTTGTAGTTCGGGAAGCGAGTATTTTAGAAATAACAATTTTTTTTTTTTTTTGGAACAATTTTAATACTTGTGAATTGAAGCAGTGGTGTACGCAAAATGAGCAGCGCAAAGCCGACGGGGGCCGGGTGTGTGTGTGCGCCCGGCGGAGCGGCTCCGCAGATCGGGCCTACAATGCACGTTGTTTATCCGCTAGGGCGCGGGGGGCGAGAGGGAGGTAGGTCGCGGAGAGGGGCTGCCGAGGGGCAGGGCTCCTGGCCGGGCCCAGAGCATTCAGTCTGTCGACGGCTGCCGCCGCAGTTGCACGTGAACGCGAGTGCACCAGTGTCCCAGCAATTACTGACATCCCGACCTTCAATCCGTGCGAACGGGACGTCTATATCAAGGTGAGATATATTATTTTTTTTTTCAACATAAACAGTTTTTTTTTGTGTCGTACCGACCCGCCGATACGATACTATTATGTAATATAAATTAGCCTACTGAGCTTTTATTCAACGCGTTGCTACGAAAATTTGGAAGCACTTGATCTCGTAGCACTCCTCGTAGAAAACATACGTGTTCATTGTTTTAGTAGCGCCAGCGTTCGACGACGGCGATACGTAGGTCAAAAGCTCCGTTAATGTTTCTATTTTCAGGGTCAAGACAAGGTCTTTCGTATATGGTTGTTGATGATATATGGGATCAAACGAGGACGAACGTAGAGCTGTACGTATCTTACGCCCGGAGCGTCGTCTTTTCTTCGTTATTGTCCTGAAAGCTCCGACCTTGTTCCGTACGCGGACCACAGTCTTTGTTTAGTTAAGAAATTTATATGGAAAGATAAATATCTCATAGGCAACTACAGTTAATTGCTTAGGGAATATTTTTCATCGGTATATTCTGAATACCTTTTACTCTTTTTCATGATCTCTGGATCAATCCTATATGATTTTTAAAATTATTGAATAAAAGTATGATACCATTTTTTTATTTCTTTCATATGCAAGTCAAGAGATAATGAATAACTTTGGAATCTACAACGAAGAGACTTAAGTATTTGCATTTAAAGCAAGTATGTGTATGTAAAACAGACCAACGTGCGAAAATTTATTGAAATGAACAATATCCCAAATAAAGAACCATTTCAATTTTCTAAATAGTCTAGAAATAGGTTTCAATTTGATCCGAAATAGCGAATTCACCATTGACATTGGCTGTTTAAAAATATCTGTATCTTCGGATCTGAAATCTAACGAACCGATGCAAAGTTCGTTTTCGATTAAATTAGTTTTTCTCATAAAGACTAGCTTTGGATTCGACTCCTGGATGCGCTCAGCTTAATTATAGAAGAACCACGCCTATGAGCAAAGAGTAAATTAGTACACTGGGTGTAAACGAAGACCACTTTTAACAACTTTTTATAAGGGAGTTGAATAATATCTCCCTTCGAAAGTTATCTATTAATATACATATTAATAGATAGCTCTTAGATTTCGTTTCCAACTTTGATGAACTGTATAATTCACAAAGACGAACAGCATCTCGTAAGTAGAAGTGACTTCTATGGTACGGGGCTGGAAATCAGTACAGTTAGATATATTATATATATATATATATATATATCTATGTAATAAAAAATAAAATCTAACATTTTTTTGGGGTTAAAAGTTGACCTTAATTTCACATGGTGTTAAGTGACACTTTTGTTACTCCGGCTCTCATATGTTGACAGTTGGAACAGGGTTATGCTGTTATGGCTGTATAAAGCTACTAATATACGTCTTCTTCTATCTTTTTTTCTGTAATAGCCCCATACTGTTAGATTGCTTTTGAACGTTTACAAATTGCTGTTCTAATATACTTTTGTCATCAACATCAGTCTTCGATAGTCGACCAATGGACTAAATATTGGCCGCGCAAACAATTAGATCATGATTATAGAGTCAGGGTTATTACAAATAATTTCTTGCGAGAGACAAATGATATTATTCTGTGGATAGTCTCTTTTGTTGGATAAATCAAGGAAGATATAACTGCAGCTCCTAATTCTACCTCCGAACATTAGTATGCTAACGTTTGTTTGAATGATGTTAGTAATCATTGCAAACAACTGTCTTGCTAGACAGATGTTAAAAAATAAACCGAAATAACTTACTTTAACTCCTGGCTCATGTACAGTGCTTATGTATGAGTGCAATTTTAATATTCATATATAAAATCGGATTCAGTTCGAATAATAATTGATGACCGAACTGTCATGAGCTCGCTGCTATATCAGCGTAAATGCGATATTAATGACACGATGTACTTCATATATCATTCATTGAAATCACCATAATTAACGTGGCACGTTTAATATGACCGTTATATATTTAACTGCAGTTTATATTGTAATATATTTGCTCGTTGAATTAACAAATGTTGAGAAAATTCTTACTTCTACATATATTTAGGACATACAGGATAGATATGCCTTGTATAATAATACTAGACAAGAGTATTATTTTCCAAAACGATTTATTAAAGTTTGTTTGCCTTACCGGAAATGTCGTTTAGATGAATATGTCTAAAAAAAACTAACTAAGAACTTCCCCAGTTCGAGAACGACCAAATGGGAAACCTAAAAGTTTTTATTCTTTATGTATATGTATATATCAGACGAAAACACTGTAGTTTATTTATTTTCTATATGAACACTTGATAAATATCAAAGGACTTGGCTACGTCAGATTGCTTGGCTGAAAGACGGAATAGTTTTCCAAATCTTACCGCTAACCTTCAGTTTCAAGAAAGCTTGATGATAAAGATGAAGAATACGGCGAATACTTCTTAAATAAACAAAATAACAAAGACTTCTATAATAAAAAAAGAAAAATGGTTAAATTACGGTATTATCAGTGCGCTGTAAAAGAAGAAAGATTTCCTTTAAGATAGAAAATAATGAGTTCCTCAGTCAAAGGTTTACGAATATAATGGTTGAAACGGAAACGTATGCACAAAGGATTTGTCTTTGTGACCGTATCTAGAACATTTCGATATACAGAATAATATTATAACGCGACAGTAGAAATGTTTAAAAGCTTTAATATACATCATTATTTTTTCTACATTCTTTAAAAGGTTTTAAAAAAATATACAGTTCTTAGATCCTTGATCTTTAGTTCTCGTTATTACTTAACATCACTTGAAATTGGAAAGATTACGTCTTTCTATTACCACAATTACAGCAAGTTTAGTTAAATAGGATTAAAAAGCGCTTTGTACATAGCCGCGAAATTCAAAAGACAAAAAGGCGGAAGGGAGATATTTGACAACCTATTATATAGCCTATTGTCTGAATTCCGCTGTAGTTTACAGGTGTCATTAGTAACTAGAGTTATCATCAGTAATAAAAATAGTGATAAAAGTATTGATATTAGCTATTATTATTATTTGTTATTGATGATAGTATAATTTTTTTGTATTCATCATCATCATTACAACCAATGGTCGTTCACTGCTGGACCTAGGTTTCTTGTAATGTTTGTGTTGAATGAACTTACAGTTCGTGAATAACTTTTTCACATAAAGGTTCATGAGAATAAATTACAAGATTATTTCTTTCTTTATTACGCAAATATTTTACAAGTTTTCCTGTGATATATTTTGTACGAGAATATAACGGTATTGTAATTCAACGTGTCTAGACGAGCTGTAGACGGCACAGCCTACGCGACTTCCGTCAGCCGCCCACGGTACTCTTAAGTTTGTTTTGGGCACCGCCCACGCCGTCTCTTTACTCACGAAGAACCCGTTTGTTTTTACAATTTTTACTACGTTACGATTACATACTGTACAAATTATAATTTTGATTCATTTTAACTTATTGTCGTCCACCGAACATATGATAGATATCTCCAATCGGTCTTGCAGGGATTATATGCGATCTTTACCAAGTTGTCAATCTTTTAGCAATGGTGAGTACGGCGTAGTAAATAAATGATGATGATAAACGGAGAGGTAATAATTAGGACATATACACTAAATATCGGTATAAATTTTAACACTGTTACGACAACACGAAGACGGGTATATTCTCACTATTACCCAGCTTTAACTGTATCATGAAATAGACAAAAAGAGAATCTCTTTAGAGAAGACAGCAGTTTTTCTTGTCAGCAAATATTTCTTCACTGGCTTATGTTAAGCTGTATCAATAGGACAAAAATGATGATGATTGTTTAACTTCCTAATATATCTGAATTACAGTTTTATAACAGCATATAAACATATCGTCGTGTTATTATCTTATTACGACCCGACATTGACTTTATTGATAAAACGTTCGCGATGAATACTATAGACGTCGTATCAGTCGTATATCACTCGTATTATTTAAACGTTCAAAATTACGGTATCTACTGTATACACATACTGATAGAATTCTAACTAGCTAGGCTGGTTCAAAATAACAGTTTAACCCCTCGAGTTTTTCATTTAGTAATTGAAAGAAGGATATATAGAAAAATTAAAAGAAAGGCAGACGGAAACATTCATTGGGTACTGTATTAATTCAACACGTACTATGTTAGAGCTATTTTTTTTTAAATTAAAGAGTTTTGCACCGATGATTACAGCGTTTCGTATGCTTCATAATGCGTCTAGTGCACAATTAGAATAGCTTCTCGAGGTCAGACTTAACGAGTACGTTTAGACATCACGTGGGAATCTCACAAAACTGAATAGACTTATTCTAAACGCTTTATCATCGAAAGTTAAAACCAACACAAACTATTTTTGTGAATATAATAAATTCGATGTTTTCCATGATAACAGAGCTAAATCATCTCGATAAATTTAAGGGTGGAAAATACCGAAAGAGTTATTCATAAAATACCCTCAAAACTGTACCAAAATTAAATTTGCGTTTTAATTTGAACAGTACAGAGAATTTTGGGCGTCGGCTAAAATATAAATTTCGCGGAGGCCCTCTCACCTCAACGCTGCGAATTTACGAGGGACCCCGTTCCCTCTGATATTTAAGAGAATTCGGTATAAATTCTGCTTAAATCCCCACTGATTACAATTTAAACGGAAAACAATTTATAAGAGGTACAAGAAGTGGTTAAATGAAAATCGAGAGCGGGTTATGGAAGGTGTATTTCCATAAACTATCCACTTCATCCAGATCGTTATAGTAGCTGGTCTATTTGTAGGAGTTAGGAGATCTAATTTTTAATCTTTCAAAGCAGAATGTGGTACTGTGTAAATGATACTAGATAAAACTTAAATCTCCAAATTGAGATCTGATAAATTTGTGAAAACTATGCAGAATGTTTATTTTAATATTTTACTGCCCTTGACATGTTTTAACATCTGTAAAGATTGTATTGTCTCTCTCTGATATTATTACCTAACTCATAGAATATTTTTAGACTATTTTTTATATAAAGTCATGAAAAGCAATGAGGCTCTTGTTAGCATAATGTATATAGCACCGTATTGTGCTGGTCGCCGTGAGAACTACCTCATGTCTTAGTAGAGATATGACCTAAGACCATAATTACTTAAGAAAACTATGTAAAATAATTCACTATACATTAAACGAAGAGATACCTAACATTATTTGGATACACCAGAAACATGAGAAACTTTTATCGCTTATAAAAAATCGCGTAAAGTTTTAACAAAAATCTTTTAGGTACAAAAACGATCTATCCTGCTTTGCTGGTATCATTTTCAGATAATTGTTCATAGAACCTAATTTCGAAGTATAAAAGGTTATTCGTGGTAGTACAATAAAGAAGATACTCTTCATATAAATAACCTCCTTCTGAAGTAGGATTAAAACTGTTTCGATGAATTTATATATACATTTCTATCTCTCAAGCTCTAAAGCTTTACGAATATTGCAAGTGAAGTTTTAGTTTTTCTTCTAATTATTAATATGTATTATTATATTTTACGAATGGAAGTACTAGTACAATACTACCATATATGAAACGTATATATCAAAGAAATAAGTTCTTAATCGTTAGCACAAAACTAAGTTACATTACATTACTGGTATCTTGCTTAGAACTTGACCTTTAGCTTTTCGTGAACAGCGACAGTACATCAGCCAGTCGGCACGGGCCGCAGATAACTGGTAATACTACGTTGAACACATTTACCTAGATTTAAGTTTAATATCATATCAGATGATAGTATAACTATTCAAAGTTTATCTCTTACTAGTTAAACTCGACAGATCTTGCACTGCTAATGTATATTCATTTCGTTATTGCTATTTGTCATAGTAATGAAATGGTTTTCTTTAGCAAAGATGTATAATGTAATAAGTTTTTGCTATAGACATTCGAATAAATATTAATGTATAGACGTTTGTTTCAAGGGTATTTATCTTTCTTTAAAAGCTTCATTAAGTTTAAGTTTAAAATTTAGAATTAACTGCTACTACATACTTTTATGTTACACTTCTACGTGGTGCTTAAGACATCGCCATAGTAACACTACTTGTTCCCTCTCGTGAGAAATACAAAGTGGCTTGTTGTTGTACTATTCAGATCTAAGAGAGGAATATTTTTTTTATTTTCTACATTCTGTTATACTTATTACTTAATAACAAATAAATAATTATATAAAATCAAGTGAAATGTTCCTAAAATTCTGGTAGGGACTGTCTGGTTTAGAGATGTCTAGTACTGAGGTACAGAGGAACCGATAAATTATCTTTAATGTTCCTGTTATTATAAATTACAATAAAGAAAATAGGTTTTGACTGTTCTTCTCTGTTTTAGAATTGTTGTTAACTAAGCTCTTGGTCTTGTATATAATCAGGGAGATTTAAGCTGATACAAATCAATCTAATCATTTTCCAAACGGACAACTATAATATTTGCCAACAATGAAGAGGTAAAATAAGTCTGAAATATACCAAATATATGCTGTTTTTACAATGTTTGTAAAAGTCATATATATGTTAACCAAAAACTTAACTCGTTACAGCGTTTTTCAAACAGGATTCAATATGTAGTCATTTGTAGAGAACTATTTGCAGTAACGAGCGATGCGATCACATCCGGGCGGAGAGATATACCATTGGAAACTAATATTGAATAGAATTTCTTAAAAGGTAGTGTTTGTATTATATTATATATGTATATTGTAATTAGTGCCTCTCGTAAAGAAGTTAGTTAAGTATAAAGGATCTAGTGCGGTACAATCGTTGTTTTAAATCCGAAAAGCAATATTTAACAAGATAAAAATGTTCTTTACAACACCTAATCACTACGGAGAGTTTAGTAAAACATTAAGATTATGTTAAGGAAGGAAGTGTTAAGTAAAAAATATTAAGTTGTAAACGTAAATCAATAAGTAAAAAAAATAATAACAACTCCTTCCTTGGGAAGTTTGATCTTTTAATAATACTAATAAGATATTCATTCACTATAAAATAGTAGAGAACTTTGACAAAGCAACGAGACGAGCGAGACTTTCACCTGATGGTAAGTGATACGCCTGCTTATGACAATGTGGATATCATCATCATCATCATCGTAGGTCTTCTTTCGCTCTTCAGAAAACCAATTCAATCTTCAGCTATAGTTGCAAATGATAGTGTTTAAGCCCTGTCGTGCTATATAGGATGGTATATGCTGTGCCACTGTGCCATTGCGCTGCTCGCTTAGAAAGTTGTTAAGTCTCGTTACTTCAGTAATTTGACTACCTACAGCACCCTCCAAACCGGAACACGGTAATGTTTGCACAGTGCTGTTTGGTAGCGGAAATAAGCGCTGCGTTGATCTACCTAGAAAATAATAATGTATATGAAGAACAAAAAAGTATTTATATGTGTAGTTTCAGATTAAAAAAAATATTTGTGAAAGTTAGAATTGAAGCGTTTGTTTTTTTTTTTTTTTTTAATTGAACACTGCGTATATGTAGGGGCGTTTGATTTTTTTTGGGGGCGGCCGTGCAGCGGTGTGAGCGGGCCCTCAGCCCCGCGGCCCGCAGCCCGCCGCATGACGCAGCCCGCCGCACTGCGGTACACACGGGCCCCGTGGTACAGTCGCGGGAATCGGCGACCTTCGCTGGACGCCTATCTACTCCACAACACTACACTACACCCTTCACAGATCACCCGACAACCACGGACGCTCACAGAGGTTTCGGATACCAATCTAGGTCTTGCATATCATCATCAGCCGATCGACATAAACCCCTTACCTTGCTTGGTCTTGCTTACGTCTTATAATATTATACTTTAAACATTTTGTTTCCGGAGGAAAAGCACATTTTTAGGTTATGATAAATAAATATTTATATGATAAATAAACGTTTACCTTTTCACATTTAATCCTGCTCTTGCTCCTGTAAAATGACCAATACCAACTTTCTTCATCACTACAGGGAGTCAGGGTATGCAGTGCTTTTTCGCATGTATGGATCTCACATCTCTGCCACTACCGTCAACCAGACCAATCGTACCGCACTCTTCCATTCAATAAGTTGATGTTATAACCATCATGAAGACTCTTTGATTATTTGTTAAATTTTTTCACCATTGATGATTTTAAGATACAGTGAGTTCATTCTGTCAAGATCGTACTCCGTGTTGGCTATGACGTCGGGACATATGTCTCCTCAATCACTAAGCTAAACAAAATAATTAAACGAGGTAAAATCATTAAAATTAAGTGCTTGATATTCGCATAAATATAATAAATCGTTATAACATATACACTATTAAATATATGACGATTAATAGAGGAGAAGCTTTGTTTAATCATTAAACCATAGACAGGGAAGATATCAGGATGAAGTACTCTTCAAAAATATATATTACTGAACGTGGTATGACGATTTCTGATTAGGCGAGAGCGATGTATCATGATAGTCGTTTCCAGTCTGTTAGTCCACAGCTAGGTCTAGCTTATAACTAATGCATACCATTTACGGCTTTCTATTTTATTTACCCAGCCGCACCCGACTATTCTAAGGAAATGAGAAAACGTACAGATAACATAAAATCGCATCGCACCAAAGAGGTCAATATCGATAAAATTTCAATTTCGTTTAAGGATATTTTTATTAGAACTAATGCAGGATTTTACTGTCAGTTCTGTATAAAGGCGATGTTAATTTTCCACATTATACCACGAATTCCTTTACACGGTTGCATGTTCTACACCTTATTAAATTATAAATGTCCCCGCAAACCGTTATTGCTTTGAAATACGTTGAATTATTGAAAGGTTTCAAAGAAAAATTACATTTATCAACGATATTCAATAATATGGCAGCTGGTGGATTGTTTTCTTTTGTTGATTATTAAGAAATACAAAAGCTTTAAGAAACATATTTCTGTGAAGGTTAAAATAAGAATGTTTTAAGTTTTAAACTTGAACTGATAATGAAATAATGAGACAAGCAACAATTCTTGTAATTTCACTTGTTATTACCTCCATAATAATGGAACATACCAGACCGGTGGGAGTTGTAACAAATATATAGGAAATACTTTAAAGATGAGTGAAAATATAAAGGTACAAATAGTGCTAGTAACAAAGAAAGAAGAAATGAAATATTGAAAGAATTTCACATAGAAAGGGGAACATTTTGTATTTCCGCTGCGTTTGAGCTCTTAATCAGGTCCGGCTTACTTGCATGTTGCGTCTATACCAATTTCACCCTCTGGATCGGTGAGGATATATTGAATTTATCAACTCACGGGTGTACTAAAGGTGGTTGGATGTTCATTGGATTTTGTTCTAGCATTTTCCATCTCTACATAGTTTTCATTCACGTGTAAAAATAGCATTTGTTTTCAATGTAGTTAGTATGTTGGAGAGAAAGAAATCCACCATTTAATCGTATCTAATTCGATCGGTCCCCTATAAAGTATCTATCGAATTATTTCACATTTATGTTCATTGAAAAAATTATCATTCGCACTACATAAATAATTTTTACTGTTTCCTTTACTGTGTTAAAAGTCTGAGTTAATAAAGAGAATATTCGGTACTAATAGAGGCATTATGAAACTACAGTTAAATTGACAATGCATTATAGAACCAAATGATATTTGACTAAAATCAAGCAATTTAAATAATTTTCTAGTTTGCTTCAAAATAATCGATTCTTTTTGTCCCAGTTAGTATAAAAACGCTTCTTAATCATTTCGAAACTGGTTTTAATATAATAGAGTATTAAAAACAAAGATCTGGTAATAACTCCAAAAATTCCAAGCATAATGTATACTCTAATTGTTCTAGAGAAGGCATAGTATAAACAGGGTAGTTTCACCCTAAAAGATGTTCAGAGCTCCAGCTTAATCCGGAGCTCTTCATTCATCTAGAAATACTTGACCCATAATACATAATAACATTGTAGTAACCGACGAAGTCAATTATGAATGATAATTGAAAGATAACCTAGACAGTAATAAAACGGTTTCGAGTCACACGGGAATTTACTGTGCGCGAGGTCAATAATGTTTGAGTCTAAACTTTTCTTCTAGACATTTATATTTGAACAATGAACTAATTGATTTAAATTAAATTTGTGGCTGTATATGTTAGCGATGGAACCATTATCGGACTAAATATAGATGGGATGTGTTCTAGAGATGGTGATAGGAAGGAAGGAGAATCTTTCGTTCTGAGAATTAACTATTTTACGTTTTACGTCATCCCCATCTAACAGTGAGTAATATATATATATAAACACTTATCTTCGTCTATATGTTTAAGTATCAGCGATGTTTACGAGGAAAGTCGTAAAAGTTTATTAAAAGTCGAGCGCATTGTATGACCCATTTGAGTTTACTTCGACCTTTTATATATGCTCCGGTTATTATCAGATGAAAGTGTTATTGCTGAATATATAATACTGCATAGCGGTGTACGGTTTATATGACTCGAAGAGGAGAAGAAGAGGCTCAATCTTCGCTAAAGATGAGTTTGCAATGAAAACATGTGGAATCTTACGCCCACTTGGTCAGAATGGAGGTTAATACAAGTTAGAATTATTCGTATTACTTTGTTCTGTTTGTCAATATGAGAGACTCTAACGGGCGAATGAGTTTCACTATTTTTTACTTATGTTAAAATTGTGGTCAAATGTAAGCCAAGATATGATATATATAATTAGAAGATTAGAGATCAACAATCAACGATCAATATCTGTTATAAACAAAGCTTCATCTACGATGCGAAGATTTGTGAATCTCAAATTTCTTTGTCATTTTCGAAATGACACACAAACACACAGGGCTCGTATTAAAAGTTTAAACGTTGTGACGTTTAATTACGCGGAATAATTGTGAGCTCGCTTGCACAATTAGGCACGTCACCAAGTCCTTAGGGAGAGGGGGGAGTAAAGGGAACGAGATGAGAAGGAATTTTGAGCCTGTGATGGATGTCGTCGCGGAGACGCGCTGACAAATGAGCTCCATTTGCACGAGACACGTGTGAATTGCGTATGCCGCGTACGCGAAAACTGCGGACTTTGATACGAATTGTTTTAATAAAAAGTTAAATCGACGTTATAGTATATATCTTTTAATAAGCAGCCAAGTTTACAAAATCTGTATAAGCTTCATCATTTTAAAAAAGCCGGAGATAGATTTGAATTCTTATTACTTCTGTTCTTTAAAATTTACCTTATAACACAATCCAAGATTCGTCTCTGAGGCTATATGATCTGGTATTTGGTTCGGGGTAGGTTTTTTCTATCCCTTTTTTGCTACTATCCTCGTCTACAAATCTGCCTGTATAATTACATTTCTATATTCCAACTGTCAATATATATTTACCAACCACGGCTTAGTCATCACTTAATACTATGTGAAATTGAGGTCGGGAACTAGCGCACTGTAGTTAAAAAATGTGTCTTTTGACTTGATCGATTAGAGGCGAAACTTTTTATTTATTTATTAGTTAGTATTTATAAGTTAATTTTTATCCTTTAAATAATCTATAAATTCCACTGTCTGCTCTTCATAAAATACCATCTTCTTTCAAAGGTCGGTAATCATTACGCTCATTACAAATCATTGGCTCAGGTCCTTTAGTCAACAAATTCTTCTTGATCTCCAACTTATACGATGTGCTGTGGTTTATATTTTTTGTTCCTCATTTTTTTGTCTAAGTATTCTAGCATTCTTTTCTTTATCACATTTACTATGTTTACCACACTGTCTAACCAACATCGTCACTACATCTACTGCTGAACATAAGCCTCCATTCCAATCAGTCCAGCCTTGCCTGCATCCATCGGTTTTCCACGAACTTCACCAGATCGTCAGTTTCTCTTATGGAAGATCTGCAGACATTACTTCTACCGGTACGAAGCTACCACTCGAGACTCCTACTGTCTGTCTTCGAGAATTGTCTTGCCAATTACCTAAAGTCCTATCCTTTGAGTTATGTCGGTGACCTTAGTTCTTCTACTGCTCTCATCTATCTATACAGTAAGATTTCATTCAAACTTTTTTAAATATCTCCATGAAAGTATCAGTATCTGTGTCCATTAAACTACTAACCGGTTGATGACACCAATTAAGAAAACTCGAACAGAAGACACCCCGTCTTAGTGGCATGATCGCCGATGTGTGCCAAGATTTTCTACTTGAGGAGCTCTTGTGAATGAGCTTATAAAAGACGCCGTCTTATCTAAAAAAGTTTCATGTATTGGCTCGAAGATGTGTGGTTTGCTGAAAAAAAAATTTTTTTTTTTTTTATTCACGAATTGTTTAATTTAAATAACTAATAAAATGAGGAAAAGCGTCCATATGATGGTAAGGTCATCACTTGGATGCAACAATACCAAGATGATGCGCACCTACAAACAATATGTGTTATAATTAAAAATGTCTCAGTTCCATTACCACATCATAAAATTAGAGGAATTTGGATAATAGCAGGACTTTTTTTAAGTAGCTGGTGATGAGGAAGATGATGAAGCTTCACGGTTAATTTACCGCCAAAATAGTTAGCTTAGTTCCAGCTTTGCTGTCAATTTATGGTAAATGAAATTGAAGACATACGTTAAAGTGTTATAAATAAAAAAATTATGATCGCCTTCTTAACTTTTACAACTGTTCTTATTTATAACCTATAATTATATCACTACGTAATAAAACATGAAGTATACATCAATTAGGTATTAACTTTTTAGATAATGGGTAATGAAATGTTTATGTAGATATCAATTATTGGTAAAGATTTCGAAGCATTAAATCATTTATTAACATACGCATCTACTAGTTTTAAATCTGTATTATAAGTATATAAAACAACTATCAATTTCACAGTGCGAAACAATCGGATTGTTGCAACGATTAGACACCGTCCGGGGCCCGGCATTTGGACCCCGGACTCCGCTCGGTGAACGATTGGATCATTATGGTCCCCAAACGGGCGAATGTAACCGACATCCGCGTATGAGTGACATCTTTATGTCTAGTTACGATTGATCCACAGCGAACTGGAGTTCACGTGTTAACGTACAGCCCGGTACGTATTTCTACTAACGTATTACATAAATAAGACCATTTTATGATATATAATTCGCTCTTTTAAACACACGAACTCAGCTTCTAGCTCCATGTGAAATTTGTATAATTTTGTTATAACTAATTCAAATATGTAAATTACTGTTTCTGATAGTATAGTACATTCCTGTCTATTACTATGTCTTATGTCTTTAAAATGAAATAATAATAACTTAATTTTTATAATAGAACATCATCGTATTTTAAATATAATCTTAAAACTCAACTATGATATAAGAAAGACGAATCGGTCTCACATTTCCCTAATCAAGTAGAACACAGCACGACACAAAGGCTCCGTACTGCGCTAGGCCAATTTCCGCTCGACGACCCGTGCACATCCGGGGCGTAGCACTTACGTAGCGCCGGTCCTCTACGAAGTTATACAAATGACTTTTCATACTATTCTTTTCAATTTTCAGACCGTAACAAGTTCACATAATTTTGAATCCTTTATATTTATGTTTGTTATATTTATGCTCATTACAAATAATGTCTTTAGTTCCAGCTAATCAAATATTACGCTATTTAAAACACTTAACTAAAATCAGTTCATTATTTTAGCGATTTTAGCGCAGAATCTTAATTAATAATTTTGTTTTAAATAAAAAAAGGCAATATTATAACTTTATGTTTTCAGTTATCTCAGCAAAAGATATGTATAGACGTTTTTGAATCCTGATCACAAAATTACATAAAACCTTCTTAAGTAAAATTTTATACAAATATTCACAAGAATATATGATAAATCTGTTTGATGTGGACAAATAGACACTTAAATTGCCTTTCGTTATATATACTTAACATAATTAAATGTAACTCCTAATTTAATTAAAAATTATAAAACTTCGTACTGCAAATTTGCTATTTTTTTTGTACAGGCGCTTCGATGAGTTGAAACAGGAAAGTGAACTATTACTTGACGGATATTGTGGTTACGTCTCGACTCTCATTTAAACTGTGTTGATTTATTTTTCTTCGATATTAGGGATTTTCTTTTAAATATGACAGAAATATAATTTTTTTTTGTTTATTTCTTTAATTGCTTTAGGTTATATATTTTTTAGCTCATAAAATATACACGTTCGAAAATCTTGTAAACAAGTAAATAAATTTTTCTTACCATTTTGTTACAATTGCTGTATAGAAAGCTTTGTATGGTTTTAATTAACTGAATATGCAACTCAGTTGTTACTATTATAACATATATTACAATAATATTAGGTACCTTTAATATTAGGTAATCGATTAAGTTTACTAGGTAAAAATCCACGTCGTTGTACATATCTTTATCATTCATATTTTAGATTACATAATTTAACCTTAAAACGCAATACGTTATACCAACTTTTAAGTAATAAAACAATTATTATTTACTTTGGTTTCGTCTCACTGTGATATTTTATAAACTATGTGAGTATGTTGATAGTTTTATTACAATGTAGTAGTAGCAGGCTCTGTAGCAGAACTCTACAACAAGGCTGACTAATTAGTCTACAACTTCTATAACTTTGCGCATCTTGCAGTCGCGAAGTTGACGACGGAATACAAGTTGGTAATCATACGAACTTTTCTGCTATGCGTAGTCTGTTTAAATCATGGTATAATTAATTTAAATTGGAAGCTACGTAATGATTTCTAGAAATTGCAAGCTATCTAAGTTTGCAGTAAGATTAAAAATAAACAGCTGTGAACCATATGTATTTAATACATATGTTCACAATGACGTCATATCTTATCGTTTCGCTGTATCGATTTTTATCATTACATGTATTATATTTCTTTTCTTGGTAATGCAAGGTCAATATTTATTGCATTTTAATTATTTTTCGATTTTTTTATTCTGTCCTATATGATCTTCTCTTACAAAATCTTACAGTATTCATTTAACAACTTGTTTTAAAATCAAGTCACAACATAATGCATTCGTCTGCACGTTTGGTGTGATAACATTAGAGTTATAAGATTGACTATCTGTTAGTTCAATATCTTGTCTTCAAAAGAATAAAGTATAAAAGAATCGCTCAGAATCACGACTGCGGGGCGTGTCAACCAAAATCGATACCTACCCGTCATTTACTTGGTACATGTTCATTGATCGATAAAGAAGTCGTTTACATACATTTTTTCAAGTCTAAAAACATCTTAATTTAGTTATTGAAGACGGGTAATTCAATAGCTTGGGATCTCAATATTCTTCTTCTTCTTCTTAAAGTACTTCTCTAACTAGTGAAGGTTGGCGATCAGCGTGATACAGTCTCAGAAAGCTTTCAATTTACGTAAGGAAATGGACCGACTGAACATTTATGTCCAAGGTATATGCGACGTAAGACGGAAGCATCAGGAAGAATATCGGATTGATGACAACCACGTCATGTATTATTCTGGTTCAGACGAGATAACTAATCTGCACGTGGTAGCAGTAGTTGTTAAAACTACAACCTTTAGACTCCAATATCTTTCGTCCCCATGTTAAATCGAGCTATGATGATTAAAAAAAAACAATCTCAATATTTATTAACATTCAATCAAACATCAGGTATGCTACTAGAACACTTGAAGACACAGTGAACTCATTTAGTGTAGATTCCGTGAACAATAATTAAGAAGCTATACGTACTCCGTGATGATTATCAGATCATTTTTCCCATGTCTATAACCGCTACCAAGCACTCGAAAAGTTCAATTGATAGATAACTAAATAAATGTTATAATAAATCATTCGTATTAAAGGCATAACTTTTAAAGGAAATAGATAACCAAGTGCTATATATATTACAATACTTTTATTGTTAATTGTGAAATCGAGAAAAAAATTGAAACGAAGGGTGTAAAATGGTAGTTATATGTGATTGATGCTACGACCATGACCTTCCATAATACAAGGTCGTAGCTTTGTTTAGCTGACGTTGACTATTGTATTCGTTATATATTTACAATTGTATCAAATATCAATTTGTTTTATTTATGCTAAACTAAGTTACTCTCTTCTACAGGGAGAGAATTGAAGCCATTATCCACTAGGTTCGCCAAGTGCAAACGGCGGATGACCGTTTAAACTCTGGTTCTTATAACAAGGATATGTTTCATGATTTTGTTAATCATCGGCAACTTAATTTAAAGCCTAAGCTATGCTTCTACTTCTCTGGTCAATTTTGTGAGTTTGTAAGGAAATATATGTATAATTAAATATGAATGATTATGTTATATGACAGTCATGAAAATTTATATTCAGATTTTCTTTAATGTTATACTTTGCCAACAGATGGCGTTAAAGTATTTAAAATTTTAAATTACTTAAGAAATGGTCATCAAAACTGATCTAGGATTTTATAGTAGCTTAATTTGTGAGACGGTCATACGAGCTTTATGTATTGAAGCAGCACGAGTTCGACTCCTATTGAGCTTGACGGACAAGTTCGCAAGATTTTTTTTAATTGTAGGAAGAGACGAGCCGAACGAACACCTGATACGCAGGCCCATAACGACGTGACGCTAGTTGGTATGCACTGCATCACGTTGCGCTCTTCGTTTGAGACAAGATGTTGAGTTCGTTACCCCAATAATTACTCTAACTACAGCTTCCTTCAACCAGTACACAGTAATGTTAGCACTCGACAGTTTGGCGGCACAAATAGGCGCTGCGATAGTACTTAGACTACCTCCGGCAACAACTACCACCAGTAAACAACACTATAATGGATGTTACAAGAAGAGATTTTATGTACTAATTGACGAATGCGGTAGATAATTGTAGACCCAGTAGTGGGATAAATAAGAGCGTTGTTAAAAACAAATTAATTTAATCATGATTATGTACTTTTTATATTTTTCCAACAGATGGCGTATCACTTACCATCTGGGTGTAAATATTATCTATCTCTATGTATAAGATTTTCACCATGTACACACTCATCACGATATCTCTGAAACCATAAGGTATATAGACTTGAAATTTGGTAGATATATTCCTTTTGTCGAGTATAGGTGAGCTAAGAAATGAGTTTACAAAATTTCTTCTCCAAAGAGAGTTGCAAGGTGTTATGGCTGGCAAAGTTTATTTTATGGGGAATAGTAAAATATACATTACTATAGTGCTGCGTATTCAGTTCAACACTATAATATGATAGAGTAAAAATTATGTACCTAACAGTATTTTAGTCTCAGACTCTATTATTATTTTATTCTCAGAAAGTTGACAGTAAGTAATATCAACCTTACGAAGTCTCCGTATCTACAATAATATTTTCTTACTACTTTCTTGAATTTCAATACTAAAACCTTATTTTATTATTATAAAAAAGCAAAATTTAGAAAAGCGATTCTCTTGTAAGTTGAACGTAAAAGTACTGTTGGTTAGTTCGAGAAAAAACAAGTAGATGGAAAAATCCGGGTTCGTTTGTTAACCAAAGTGGGAAGTTGAACTTAGTTTTGCCTGCGAGAGCTCTGGTAATGGGACAAATTGCGCTCAAGTGAGCTAACCAAAAAGTGGATTTTTTTTACTTTAACATGGTTTTTTATTTATTTCATGAAGCGACGAACCGAGACAGACATTCACCTGATAGTAAGTGATATGCCTACCCATAACAAGGTGCCGTTACGTAGGATGATAAACAGCACCATATTGCTCTAGTCGATTTGAGACATAAGACGTAAAGTCTCGTTACTTCAGTAATTTCACTAGCTACAGCACCTTTACAACCGGAACTTAATAATGTTTGCACACTACTGCTGTTGGCTACAATAGACTCTGCGCTGATACCTACAAAGACGATCTCTAACAGGGACCTATCACCAATAAAGAGAGCTATCAATGCATAGAGAAAAGAGAAAATAACAAATAACTTTTATTAATAAGGAATGATTGTTAATTCGCTAGTAGTTCCCTTTATTCTCTCAAGTGAAAATTCTAACTTGAAAAACAAATAAGAATGAAATACTTTACTTGAAAAGCAATACTTTTAAGTGCGATTATGTTTCAGTACAACGGAACGCCGGTACTATTGTTTCACGAGTACTCATGTTGTGCTCTATTTCAACAATACCTTTAAATTTCTGATGAAGAGCTCCAAGTATTTAACTGTTACATTCTTCGTATTATATTAACAATATAATTGCGAACACTTAAGTGGAATATTTGTGAATATTCTGTTACATAAACTTAGTTTATTTTTACAAAGTATACTTACAATGAGTATCGTAATATATGCTGATTAATATAATGAGGGTGATAGCTGATCAGGTTAGTTAAATATATGAAAATGGACAACACTGTTGTCATGAGAGATTGCTATTGGATCCCGATTTATGCAATATATTTATTAACAATAACATTACTTATCTTCTAAACACACACATGTAGCTATCATGATCTGTGACCCAGCTAAGAATATTTCCTGTATTTTGGAATTACATACCATTACAATTCATTCACTGAAAGAATATATTACGGAAGAAATGATCAGATTAAAAGTATAGAAATATTATAGAATTATTGAAATGTGATTGTTGTATTTTTAACAGTTTTCTTGTAAAAGTAAGTGTTATAATGAAGTGTCAAGTGCCACTTTGCTACGAGAGGTTAGGTTAAGAAGCTTTCGCCCTTTCATTACGAGTCATTTACTTTTACATTTGTTCATGATTGTCAAAGAAATTAAGTTAATTAATAGATACATTTTAAGTTTACTTTATGCTTACCATAAAAGATTAAATTATTGGATTATTTTTTGACTATTGTATTATTGTAAAAGCACATTAAGCTTTGCTGGAAGAGAAACCATTAGCGGTGAGCCTTAGTACATATGTTTTGAGATAAATATATTTTTCACACTGTACATACAAATAATAATATTAACAAACAATTAAATTTATGATTTAGTTAATGATAACTATATATTACATTATTGCGTTATATATTATGTAATTAAAAAATAATAATTACATATGTAATTGCGTAGAGAGTTGTTTGAAATACAGTGAAATGTAACGCATTGATGTTGATACGTTTTAAGTGAATTTGACAACGAAATACACTGTAAAGAGCTCTGCAACTTGTACTATTGTAAACTGAAAATAATTTCCTGAAAGGTACCAACGGCGGTGGAACTGTAAAATTCACCCACATGTATCATGCATTCGGTGAAAGTGAGCCGCGCGCTGCTTAAGTGTATTGCCGTGCTTAAACGCGTATAAAAAGCCGCTGACCGGCGTGCAACCAATCAGCTAAGTGACTACATTCAAAGATTTACCGCAGGCACCGGCTACAAGCTTCCGTATGATCGTTCTCTTTAAATCTAACTTTGCAAGAGCTTAAGTTACACTACAATAAAAAATATAATAAAGCTGCTAGCTCAGTTTGTGAGGCGGCCATATACGCTATACATCTCGAAGAAATGCGGGTTAACATCATCCAGCCCCGAAACCGAACCAGATCTTTTAATAATAGGTTGGAAAATATCTCCCTTCCGCCTTTTTGTCTTTTGAATTTCGCGGCTATGTACAAAGCGCTACAGAGCTCGTATCTGGCAATACTATACATAATTTTAAAGGTCTTGACATAACCTACAAAACAACGCTATGCATAATTAGTTTGGATATTGCGTTCAACAGTTATAGACGTGTAAACATATAGTTCACTAACGCCGAAATTCGCGCTATTTTAAAGTTTTCCTTCGTTAAAGGCAAATCCGCTAGAGAAACGTTCCGTGAGATTAATGGTGTTTTGGGGGATGGTACTCTATCACTTCGAACCGCGGAGGAATGGTTTCGACGATTCAGAGCCGGTGAAAACGACACCATGGATAAGCCAGCCGGCGGAAGACCTGTGACGACAAATACCGATCAAATCATGGACTACATCGAGTTAGACCGGCATGTGGCATCTCGTGACATCGCCCAGGAGATGGGAGTTAGTCACCAAACCATTTTAAACCATCTGCAGAAGGCTGGATACAAAAAAAAGCTTGATGTTTGGGTGCCGCATGATTTGATGCAAAAAAACCTTCTGGACCGAATCAACGCCTGCGATATGCTGCTGAAACGGAACGAACTCGACCCATTCTTGAAGCGGATGGTGACTGGCGACCAAAAATGGATCACATACGACAATATCAAGCGAAAACGGTCGTGGTCGAAGGCCGGTGAATCGTCCCAAACAGTGGCCAAGCCGGGATTGACGGCCAGGAAGGTTTTGCTGTGTGTTTGGTGGGATTGGAAGGGAATCATCCACTATGAGCTGCTCCCATATGGCCAGACGCTTAATTCTACCATCTACTGCGAACAACTGGACCGCTTGAAGCAGGCGATCGACCAGAAGCGTCCAGAATTGGCCAACAGGAAGGGTGTAGTGTTCCACCAGGACAACGCCAGACCACACACTTCGTTGATGACTCGTCAGAAGCTACGGGAGCTCGGATGGGAGGTTTTATCGCATCCACCATATAGCCCGGACATAGCGCCAAGTGATTACCACCTGTTCCTGTCCATGGTGAACGCCCTTGGTGGTGTAAAGTTGAACTCAAAAGAGGCTTATGAAAAGTGGCTGTCCGAGTTCTTCGCAAATAAGGAGGGGGGCTTCTACGAGGGAGGTATTATGAAGTTGCCGTCTAGATGGAAACAGATTATCGAACAAAACGGCGCATATTTGAACTAAATCCGATCACTGTAACACTTTTTATAAAGCATTGAATAAAGAGCAAAAAAGCGGAAGGGAGATATTTTCCAGCCTTATATAAGTCAAGCTGTTAGTCATGGAGACAGTTAAAAATATTAGTTAAAGAATTGAATATTAGCTCTAACTACTTTTTAATTTATCTTTGTGTCCTATTGTGGCGAAGACATTGATCGTAACAAATAACAACTACTAACTTTTTCCGCTAATTTTATTTAAGTGATTAATAGCTTACTTTGTAACAACTTGTCTCTAGTTCGATGTTAGCCAAATGAAGTAGAATTAAACCATTGCAAGTATTTATAATCGTATAACTCTCATATATAATAGTTTAAGTGAAATTAATTCACATATATTCAAAGCCTTTGTTAGAACTTGTTCCAAGTTCATGTAAGTATTCGTAAAGTTATCGTAGCAAAATAAACGACGTATGAAATAAACGATGAAGGTATATAGAGAAAAAAAAATATTGTGTAATTTATAATGCTGAAATACATCTGCAATGCAGTCGGCCACCTCCGCATTGACTCGGATAAATATTGCAAAAGTATGTGGTGGTGTATAAATAAAGCTTCACTTTCGGCGAAAGCTCATTTTCAGCGCCGGAGCGGTCTAAAGGAATTTCACCGTTTAACTTACTTTTCTTAGTTTTGTATTTCAAATGGAGCAATTTATGCTTGTGTGTGTGCTAGTTTACTTGTTTATTTACACGAATATTTTTTTATACCGACGATTGAAGGATTACGTTTTTCTATACACGGATTTTTAAATTGCAAGTTAAGGTTAACGGTTATTTAGTTTACGGTTCAAAATTATTTTAATCGATATGAAAAGATATTATGATTTTTTAACCCAAAGTATATATATTTTTTTAAAGTTATGAACTTGTTAAAACATGAATAATATAATATTTATATTATTTTTAACTATTTAAAAATTATATCGTTTAACAATTACAGAAGTTAAATAAAAATGTAAGTATACATCATACACAGTAGTAATTATTTGATATTAAATGTAGATGGCGCTGCTTGATATGTAGTCTTCATACAGAATTTTCTGCTTCTCTTCTATTTCATGATTGCATTCAAAGCACTCTTAAGATTTCAGAAGCTGTAGGTTTTACTACAGTTCAAAAGAACATTCCAATTGCTTCAGGTTTTATGCTTTGCTGGAAGATATTCTGAGTACATCAACCAACGAAATTAATAGTCTTTTTCGTCGATACGAACCCATTAAAGTTTAATTAGTTAAATAAATCCACGACTGGAGAACTTTTTTACATAATTACCGAGTAACTTTTATCCGGAATCGAGCGGGATTAAATGTATAAAATAGAGCTTTAGTTTAAAACTCTATTGGAGATGCTGTGGGGATATATAATTAATAAAGACTACGAACGGAAGTGCTGTTTTAGAGTTCCACGGTGATGTAAAAGAAATAGTTTCTAGTAAAAACATACGTAATTGTGAGGTGAGAGTGGCAGGAAGCCAGAAGGATGCGGACAACGTGGGACCAATTGATGTGGAGATTTAGGGAGGCGTTTGTCCAGCAGTGAACGTTCATCGGATGATGACGATGAAAGGAACTCTTTAGCGGGTTACGGTAACTTTTAAATTCAATAAAAGATGATGTTGTTTACAAATACTCTCATTAAAATTCATCTTGAGCTCTATTGTGAGATAGATGAATAACGTTTAGATAGTTTATTCAATGTATACTGTATAATAATAAACTAGTGTATCTTTTCTTGTTAATATAGGAATAATTCAGATACAAAATCGCATGACCGAATTTAATTCACGTTTGCACACAGCATTTATAGAATGAAAGAAACGAATGATAGTCTGGGGCCTACCCTGACCCAGATACCGTTCCGACCTTTTAATTTGGACCGTGCCTTGAGGAACATTAATGAGCGTGGCTCACACTTTGTCTTCATGAAAATGTACGATATAATATAATGTGAATTAAGTCTATAATTTTTCAAAGAAAATACTAAAAGTGACGGACGACGCGACGGAAGGGAAATTTTTATTATATACTTGTAATTATTCCGTGTTTTTCACGAAATCTACAAAACTAACTTTGTCCTTATCATCTAGAGAGATGCCACCAGAAAAGATTCTGTAATACGTTATTGACTGAATTTCATCAAGGATTTTCCAATTTCTTTCAGTTCTGTAACTTAGTGTAATAAATATGCATTTTGGGCTTAATAATTAGGTCCTTAATAGGATAGGAGCCTGAGAGTCATGGATTCTTGCGGATGTTTTTAAAATTTTTTACTGGATATCTAGTCGTGAGTTTTGTAGTAAATGAGAGTTTACTAGTGATTTTATTACCATTCCCTAAGAAGAGAGAAGTCAGTCTTAAACTGATCTAAAAAGCAAGTAAAGAAGGAATAATTAGAAACGACAGTAGCTTTCCCTGTGGCTGAAAATACAATGATTATAAAACTATACTCTCTAATATATTATAGTAACAAGGTTTCCCAAGTTAATTTTTGATAGGTTGTTACATGAATTTTAAAATAATTGTGTGTATTTTTAAACCAGGTGGATTGAAAAGGATGTGAAGTTGTTGACAAAGGCACGCCGAAAACCCCGCTAGCTGCGGTCATGACTTGCCGGAGATAGTGTCAGGTGAGACATAATGCATGAATTACTATTTTGTTAATATAACTGTGAACTTTACAAGCCCATTTTCAGTAATTGTCTTAGTATTAAATTATTAATAACGTTATTAATTGTTTATCATGTCATTAACCAACTGCGCAAGCACGATAAGTATGGATACATTCAGTTCCAGCAATATTTGCGCCGGTTGTTATGTTGCTGATATTATTTATCGCTTGCTAATGAAGGCGAAGCTACTGGAATGATATTTAAAATTTCTATAAATTGTACTCATGTTTCCTCTGTAACGAGTTTCTAACTGCTTTATAAGTTTACAAAGCACTGCGTCGTTATTATAATGCCCTCACTGCAGATGCTATGCTGCACTATTGCGGTGCACGGTCGGAAGTGGCGGAGAGAAATATAATTAAGTTGTTTTTATGTGCGGGCACGGCAGAGGGTGTGCGGTGACTTTATGAGCGATACACTTAGTGTTGCGACTTAGAAATATATCGACACTTAAAAAAAATTAAAAAATCCAATGGAGACTGCTTCTGTGTGGACTATCCTCAGCATTGAGGAAGCGTTGTAGACAAGAGATAGATCCATTGTTATTAAACAAACTCGTACCTCTTTCACTCACGACATAAACAGTCATACTGAGATAAACTTTTATTGATCTGAAACTGTAAGAAATCTTAAATTTCATTGCAACAACGGACTTATATAATATAAATAAATATTTCTAATATGGGAATAATTAAAAAATACATATGATTTCCTTTATCCATTTGGTTCCTGTCTAAGAATGGAATCTGTCTGAATATTATTAGTCCTATCGGCGTCGGTATTTTTGGTTTGATGTTCCATTTAAAGCTAAGTGCAATCTTAAATAGTAAGGAACGTCAGACACTACATCGGAACTTGTCGTGAATTAGAGTAGTATAATAATGGTCAATTATTTTCGCTATAGTAGCGACGAAGAGAAACCTCAAGGTTTTTTTAAAGTTTATGGTTATAGAAGATGTAAATTCGACATCACATGCGATCGACTTGCCACCGAGAGCATGTATGGGAAGAGACCCTTAAGTAAAGTTAAAAAACTGCTCTGAATTTATCGCAAAATCATCATCATCATCATTATCAGCCTTTGTTAATCCACTGCTGGATATAGACCTACATGGCGAAATAAAAGTAGAATATTTGATGGTACAGACCTAAGTTGATGGTTGATTTATTTCGCTAGGGACTGTCTATATGGATACAAAGAAATGTATATTTTTGAAGCGAAACAGTAGATTGCCAATATAATTGTCTTCCGATTTGAAGGGCGTTGTACCTAGTGAAATTACTAGGGTAACGAGACAACATATTTATCAAGTTGACAAGCACATTGTTGTGCAGCTATTTCTAAAAAGAAGCAATTTAAAATAGCAGGCGTTCCTCTCACCATCAGGTGAATGTTTTATGCCTCGCCTCGCTTTATGGTATGTATATAAAAAAAATTCTATGGCCATAAATTCCGCCCTCCTGATTCCCCGTAGCAAAATAAATTTATTGCGCATTAACGGCCTATTCACTAGCAAATAATTTCCGCCGCAAGAAAAATTTCCCCCGGGCTCGAGTCCATTTCATGCAGATATTTCATATTTTCTCGCTAGCGTTTTTCCATTTTCATTAACCACACAGATAAAAGCAGTATTTATGGTTTAACAGATGTCGAATTTTGTATATTAATAACTTATGTATATATAAATATGAATGCATTGTTTATATTTCAAGTCGTTAGGAGAGTGTAAGTCAAAATATAATCCTACAGTTTGCTTCTGTACTTACACCCATACACTATTATATACGATCTATAGACATCGGTCTATAATTTGTAGATAATTAAGTAATTGTTTGTGAAGAAGCAATCCATGTTGGTGATGACAGACCGAACTCTCTTCAAGAAAATTCAGTGAGTTTTAAAACCGCCTCTATCTTAATTGGACAGAAAAATTACGCTGGTAGTCCGATCAAATTCACCACTGCTTTATGAAGGTGAATATATGTTTATTCTAATTCCCAAAATAATATTCCCAGGTATTTTCAAGGAGCATTTTAACTGTTTCAGGCCATGCTACCTACATTCAAGTCTCATTCTTTTCTTTTCGAAAGAGTATTAATTTGATAATCTATTTTCTTTACCCCGACATATCGAGTGCTTTACAACATTCATAGACATGGAATGATTGAGGAAACTGATGTCCTGATATCATAATAATCACGGAACATCTTCAGCTTCTTAATTCATGTTTACAGGTTAGGCAGATTGAGATTACTGTATCTTCAAGTTTTCTACTGGTATGCTTGGTATTTGATTTAATTTCTGTAATAAATCAAAATAATTTATTCAATTTATTCTACTATAAATATCTATAGTTTTAAAGCGATGTGTAAAGTTAATTTTTATATGAAAGATATGAAAGTAAATGTTTTAGGAAAGTCCCTAAATTAACCCGCTTTCACAAGTTTAAATCACCTGGTCGGACTTTACTCAATGGCGTCTACATAAGCAATAAAGCTTATGCTCATTATAACTTCGAGTAACTGGTATTAAGATATTCCGTTCCGCAATTAAAATGCTTTCCCAATCAGCGTGCCAACCTAGTTTGAGGGGTCTATCAGGTCTGGTCGGCGTTCGACTCCCCGCCGGTAATAGGCTCCCGCGGGATATAAAATCGGCGATAAATTACGTTTGGAGCGCTCGCTGCCGTGAAGACAGCGATATTGGTGCGGTAATTTGTGGAGCACTTCTAACGACCGCTCTTGCTCCGACTTATGAAAATGGAGCATGATTTTCTTTTCCCTCAAAAACGACCGTTTCATTTGCGTGAAATATTTTTACTATAAAACAGCGAGTAAGATTTTCACCAGATAAGTAATGCGCAAGTTTATAACGACGCCTAAATATCGGCCTTCAAACGGCAGTACAATAATGTTTGTAATACTCATGTATCACATTCGTTGTGGTCGACCATTTTGCTTGTCATCTAAACGACTTGCACTTTAGAGGCAACATCTGCTTAACTCTCATATCAGTGAGTCGTGTATACGCGAATGCCTCAGTAACCGTGGCCCTTGGCGATAATGGCTTCGTTGTAACTGATGACCTTTGTTCGTTTCTGGCACAAGGCCGCATGTAAACAGCGTGGTGGAGCCATCACTGTCGCATTGCCACTCAAAGTCTGCTTTTGAATTGCAAATGGCCGCTGCCGTATCTCCGGCCTCCGAGCTTCCCGCACGCGACTTCGCGATATCGCGCTCTTCACCGCAATACTAATTCCGTATTTAGACCTGGTGTGGTGGTGTGGTTCTTTATTTGCTCGCATGTGACCAGTTATTTCTTGGAGCAAAGGTTTTCTTTGAACCGGCGTTTTCTTCGATGTCCGATCGATATCGGAGCTGTGATTACGGTCTAACCCCATTTGTACAATTAGTTTTATAGAATGCAGTTTCGTGAGAAGAAATTATAAACAACGTCATATATAAATAAAATTATGTTAGTTTTTTTAACTGTCTGCTACATTCGGTAATGAAACTGCTATATATGAACATCTATTTATGTTTATTACTGGTATAAGTGGTTTAGGACAAGGATTTCATAGATTACGTGTGATATTTTAACAACAACCGCGGTCGATGTTTGTTTGCACGAGTAATATCATAGGAAACAGTAATTTGGTACTCTTTGTCATCAACCGTCACACAGTAAAGTAAAATTAAGTATACTTAACATCACAGGTCTCGTTATGTATCTTGTCTCCAAGTAACGAACGTAATGCTACTTATTGTTATTAACGTTATACTTTGTTACGGTTTAAGTTAACAGATAATGACCTCTCCGATGTTCTTCGTAGAGATTGTAATATCGATGACGATAATTATAATAATAACAGCCTTCATAGTGTTTCCGCTGCTGGGAGTTGGGGTCTTTTAGCTGAAGGAGTTTTCTTTTTTGCTTAATCTACGATAGACTTAAATTTGCCTTTAATTTGTTAAGATATTATGCAATTTCATATAATGCCACGATAAGGTCAAAAATGGTGCAGCATGCTCACTCTGAATACTCCTTTTTTCATATCTGGAATTTAGAGCATGCCTACATGGGTTTAAAAAAAAACTTCTCTAAACTTTTGCACACTATTTGGCACCGTACCTTTATGTTACAATATTGTTAGTTACATTTAAGAAGATTTAAAATCAATCGATTCTCCTCCTCCTCTTCATTCTCCCACAGATTTCCTTTCTTTAGTGAAACGATTGCATGAATATAACTCCTGCCGGTAACGTTTGTGCTAAATCTAAATAATTTCATTTCATTTATTCCTCCTTTTAGATAGCAAGTGTTTCCACTGTTGTGATTTTGTGGGTTTACGATTTTTTTCTTATCAAAATATTTATTTGTACTTCTGTTTAATTTTAGACATATTATATACCTATTTAGGTATGTTAAATTATAAAAAAAACGATGATACATTTAATATATACTATTTAATAATATACTTTAAATAATAAATTTAATAGATTTTGGTTTAAATTCGGCTCCTTTGAAGGAAAATCAAAAGGATAATTAAAGAGATTTTGTTTCTTAAAGCAATTTCATTATTATTGTACTATTACATATTAATTATATTTAAATAAAAGTTCTACATTATCAGCCTTTTACTTACAATTTTTTATTTTATTTATAACGACATCTATGATATGTTAACGAAAACAAACGTAAGCGAGTTGTCAAGACTGCCAAGATCTAACTCTATCTGAATTCTTATACGTCTTTGTTTTATATTTTATGGATTTACTTGTAAAACCCATCTATGGTTAAAATAACCAAGATAATGGCATCACAAAACGATAACGGATTTATTATCGTTCACTTATCTACCGGATAAGGTTCATTGTTCGTCCTACTTTTTAATCAGAGGTTAATGGGGGTACAGTTCTGCTTATATAAAATTCTTGACACTATCTCCTGTATCAATCACTTGGAAATTTCTTTATCGAAAATTTATGTATTTGTTTATATACAGTACTGTATTTACGTGTATACCGTTTTCTTTCAAATGTGTAGCGGTTATTAATTTCTATTGATAGCGATCTTTCAAAAGACCTCATTCTTATCAATCTCTCTATGTCGCCAGTAGGACATAGAGATATCCAAATTGTAGCTCCTTAACCGATCCGTTTTAAAGAAGAGATTCAATCGACTATCATAAGAGAAGCTAGAATTAACTAATTAATTAAGTTTAACCGTTTCTTTATTTTTGGAACATGTTCTTCTTCTTAGTTTTGATCCCGTCTTATGACGGGGTTCTTTTCTATTTTTCTCCCTCTTTTTCGCCCTATTTGTCCTGCTCGAAAATATGTGTCCTACCTAAGAATATATTCATGATATTATAGTCAACTGGAACTTCATCATCACAGTAATGAAGTTAAATGTTCTAAGTACTATAACCTTAATAATAGTAAGGAAAATTATACTTCAACAAAAGTTTTTATTCTCAATATTGATAGTTGAAACTTACCGTGTTTTCCGCAGAGTAATATCGAATTTCCGTCGGAGAGCAATAAATGGGAGTGTTTGATGTAAAAGGTCAACACAAACAATCGACGTTGCCCCAGATTAAATATTTGCGCGGCTCCTTTTGCCCCCCGAAGGCTCTATATTATTGCAACAAGAATAATAACTTTCTTTTATGTATTTTTGGGGTTTATCTCTACCAAATTTATGCTTGAAAATACGCTTTACCTTCTTACCGTTAATTATGTGGAACTTCGTCATCTTTAGTGTATAAGAACAGCGATTCTTGCTTGGGCGCATCGTTTAACAATAAACATTTATTTCTGGCCGTACGATGGAGACTATGTTATTAAATCGTACAACAATTCTTTAAAAAGCAATGATAGAAATATAGAAAAATTATGGAAGAAAATTATGAAACACGTCATATATTTACTTTTGTTCATCTGGGAACGTGTAGACGAATCCAGCAATTGGCCACGTACGAATCTCATCTGTCATCCATTATCACTATAATCAATGAACGTCCACAGCTAATCATAGGTTTTAAGCCTCCTACACTATCTGGCTTATATTAATTCGTAATTCATTATAATTCCTTTATGCCCTTAGTACCATGCTATTTATAACTCACAGAGGTATGTTGTTAAATATCCTTGAACATAGGTAATCCTTGATAATAATTATATATCGATAAGTGATTGTTATTTCGACATTGAAAAATTTTGATAAATGTCTTCAAAAAAATATTTTTTTATCTAATATAAAGGATAGCAACCGATTTATTTCTGTACAGAACAAAGGCGTTGGTATGGGAGAAGGGGAGGATTTTCATGATTTCTCGTACTTAGACGTTACGCTGTTGGACATGGATATTGGAGACTTCTTGTAATGCTCAAACATTGAATGCCATCGTCAAAATGAAGTTAGGTTATCTAATGGAGAAATGAGGCCCATCCCAAATAAAACATATCCTCAGTGATCGACTAAAGAGTAGTAAAAATCTCTTGATGGCTACTGCGAAATTTTTGTCTTTATTAATCTAACGTAAACATAATTAATTAACCATTGGCCTAGTGGCGTATTTATTAATATAGCAAGTATCAATCATCAAAGGGGGGAAGACGTAGCATGGGCAGACCCTCCACAAGGTGGACCGACGACCTAGTCAAGGTCGCTGGCAACCATTGGATGCGGGTGGCCCAGGACCGGTCTGAGTGGAAATCTTTGGAGGAGGCCTTTGTCCAGCAGTGGACGTCTTCCGGCTGATTGATTTGAAGTATCAATAACCGATTTTTTAATTATTCAGAGTTATATTTACATTAATATTAAAAAATTGCTATATAAATATCCATTATGTGAATAAATATTATGAAAAAGAAACCGTTAAATCGCACTTAACCGGTAATGGATAACGGCACAAGCGATACAGGTAAGTAAAATAAATGATGTTATATATTGCTTAACGGTCTTCCTCATGATATTCAAAATAAAGTGATGAAGATTAAAAATATCTAGAGATAGCCCTATCAGAAGTTTCCGCTTGATATTGATATCTGATATTCTAATATGTTATATAATGTAATGATATTTATCATGTATATCAGCAATCGTAATAGACAAATAAGTCCTACATCGATGACGTTGGAATAAAGGCGAAGTCTATGAAGTCCTATTTGTCGGTAACAACCAGACACGTTCCCTACGCGTCACCGGAATAAAACGTTAAACCGGAAGTCTGCTGGAGGCGTATGCTATTATTCTTTTTCTTCGTGATAGTAACAAACGATTTAAAGGAAAGAAAAGTTCATGCTTTCTTTTGTACAGTTGAGTGTGTCTTTTTTAATTAAATGCAATCCTTTTGCAGCTTTGTTATGTCTATCCTGTCTGTGTGTTGAATTAATTCATTTGTAAACATATGTAAAAATGTTTAGAAATAATTAAACTTTTATCCCCGATAAAACTTCAATCCTTAATAATTGGAAGTGACTTGTATGATATCATTATTAGACATATCATTCAGTGTAGATCGAAAGCTAGTACTGTGTGATGTCTATAAACATAGCTGCTGAAAAGCAGGCGAAAGGTCAAGCCAGTAAATATTTAAATAAACGTGATAAAATCCTTTTATCCAATGTATAATATTCATATATATACATAAAAATACAATTTCATGCAAAAGTTTTATGTCCTCCACTTTGTCATATTTCGCTAAAAGATGGCGCTGCAAGATATCAACTTCCATAACGTTCATCCAATCTACATGAGGATTAGGATAAATGGGATTTCGGCATGGGAAGAGAATTGAATTAATTCGAGATTTTTCTACAACTCCTTTTATCACAAGATCAGCAGATTAACTAACTACTTTTTATCACTTAATCTTTGACATAAACTTATACTGTCGTTTTCATAGGTACTTAGAATCAATTTTATAAAAAAAACTATTTGCAAGACGACAAGAACACAGGCGTGTGATGCTGCCTACATAAAAATCTCTTACAATCAAATGCTTGCAAATAAAACTGATAATATTGCATCAGACTTTTTGTATAATTTTGTGAGTTTTTATGTACCATAAGAAAACAATTATTTTTTAAACTTTCAAGTAAACATTCAAATTAATTAATAAAAAGCTGTCATTTTTACAGAACGATTACACATTTAATATTGTTTATTTGTATCTAATATCGTAAATTATGTTAGTGAACCTTGTCAAGAATATTACAATAACAAATCGTACAAAAATCACGAGTGTAATAGCGTGAAGTGACGACACCTCCAAATCCGAACTCAAATATTATGATAAGATTAGAAATACATTATTGCCTGGAACTACTATCTATTGAATTTATTATTAGTGTTTAACTACATGGTAGCGAAAGACTGTTTGCGTTTTGGATAACGTAACGGCGAAGAGGCTCAGTAGGGTAGCGAAGTCGCACCGTACAGGCAGCGGAGGTGAGGGTTCGGTGTAATAGCTTCTCCTTATCGAACTTGGCCTCCGAATAGTAAAAGTTCAGTGATGGAGCCCTCCACCAGATTTGTCACAAAAGGTTGGGAAGGTTTGCATTCTTGTTCCTGCGTCATCTACAATAATAAATACGAACAGAGTACGTGCAATGTTCTAAGTAATCCGTAAAGCGGCGACAATGAAACATTGAGGAACGTTTGTCGGCACAAACTTGTCTATAGTTATAAAAGAACAGATATGCAATATGCAAACCTAAACGAAATAAATCTCATGTTTAAGACTCTTTATTTTCTCTGAACAATACAAACAATTCATTTATATGAGAAGAAGTATAAATATTAGAGCAAGTAAAACAAAGTAAATCAATAAATATCCAACATATAACAAGTAATACTAAATCTGCACCACTAAGGTCAAATTAGAACATACACCTTATTTAAATATACATAAGATATTACATGTACTATCAGACTTTAGTAGTGCTTTTAACTCGGTAAACTTTGATATCTTCATTTCAGTACTTTCCTGTCTTAATGTATCTACTTCGGTAAGTAAATAATTAAGCTCCCATTTGCGAGGCCCATCACAATATATTCGCACTGAGGAAGGCACTTTGGAATGGTGCAACATCAAGGCAGGTGTCCCTCAAGGAGCAGTGGTTTAAAATCAAATAAATTTATTTGCGGAAATGTGGTCACAAAATATAGATGTTTATATCAGAATAGAGAGTACATTGCACTTATCGTAAAGCATGCAAATGTTTCGTTCGTTTTATTTAGGAATCAATTTGTTAAAGTACTTTTAAATTTATATATAGGCAATGTTATGTTCGGATTGTGGATCGTTATGGTTACGACGTAGGCATTGCGTCTGAACATATCTAGGGAACACTTTGGGTACATAAGTTTATTTGGGTACCAAGGTTGCTATGTTTTTCTCTATTTCTTTTCTCAATATTCATTAATAACATTACTATTACTTCAAACAAATCTATATGCTGACGATCTCTAACTTTATGAATATTTTACGCCAATACAACACATCCTTAGAATTATAATTACTCCAAAAAAATTTCAAGTTGTTATTATTGGAAGCAGATATATATTAAAGCTTTTATACTTCAAGGTGAAACAGATAAAATATACGTTAGTCTCCATTTTTACTCCAACAAGAATTTCAAATTATGTTTTGATGATGGAAGGTAAGGTCCTTGTTTCAGTCACTGAATCATCTTCAATAATCCTTGTCCAAAACTAAGGTCACTCTGCTTTAATCACTGTATAATATTATTAAGAATATTTCCCTGAGCTTTCTGTATATTTTAGGATTTACTTAAATGTGAGATATTTCACAATGTGACGAATTTTTGCATGAGTGAAGTTCGCCGTACATAATAGAGAATAATTTTAAATCCAAGTACTTATACAAAATATAGAAAAGTCAGTCTTTTAATGTCGTTACAGAGATGTAGATGAATCGCAGTGCGTGGAACGAAATAGTATTTACGTGTCTTTGAGCAACTGAGCCTCTTGGGACAGACCGACTGACTGCCTTGTGTCTATAGTTACCTGTAGTGTATTCATGAATATCATTTTGCGGGAAACCAAGCGTGTTCCTACAAATGAATCTAGAAACGCGACCTTGTGACATATACCACGTTATTCTAAGTTCAGTTTGCAACACTGATATTTTTAAATAACTTCGCCAAACAACAATATTCATCATAAATATTGTAAAAAAAGTTTTTGTGACTTTTTAGATCCTCTGTACATAAACTTATTTATCTTTTGTACATATATTATACTAAACTATTTCTCTGAAATTTATCTGAAGTATTCCTTGCGAGCGTCCGCAACCGCAAAGGACTTTCTATACAAACCGTTACTATAGCCACCATAAATAATGTGCAACGAAAATGTTTTTAAAAGGAAATTAGAATTATTATGATGAAGGATCTATGAAATACAAAAGATAAATAGCCTACAACAGTCTACAAACCATTCCGCCTTAAATGGTCACGTAACCATGTCGATATGTTCACTAGTTTTTACGTGATTGGCAACTAATTTTGAAGAAATCCTTTTTATCCATAACATATAATTGCATAAGCGTTTTATATTATACTACACGTTATTCTTCACTATATATGCTCAAATATGGTTAACATCAATCACTGAATGGTAAACTTGATCCTATGAGATGAATTTTTTAAACTGTTTTTAAAATTTATAAAATATTCTTATGAAGATGCACCTCAGTTACACGTGTATCTTAAGATATATGGTTATTAAAAAAGACTGTTGTATATTTTCCAGGTGGTGATATAAAGAACGGGAGCAGCAACGGCATGCGTGTGCTGGTAGCAACGCTAGCCGCGCTCGTGGCGCGCGTGATAGCGGGCCCACACGAACATCGTGCCCGGCACCATGCGCCCGATCATCCTTTGCATTTCCCTGTCCCAGCCCCACCTCAACCATATAGAGGGCACGGCGAGGCCGTCCGGTATAACCCTGAGCTAGACACTATACTGCCTCGGCTCGATGAACACGAAACATCATCGAAAAAAGCCAAATTTGAAGAAGCGGAATCGTCTTCAAAACGCGCAAGATACGACGAAAGGTTCTACTCTAATCATGAACGAGCCGAAGAGCTGTTGGCGGATGAACCACAACTAGGTCCAGAAGACGAAGATCCTTTAATCGTGCGAACAAGGAAAGGAAAAGTTAGAGGTATAACACTTACGGCAGCGACAGGGAAACAAGTCGATGCCTGGTTTGGAATACCATACGCACAAAAACCTATCGGTGACTTAAGATTCCGGCATCCGAGGCCCGTTGAGAGTTGGGGAGATGAAATATTAAACACAACGACACTGCCACATTCATGCGTCCAAATTGTAGATACAGTGTTTGGAGATTTTCCTGGTGCAATGATGTGGAATCCAAACACGGACATGCAGGAAGACTGCCTCTATATTAATATAGTAACACCAAGACCTCGTCCGAAAAATGCAGCGGTCATGCTTTGGGTGTTCGGTGGTGGTTTCTATTCCGGAACTGCTACCTTAGATGTATACGATCCCAAAATACTTGTTTCAGAAGAAAGAATTGTTTACGTTTCGATGCAATATAGAGTTGCATCATTGGGTTTCTTGTTTTTCGATACGCCGGATGTTCCGGGCAATGCTGGATTATTTGATCAAATAATGGCTTTACAATGGGTTAAAGATAACATTGCTTATTTTGGTGGTAATCCTCATAACATAACACTTTTTGGTGAATCTGCGGGAGCGGTGTCAGTATCCCTACATTTATTATCGCCTCTATCCAGAAACCTGTTTTCACAAGCTATTATGCAGTCGGGAGCAGCAACGGCTCCTTGGGCTATAATTTCCCGAGAAGAGAGTATTCTGCGTGGTATTCGTTTAGCTGAAGCTGTTCATTGTCCGAACTCCAGAACCGATATAGGACCGATGATTGAATGTTTAAGAAAGAAGAGCGCTGATGAACTTGTTAATAATGAGTGGGGTACTTTAGGGATCTGTGAATTTCCTTTTGTTCCTATAATTGATGGATCCTTTTTAGATGAGATGCCTATAAGATCGTTGATACATCAGAATTTTAAAAAGACAAATATATTGATGGGATCGAATACTGAAGAAGGTTATTATTTCATATTATATTATCTAACAGAGCTATTTCCTAAGGAAGAAAACGTAGGCATTACCAGAGAACAATATTTACAAGCTGTACGAGAATTAAATCCTTACGTGAATGACGTTGGGAGGCAAGCGATTGTGTTCGAATATACAGATTGGTTGAACCCCGAGGATCCTGTAAAAAATCGCAATGCTCTAGATAAAATGGTTGGGGATTATCATTTTACTTGTGGCGTTAACGAGTTTGCTCATCGGTATGCGGAAACTGGTAACAAAGTCTACACTTACTATTACAAACATCGCAGTAAGAACAATCCGTGGCCGTCGTGGACGGGGGTGATGCATGCAGATGAAATTAATTATGTTTTCGGCGAACCTTTGAACCCCGGGAAGAACTATTCCCCGGAAGAAATAGAGTTTAGTAAACGATTAATGAGATATTGGGCGAACTTTGCTAGAACAGGGTAAGTTTAATTTTTATAGCTCTAGATATATCCTTGACATAAAGTTCATGTTGATAATACTTCAATGTGTTACGTAAAGTTAAATCAAATTTATTGTACGTACCATTACAATTTTACATAGTCGAAAAACGAGAATAATTCATTCATATTTTTAATAATTATGTTCGTGTTTCAGGAATCCTTCGGTGAGTCCGAACGGAGAGGTTACGAAGGTCCATTGGCCGCAGCACACTGCTTTTGGCAGGGAATACCTGTCGCTGGCCGTTAACTCCAGCGCAATCGGTCATGGTCTGCGTGTGAAACAGTGCGCCTTTTGGCAGAAATACTTACCACAGCTGATGGCTGCCATTAGTAAGTTACAGAACTACTTTTTATATTATTAGATAAGCTGCATTGTTGCTAAGTGCAATTAATTAATTTATTGCCCTTTATATTTTTCAAACTATATTTCACATAGAGATGAATAACAGAATACTTATGGAATTGAAGATATAAAGAAAATCAATTAGGATTTGAACATATGAAAAATGCTGCATAAATATTAATCCTTGATATAAAAAAAGGAATGAGTCAGAAACGAATTAAATAACTGAATATCTATGTATTAAACAATCTCTATAGATTTAGTCGCGAGCGGATGATAATGATACATATACAACAATAGGATTCAGTGAACAAATTATAATGTAAATTGGTAATAATGTACGTAGACACTGCAGGTGTTTTGATAACAACGAAAGGTATTTTTTCATGCAGGTGTTTGATAACAATTAAGATTATTTTGACAAAATACATATCAGTATTGAACTGATAATGCCCGAAGAATTTAATGAACATATTGTGGTGACCTAAAACTAATGTTAGTTAAGTTCAACAAAAAAATAATTACACTGTTAATCAAAGATGAGAGGTTTATCACTATTAATATCAGCAGATCGCCTTACTTTACCTTCTAGGATATTTTTCTAGTATATGTTAAATTTCGTATATTGTTACAGGTAAATCGGAAGCTCCCAAAAACTGCACCAGTGCAGCAATGACATTGAGAATTTCTATGGGTGCATTCGGATTTAGTTTAGTCGCCTTTATCAAAATACAGTCGGTTTTCTCACAATAATCTGTGGCAATTAGATTCAAAATTGATCACTATCAATTATTGTTTGTAGGCTTCGTTTGTTAGGCATTTTAATATATGTTATATAGATAGTACGTTATTACTTATTTCGATCTTACGAATGATTTCCTAACTTATTTTTATAAGTAACGTTTATAAATTTCTAAAAATTTTATTTATAAGCCACCTGAAGTGTTAAATTGCGCTATAGTATATATATACTGGACCGTAAATAATATGCTAGAGGAGACTTGATATTAAGTTCCATAATTAATATGTAAGTGATGTATAATTATTGTTTACGAACTAATGTTAAAATCTACTTTAAAAGGGAGTGATGCCTCCAACAACATATCACTTGTTAATAATAAATTTTAGAATTATGTAGACGTAATTTTCTTATACATAATAAGGTCTCCACATATCTTTCGAGAGAAATGTTCGTGAACGCATCTGAGTTGGAAATATTTCATACAAAGTGTTAAAGTAAAGGAATATGTAATAGAAACTGTCATTTTGGGTTTCTCAATAACATGAAGAGATGTGAATGTCGGTATTAGGGGGGATGAGAAATAAACTGTTAGCTTTAACGCGCCTCTATTGCAATACATATCACGCAAGGCATAGTAAATGTTTAAGTTCATTCTAGCCTTAGGAGTTAAAGTAATATATAATAAGCTAGGCCATTTCACAACTTTGTAGTGGACCAATATTAGAAAGTTGTACGTTATATACGGTTCGAAGTTAACGAATTGGAAATGAAACGAGAGTTTGCAAATGAATGATATGAAAGATGTCCCGAAAATTGGAATGCCTGCAAAAATTAAAAAAAAAAAACCATGCTAGGAATATCACAGTTAAAGTACCTTTAACGTTGGAAGACATGCTTCGACACAGGGATAAACATAAAGGAACAGTTAAGTAAATGATTAACTCTACAATTGAAGACAATCAGAATATTACAGAAATATTTACCTCTCAAGTATTGTATTGTACAGTGCGTAGTTTACTGAACATGTTAGCGAGTACCGATTAGTATCTTATTATTTAGGATCGATACAACTAGTATAGCGACGGTAGTGCCCAACGGTTCAGCTTTCAAATATTGGTATATTAAAACAGTTACTTAGATGGATCCTTACAATTCGTTCAGTATTTAAGACGCAAACAACTAGTATGCTAAGTTTAAACAAATATCGATACGTTACCGACAATCTGCAGTTGTTTAGATCGTTTATATGTAATATGAGTATTTGTATTAGGTGCTCGATGTTCTTTTGCTTTACTTTATAATGCCTTTATAAGATTTAATGTCAGGCCAATAGGGTGCCTATATGTTAATGTATAACAAGAATCATAACCTGTTGTGGAAGACGATACCTTATGAGATGTAGTAAGTACTAAATGTAATTTTGATGTAGATCTATTTCATGCTTTCGTTGATTCTAATATGTAAGTAGGTGATGTAAACACTGAATGAAGTGTTTGTATGTAAGATGTAAAACTATTTGGCTGATGTTAGTGAATGTTGAGCGGCGTCGGTGTTCAAAATGTTACATTTCACGTTCGACACTTAACGGACTACGCTTATTTTTAACCTGCGTATTCAAACCTATAGAGTGCCTCTTGTTCACTTTTATATATATTGTAATACCACTTTAATATAGAAGATATTAGTAGATGTAGCGATGCGGTATTTGTAAATTTGCACCGATTCTGTTCGTTTCGTTACGTTGGATTTTGGAAAGACAATGTTGTAGTGCCAAAATAAGAGGTGTTCAGAAAAAAGCGTTTCTATATTTTCATTATTACATATATGTATATATTATTTTTTCAGATAATTCTATTCTTATCATTATATTGTATTCCTAAAGTTCTGTTTAGACTGTGTTCATTATTATTAATGATTTCACAGTTGGTTCGTTTACTTTCTTTAAAGAGAATTCAAGGTTTGTATTTTTTATTTATGTTTATATTGTATGAACTGTGTAAATTAATGATAATGATGAAATACTGATATATATAATGATTTTTTAAAATTGTATCTACGAGATTGAAACGACGGGCTATGGAAATGAAAAATGTTAAATGCTATCATATAATGCAGTGATATATAAACGAGATTTTGGCGTTGAGAATCGGGGATCTTTAATGATTTTAATGCACTTTAACATTTTTGCTTTGTACCTGCTTAAATTTAAGCGACTATTGACACTGTTGGCCTAAAAATCTCGAACTATTCGGCAATACGAATTAGGGCCTATGCGCTTATATAGCAAAATGATTTCTGTCAAATTATCTTTTTTAAATTTTACTAGTGAATATATTTAAATGTTATACATAAAAATTAGTGCTATGATTGCATTATTGAATGTTTGCAAAGTTTGTGTTAAATTATGAAATAAATGCTTGTATATAATAAAAGTGTTTTATTATAACATGGAGTTTAATATAGTGTGTTATTGGTTTCCAGAAGGTATGAATTGTTCTTCAGTAAAAAAATGTTAGGGTAACTCATGGGCAGTGGTAGCTCGCTGGCCTAAGGGTTAGAGCGTGCGGCTTTCATTCCGAAGGTCGCGGGTTCGAACCTCAGCATGTACGTACACATATGTTATGTACATTTGTGAACTTTAGTTACAACAGCGAGATACAAACGGTGAAGGAAAACATCGTGAGGAAACCCGCACACTGACATCATCTTTGTGTGTGTGTGGTAGTCCCAAAAAAGTGGCAACAGGCTCGCCCCCTATTACATGGGACCTAATCTGACCACATCTAGCGAAAATTGGGTATTTATTCACCTCTGCCTACCCCTACTGGGAAAAAGTTGTGATAATATAAAAAAAAAATAACTCATGGTGATAAACTTAATGTGTTGTGTATTCATTCCACCTGCATTGTTATTAAAGGCTTAACTCCAGATGAACATTTTGTCTTGGTATGCTGTCGTAATTAAATGGGATTTCAAGGGAAAGTAAATAAATTGATTGTTGACATATTCGATAAGTTTTGTTGAAAAGAGTTTGGTTGCAGTGTGGAAAAAAAGAGGTTATATTATCAATATCCTTTTTTGTCCAAATTGTGTAGCTATACGAAAACGAGCAAAATGTTGGAGACTTATTTACAAATTGGAAATTTTAAATACTTCATTGAAACTGATTTAACTGCCTCTTGGGTTCTTATTGATTAGACAATACATTTATTTACACTTAAATTTTTTTTATTCCTTAATTGCTTTTCTAATAATTGATAACTTAATGATGTCAGTAGAATAAAACTCCGTTGCATCTATTGTGTCTAAGTCACTTGTAATTGGCAGACGCATCTCCACTCCATTTTACATAACGACATTGGGTAACTAGCTAAACTTGTTGAATTTTATCATTTTGTTGGTTTTTGGTTATAAAAATAAAATCCTTCTTAATGTTCGCACTCTAGTGGGCCACGGGTGAGTCAAGGTCATTTATCCCCTACGATGACCAAGAGCGGATGTTACATATCCAGGAAAGGTGTTCTTGGAATACGGCAATTTCCCGACGGCGTTTCTCTTTAGTAGTGTCTCAGTTAAGTGGGGATTAAACCCACGTACTTTCGTTCCAATTAAACTATCAATACTAATTTAAAAACGTGATGTAACATCGAGAAATATAATCGTATCTATCAAGAGTAAAAATTTGCTGGTTACAAAATTTTAACAATGTCTTCTATTCCAGGTATCATAGCTGTGATAAATATAAGGACAAAATGAATATTAATATTATAGTCACTGTTTTGTTAATAAGCACTATTGGAGCGTTGGCGGAGAAGGATTTAGATTTAGGTAAGTCACTTTGTAGTTCATCGTATTCAAGTGTTGCGTATATAATATTAACTGCCTCGGCTGAGCAATTTCTAACCGCTTAAAAAAGTAATATGGCGTTTCTTAGTGCGTTTCCAGGATTTATTAAAAAGTTCAGTTGGAGGTAGGATTTTTCCGAACCTGGCTATGTACTACTATTATATTGTACAACTCCTGCTATAACAACGTTACTGTGTTTCCACTGTGAGCCAGAGTATTCTCAGTGAATATACTTCACCATCCGTGGCCATATTGTTATATAACACAACATGAAGTTAAAGTTGTGTTAGCCTATTGTTGATAAAAAAAAGTGTTGGCTAATATTTTTCAGATGCGGATAGCAACAGAATGAGAAAATTAATTGAGCATAATTTACAAACATTTAAAGAACCCGGTTACGATCCCTTTTGGAGTGAGGGGAACAAACATGGGACCAGACATAATTATGTATTGCCGGGGTAAGTTATTTAATAAATACTCTAAATAATAAACTTATAAAACTACTTCTTATCAAACTTGGAAAAATAAAGATTTTATACAAAATACATTATCGAATTGATATAGTATAAAGTAATATTAATAGTGATATTATTATAACAACAGGATTATTAGATTCATAATAACAGCAGGTGATTATTTTGTAATAACAAGTGCCTATTATCAAAGAGTAGCAGATTTCATAGATAAGATGTAAACGAAAACTTCTTTGATTCTATACGATATCACACATTTTATTTACTTGTCTTCTATTAAATAATAATATATATATGCTATGTATATTTAATATGTCTGTGCCAGGTTGTTTAAAATTTCAAATTAACTCTACTCCACTATTTTACCTATCAATTATTGGCAATTGGTATCTAATTTCAATAACAGTCGATTTATGTCAAAATATACGTACATCGATATTATTGACAGACATAATCATTTAAACTACTTACTACACATTAAAAATTATATGTAATAAGTATTCATTAAAGCACATGCTTGCACTTTTATAATTCTAAGATAGTCTATACTAAATAACTCTGTTTCTACTCATTATCTATGTTATCAACAATTCCCTTTAAATGATACGATATTTGAATATTTAACAGTGGTATAAACCTTTACGGTTACTATGAGAACTTCATGTTGAAGGGCATCAGTGATATTCTTATAAACAATATTTTTGCCGTCGAAGATCTACTTACTTTGGATATATTTATACCCAGACTCGAGGCTTCTGTTGGTAAGGATCCACTTTAATAATTTCTTTTATTTTCATCGGTATTTCTTCTAAATGTAGTAATAGGTATTAATTTTCTTTAATTTACATTATGAACTTCAAGGTAAGTAAGATTTCTTAATAGCCGAACTGGGTGGTAGGAGAACCGCTTCCGAAAACGAAGACAGACGATAGTACTAATAACACCTTTGGTCATAGGATGGAAAAAAATAGATGCAAATAAAAAAAAAATCATATATTTTAAACGTTTTATTAGCATTGTTTACGCTCTATCATGTTAGTACAGATAAATGAAACGATAGTTTAAAAAAAAAACATTAGTTTATTGAAAAAAAAACCAGCAATGAAACACAAAATCAAAAACAGCTGATGCTCGGATCACCGAACGCCCGGGTGCGCAATCTAAATGCTCCGTGGCACTATGAAATAAGGTTCATATTGAAACCAAATACAACTTGAGTCGGTCCGGGCGTTCAGTGATCCGAGCATCAGCTGTTTTTGATTTTGTGTTTCATTGCTGGTTTTTTTGCTACGCTAATGTTGCTTGTTAAGGATAGTAATAAAGGATTAAGTAAGATTATAAAATTAAACCTGATTATATATTTTATTTTATTACAGACCATATTTATATCGAAATGGCCCTCGGGAATTTTTACAGAAAAATAGAAGTACAAGGAAGGTATGATCAAAAAAACCTTTAATGTTGTCCGATCTCAAAATTTTTTAACGTCATCTAACTACGTTTTCTCTTTATGTTCTCTCTAATATGTTGTAGGTTTTCATGATAAAAAGAATCGAAATTAATAAGAGACCCTTCAATTTTATGTATTTTTAGGAATAGTTCCCATTAAGCTATTACAAAACTCCTTTTTCAATTCCTAGATTTTCTTATTTAAACAATGTGTGACACTGTGAGTGAAAATTATTTTATAACCTCTAACCGTATGGCTGGCTACATATCTACATATACCATAAAAATATTGCATATAAGTGAATAACGTAAAAACTAAAGTTATAAATAATATAAATCTTATTTTTATAGGATGATCGTCAATAATGTAAGTTTAATAAGCCAAGTTCCAAAACAGTATGAAAAACTCTTCATCAATGGCTTAAGCGTTGACATTCATGTTAAAAATATTGAGGTGAGCAGAATCTTTCAATGTCATCATACTCGTCTACTCAATATTATACTATAATGTAACACTAAAACAATTTTTTTTTCAGTCAAATCTAACCGTTAAAATAGGAGGAGTCGATTATTCGAGCTCAGTCAATGACTTTATGGAGCAGAATCTACCTTCTATTTTATCGTATCCTTTCCATATTATGTATCAGGTAATGTTTTTACTGGTTTTCTTTATCATTGTTTTAAAATATGATTCATATTCTAATGATCCCTTGTAATTTGATGATTTTGACTCAACTTTCTTAGAAAGAATTAAAAAATAAATCACAGATATACCAAATCGAGAAACACCTAATGTTTAATTGTTAATTTCCCAGAGCTTTAGATTACTTCACTTTCTATTCACGTTTCTCTTTGTTTAAGACAAAGTATTATTAATAATAAATTTACAAGAATTATATGTTATTTACGTTATTACTGATGATATTTAGTACGACTGAAGATATGATAGTAGTCGAATAGCAGATTTAATTTTGTGTCTAAGTTTGACCTTAAAAATATTTAGTTGCTATCGTTGCTGGTGATCGCATCTTGTTTGCCAACAAACAGTAGTGAGCAAAATATCTATTTGAAGAACGATGTAGCTCACGAAGTTATTGGGAAAAAGGGAATCTTTACTCTTAGTCGTCTCCTTCATAGCATTATTAAATAAGCCTGAATCGGTGATATCTCTAAGAGATGTTTAAAACCTTATGACGATAACACTTTAAACCTAATTCTTTCTTCTAGGAGGACTTCGATGTCATTGTTACACAAGTGATATTTATGATAATAAACGCCTATTCTGATAATTATTCATTCTGAATGAACGATTGTTTCAAAAGTTAAATAACGTTAAAGTAAATAAAACATATTTGCTTCGTTTTTTGATGAAATAAACACCTGTCTTGAAATTTATCTTTTATTTGCAATTATATTAACTTTTATCTATAAGTGTTCTTAAGTAATACAATAATTTGAATTTGTATATTTAAAGTTATATTATATTTAAATAGTTTATTAATTTAATATTATGGTTAATACGAGTATGCCTTTTCTATTTTTTTTTCCTACTGTTGAGACTAGAAGCTTTCTTCCGTAAGGAGACAGTCAAAGCTCCGTCTGTTATGAAAATCAAGCTGTACTTGGGTTATGACGGTTTCTTCATATTTTACTTAATACAAAGCTAAAGCTTATATTATGTTTAGATCTGTGCAAGGAATATTTTTTATTATAAATTAATTATTCTGAGTATACTAACGAATTAATATAAATGTTTTAAAATTTAAGGTTATATTCTGACGAAATAAAATATGGTTCCCATAAATTATATAACTATTATATACATATAATTTGGATGGATTCTGTACTCCAGGCTGTATAATTTCTTTCACATATACTGTAAACCAAAAAAAAGTTCAGATCATTGTCCCAATATTGATGTCGTTTTAAAAAACATTATAGGTATTTTTATATAATAGATATTCTAACTACTTATATTAAAAATGAACATATGGAATATAAAAAACATCAGATAAGACGTTATAATGAAATTGGTGTCATCTTATTCATATGCAGATTAAGTGTGTGTCAGTTTGTCGCCGATGGCTTTATGGTTTGTTGTGTAACAGTGCCAGCCATTGGAGTGAAGTTGGCACAGAATTCAAATAGTCTATATACACTAATATCATGTATGCAATTATCATTGTTAAATTCAATTTCCATACCAAATAATTGATAATAATTAGAAGATTTTAATGTAACTAGAGCAGCAATCAATTCTATTGATTGCTGGGCTTTTACTAGTGCTTTATAAGTAGCCATACAAACGGGAATGGGAAATTCAGACCCCAGAAGACAGATAATATTAATTATAAAAATCTAATCTATATCCTTAGTCGAAAAGTTATAGTTTAAATGTGATATAGGCGTACTGAAACCGTCTCTATTGTTCCAATATTAAAAGATATAGTAGACAATCTGAATTATAATTGATTGATGAATTTAGATGTTATCGTAACTATCGTTTAGTATAAAATGTGAGGCGATGGAAATGTGTTCGCTATCTATTAGGAAAAGCAGGTGAGTTATCACTCATTGTTAATTATTGTAATATTCATTTAGTGATTTTAATATTAAATTAATTACTCATTTAGATCTTTTTGTTGTTATTGATTCAGGATGATCATTCTGTTCATCTGTATTGGTTACGGCTTTAAAATTTCGAATCTTTATTGTGATTATTTTTTTCATATCCTATAAATTATTTCCATTATCTTAAAAAAAATATGATCTGCTTCTTACATTTATAATATTGTTGTAAATTGTATTTTTTTCTAGATAAGTCAAAATGAAATCCATCGCCCTAGCTTTCGTTGCTTTGTTGGCCGGTGTCTGTGCCGTGCCCTCCGAAGTTCAAGTTGTTGGTAAGAATATATTTCAAAGTTCTTTAAATAATAATTATCCCGCAGTAAAATTTCGAAGATATTTATAATGTTTGTAAATTATGTGACTTCTGATGTACATAATAAATTGTTAAATATACTATATGCTGTAGTCGTGAAAAATTGTTTAAGATATACTTTTTCATCAATTCCAGAACCTAAGAAAGAGAGATTTATTGATGATTTAATCGTCAGTATCATCGAGGCGCTCAAAGAAACTATTGTTGAGAGAGGACTTGACCCATACGCTCTAGTAAGAGCTGATGCAGATTACAAACTCCCTGTCGATGGGTAGGTGAATTAATAATGAACACCTATTATCTTTTTGTAACGTCTTTTAAATTTCTTTCTTTGTCCCTTAATGTTATATTTATGTAGTAAAATTCAATAAATAGCGGACATTATGTATGACAAACTTTTTACAACGCTGCTTTAGCCAACCGGATTGAATCGGATTGAAGTACTAATAGTATTCCATGTATTTCAGAATTTTCAGTGTCTCCGCTTACATCGAAGGCTTCTTATTCTCTGGTCTTAGCAATATTGTCATCAATGAAGTCAGCTTCGAGAATAGCGAACTCTTAATTGACCTTTCTCTTCCCGGACTTGAAGCCGTTGTCGGTAAGATTACGAATTTTTTCTTCAATTGAAAAATGATATCCTCTATAGACTAGCAGTGCGTTTAGTTTCCAAGCGCGACCATCACGAGGCTAACATCCGCTCTCAGCTTGAGCTACCGGTAATGATGTATGCGAAATATGATATATCCCATGATTTTTTCGTTCCTATGAACATGGAACGTTTACCAACCAGAACAAGTGCGATGGATAAATTCTATAGCTTCTCTCTATGCGAGAAAGTCTGAATAGTTAGTAAGTTGTTCAAATGAACGGATTTTTTAACATTTTGTTTCATCGTCAATTTATTCCAAAGGTGATGCGGCCGTCGAAGCGTTTATCCTGAAGCGTAAAATCGAGGCTGGATTGAGTGGCAGGTATGAACTAATTAAATAACCAAAAACTTAGTTTGATAATCACATATAATATATTTTAAAGCGAATGGAATTAGTAATATAATGGCATATCTAATGAAATATTTTTTTTATCAAATATTCGATTTTAGACGTAATAAATTTACAGTATTGAAATTATCGTAAGCAATTCAAAGATTAGACTATTCATATCACGACTAATGCCACTTTAAGTTAATTTATAATAAGTAATGACTTATATTGATCTGAAACGAATTAAACAGAAAATGAGATGACAATGGTGTATTTTTTGGCATAGATTGGCAATCAGGGATCTCCGCCTTGCCGCTAGAGCCAGCTTGTCACTTTCCGGATACTTGATTGATGACATCAGCCTGTCGAGCAGCCTCGGAGGCATTGAAGTAAGCTACATGTTTTCTTACTATGACTTTCGTAGTTATTACTTGTATTGTATTAAATATATCCTCTTTAATAGAAACGCTATATGTAACTTTTCTTATTATTTTTTTTATTTACCAGTCTGAACTCAACATTAACATTTTGGGCCGCGACGTCTCTGGCCGCATCAACGAATTCTTATCCGAAATCCTACCTGCAGCTCTTGAAGAATACAGGGTAAACCATATACGTTTTTAATTAGTTTCTAATATTAACAATTGTCTGAGAATAATTATAGTATATAAATCAAATAGAAATTACATTACTATGGCGTAAATATGATGAACAGCGCCTAGTCGTGTGCTGATCATGATATTATTTTTATTTATTAATTTGCATTAATATGTTGTTTGCTATGATAGCATCTATTTTTAAGGTTTGTCAATAAAAATCCAATTTCGATTTCCCCGTATTAATAATACTATTTAATGTTTTCAGGAACAACTTAACCGCTTGGTTGCCAACCTCATCCTGTTAATCATCGACCGTATCGTTTAAGATCTATTATAATTGTTTAAGTAAATCTCTGTATAAACGTTTGTAACGTTAAAGAGTTCTGATGTGCACGTAATACGTATACAAGTACCTATTACATATAACATACAACATATCCGATGACTGTTTCTGCATTCTGTTAAAATAAATTTATTAAGTATTATTACTTTCTTATTTATTTTGATTACCCTGTCCTTTTTTTCGTATTTGGTTTCCTTTCCTACGTATATGAAACATCCATTTTTCTTCAAGAAGTAATCATTGCTAAGTTATATTTTATATATATTTCATATAGATTCTTTTGAAAATTTCACTCATAGCCTAGAACAACAATCGTTATTCCGGTTTGTCGACAAACCAATATGTTTGTGTAATTGTGATTGTGATTGATGTAAGTGTAAAATATTTTAATAATATATTTGTATAGTGACATATCCTGTATTTAAATTTCACTTATTTTTTAACCTTAAATTCGTTGTATTATCGAAAGGACACCCAAATACTTCATATTGTTATGAACAATATTTAAAAACCTTTTTATTGTAGCTTTAGGTAACAATTTCAGTATTGGATATGACGTCACAAATAAAAATATCCGTACACTACCACGTACTAAGCTAGAATGATATATAATGATAATAACTAGCTGGTACAGTTTAGAATACTGGGACTGCAAAGCCAGGTGCAGACGTTACGTCGTATCGCGTCCAGCGCCGACGGCGACGCTGATAATCAAGAATACGACTGTAAAAGCTCCTTCGGTAATCCTTAGTAGGAACCTTGACGCGTTACTCGCCAGTGTTGCAAGTTATAAAGCGATTTTAAGATTACTTTTGTCACGGATATGTTCAGTTTATTCAGTACTGAAAATGCACCATAACAGCCAATTTACGTTGCCACTGCTGAGGCACAGGCATACTCTCAATATGAAGGCGATTGGGCCATAGTCACCACGCTGGCCCAATGCGGGTTGGTGACTTCATACACACCTTACAATAAATTCTGTCATTTGCAGGTTTCCTCGCAATGTTTTCTTTCACCGTTTGTATTTCGCTGTTGTTACTAAAGTTTACAAATGTACATAACCTAAATATTAAAGTCATTGGTACATTAGAACCCGCGACCTTCGGAATGAAGGCCGTATGCTCTAACCATTGGGCCAGCGAGTTACTAGAAAATGCACTATCACTTGCTAACATAGCTTATAACCTGGTTCACCTTAATGTGCGCGAAAATAAAGATACGGGCGCAAATAGATGATTTTCTCGCAGTTGGCCGCCATGACAGCACGCCGCTCATGCGCCATGACAGACTCTCAATGGGAACGATTTCTTCCATTTTTGCAATCGCGTCGCCATCATTAATAAGTTAAATTTAGTTATGGAAAGACTTAAATACTTAACATTAAATAACACTGTCTATTTGTATTTACTCTTGCAATAGATAAGTGTAGTTGTAATATCTAAGATTGTTAAGGGAATTCAAATACTATTATACAATTCTCACAATTTTGCCAACATTATTTTTGTGAAGCGGTCAATTGAAACTATTGTTTGTAAACTACTGTCTAACAACTTATAAACACAACAAAAGCATATTCTCACTTGGGAGAGCCTTTTTCGCCTAAAGAGTGCGTTTGTGAGGTATAGAACCGATTTCATATTAAAAGAAATTAAAATAGTTATGAATATCAATATAAATATTCGAGTTCAAATCCACATTTCCGCTCCCTTCATTACTATTGATGTAGTACCTGCATAATTTTTTTATCGACGGTGGAGTAATACTTGATATTTATTTCCTGTGAAACAAAGTTCTGTCAGCGTTGTATGCGAATGGCAGTGATTATATTAACCGTGCTATACCCGTTTCCCGAATCGTTGGATAAATAGCGGATGTCTATCAATGTAGGAAAGGCAATCGCCGTTGCAATCAGAAAAAATCAGGGTTGTCCTACCACGCCTAAATCGGACGTTAAATGGATCGCTGTTTGCGCACAACACCGCAGGTAGACCACGTGATCCACCAGGCATGGCTACGCGAGCTATCCTAGCGCCGGTTGTGGCATCCAAGCTATCGACCCCCTCCAACCGGTTCCCGTCTTGTTGTGGCGTAGGGGCTTAGTAACCGTGCGGGCCAACACGATGAAGCTAAGTGGAATCCAACCGATCGGCCCGCGGCGAAGGGTCGGCCGGAGCGGCCGCTCCAGTCTCGAGTTGGGATAACTGGAGCTCACCGGAGCGCCCGGGGGCGGCTTTATGCTGCCTCCTGCGGCCGGCTGCAAGGGCGGTTATATACCGCCTCTGCAGCCGAGGTGGGGTTGCGGAGGAAGAGGAGTGTCGGTATTACGATGCGCCGTTCTCCCTATCCTCCGCGGCCGATAACGGGTAGCGGCAGGTCCAACATCTCTCCGCCGCGGGGAGCCGGGGAGAGGATATCTCCCGGGGTTCCCGTGGCCTCTGGGCGAAGGGTTCGGGGGAATCCGTCGTCCATACAATGGAGGCCGAGGTGGGGGCACGCAGCATGTTCCGGCGCGCCCTGCAGGGAGGGTTTATGCCTAAGGTGTGGCTGCGAAAGCGGTCACCGCCGGTGAGGATTGCGGACGAAGGCACCAAGCCGTACTCGTGACCCTTGCCACCGCGACGAGTCGGGACCATCCGGGGGGGTTTTAGTCGGTACAGTCCGACATAACCCGTCCTTGCCCCCGCGAGGACGAGTATGCCTAAGCATTTCCCCCACGTAAAACTAAAAAAAAAAATCCAAGCTACTGATACTCACTAAACTGAGTGTCTGCAAAACCCATAACTGTTCTCGTCTGACTTATGATTCACCGGCGTGGTATGCGTTGGCCTCTACGTCGCAATGCAAGCGCTTGGAGGCTCAACAGAATCTTGTTGGGCTAGCGACCTAGCCCAACAAGATTCTGTTGAGCCTGTTACGACGTTAGTCTCCTCGAACAGGTTTCCGCCTAGTCGTGGCTTGGTCACCCACAGTGAAGTTAATAGGAATATACCCGGTCGCCCCAAAGCGTAACGCCTGCCCTAGGGGGCCGCCTCAAGTTCCACGCGCTCACCTTTAATGTGTTTCTTTTCGCAGCCGTGGCGGAGTCGCGGAAGGAGAGGGGTGTCAGTACTGCGGTTAGCCGCTCTCCGAACCCTCCGCGATTAATCAGTGCCTCATTGTTGATGTGGCAGCGTTGGGGCCGCGAGGGAACAGGAGTGTCGATATTGCATTTCGCCACTTTCTCCATCCTTCGTGGCTATATAACGGTTGGCAATGGAGCCCAAACCAGATCCGCCGTAGGCAATCGGTAGATTCTCTCTTAGTTCCTATTGCGTCTGGGTGACGAATTCGAGAAGAACCGTAGCCCAGGTGACGAGAAGAGGACACGCTGTATTTTCAGGTACGCCCTTAAAGAAGTGGAAAGAGGGGATCTTACATCTGAAGATAAAACTGCGAATTGCAACTTGCGCTGGCGACATCGCGGAGGTGTACGATAGCGTTCCCGTGGTCTCGCCGTAAAGCGACGACGGTTGAATATAGTGGAGGATTTAGTCGGTGTAAGTCCGACTTCACCTGTCTTTGCTTCCGTGTGGGCTAACATGCGTGTGCATTTCTCCCAGGAAAAAATTAGTCCACTGCTGACTCTTTGATCTGTCTGACAAGAGGAACACTATTTTTCACCTCATAACTCCAGTCATTATTTGGGATCGATGTTAATCACATTTCACATAGTAATTTTATTTTTGATCTAAATATTTTTAAAAAAGATAACCATATAAGCTAGAAATATTAAAAAGTAGTTTTCACAGATTTCACTTTGTTTATTTGTTTTATTTCATTCTTCCAAAGTTTCCGTCGGGCCTCTTGTGACCATGGCTGCAGCAGAGCGATCGAAACGACGAAATATTGAATTAAAAATAATAAATAGATGTTAAAAATCCGTCAAATTGTATTAATGAATACGAAATAAAGTTAAGAACATTGAATCGCAAAGTTCATTTAAAATAAAAGAAAAATAAAGAGCACCCTTAATATTTCTAATACCGTGATTCAGGTCCTTCTCTCCAATAAAGTACCTAAGTGCAAATTTTGTTTAGTAAAAGAAAACTAATAGCTCTTAAAACTGTTTTCATTATAAATAAATTTTGTTTTTATATACTATAACGTTACCACCTGATCATTATTTTTACAGAAATAATACAAAAAATAATATGGATTTTACGATAACGGTATAATCATTAGCGTTGATAATTAATTGTAAACAAAACTAGTATGAACTCATAATCCTTTATATATCATTTTTCGTGCTGAAGTTTCTTGTCGATATGTTTATTGTTTTAACAAATAAAGCAAATAATCATTTTCTATGCAGCTTGTCTTGATAAAATAGCGATAGTAGAAAAAAGGATGCATCATCATAGACACAATTTGTTGTTAAATACCTATTTTAAATAAAAATAAACCCTAAATGCAATACACAAAAACGATAAAATCTATTCATATGGAGACAGCCTAAATCGATGAAACAAACATACAACGCGTGCAGTTGACTAAAGCTTTGGAAAGTTGCAGTTTTCTGATTTTAATATTTCATCACAGTTAAACATTTCTTCATAAGTTATAGAGAACGTACAATTTGAACATGATCATGCTTTTGAAGATGTCTCTGACAACGGAAACCAGCCACCAGTAAATGTGCTTCAATATATATGTTGCATAACGTGTACATTTGACAAAGCCCTTGCTTGCCAAAAAAGTTTTTGTAGTTCTGTTGCTAATGCAGATTACATTATCACAATCCTGTTCACTAATACCTACAAAAGGAAAATCGTTGCTGTTTTTTTGGATTTGTAAGATAAGAAGACCACCAAAGAATTATTTGATTGGATATGATTTGATAACTTTCACGTTATCTGATTCATTGATTTGGTATAAATTATTGGTGTTGCAACGATTTCTGCATTCACTTTGAGAAAACAGGTAAGGTCGAAACGATACATCTCATAGCTCTTGAATAAACATTTTTTTTTTACCTTGTTTTGCATCATTAAATAAGCATAATTGGTTTTGTAGTGTCGTTGATTTAATATAAAAAAATTGTTTTAGATAGGTCAAAATGAAAACCATCACTCTCGCTCTAGTCGTGCTGCTCGCTGGCGTCAACGCCCTGCCACCCCAGGTCGAGTCTTTCGGTAAGTGGTTAATGTTACTGTAACAAGCAACACGACTAGTTGATGAAGATACAGTAATATAAAGTGTTACAAATGAAACATATGCTTTCAGACAACAAGGATTCGAGGTTCATTAAAGAAATAGACATTGATATCATCCAGTCCATCATCGATAGAATTAGGGATCCAATTGTACTGGAGAGGGGCGAACGCGAATACGTCCTTAACGAGTAAGTATTTATTTTATAAATGTGCATGTGGTTTTTTCCTTAACGTTAATAACAGATTATTTTTTTAAAAAAAAAAAGAAATGGCTATGTATGGATTAACTTCTTAGTGAAGGAACAATGTGTCATACAATATTAGTACAATATCGTGGCGTATAACCGAAAATCTAATATAAACTATTTGTAATTCAGTCAGACCAGTGCCAAGTTCTACGTCGAGAACTTCTTGTTGACTGGCGTCAGCAACATCAACGTCAATGACATCAGCTTCTCCAACGGAGTGGTCTCCGTTGACCTGTCCGCCCCCAGAATCGCAGTGTACGCCTGTAAGAATAACTTCGTATTAATACAATGTTTAAATTTATGACAATTAATGAAATTCTGTTTTGATTTAGTTATTTGAGTGTAATTAGTGATTGGTGAAAGCAGTAAATAATTTTTAATTCATTTCTAAGCGGACGCCGGCGCCGACTTGCGTGCCCGTGGCCGCAACGTCTACGCACAAGTGAGCGGCAGGTGAGAACAAATCCTTAATAAGCACGATGTAGAAGTTTCAAATAAAAATAAAATAAAATTATGTCTGATGTTCTCATAATTGTTAAAGGCACCTTAACGTGCAAGGCTTCTCAAGTGCATTCATAAGGCTTGTCATAATTAAATGTACATACCAAATCTTACAATGGATAATCATTCACAGCTTGGCAATCAACGATCTTCGCGCAGTAGCTGAAGTCAGTCTAGGACTTTCCGGATACATCCTCGAAGACTTGAAGCTCTCCTGCAGCCTCGGCGGCATTGACGTGAGTTTTTTTGCATCGTTAATAAAATTATAGTTTTGTTTAGAGAGACTCCTTACTGTTATCACTTCTATATAATGTTGTGTAGTAGTATTGCAGTTATTACTATATGGATAATATCCTCATTATTAATAACTGATGTTTTCTTAACAATCTAACAACTATATTTCTTCTCTTTAGTCCAATGTCAACCTCAGCGTCATGGACCGCGACATCTCGGAGAGCGCGAACAGATTCCTTGGTGAAACTCTGCCCAACTTCCTTAACAAACACGAGGTAGTTTTCTTATTGAAATATCTTGTTAAAAACTTAATAACGGGACTTACACGAGACACACAAGCACATTGTATCTTATTTCTGTTATTTCAGGAACTGCTTAACCGCATCGTGGCGTGGGTGGTCAAGGCTATCTTCGGCTTTCTGACATAAGTTAGCAATATCTTAAGAAAAATCTGCATGAACGAATAAACACCTCCGATGACTGTATCAGTGAAATAATAAAAAACGTTTTCTCAATACATGTTTTTTACTTAATTCTTCCTTATTTCTGTCATAATATAACAAGGAATAATATTTGGTCACATATGTGTGTACATAATTTTAAAATCTCTAAACTGTAGTACCTGATTATTTTGAATGGTGTTTATTTGAGTTATTACAGTTGACAAATACGGTTACAGAATGTTGATTCCATAGTCTTATTTGAATTTGTTAACGGCACCATAGTATTATTCACTGGACTGTTCAAACCCTCGAGCATTAAAAAAGTTGTAATGAGTTGGAGTACTTCTATTGTCTACAAATACTTTTGCATTTCCTAATTTCAGATACCATCGGTCTGTATCGTTTATACTATATATTTTGCTTAAAGATAATATTTTTAATATTTCTGGTAATAACACTTAAAATAACTTTTATGACGCTTAAAAAAACTAATGTTGCTATTTGGCGTAATAAATTTGGTAAAGTTATTTTTAACTTTATTATCAAAATATCTTTGTATCAATATAGTGCTAGTATAAAATACTAAATGGGTTGCTTTTGAAATTGTAGGGTTTTAAACGACCTGCTCGTTTCGTTTCGTAATTTGTGCGGGACTATTTTGTTTGCAGACGACACTTTTTTAATTTTTAAAGTGCACAGACGCGCTCAAAATTACGACGATGTAATTTGCGTCCTGAAGTGGATTCACCACTGCTCTACAGTTAATAATTTAAATAATCTAAAACTAAGTTATGAAGGCTTAATTTGAGTAATATTTTTTAGGTAAAAGTGAATAATAGAGAAAAATTTTCATTTGTAGAAAACACTGTATTTCTGTGAGTCACCCTTTACGCTGGTCTACAGTGAGATTCATACCTTAGTTGCTTGTCAATAGGACTAAGTTCGACGGTTCATGCTTTTAAAAAAACAAGGCAATTGATGGACGAACCAACGGCTAGAATTGTTATGGCCTACCGTATTCAATTATGTGTCTTAAGAAACTGTTCAAACATAAATTTTTCAACGTAATAATGTATGTGCGAAAAAAAAATTCCTGTGGCTGTTAATCAAAGAGAGGCACAACTGCAACACTGGAAATAAGAATAAGTTAATACAGTCTCAGTTTAGATTACGTACAATTTATTAATCGTTTGTTGGACGACCAGTACAACAAACTATCGGATTATATCTTGAGTCATCCAGAAAATTATTTAAAAACACTTGGTAGAGAGACTTTATGGAAAAACTTTACGGCCTAAATAGTAATGTAAATGATTGGACCGTATCAGATGTACACCGAATTCAACAGAAAAAGGTACGCGTTCATGTCGTGGCAAAAGTTTTATTAGTTTCATTTTGAAAAAACTGCTGTTCTGCTGCATTCTTCTGTGACAGTCACATATTTGGAAATAGCGGTCGATTAGTTCTCACAATTATTCATGATATGACGACTCAACAATTTTATAAAAAAGATTTTTGAAATAAAGTAATGAGAATGAAAGTGGACGGTTATAAGGCTAGAGGAAGATCTAAGAAAGTGTGGATGGATTGTGTGAAGGCGATATGTGCAAGAGTGTGAATTCGGATATGACGGCTGATAGAGGGATATGGAAGAGAAGTACATACTGTGCCGACCCGACATAGCTGAGAAAAGGGCAGGAGAAAGAAGAAGAAGAAGATGGACTCAACAAGTCATTATTTGGGATCGGTGTTAATAACATTTCACATAATTATTTTATTTTTGATCTGGGTATTTTTAATATAAGCCATCATTAAATTTAGTAATAATGACCAGTAAGCTAGAAATATTAAAAATGTTTATTGGTTTTATTTCATTATACCGAAGTTTCCGTCGGTCCCCTTGTGACTATGGCTGCTGCAAAGCGGTCGAAACGACGAAATACTGAAATAAAAATAATAAATAGATGCGAAAGATCCGTAAAGTTTTATTAAAAGTGCGTAATATTTGCATAAATATAAAAAAAAAATTGTTCGCAAATGCGCTTAAGGGTTATAGTTTTTCTTTATTTATGTACAAATGTAGACTAATGCTTAACCACGACATAGTAACAAAAACGGAACAAATAAAAATCATTACGAAATAAAATTAATAATATTAAACCACAAAGTTAATTGAAAATAAAATAAAATAGTAAAAAAATAAAGTGCCCCTTAACACTGCTGAAAGGGTGACTCTCTCACGCAGAAGAGCGTCAAGTCATTCGGAACCTCGGGCAATAAATAGCTCGAAGCTGGTTGTAAGATGACTTACGTCCTCGAAAGTTTATGGAACATGAAGGTCACGAATTTCAGCAGATAATGACAATAAAGTACCTAGGTGCAAATCATGTTTAATAAAAGAAAACTAATATCTGTTATAACTGTCTTGATAATAAACAAATTTTGCATTTGTCTACTGTAACGCTGTCACCTGATAATTATTTTTACAAAGATAATATAGAAAATAATCTGTATTTTACGAATACTGTATAATGATGATTAGTATTAATAATTAATTGTAAACAAAACTCATATAAACTCATTGTCCTTTATATATTATTTTATGTACTGAAGCTTCTTATCGATATGTTTATTGTCTTAAAGTAAATGCTCATTTTCTATGCAGTTTGTCTTGATAAAGTATCAATAGTAGCAAAAAGAATGGATCACCATAGACAGATTTTTTGTTAAATACCTATTTTAAATAAAGATAAACCCTAAATGCAATATACAAAAACGATAAAATCTATTCATATGGAGACAGTCTAAATCGACGTAACAAACATACAACGCGTGCAGTTGACTAAAACTTTGGACAGCTGCAGTTTTCTAATTTTAATATTTTATCACACTTAAAAGTTTCCTGAAAAGTCATGGAGAACGCAAAATTTGAGCAAGATCACGCTTTTGAACATCCACAAATGTTCGAGTTATTGATGAGTATAAACATCATAGGAAAAACGAAGTCAAAGCTTCCGATGAATTTTCAGACGTTCGTAATGTTCATCTGTTGTGAACAATACTCCCGCTCATGTCGATATCGTCAGTTGGGATGACATAGGCTGCACCACATCCTCGCTTCCTGTCCCTTATTTGGGTCAGAAAGAGCAGACTTCGAAATACAGTTACGGAAGAGGATATTTAAGTAAATAGAAAGTAGTAATAAAGTCAGTAAATAAAGAGAGTAATAGAAAAATAATGAATTGTAAAGATAGAAATAGGAATATGATGGTAATGATTAAGATGGTAAATGATTTAAAATAATTTAAAACAAATGATTTAAAACAAAGGCCCTGACCCAACATCCGCAGGAGAATAATAAAAAAAAGGCTGCATCACACTATGATCGATGACTTGAACAAAAGGTGTTAAGTATCGTTAGCAGGCACACAGTATTATTTGCATGCTACTGTACAACGTTGCAGTGGTACCGACTCGGTACAGAAACCTGCCTCACCAGTAAATGTGCTTCAATATATGTTGCATGATGTGTATGTACATTTGAAAAGGAGGTTGCTTTCCAAAAAAGTTTCTGTTGCTAATGCAGATTACATTATCACAATCCTGTTCACTAATACCTGCAAAGGAAAATCATTGCTGTTTTTTTGGATTTGTAAGATAAGATGACCACCAGATGATACATCTCATCGTTCTTGAATAAACATTTTTTTTTACCATGTTTTGTATCATTAAATGAGCATAATTGGTTTTGTAGTGTCGTTGATTTAATATAAAAAAAATTGTTTTAGATAGGTCAAAATGAAAACCATCACTCTCGCTCTAGTCGTGCTGCTCGCTGGCGTCAACGCCCTGCCTCCCCAGGTCGGGTCTTTCGGTAAGTGGTTAATGTTACTGTAACAAGCAACACGACTAGTTAATAAAGATACAGCAATATAAAGTGTTACAAATGAAACATATGCTTTCAGACAACAAGGATTCGAGGTTCATTGAAGAAATAGTCATTGATATCATCCAATCTATCATCGATAGAATTAGGGATCCAATTGTACTGGAGAGGGGCGAACGCGAATACGTCCTTAACGAGTAAGTAATTATTTTACAATTGTTCATTTGGTTTTTTTTCTTAACGTAATCGTAAAAAAAAAATGACTTCGTAAAGATTAACTTGTTAGTAAAAGAACTATGTCTCATACAATATTAGTACAATATCGTGTCGTATAACCGAAAATCTAATATAAAATATTTGTAATTCAGTCAGACCAGTGCCAAGTTCTACGTCGAGAACTTCTTGTTGACTGGCGTCAGCAACATCAACGTCAATGACATCAGCTTCTCCAACGGAGTGCTCTCCGTTGACCTGTCCGCCCCCAGGATTGCAGTATCCGCCTGTAAAAATACCTTCGTATTAATACAATATATAAATTTATAACAATTAATGAAATTCTGTTTTGATTTAGTTATTTGAGTGTAATTAGTGATTGGTGAAAGCAGTAAATAATTTTTAATTCATTTCTAAGCGGACGCCGGCGCCGACTTGCGTGCCCGTGGCCGCAACGTCTACGCACAAGTGAGCGGCAGGTGAGAACAAATCCTTAATAAGCACGATGTAGAAGTTTCAAATAAAAATAAAATTAAATTGTGTCTGATGCTCTCATAATAGTTACACGCACCTTGACGTGCAAGTCTTCTCAAGTGCATTCATAAGACTTGTCAAAATTAAATGTATATACTAAATCTTATAATGGATAATCATTCACAGCTTGGCAATCAACGATCTTCGCGCAGTAGCTGAAGTCAGCCTAGGACTTTCTGGATACATCCTCGAAGACTTGAAGCTCTCCTGCAGCCTCGGCGGCATTGACGTGAGTTTTTTTGCATCGTTAACAAAATTATAGGTTTGTTTAAAGAGACTCCTTACTATTATCACTTTTATATAGTGTTGTATAGTAGTATTGCAGTCATTACTACAAGGATAATTTCCTGATTATTAATAACTGATGTTTTCTTAACAATCTAACAACTATATTTCTTCCTTTTAGTCCAATATCAACCTCAGCGCCATGGACCGCGACATCTCGGAGCGCGCGAACAGATTCCTTGGTGAAACTCTGCCCAACTTCCTTAACAAGCACGAGGTAGTTTTCTTATTGAAGTATCTTGTTAAAAACTTAATAACGTTACTTACACGAGACACACAAGCACATTGTATCTTATTTCTGTTATTTCAGGAACTGCTTAACCGCATCGTGGCGTGGGTGGTCCAGGCTATCTTCAGCTTTCTGACATAAGTTAGTAATATCTTAATAAAAATCCGCATGAACGAATAAACACCTCCGATGACTGTATCAGTGAAATAATAAAAAGCGTTTTCTCAATACTTGTTTATTACTTAACTCTTCCTTACATCCATCATAATATAACAAGGAATAATTATTTTGTCATTTATGTGTGAAAATAATTTTAAAATCTCGAGACTGCAGTACATGATTATTTTGAATGTTGTTTATTTGAGTTATTATTACAGTCGACAAATACGGCAATGTTGATTCCATAGTCTTATTTGATATTTTTAACGGTGCCATAGTATTCTTCTTCGTCCTGTCCTCTTCCTAGCCATGTGGGGTCGGCACAGTATGTACTTCTCTTCTATATAGCTGTCATATATGAATTCACACCCTTCTTACACATGTCATCTTTCACACAATCCATACACACTTTCTTCGGTCGTACTCCACCCTTACAACCATCCACGTTCATTCTCATTACTTTCTTTGTTATATGTCCTTCATCCCTCCGCATAACATGCCCGTATCACGCTAACCTCTTTCTTGCTCGTCAATTTCTCTGTCACTGGAGCAACTTTCAGACTTCTCTAATAAACTCATATGACGTGGAATACTGTCATTGTCTACAAATATACTTGTATTTCCTAATTTTGGATACCAATAGTCTGTATATATATACTACATATTTGCTTGAAATTAGTATTTTTACTATTTCTGGTAATAACATTAAAACAATTTTTTTGACGCTTAAAAAGACTAATGTTACTATTTGGCGTAATAAATTTAGTATAGCTAACGAGGTATTTTCAACTTTGTTATCAAAATAGCTTAAAAAAAATAAAATATAAAAGGGGTTGCTTTTTACATTATACGGACTTAAAGAGCTGTACCCAAGTCATCGCCCAGGCGCGGGAGCGGATCGACCTGGCCGACCTCAGCATTGCCGGGGTACACTGCAAGACGGCGGCAACCGGAGCACGAATATTTCAAGTGCCCGGTCTTGAAAACGGCGAGAAAGTCGATACCCTCGCCAAGAGGCTCCGCGAGGTCGCACGGATCTCGAGGCCGGTGAAGTGCGCTGAGCTGAAGGTCTTCGGACTGGATGACTCGGTCACCAGCGCCGGCGTAGTCGCCGAGGTGGCGCGAGTAGGGGGCTGTCCGGCCGACCAGGTTCGGTCGGGCAGCGTCTCGTTCGGCGCCTCCGGCCTCGAGACGGCTTGGCTACGCTGCCCTGTGCTTGCGGCTCGGCGGATGGTGGATGGCGGCAGACTCCTGGTTGGCTGGGTATCTGAGCAGGTCATACTGCTCGCGAGCAGACCGCAACGCTGCTTCCGGTGCCTCGAAAAGGGGCACGTGCGGGCGCAGTGTAAGTCCGACTCGGACCGCAGCGATGAGTGCTATCGCTGCGGAAAGAGTGGCCACAGGGCGGCCGCCTGCTCCGCCAAGCCGCACTGCAACCGATGCAGCGCGGCCGGTAAGCAGGCCGACCATAGGTTCGGCGGTGGCACCTGCGACAGGGCGCGCGTCGTCGGTGGGGCGACGAAGGGCGGCAAGCGCGGCGGTAGGGGCCCGAGGGTCAGTCGACCGCAGGCGCTTGGCGCAAGCGAGGAAGCCGCGCGGGAGGAGGTTCAGATATCCGTCGAGTGACGATGGACCTGAACTTCCTCCAGGCGAACATCAACCACTGCGCCCGAGCTCAGGACCTTCTGTTCCAGAGCATGGCGAAGCGGTCGATAAACGTGGCGGTGATCACCGAGCCGTGGCAGAGCTGGGCGGGAGACGTGGACGGATCGGTGTCCATAGGCACGGTGACCTCGAACGGCTCCCCCGACCTAGAGTTGGTGGATCGCGGTCGGGGTTACGTCGCCGGGCGGGTGGGGAAGGTGCTGGTCGTGGGAGCATATTTCTCGCCGAATCGCTGCTTGGCGGAGTTCGAGCGGCTTCTCGACGAGGTCGATGCTCTCATCGGCCGGTTAGGGTCGGGTCGCATTCTCCTCGCTGGAGACCTCAACGCCAAGTCGGAGGCGTGGGGATGCCCGGCAAGGAGCGCGCGCGGTGCTGCGCTCGAGGAGTTTGCGATCGGGGCGGGTTTGGTGGTGCTCAATCGGGGGACGGCGCACACGTGCGTGCGGGAAAACGGCGGCTCCATAGTGGACGTAACGTTCGCTGGGGTCGCCGTGGCCCGCCGTATCGGGGATTAGGAGGTGCTCGAGGGCGTGGAGACTTTGTCGGATCAATTGTATGTCCGATACAGTGTGTCCGCGACTTCAGCGACTCCGGGCGATCCTTGTCGTCCCTTGATCGGGGACGGCCCTCGGTGGGTGCTGAAGCGCCTCGACCGAGACCGTGCGAGCCCTAGTCGGGCCTGGGTCCGCGAGGGCTGGGCTAAGCCGGAGGTCCTCTCCGTGGAGGAGGTGGCGGTCGACGTTGAGCGCAAAGCGGAGAGGCTTGTGCAGGCCGTGTCGCACGTGTGTGACGCGGCTATGCAGCGGGTGCACCACTCCCTGCCCCCTAGGCGCCGTGCATACTGGTGGACGGCCGACCCCGTGCGGCTTCGCAGCGCGTGCGTGGCGAGCCGACGCAAGTACCACAGGTGCCGACGTCGACGGAGGCGCGATACGGCCGAGGAGGAGCGGCTGTATGCGGCGCACAGGGCCAACGTGGCCGAACTGGTAGCGGCGATCTTCGAGGCGAAGAAGGCGTCCGAACGTGAAATGCTCGAGTCATTGGACGGTGACCCTTTCGGGAAGCCGTATAAGAGGGTGCGGCAAAAGCTGCGCCCTTGGCGACCCCCATTGACTCGTAGCCTCCCAACGGAGCTTCTCGATCGGACGGTCCGCACACTGTTCCCACGGCGAGACGACCAGTGCGAGGCCTTGTGCTTCCACGGCGCCCGGAATGCGCCTCCACCGGGGGCGGAGCTGATAGTCGGCGGGACTTCCATCGCTGTAGGTACTTCGATGAAGTACTTACGACTTGTCCTCTACGGCCGATGGAAGTTAGACGAGCACTTTCGGCAGCTGGGCAAGAAGCTCACTCGAGCAGCCGGGTCCCTGAGCCGCCTCCTGCCCAATCTGGGCAGGCCGAGCGACGGATTCTGGCGACTCTACACGGGGGTGGTGCGCTCTATGGCGCTATACGGTGCGCCCATATGGGCGCAACACCTGTCGACCCGTGGCGTGACGCTGTTGCGCTCGCCGCAGCGCGTCATGGCCATACGAGTAGTACTGGTGTGCTTCGGAGATGGGAGCGGCGACTCCTTGAACCGTCGTACGGTCGTCTCTCCGTTGAGGCTGTCCGGCCGGTCATTGGTGACTGGCTGGACCGGGACTTCGGAGTCCTTAGTTTCTGCCTGGTGCAGGTACTCACGGGGCACGGTTGCTTCGGCAGCTATCTGCACCGGCGGAACTGTACAAATAGGACGGACGAGGCGTGCGACGACTGTAGCCACCCGGTGGAAACATTGTCCCACACCTTGGCCGATTGCAGGCGATAGGGGGTGGGGACAGGACCGCGCTCGTAGCGGCGATAGGGAGTGACCTCTCGCTACCGTCCGTGGTCCGAATCATGATCAGTAGTGAGGCGTCATGGAATGCGGTATCCCGATTCTGCGACTCTGTTATGACGCAGAAGCGGGAGACCAAACGTATCCGAGAGCGGGCGCCGAGGGGACAGGACGCGGTCGGAGCGCGATGACAGCTCACCGCCGTAAGGTGGGGCCGAGCGCGCAACCGACGAATGGCTCCTCGGCAGGAACCTGGCGCCGTGACCGACAAGGGCCGTCGGGCCGGCGCCCCCCTTGGTGAGGGTTCCTGGGGTGCATATGGTGATGCGTCTCATATTTCGACGCGTTGCCACGTAGGGATTTTATCGAGAGGGGTGCTTCACACCCCTCTGCGAGGTGGGCCCGGTCATTCGGGCGCCGATCGGGGGTCGCAGGGGAACTGAAATATGTTATCCCACGACCCCACGAGCACGTAGATGAGAGTGAAATACCGTGTGAAGCTTTTTAGTCAGTTGGAGCCCGACTACCACCGACGCCGGCCCAATTTGGCGACGGGGTGTGTGTTCCGTTAGCATTGTGTTACACACGTAAATAAAAAAAAAAAAAACGACTGTTAAAACTACTTTCGTGGATGGAGGTACATTATCGTTGTCTCCTTAATTCTGAGTAGTTTTTCTTTTCCATAGGAAATAAATTTAATTTAAATTGCGGATTACGGCAATGTAGAATATGCTGAGATTCTCTATTGTTATGGACTCAGTGATGGAAATTCTTTATAAGCACGAAGATAATATCAGCTATTCAATGTTTTCCAAATCGTAACCTACTAAGTCATGGAGCGTTTGCTTTAGCGTATTAACGTGTCAGGGAAACTGTCGGAAACTGTTCTTAATCAAAGAGATATTTTAGATCAAAGTGGTCAGTAAAACAAACCGCTAATTTCATATGTTAGGTATTAAAATATACAATATTTTTGAAACCACTTAATACTACCTATCCGCGTTTTCCTCTAGCTAACCACTCGATTCCTTCCGACAGACCGATGCCATTTTGACCACGCGTCCCTTCCGTGTTGTCACATTTTAAATGTTGCCAACTCATGATTAAAAAAAAATATGATATTTAGATAAAATGCAACCTACATTATTATTTTTTGATAACGCTAATAATATCTTGCATATTATGCACATTTGATAAATTTGCTTTCCAAGCAAGTTTTGTCGTTCTGTTGCTACTGCAGATTGCATTATCATAATCCTGTTCACTAACACCTGCAAAGGAAAATCATTGATATTTTTAAGGATTTGTGAGGTAAAAAGACTAGCAGAGAATTATTTGATTGGATGTGATTTGATAACTTTTTGTTTTATCTGATTTAACAATTTGGTATAAATTATTGGTGCTGCAACAATTTTGGCATTCACTTTGAGGAAACAGGTAAGATGGAAACTTAACATTTTATAGTTTTGTAATAAATTATTTTTTATACCGTTTTTTGCATCATTAAATGAGTATAATTTGTTTCGTAGTGTCGTTGATCTAATATAAAAAAAAATGTCGTTTTAGATAGGTCAAAATGAAAACCATCATCCTCGCTCTAGTCGTGCTGCTCGCTAGCGTCAACGCCCTGCCTCCCCAGGTCGGGTCTGTCGGTAAGTGGTTAATCTTACTGTTATAACAAATACGAGTAATTGATAAAGATGTAATATAAAGTGTTACAAATGAAACATGTGTTTTTAGACAACAAGGATTCGAGGGTCATTGAAGAAATAGTCAATGATATCATCCAGTCCATCATCAATATAATTAAGGATCCAACTGTAATGGAGAGGGGCGAACGCGAATACGTCCTTAACGAGTAAGTAATTATTTTACAAATGTGCATTTGGTTTTTTTTCTTAACGTTGATAACAGACTTTTTTAATGAAATAAAACAAATAATTAACTTCGTAAAGAGTAACTTCTTAGTGATGGAAAAATGTATCATACAATATAAATACATTTACGTTTCTTTTAAATATACTAAAATGCAATAAAATATTTGTAATTCAGTGAGACCAGTGCCAAATTCTACATCGAAAACTTCTTGTTGACTGGCGCCAGCAACATCAACGTCAATGACATCAGCTTCTCCAACGGAGTGCTCTCCGTTGACCTGTCCGCCCCCAGGATTGCAGTATCCGCCTGTAAGAATACTTTTCGTATTAATATAATATATAAATTTATGACAATTAATTAAATTATGTTTTGATTTAGTTATATAAAAGTAGTTGGTGAAAGCAGTAAATAATTTTTAATTCATTTTTAAGCCGATGCCGGCGCTGATGTGACTGTCCGTGGCCGCAACGTCTACGCACAATCCAGCGGCAGGTGAGAACAAATCCTTAATAAGCAGGATGTAGGAGTTTTTAAGTTATGCCTGATGCTCTTATAATTGTTACACGCACCTTAACGTGTAAGGCTTCTCAAGTGCATTCATAAGACTTGTCATAATTACATGTACATACTAAATCTTATAATGGATAATCATTCACAGCTTGGCAATCAACGATCTTCGCGCAGTAGCTGAAGTCAGCCTAGGACTTTCCGGATACATCCTCGAAGACTTGAAGCTCTCCTGCAGCCTCGGCGGCATTGACGTGAGTTTTTTTGCATCGTTAATAAAATTATAGTTTTGTTTAAAGAGACTCCTTACTGTTATCACTTCTATATAATGTTGTGTAGTAGTATTGCAGTTATTACTATATGGATAATATCCTCATTATTAATAACTGATGTTTTCTTAACAACCTAACAACTATATTTCTTCTCTTTAGTCCAATGTCAACCTCAGCGTCATGGACCGCGACATCTCGGACGGCGCGAATAGATTCATCGGTGAAACGCTGCCTAACTTCCTTAACAAGAACGAGGTAGGGTTATATTATTTCAGTAACCTGCTAAAAAATTGTAACGGGACTTATACAAGACACTTTAATCACTTTGCATCTCATTTCAATTATTGCAGGAGGTGCTTAACCGCATCGTGGCGTGGGTGGTGTTGGCTATCTTCGGCCTGCTGTCATAAGTTAGCAATATATTAAGATAAATCGGCATGAACGAATACACACATCCGATGAATGCTACTGTAAAGTAATAAAAATCGTTTCCTTAAAAACATGTCTCTTATTTCTCTCTTAGTTTCCTCATAAAATATCAAGCTATTTGATTTGTTATTACTGAACGAAAATTTATAATCTGGAGAACTTATTTGGGCTTTATTATTTTATAATTCGATCGTCTTTACTGACGTCATCACGCAATAGAATATTATAAAAACGTTTGAAACATTTCCATTGGTTACATGTGTACTTGTTCTTCCAAATTTCGTACACCAGTACCGTAAAATAGAGAAGCGATTTTTAACTCTGTAATTAAAATAGCTTTTTATCATATCTAAAGTAGCATTAAGAAAACTGCGCTTGTCTTAAATACAACTTATCTGCTTTTGATATTGTAGGGATTCAAATTCAAAGAGGATATATGTGTTCAAAATTATAATTATATGAACTGTCCTGCATCCGATTCACAATTCGTTTACAATTAATAATTTAGTCTAAAACGAAGTTAAAAAGATTTGTTTTACCAAATGAACGAACTAATAATTAACGGTGATAACTGTCATTTGTAGAAAATACTTTATTAAAAACTTTTGAAAAACCCACAACGCATTAGCATTCTTCAACGAAAGTGTTTCTTTTATATGTATACGTAATACAAACTATTTCGTATAAATGTGTGGACCTTTCAAGATATTAGCAAGCACAAAACCATTCTAAGTTTTATTTAAAGGTTTGTTAATTTGTTGTTGTTATTATGTTTTAATATTGATATTTCGTTATTACTTAAACTATTATTAGATAGACTAAATTCAAGAAAATTTCCTTTGTTAAATTTAGTTTTTAAACGTTGTGTTTTAACCAATTTGAATTTACTATAGTTGTAAGCAATAATGAAATATCTGTTTATATAGTATATTAAAGACTGCAAGCAACAACATAAAGTTTTTTCTAAGTAATTAAATTAATATTTATGTTTTTCGTTGACACTGATTTTAAAGAAACACTTTTATGCCCCTTTTGTAAATTATGAAACTATTTTCGTGATTAACTCATATTAAAACTTTAAATAATAAAGTGTATATTAGGGCTGTGCCGACCGATTGGTTTGGAAATCTGAGAGATCTGGGAGACCTGTGTTCAGCTGTGGATGTAGGGACGATTAGGTCTACGATCCCCTCCAACGGGTTCCCGCCTTGTCGTGGCGGAGGGGCTTAGTAACCGTGGTGTCTGTCCGTGGGGACGTCACAATGGTGAAGCTAAGCGGTACCCATCCGGTCGGCCCGCCGTGAAGGGCCGGCCGAAGCGGCCGCTCACGTTTCGAGCACCGGTTAGGGTAACTGGAGCTCACCGGAGCGGCCGGGGGCCCGGGGTCGGCTTTACGCTGCCCCCTCCAGCTGCAAGGGCGGTTTTATACCGCCTTTGAGGCCGAGGTGGGGTTGCGGGGGAAGGGGAGTGCCGGTATCACGATGCGCCGCTCTCCCTATACTCCGTGGCCGCTAAGGGGTAGCGGCGGGTCCAACATCTGTCCACCGCGAGGAGCCCGGAGAGGATATCTCCCGGGGCATCCGTGGCCTCTGGGCGACGGGTTTGGGGGAATCCGTCGTCCGCACAAAGGAGGCCGAGGTGGGGGCGCGCTGCATGTTCCGGCGTTTATCCTTCCCTACCGAGGTGGGACCGCGCAAGCGGCCAGCGCCGGTGAGGGTCGCGGATGCAGGCACCAAGCCATGCCTTTGACTCTTGCCACTAGGCGACGAGTCGGAACATCGTGGGGGTTTTAGTCTGTGCAAGTCCGACATAACCTGTCCTTGCCCCCGCGAGGACGAGTATGCGTAGGCGTTTCCCCCACGTAAAACTAAAAAAAAAATGATTAGGTCTACGATGCCTTTTACTTTATGATAGTTCAAATTGTTTTATTAATTTACGATCTTAGACCATATTACTTATGCCTTTTTTTAAATATGAAATTTTCAGAAAATTATACTCTATATTGAAAACAAGGTAGCTCGCTGGCCTAATAGTTAGAGCGTGCTGCTCTCATTCCGAAGGTCGGGGGTTCGAATCTCGGCATGTACCAATGACTTTAATATTTAAGTTAAGTACATTTTGCGAACTTTAGTGACGACAGCGAGATACAAAAACGGTGAAGGAAAACATCGTGAGGAAACCCGCACACTGACATCATCATTGTGTGTATGTGTGGTGGCGCCAATAAAGTGCCAACAGGCTCGCCCCCTGTTACATGGGACCTAATCTGACCACATCTGGCGAAAAGTGGTTGTTTATTCATTTCTGCCTACCCCTATTGGGAAAAAGGGCGTGATTATATAATATATATATATTGAAAACAATATTATTGTCACGTGCCTCGATCTAGAAATCAGTAGCGAAATATTAATTTATATTAGATGGGTTAGAATTTCAAAAGTATTTTTAACAGTTGTAGTTATTTGTGTAAATAATCAGAGTAAATTTTATTAAATATACGTTACACAATATATTAAGATACAAAAGTAGGAATCTAGATGATAACATTTAGATGTATACTTTGATCTCTACTTTCATGGTCTTGTATAAAACCTCGCGTAACTATTGTTCATCATATTTTTACTTTTGAAGTTAACATTCGCAGATTGCAGACCACATGCAAAGGCGAAGAGTTTCATTATAGCTATTCAATTTTGTAGTTAGTGGGTTAACCTATAATTAATTAAATACAACGCTAGTAAGAAGAAAAGACCTGTGTAAAATAGTATAGACACAAATAATTACTAGTGAAATTTTACAAGCCTCACTATCTACCAACAACTGAGACAGGTGTTTATAATTGCATTTTATGGAATGACACGTTATCTCTGTTACTAATAAAAAAGTAGTCTTTCCTTAAGGTTACTTGATAAAACATTGTTGTTATCACTTTAATACTCTAGCTTTATTAACAATTTTTTTATAAATATGTTAATAAAACTTTTTAAATAAATAATCTCTTTATCAATTGTGTGCAGTAAAAGCATGATTGATATATGGAAATAAGTAAATGCATTTTTCCTCTAATTTTTTTACTGCATAATACCGTTTTTCTTTAGCGCTTATCGCTTTATTAAAAATGTTTCACAGGAAAATGGACTCTATAGATTTAACGTAACCAAAAAATTTTTTCATCACAAATTCTGCTTTTACTAAATTTTTTCGGCAACTCGTGCTAGAATAAAATATTATAGCTCGACCAAAATAGACTAATGTGCTGTGTTAATTTTCATATAATTGCACAAGTTTCTTTGACCTTAAATAGTAATTAAACGAAGTAACAGCTTTCCAGTACATTGTATTTAAAGTGCTTGCAACTACTGCCATCTAGTGTTTTAATTACTAATTGATTGAGTAAAATGAATTTTGATTCAGTAACAATGAAATATTAAAAGCCTACGATAGATGGCGTTATTATAAATAATAAACTGACTAGAGATCTACACAATCTTAATATACAGTTATAAAAAAGTTATAACATCGAAACAACAACTTTTTAATTAATATAAAAATTAGTACTCATGCTCTAGGGATGTTTTTTTTAATTATGGTAATCTCTGAAACGGATATACCGAACTACTTTTAATGACCTTTATTGGCATATATTAATACTAACAGAATTTTTATCAATAAAATATATTTACAAAACGTTTGCTGGGGTCAGATAATTAGGAATATATTTAGTTTAAATTATATTGGGACGGTCACTACGAAAACCTAGACGTGAATTTTTTCGACTACCAAATATTTTACTTAACTTTTATTTTCATTTCATTACATGAACATGAAAAGTTTTAGTTAAGTATACAAAGTACGATAAAGAGACAAAATTCATTGAGTTGTAGTTAATGAAACAGAACTCTTTTTTTTTTAAATAATAAATAAAATCACAACTTGATATCGTCAATAATAATTACAATTACCAACTACCTTTTGTATCTAATCGGCTTAAAACAAAAAGGCGTTGACACACTTGATATCATTATTTTAATCATCGATATTAAAAAATTGTTATTGATTATATTTAAAAGATAAGGAATAGTCAAGATTACCTACCGGGTGATCCACAAGTGTCCGGAACTATGCCTAGTTTCTAGTTGTTCAAGGGCAGATGTGGAAGCTCCAATGTTACATGACCTCGACTGATTAATACTACCTTCTGATATTATTATAAACGCACAACTTTTTCACATTATTCAATTAATATTCCACAACAAATCTCTTTAATTAATTTCTTTTGTGTATACACATTAAAATAATAGAGTCCTCTGGAGTGTACGACACTATCTTTACCTTATAATATATAGCTCACCCAGGAAAAAAAAATGTCATAGTTATATCATGATTCCAAGTAATATAGTTATTATATTCGCCAGTAATAAATACTACACTTATTGAGTTAGCTACAATTTTATGTCAAAGCTTGAACAGTCATGTGCTTGCTGTAAACTTTCTATCCATATGTACTTCTTTATTTTTCTTATTATAATTAATTTTTTTTCATTATTTTTAGTAGGAACAAAGCTTTCAACTGTTGTATAATATAACTACTTAATAAAGTTACCGTTTAACTTATTGTTATGAGTAAATATTGCCCATGGAGTATTCGAGATTATTTAACGTGCAGAAAAATATTAATTTTCAATATTTGACAAGAAATAGAAGCTGAACTTGAGTGGTTCACAATATTTATTACATTTCCGGCCAAATTTAATGGGACCACTACTGCGGCGTATTCATTTCAATGAAATCGATCGAAATTAAAAAAAATTATATCGTTGAATAAAGTAAAACATACAAATCAAGTTAGTTTCTTATTCGAAGCTGTTGTTTAATTTTTTGAATTTCGTTATCCTCTCTTAAATAAAACTCCAATAATTATATATTGTTTTATTTTATTTTTTTCTAGTGTACTAAGGACTTCACATACAGATACGTATGTATATATTATTATTGTACACCTGCTGCCAATGGGTAACTGATCGAAAGGGATTAAGCAGATAGAATACATACGTATGTGATTAATTATATATCAGATAAAATCAAATATTTTTGTTCCAGTATAAAAAGCGAATGATGAATTATTAGAATTATTCTTTAGCGGAAAAGAGGTGAGAACAACCATATACTTACCCTTTTTTTTTGTTCTCTGGGGAAATCTTTTAAAAAGATACCCAGCTTCTGGGGGGAATCGATATTCTTGATGTAGATCGGGCTGCAAGCCACAGCGGCTTTTACAGCTCATCTGACACTGGGCTCGTGGACCCGGATCCACGGCCTGAGTCTGGGGGGAAGACAAGGTTATGTGGTATTTATCCCACTAAAACTCCCTCGGTGGTCATCTTTAGTGCGTTGTCGGAGGACCCGGGATCTCCTACGGAACGCACTGGTGCCTCCAGGCAATATGCCTGAAGCATGTCCCAGGTAGAGCTGTAACCATCTTTAAGACCCTCGCTTTGGTACGACAAAAACTAAACCACCTCGTACTTGTTGTTCATCTCGGGTTTGCTTAATGGACAATGAGGGTCCTCACCTTTAAAGCCCACGACCTATTTCTAATAGCCCGAGACTATAAGGCAAATGTATACTTACCCTATATATTAAGTTAGTCAATGAAATAATTCCATAAAAAATAATTCCTTTTAATATTTTTGTAGTAGAAAAAAAATTAATTTAGACAGTCGATATACGGACGGAATCGTCAAGAAAACGCTACGGCGGTCCATAACATAAAATATGAATGTATTACTGTATTGCGGGTTCAGGCCTTTTAGCTAGTAATATTACTGGGCTAACGAGGTCTAACAACATAGGAAGACGAGTGCCGTGAAGTTGAGGAAATATTACAATATTTCCTCAACTTGTCGCTTACCACCAAATGCAATTTTTGCTTGTCTCAGAGAATAAATACTTTACATTTTATTGCTATTTCATTTTTCAGACAATAACAAGATGAAGAACGTCGCCGTCGCCGTCTTGATGCTGTTGGCCAGCACCAGCGCACTCCCAAATCTTAGCCAACGAGGTGATTTTTATTATTATGTTAGAGCAATAGTTTAACTGTAGGTATATATTAATTCATTGTTTTTAATTATCGACAACGATTTAAAAAAATATATATATAATATAAATGAACAATCCATTTAATGGGACTGGAGACCTCGCACTAGAAGGTAATCAAGGACATTGATCCGCCACACTAGACAAGTGTAGTTTAGTTGATGCCTTGTTCAGGAACAACTTATAGAACATGGCGCTGGGCATTAGATAATGTATTTTTCTAATACTATCTTAGTATTAATTATCGTCGAAGGATAAATATTCAATTATCTATTAACGATAATCAATGTATTTGTTATAGTGATAGTAATGAACTGATAATTAAGCTAAGCCCAATAATGCTGCTAAATTTCATAAATTTTTAAAAAATTATTAACTTGCAGTCAGTTTGCATAATTTCTAGTCTGTAATAGTAAATGTGGTAAAAATCATGATTGTTTCGATCAAAAGAACAGAGTGTCGTAGTACTACCGCTGTAGCGAGGGATGGTCTGTCACACTACGAGCCTTAGGTAGAATTATAGTTGATAGTGAAAGGTCTTGGAGCGCTGGTATTTACTTTTACATACATACATATATATCACGCCTCGTTCCCAGTGGGGTAGCCAGAGACCACCTCTCTCCACCTGCTACGATCCTGGCACACCTCTCTCGCTTCCTCCACTTTCATAAGCGTCTTCATGCACGCTCGTCGGTTGCGTGTGCTTTTGATCCGGCCTTTCTTTAGTACATCTCCGATTTGATCGGAATATGTCCGCCTAGGTCGACCTGCACCGATTTTTCCAATCATTCTGACCTTGTATATTTCTTTCGTTAATCTTCTTTCATCCATTCTTTCGACATGGCCGAACCATCTAAGCATCCCTTTCTCTATCCTTGTCACTACATCTTCAACCACGCCGCATATTTACTTTTGCAAAAACCAGATATCACGAAAGGAAACTGCAAAAAGGAAATTTAAAGTAAAGAAAAGTAGAAAACAGTGCAATTTTAAGTAGTTATTATTTAAAAAGATATATTTCTAACTAAGGGGGCATCAAAAAGTAATTAGTGGTGATTATGCATAGTTACCGGTTAATGATTAGATAGATACATAAGATTTGAACGTTTACAAAAATCATCGATTTTAGTGTTTACTGTAATTATGATATGTATGTTGATAATTATAGAATTAGTAGATAAGAAGGTAGATATAGCCGTCAAAATGTGTTGGATACGATTGTTATTCTAATATAGATACATACAATATTTTACTAGATGCAATATCGTTTTAATACTAGGTGAATATGTCAGACGCTGAACTGCCAAAGAAAATGAAGAGTTTCTAACAGTTTTAAATATGTGTAAAGTTGTTCGATCAAAACCTATTTGTTCTATCTATCTTCGTTTGATAGATCTAGTTTGTGTTTTACCCTATTTTTTAACCTACAGCCAGGGAAAGGCTGTCATGGTATCGCATTTTTAGGATCGCACTGGTAGCTTTTAGTTTGATATTGAAATTCATTCTGCGTGTTCATGTTTCTAAGATCACTTGATGGTTTCACTACTATATTATAAAGTTTACTACTATATTATACTATCTTATAAAGTTTTCTGGGACGGAATAGTTTGAACAGATAGTCGACCATCCATTACATATTTGAAATTCCTTTTTACATGTCAAAATCTGTTTTAGTTATTGGTGTGAAATCTAGATTAATTTTCCTTTTTCGCCGTATTGTTTAATTTTTTTTTAAAACATTTTACAGAAAACATTCTATTATTTTCTTTATCTCATTACGGATTTAACTAATTCACTTTAACATAAATCTGTTTGCAGTACACCTGAATTTCTTTTTTTTATTTAATTTAACCAGGGTCTTTTATTTATTTCAGAGCTTCGTCAAGAGAGGATCATCAATGATATCATCATTGGAGTTATTGAAGATTTGATAGAGAGAATTGTTCAACGAGGTCTTGATCCATTTATCGTCCCCGCCGCTGAAGTTTCTTATGCTCTCTCCGAACCAGAGTAAGTGATTACACATCGCAAACCTTTTTAAATCATAATCGAAATATGACTATTTTTCAAATTTGAATCTAAAGTATTATATATGCCGTGGTTGATAGAAATAGCAGTGTTGCAATAAATTTACTATTATCAACAAATCGATGGAAAGAGCTAACGATTTTAGTAAAAAGACAAAATCTACACTTTAGCCTGTCAAGGGATAACATTTCTATTCTTTATTAAATTATACTTAGGAAGAATAATGATAATTATAGTAATATTAAATAAATAAATAAAATAGAAATCCTTTCATTGTTTTATGTCGTTATCACATGCAAATTCTTTTTAATTATCATTCCTTATTACCATTCAAACTTTATCAAACTGTACATACATGAGCAATATTTTTTTATTCACTTGATTAATCTAAATATCATCTCTTTTAACAGAATTTTTGCGATCGATGCACGAGTTGCGAATTTCATTTTCACTGGACTCAGCAACATAAAAATTAACCGTCTCAATTTCTCCGTCTTAACCCAAACCTTGACTTTCGATATTTCTCTGCCTAAGCTTTCTGCTTCTGTCGGTAAGTTAATTCATCATTTCTGTATTCTTTATAGTCATTATAATTTGGTTAACTATGATATGAGCTATCATAACACTCATAAGTAATAAAAATTATATGTAACGTTCCTGAACAATGTGGACGCCTGGTGATAGAAATTAGTGGTCCTCCATTAAGCATGCAGTGTTCGCTTCTGTCGCCAAACAATAGTGAGCTTATATCTCTTTGGTAAGGTCCAAGGATGTCGTATCTAGTAAATTGACTAGGGTAACAACTGACACTATTATATTTAGAGCAAAGAGAGGAACACGGTGCAGTGTAAACAGTTCTACTACATCAATTTTTTCACATTCTATATCTATACTATACAGGTTTCTATATATATAGATAGCTCTACGTACAATGATTTTTTTATAGGTGCAGCTAGCGCTGAATTGAGTACCTTCGGACGTTTCTATTCTGCTGACGCTAGTGGCAGGTATGTCTCTATTTTATCAATAATTATATGTATGTAGTTTAACAGAAACAACTCATCCCACATCATAGGCAAAATTGAGCTATGAATACCGAAGAGGTCCTAACGATTGATATCATCCAGCAAAAAAAGATTCGAATTAAATAAATATAGGGTAAATTTATTTAATTCGAACCTTTCTTTTGTGGAGATCTTTGGGGGAGGAATATTTTGCAACAGCTGATGATGATAGTAAATATTATAATTATGGATTCCAAACCACTTAAAGATTGCTACTAATACAGTCATCTTGTAAACATTAAAATATACATAAAACACTATTTGTGTATTGGGTCGTTTCTGCTAAACGACGTCTAATTATCGAAGTAGAATAAGCTTCATCGACAGAAATATACACAATACAAAAAAATATTTAGGCAGGCACATTATAGAAGTTAACTTGGTTACTACTTCGATGCACTATATACAATACATATATTTCATGATCGAATCTAGATGTCTGTCGGCTGATAATGATGATGATGTTCATCTGGGGGTTGTTTGGATATAAATAATTTTGGCAGCACCACTTAATTACTTTTGCTGTATTTCTTTGTATTTAAGGTATTGTAACTTAAAATTTATCTTATCAACCTATACAACAAAAAAAAATCAAGTTCGGCAGCCTAGAGCAGCGACAGGCTTACGTGCTCCAGATTCTATGTCTAGTGGATGTTAGGTATAATATTCAAGAACCCTAGTCTTTCCACAAGAGCTTGAACAAAAAATGAACCTTAAGAATACTTTCATAAAATGAATTTGATATAATATTATAAAATTTAACGAATTTTATTAATACCCTTATAAAGAGTTTTAAAATAAACAAGTGAGTGAAGTTCCTGAAACTTCTTCTATACTTCTTCTTCAATAAAACTTACAGATACGTAGGTATTTATTTGAATAATTTTATCAAAATTAATCAATTGTTTTGGAGATTTTCCAAAATCATCACAATCAGGCGATGGTTGTTGTGTAGAGCATAGTCCTTTCCTAAAAATCTCAACACCTTCACCGACTATCTTCAGCGACTTCGTGCTACTTTCACCAAATCATCGATAGTTTTTGTTTGGGAGAAAGAGGATCTATCAACAACTAAATTTACCGCCCAGATATTAGCGTATATTTAGTTTAAGAATCGGTTTGTTAAATTGTTCTTTCTTTTGTAGTTTGGAAATCGAACAGATCCGCCTCAGCGGTACAGTTAGAGTGAGCGTTGGAATTATCTCAGGAATCTCCGTTCGCAGCCTCTCCCTGTCCTTCTCTCTCGGAGGCATCGATGTAAGTTGCAAAATTAGTAAAATTTAAACAACTATTATGAAGGAATCGGTATAAAACATATATAATTTAACATTTCTTTGTTTCAACGAAAATACTTGGGTTAGTTATTCAAGGCGACCAGGTTTCACTATTTTTTATGTAATTGTCATTGTGATGTGTTGTAATAACATCATGGTTAATCCAGGTGGTGTATTATTTTTGGTATTTTAAATATATCGTGTATTTTTATTTAAGGCCAACCTGAACCTCAACGTTTTGGATCGCGATGTGTCTGAAATCGTGAACAACTACTTGAGCGTAACTCTCCCCAACGCACTGGAGGAAAGCCAGGTAGATTTTTATTGAATTATTTAGAATTTTTGTGTTTATTCATTGCTTCCGTGCTTATTTAAATTATGTTTTCACTGTTCATATCTATTTTTAGATTATTAATCTATAAAACTATATTTTTATATTAATATCTAAAAAAGCATTTCTTCTACTTTACATTTCAATTTTCAACTCATCAACATTAAAAACTTGTGTAGTAAGTACAAGAAAGAAAAACCGCGTTCTTTCACATAAAATAATTTCAATAGATTCAAATTTAACTGATAAATGTGAATATGAAACTGAGATTCAATTTTTTAATTGCAGAAAGAAATTAACGACCTCATTGAATACATCGCCTGGTTACTGATCGACCAGTTCCTTGACTTCTCTTCGTTGAACATGGCTCTCCAGGAATAATTAGGCATAATTATTATATATCGCATAGAATGTTTAGAATTGTCGTGATGCAGAAGAGCAAGTCAATTTCATCGCTTGTCTTTAAGCAAAATGCACTAAGGAAATAAAGACATCAATTCTGTTCTATCATTCACAGTCTTCGCAATAAAACAATAATTTTGTATATTTGTAATAAATTAATACCTTCATATAAGTAATTCTTTTATTTATAACAGTCGAATATAAAACGATGAGAATAAAATGTAAATCACTGATATTTAATTAAGACATCTAAGACACCATTTATTTCTCTTCTCCTATTAAAGGATTTATATAAATTCTATTAAATAGTAGGTGAGGACATTTTCCCATACAACATAATATGTTATTATATGGAGATATAAATGTAGTTATTTATATAACTGCTTATTTATTAATTTATTTATTTGAAACTCTATTGTTATTCCAAAAAATAGATTCAAATGTGGTCTTAATAACCATAGGCATTCTCAGCCAGTCAGTGCAGGAAATGTGAATATGTAGTAGTAGATTAGGTGAAGCTTTTTTTAATTTTAGCATAAATAAACAGTTGTTTTGTACTCGTACATACTAATATGAAGATATACATATTTTACAAAGAAAAAGGCAAATGCATAACGACATCAATATCCATAAGTATCATTATAAATAGATTCAACCATATTCTCAACATCTTGTCAATGTCTCAATTTATTGGTAAACAAATTTACAGCCATTCGAGAACACTTTGTTTTATATCATAGAGCAAAGTCAAGGAAGGAGCATCATTTTTACCAGCAGATAGTTCAGTAGAAAGATCATAATTAGTGAACACTGACCCAAGACATAGAGACAATTTTACTAATAACATATGATTACCCAAAAGTTTATGTTAACTACAATATACCATTTTTATTAAATACATATACAATAAGAATGAATGAGTTGATCGTCAAGTGCCTCCTATACGCTGATGATCAAGTTTTATTATCATCATCGGAGAGGGAGTTGCAAGCGATGGTCGTCATGGTGCATGGAGCTTTAACAAGCAAAGGAATGAAAGTGAATGTAAGCAAGACGAAAGTAATGGTTTTTGAAATAGAAGAATGTATGACAAACTGTGACATTATAATTGAGGGACAAAAAGTGGAACAAGTGAAAGAATTTGTATATCTGGGTTCACAGTTTACGAGAGATGGCAAGTGTGATGATGATATTGAAAGAAGAGTTTTAAAAGGGAATCAAGTCAATGGGGCACTTCATAACTTTATGAATAGCCGGAACGTCTCACAAAGAGCACGACTGGCTGTGCATAGAGGCGTGTTGGTCCCCATACTGATGTATGGTAGTGAATGTTGGGTATGGCAGAAGAAACATGAAAGTAAGATTAATGCTGTGGAGATGAGAAGCCTGAGAAGTATAACTGGAGTGAAACGGATGGACAAAGTGAGGAACAGTGTGATAAGGAAGCGGTGCGGCGTGGTTGAAGATGTAGTGACAAGGATAGAGAAAGGGATGCTTAGATGGTTCGGCCATGTCGAAAGAATGGATGAAAGAAGATTAACGAAAGAAATATACAAGGTAAGAATGATTGGAAAAATCGGTGCAGGTCGACCTAGGCGGACATATTCCGATCAAATCGGAGATGTCCTAAAGAAAGGCCGGATCAAAAGCACACGCAACAGACGAGCGTGCATGAAGACGCTTATGAAAGTGGAGGAAGCGAGAGAGGTGTGCCAGGATCGTAGCAGGTGGAGAGAGGTGGTCTCTGCCTACCCCACTGGGAACGAGGCGTGATATATATGTATGTATGTATGTTATTAAATACAATGAAGAATTTGAAAAAAAAAAGAGTAAAAAACAGTAAAATAAAGTTTACTGGAAAAAAATACTTGTGTGTACACGACCTGTTATAATAACGGTTATACATTTTATTAAAAGAACTTCTTGTACCTTTATTTTGAGTTAAGTCTATATCGCGGACATAGCTATCCGTAGCAATAATTATATAGCCACATCTATAATATACTCGTAACTCACAGCATTAATATATAATAAACTTATTAATTCAATTATTGTAATTCAATTACATGTATTCAAATTCTTATGCAAAATAAACAAAAAGGCAAGAAAATAATTTAAATTTCTTATTGTATTAGATCTAATAGATGTAACAATCGAACCTATCAATCTGTGGAAATATGCACGATGTAGTTGTACCTGTATCTCTTTTTTTTTTCTGTTGCGAGGGGGAAATGCCTTTGCACGTGTGCCCTCGCGTAGGCAAAGACAGGCTTGCACCAACTAAATCCCCCGCGATGTTCCATCGTCCTTGCTTTACGGCGGAGCCACGGGAATGCTTACACAAACCTATGCGAACCCGCCAACTCCATCTCGTGGAAGAAACCTCCCCTTTTCACTTCTGAAAGGGCGCGCCGGAACATACAGTACGCCCTCGTCTCGGCCTCTTATCATCACATGAGCAACAGATCCCACCGACTCCATCACCCAGAGGCCATGGGATTCAAGAGAGAAAAATCTCTCAGCTCAGCGGGCTTGGTCAAGACCAAGACCGCTGAGCTTTGGCGTCTGAGCCCAAGGGCTCAGACGCCAATCGTTATACGAAATAACAGTACATTTAGGTATTGTACAGATCCTCCACTACTACCACCTAGAAGAAAATAGTTTATAAACGGACGACAGTACGGTTTTCGTAATGATTTTTCCGCTGGTGATCTCCTAGTGTAGCTCACACATCACTAGGCGCTACCCCTTGAGAGTCGAAGAGAGGCTCTGGCGGTCAGTTTAGACATAGTGAAGGTGTTCGATCGGGTCTGGCATCGCTCTCTTCTTATGAAATAACCATCGTAAGGACTTCCTGAGGGACTGTGTCAATGGATACCTAGCTTTCTGTCCTGCAGAAGCATAAGAGCCGTCATTGACAGCAGCAACTCTATTAGCATGGAAATAAATGCAGGTGTCCCACAAGGGTCTGTGCTAGCGCCGACGCTGTTTTTACTTCATATAAATAACATGTTGCCAATTGACGGCATTCATTGCCACGCGAGCCGTAACAACGTCCCTCGTCATCGTCAACGAGCAAAGTTGAAAGAAACTGGTGTCAGAAATTGAGGTAACACTTGCACGTGTGTCGGAATAGGGTCGTCTCAATTTAGTTCAGTTTAATCAATCCAAGACACAAGTTTGCGTGTTCACCGCTAAGAAAACTTCATTTATTGTAGCTCCTCAGTTCCAGAATACAACTCTGACCATCTCAAGAAGCATTGGAATTTTAAGCAATGAATTCTCCAGTGACGTCCAGTACCGAGGGCACTTGAAAGACAAGGTAAAGCTGGCATTTAAAAAACTCGGTGTAATTAACAGGGCGAAGCAGCACGTCACTGCGGAGTAAAGGTTGTTGCTATATAAAGCGCAAGTCCGGCCTCACATGGAGTGTTGCTCTCATCTTTGGGCGGGAGCACCTAAATGTTCACTAGGACCTTTTGACTCGATGCAAAACGGAGCTGTCAGAAGTATCGACAACCCTTTGCTAATGGACGGTATTGAACCTTTTGGTTTTAGGATATATTTTGCCACCTTATGTATGTTCTACCGCTTCTATAACGAGATGTATTCTGATGAACTGTTTGGCATGATGCCCACGATCACATTTCATCACCGCACCGCTAGCCATAGGCAGGGAATTCAGCCTCATACCCTTGAACCGCAGTGGGCACGTACGGTCCGGTTACAGAGATGTTTTTTCCAGAGAATACTCAAATTGTGGAACGAGTTACCTGTCGAGGTTTTCTTTAGAAGCTACAATGTGAAGTTCTTCCAAAAGGGCGTGAAAAGGTTTCTGCAGGGTCGGCAACACGCCCAGTGATACCTTTGGTGTTACTGGTGGTCATAGGCTGCGTTTATCGCTCAACGTCAGGTGGGCCGCAAGCCCGTTTGCCACCTAAGTGGTACAAAAAAAAAATGGTTTATATGGGTTTAAAGATCTAGGGCATACAGTGCTTATTGGTAAGTATGCAACATACGCGCCTGATTCAGACTTATAGACAGATTATCACTATCAACATATAAAATCTTTCCTTAATCATTAAGATGTCTGTGAGTTTAGATAACTTTTAATATTATCGTATTTTAATAATTATAAAAAATCTTTAATGATAATGAACGAATGAATAAAAGAGAAAAGAAAAAGAAGCATAAAAAAAGTAAACGTATTTTTCTATTACATAAACCGAATACCAAAAGAGGATGATAACCTAACTATAAGATTGTACACATTGTAACTATAAAACGTATTATTGAATACTATTGTAATGTACATACTTAATAATTATTAGTGTATAATAATACTGTTCGAGCCTCATCTATTACCAAAAAAGTGAAGATAGACTTCTCTTGGTGCTCCACGATTTTTTTTGATTAAATTGGCTTACATTTCATTACGTTTTCTAATGATAGGTTAAATTTACTCGACGCTAAGAGGAAATGAGATCGAAGATAGTAAAGCTTAATTTTTCAAGATATTTTAGATGTCATATATGAAGTGGCGGATCACATAAATGTTTACAATACATTTGAAATAAAAGTTGAAAGGAGCCCTGAGCTATGCTAAAAAACGCTGTCACCGCCATCTTATCCTATTACACACATGTTTTGGATTTGGACTAGAGTCCTTTTGTGTCACGGAATTTAAATTGACTGAGACACTGTTACGTAATTAAAATACTTGTATTTAAAAATATTTATTTATTTATTTGTTATGGTTGTCTACAAATTCCATGTATTTGTGTCTGACAAACACTGTGTGCATTGAGTAAAGGCGCAAAAACATTAACAGAACAATGAACTCGAAAACAAAAAAAATTAACGTATAATATTAAAATCCGTAGAAATCTTTGGGGGAGGCCTTTGTCCAGCAGTGGACATCTCCCGGCTGATTGGATTGGATTGGATAATATTAAAAAAATATATACAATTACAATGAAGCAAATATAGACAACATATTAGATGTCTGTGACTGCAGTGTGATTCAACACTGACGATTTTAGATTTCTAAGCTGGTAATTTGGCATGGAATATGTCAATTGAGCTAACAGATGTCTATAGTGATGCTATCGTGAAAGCTGTAATTTGTAGACAAACCTATCTATGGTATAATACAAAATGAAATATTATGTACTAAATTAACACAGATTTGAATCGAGTAAGGAATACAGATAATTGTAGACCTACCGCCGGTGGGTAACTGATCGAAAGGGATTAGGCAGATAGAATACATAAGCGTGTGATTAATAATTCAGATAAAAACAAAAATTCCCAGTATAAATAGTAGATGTTGTATTTTCTAATTTATTCTTTATCAGAACGGAGGTGAGGACCTATTCTATACATTACTACAATAATTAATCTAAACAGCGATCAGAGTTATATTGTGTTTTAGAAATAGTTTACTAATGATATTTAAGTCCGGTGCACTTTTTTAAGTCATGTAGTTATTACTTCTGCTATCTACCAGGCACATTTTTGCTAGAAATTTTGCTCTTCAGGATCAACTTTGGGAACTCAAAGGGATCTTGTTTGCAGGGGTCTGGAAAATACACTAATTTATATGACGATTGCAACACAATTATATATTTTTTCAGATAAATTTAAGATGAAGAACATTGCAGTCGCTATTTTGATGCTGCTGGCTAGTGCCAATGCACTGCCAAGGCGTAATGAAGGAGGTAAAGTTTATGTTAATTTAAATAGTTTTTTTTTTTTTTACAAAAATTTTAAAAAATCCTCCATAGTAACAGCCTTTTTAATGAATAGAGAGTTTTTGTTTTATTTTCTATGGACAGTTTCTTAACAAAATTTTTCGAAAACGATATCGTTATCTTCAGTATTTATATCAATAAATACTATCGCTAGACAACCAAATTGATCAGAGAGATAATAAATGTATTAACAGTTAAGTTCTGGTTTAGGTTTCTACGGGTTGGCAACACCCGAAGTGACACCTATGGTGTTACTATACTACACTATAGGTAGCGGTTATCGCTCAATATCACGCGGGTGGTAATCTTGTTTGCCATCTAAATGGTATAAAAGAAAGTTCCCTATTTCATTTTTCAATTTTTTCAAATGTTCTATTAACTTCAGAAATTCGCCAAGAGCGGATTAATGAAATAATTGCTGGTGTTATTGAAGACTTGATACAGAAAATAATTGACAAAGGCCTTGATCCAATTATACTGCATAGTGCTGAAATTTCATATGCTCTCTCGGAACCAGAGTAAGTTATTATATATAAACGACCCAGATGTAAGCAGATCTAAATATAATATGGTTTACAATGTACATTTAAAAGATATTTGAGAATTATGTATCACAAAATTGTTTATAAATTATTGTGTATAGTTGCATGTTTGGCGGAAAAAATATTTAGTAAGGTATGTTGAGATAAGAGAAATTACTAATAAGTATTTCTCGTGAATGGTTACTTTTTACAATTTGAGACAAGACTACACCTTTCTGATTTGTTAAGCTCTACACGTTACACACTATTATAGAGAGACCTAGGTCTGTGATCATAGAAAAAATATCGTTTTCTTGGTTGTTTTTTAATTGTCCTTTTTCCTTCAACAGAATCTTCTCTGTCGAGGCATGGCTACAAAGATTTGTATTCTCAGGTCTCAGCAACATTAAGATTAACAATATCGATTTCTCCATCTTATCCCAAAATTTGTCTTTTGATTTGTCTATGCCTAGGGTTTTTATAATAATTGGTAAGTTTTTTTTTGTTTAACTATGAGATTCTCATTTGAATTCTGCTACTGTTCATAAAGTCAAATAAATAAATTTTGTGATGGCATCATTATCATCATCATTACCAGTCAATAGACGTCCACTGCTAGACATAAGCCTCTCCCAAAGATATCCACATCAATCGATTGTGCGCTGCTCGCATTCAGCTGCTTCCCGCAACCTTCATCAGATCGTCGGACCACCTGGTGAGGGGCCTGCTAACACTACGCCTATCGGTACTAGGGTCTCATTCGAGGACATGATTACATCACATTGGATTCTTAACTATTAAAAACTTTTACTTCAATTTTACATTTTTATTATAGTGTAAACTGCTTTATGTCTAAATTGATGAAATTAATGATTTTGACAGGTGATGCCGGCGTAAAGGCTAATAGTTTCGGCCGCGATATTACCGGTGAAGCCAGGGGCGCGTACGTATCTATATCGATATTTTAATCACCAACTTAATTTTCAACATTTTCAACAAGCTATAACCTAAAATTTTGAAACATGCTTATAACATTTTGGAGATTTTTAACGCCCAGTTAGGCATAATGTCAAAAGAAATTTAACTCTCTTTAATTAATTGTACAAGGACACGGTTGAAATGAAAATATGTCTTCCAGTTTACAAGTTTAGGCTTTTTGAATGAGTGTCGAAGAATAATTATTATTATTATTACAATCAGTCAGATAGTCTTCCACATCAAATCTGCACTGCCCGCTATAAAATTTCTCACAATTTTCATTCATCTACTTCTTTTATAGGGCTACCATCAACTTATTATTATCGCTAGGAGACAATAACGTTCAAAAACATTTTTGTTAAGTTAATCATCTTTTTTTCATAGGCTGAGGGTTGAAAATATCCGCCTCGCCGGTAACGTCAGATTGAATATTGGTGTTGTTTCCGGAATCTCTGTTCGCAGTATATCTATATCCTTCTCTCTGGGAGAGGTCTATGTAAGTTGCAAAATTAATACATTTATTTCAATGACTGATGGTGAGTTACTTCTGTCAACAACAGCTTTGGAAGGTAACGCTGCAGCTCCTTTTTCTGCCGACAAACAGTAGTGTGCAAACATTACTGTTCCAACTTGAAGGGCGTTGTAGCTAGGAAAGTTACTGAGGGCACCGAGATTTAACATTTTATATCTCAAGGTAATGAACAAAATTTTGGTACAGTTTATGTCATCCTAATTATTGCCACGTTCTTAGGAGCAGGCCTATCACTTACCAGCCGGTGAACGTCTCTCACGTTTTGCCTCTTGGTAAAACTAAAAATAGCACTTTTTAAAAAAAGAGGTACTTTAAAATAAAGCATTGCTATTAGAAACAAAGAAACCAGATTTATTAATATCAGACATTTTATATATTTTTGTGTTTCACCACTATTATCATTGAGTCAGGTATTTTAGGCGACCACGTATCACAATTTTCCAATCGTCAAATCTACAATTAACATTGTCTAATAGCATTCAAGTATAGGATAATTGTAGATAAAATATTTCTGATTTAGCAGGTGTTGTAAAAATTAATACGATTTTTATCTTACAGTCGAACCTGAGCCTCAACATTTTAGGTCGTGATGTGTCTGAAATTGTGAACAACTACCTGGACGTAATTCTACCCAACGCACTGCAAGAGAGCAAGGTATTTTTTTTATTTTTGTGCTTGTGTATGGGGTGTAAGGGGTCTAGCACAACAACTCACGAGACCCAAGACAACCTCATATGCTCATGGTATACCCTGCTAATCAACAAACGAGGCTCTGGCTCGATTCAATCCTTATTGGGCCAGCGTAAATAAGACAAGCATTAGTGCCCAGTGGTGGTGGACGCCATGCTAACTGTATGTGGCTGATGATAAGATAGTGCTTGTGTACTTTATATATGTAAATTTTCCTTTTATCTGTTGAATATATCTTTATAATATCTCTTTACTGGTAGTTTGTAAATATTACTGTGTTCCGGATTGAATTGTATAAATGAAAACTATATTGCGGAAACTTTCGATCGTTCCAATTTATTGTCAAAGCATGGTAATGAAATTTGAGTAATAAAACATTTTGTATCGTGCAGTAACCAAATAGTAAAAATAGTCACGAAATTTGCCGAAAAGCTTAGATTATTATTAAAATATAGCATAATGAACGTTCAAAAGGCTGGTCAAAGATCGAATATAACATTGTTTACATTGAGATAGAGATGATAATTTTTATTAAACTTTCTTAGAAACAAACTTCAAAATACAGGAAAGCAAAATGACGTTCTTCCATGTGAGAAGATTTAAAGGATATATATAAGGATATAAACATACTTTTTTGTTACAGAATGAAATCAACGCACTGTTTGAATACATCGCTTGGATTCTAGTAGACAAATTTTTAGACTTTTCTTATTTGAACATGGCTCTGCATGCTTAAGTGTAAGCTATTTTTATAGCTGACTTTCAAGCAAAAACATTAATAAATTTTGCAAGTTTTATTTTGGCGATTCGCTTTACGCCCTTATAAGCGAAATTTTTTTTTATCAAAATCGAGTATAAAATAAGACGAATTAAAGTAAGATGAAAATGTAGCGGTTATCTTTGTAGAACACTGTAATAAATAGTTTGTGAAATGCTTATATAAATTACCTTCTCTTATAATACAATAAAAACATTCATCCTCAGGTGTTGCTTTATTTTAAACCATTTGGAATTTCATGCCTATTAGAAAAAAAACATGTACATTGGAAATATATCTATAAATATATAATTAAAATGGGTTTATTTTGTTCGCCAATCACATGAAAACAAGTGTACGTATCGACATAGGAATACGACTATTCTTCGCTAAATGATATGTTAGTTATTTGCGGTTATAGGTTATTTACATTTTGAATTTCATTCATCTTTTATAATTTTATTTCTAATTTTTATAAACATTTATTTTGCATTATTCATGCATGTGCTGTTGTAACGGTTGCTGTAGAAAGTCATTTGCGGTTGCGGTTGCTCTCAAGGAATATTTCAGACCAATTTCAAGTATAATTTTATATTACGGCGAGCAAAGCGCGTGGCGAACAGCTAGTGTTATACGTGTTATAAATCCTTTCGTAGTTCTGTATAAGGTGTACACAAATGTATTTATATTAAAAATATTATATAGTCTATTTAAACATATTACTAGGAGTTATTTATAAATAAAATAGTTCATACGCTGTCGATGACGGTGATATCTGCGAAATTAGACTAACTCCTTTTCTTTAGTGTATCATATTATTATTATTTTGTTTACTTCACTACAAGTGTTTTTGAATGGAAGTTACTAAGAATTGGAACAGTTAAAATGAGTGTTCCCGGTTAATTATGGAATTTGAATTGTCTAATGGTATCTTTTGTTGAAGATCTTCACCAGGATGTCAGAATATGTGACTCTTTACCGTATCGTTTATTTTTGTCATGACCCATCCTTTGCACAGTCTTTATTCGAAAGGTGCTGCACTCAGTTGATTTTTTTTCTTACGATTTTATAAAAGTAATTTAATTGTTATTGTTTTAAACTTTATTATTTTTAGAGGCTTTAAGCCTACGAACGTTATGCCAGCTCGATCATAACCTAAACAGCAATTATCTAATTATTACTATTGACAGCTAACATTATACCAAACTATTATCTATGGATCTCTTAACCTAAACACAAAAATTGTCTATAGATTTTTTTGCTTGTGTACTATATATATGTTCTAAAGAATATTCTTACTTGTACTACGTGTCTGATATCAAATTTCAAGTTGTTCATAAATATTTTTGTTATAGGTTTGGTCCGGATAAATTTCGTCAACATGTGATACACTCTTTTACAAAAGTCACAGTTGGGAGAACCCACTATTTTTATTACTTTTATTGTTACAAAATGGACAAATATTGTACGACCTGTTAAGAAGTATTGATCGATTTCATGCGATGAACGAGCTACATATAAACAGGTAAACTGTACAAGTTTTGGAAATTCGTCTGCTAACGAATTTCATTATCATTATCGTTTCAGCATATTGATATCCACACCTGAACATAAGACTTCCTTGTTGATAATCAACACGACTGGTCTGATCTTAATTGTAACCCACATTTCCCTGTGCTCTTCACCAGCTCGTTAGTTTATCTGTCAGGCGAATGTTTCATGTTATATTTTTACTCAAGAATTTTCCTACCCTATTTGATTTTGACACGTTATAAACAATAAAATGCCACTTCAACTAAAGAAATAATTTTCAATATGATGAATATAAACGACGTAAAAAATATTAAAGATTTTTGTTCAAAGTCAAATTGAAAAATACTATTTTTTATGTAGTCGAATGTTTGAATATTCTACTATAAAACCGTTTATTTATTCTTGACAGAACAAAACCCCCTCAAAGGTCTTCGTAAGATGAATATCACTAGTCAAGTCGTATGTCGCTCGTAACGTCCGTATACCGCATAATAATCCGCTCACCGAATGCTTTTATATATCGTCCGCCTCCTTCTCTAGAAATTTCTGGAGAAAACAATACCAGAAATTATCAGAAAACTCCTTTTTTAATGATGCAATGCGAGTTATTATTACCGATGACTCGCGTCACGTTGCTCTCGAATGTTCTATTAATATACTAGCATGCAATATATTTTGTAACATTATTAATTAACATTTAAGTAATAACGTTAATAGATGGCGTTTACAACCATTGAAAATATGACATTATTTACACTTTTCGTCAATAGATGGCATTTTTAACAAAAAGCACAAAGCTTAGCTAAACTATTAACTAGGGTCTGTTTTGTCTAAATCATATAATATATCAACCATACTTTGGTTACCTTAATGTCGACGTTACTGCTAAAGGTTTGTAAATCTTTCTTGATAAAATTGTCTGATTTTAAAATGAAAGCTATATCACAACGTTACAAAATACCTACAATGTAATAAATTGCAATGACACAAAACCTAGCCTAATGTCAGGTCTCTACTTCAATGTCAGGCTCACATGTGGAGAGCTTTTTGGTTTATGGTAATGTTTTTGCGAATCCGTCTGCAAAGTTATCACTCTAACTTTGTAAAACTTTGCTTTGTTTCAGCTTTCAATATGCAAGTCAAAATATGTATACCTGTTTACCTATCTTCGGGCGATTGGTTTTAGACTATCATAGAAAAAAGAAACTATCACGAACCTGCATTGTGTCGAAAGTATGACTGCCTATCAGTAAAACATTTGTTGACTAATACACCGATTCCGAGTAATCGATTTAATTAGGACTAATTTGATAATATAATACGTTTTTATCAATTTATTGTACAGTAGCACTGCGAAGACTGACCGTGGTACCATTTTGAGTTGTAGCAAAGGTGAGAAAGAATGCACTACTATTTTAGCGTTTTCCTATTGTCCGAGTTTTAAGATCTATATTTGTTTTCTTTAACAGGATAGCTATGTTATATGTTTGTTTTTTTATTTAAAGTGTAATGTTTCATGGTGTAATTACATAATATATCGTTTGTTTGTAAACTGTATCAAACACAGAGTTGTCACTATCTTGAAAGTTTTTATCGTCGCCATTTGCTTTATGCGTGAATTTTTTAAATTATAATATTGAACGTATGTTGTTATACTATCCTTGATAGACCTAACAGAACGCACGATAGACTTATCGACAGCATAATAGTTGTTACTAAACGATAAGTAATTGCTGAATTTAGCATTAGTACTTAGAAGGCACTAACGGCCAGAATAACAAACTTCGGATGAACCCACAATACTAGGTCCGGTAATGCACATCAATACCCACAGAGACCCCCTTTGTGATTATAGACTGCACTGCTTTTAGGTCCCCTTAAAATTAGTTTCTTTTAATTTAGTCAGAACTTGACTATGTATTGTAATAAATAAATCATTTATTTGGTATAGCAAAGAAATCCACATTCATTTAGTAACAATTAAGTTTAATAATAGTATTACTAACAATCGAAACATTTATTACTGTATTATACTAATTGAATCCTGTTTTCATTCGGAAGTCCTAACATCCTAAAAATAGTCAGCATTCTTCGGAGAATCCTTGGGTTATGTGTACTAAATAAAATCTCTTGGTGAATGACTTAGAGTAGTTCCGGCCGTTGTTTGTAATCGTTAACGGGTTGACAGACCCATAAATAAACACATAAACAATTCATATTTGTGTTGTTTGTTTTTCGATTGTAAACCCGTTTCGTTTTAAAATGTATAAACTCTCTTTTATTGTCCTTCGGCTGGATTCCGTATACATATTAATATTTCAATACAATTAATCTGTGTGGGAGTCAGTGATTTATAACATAAAAGGGACATTAAGCACGGGTAAGCTAGACGTGGGACGTACAAAGGTTGTAATATAATGGCTTCTAAATATAACATGATTTAGTTTCCTAGTCATTACGAACTAGTTTCTTATGTATCTAGATTACTGTTTTAAATTACTATAGACTGGCTCCCTGCGCAATTTGAAATGTTTTGATAATCCTAATTCCTCAAATGCGGGTGTTTTATGAATAGCTGTATTTTAAAATGTGTTAGTATTCTCAGCGTATTCATCTCATTGTCTTAGCTCATATTTATTAATCATAGTACAAAGATTCATGTCTACGGTGTTTGGACCTCGTTCATCATTTGTTTTATATAATTTTTTTTATAGATTATTGGGAACTGCATTTTCGATTTCACTTAAAATTACAGGCACGGAAATGCGTCACATAACAATTTTGGTGGTCACTGCACTCGCTGTGGTGGTAGCTTCTCCATTAGACGTAGAAAAATTGAGAGAAAAAAATTATCTTTCAGGTAATTAAAACTTTTTCTTTTATACTAGCTGTTAGGAGACCGCTTCCGGAAATGGAGACAGATGATAGTACTAATTACACCTTTGATGATGGGACGGAAAGAATAGTATATATAAAATAGAGTATCCTGATAAAAATAATCAGATTTTTAAAATGTTTTATTAGCACTATTTACGCTTCATTGTGTTAGTACAGCTAAATGAAACGATAGTTTCATAACAAATACATTACTTTACTAAAAAAAAACAGCAATGAAACGCAAATTCAAAAACAGCTGATGCTCGCCCGGGCAGGCCGCTATGATATAAGGTTCAAATTGAAACCAAATATATTACATCTCGAGTTCCCGCCGCGCGTACGTTCATTGATCCAATCAGCTGTTTTTGATTTTGTGTTTCATTGCTGGTTTTTTGTAGTGAAGTAATGTATTTCTTATGAAACTATCGTTTCATTTAGCTGTACTAATACAATGAAGCGTAAATATAGCTAATAAAACGTTTTAAAAATGTGATTTTTTTTTTAATCAGGATTGATTTTTTTTCCGTTTCATCAAGAATAGTGTCATTAGTACTAGTTATAGTCTCTCTTCGTTTTCGGAAGCCGTCTCCTAACACTCAGTATTTGCTTTTATAAAATTAATAGATGAAACTAAGATTCAATAAGCTTTTGTTCATGATTAAATTGTTATTGTGTGTGATTCTTCTTCTAAGGATACTATTATTTATAATATGCTAATAATTATTACAAATCTTACAATTACTTAAAGTGGCTTAGTTTCGAAGTGAGGACGTATCCGCTATTTTATCCCCAATGAGTTTGAGTTGTCTATGAAGGAAAAAATCGTAAGGAAACCAATCTGTTCTAGAGCAACAATATTTGTATACATGTGACATAGCTTTGACTTTCCAAGGTTAAGAAGATATCCAGTCCCAGCAGTTGTACATTACCATCTTAAATTTCATTGATATGAAAATAAGAAATGAAAACGTTGAACAAAGATAATCAGTTTGTTTATTTTCATATTTAAGAAAACGTTTAAATATATTGTTACTACATAAACAGAGCTTGAAAGAAAAGTTTATAGATATGAGACCAAATGTGAAAAACGAGTTTCACTAAATATATATTATTATTATGTAGATAACAATGTTTCGTTAACTCTGAAAGTATATTTTTAGATGGAAACGCAAGAAATAGTGTCTTAGAAGATTTGTTTTTAAGTTTGATTGAAGAATTAAGAGAGATAATGGTCACTGGAAGTGATAATATTCCTGTGTTGGATCCATTTAAGTTAGATGAGGTCATGGTTGACCAAAATACTATTGAAATTTTACCAGGGTAAGTGTGAACTTTGTACGAATCTTTAAGTTGATCGAATAACAACACCGTAGTTAACACTCAAATATGTCTTTTTTAAACTTTGTGTACATTGTAAATAGGAGGACTACAATGTTATTGGAATTTTATGCCAATCTATCTTGGGTGATGCAGAGATATAACAAGATAGGTTTAATTAAATAAACAATTGTATTGATTTCGTGTTTATTACGAGTGTTTCTCTTGATGATCATTAATTTAGATTCAGAATGACATGAACTATTACATTTATAAAATGTTTAACCTAGATTGTACGATTAGTCTAAATTTTCTAACATGCCCGCAATTTAGGGCTGCACACGCTTGTTTTTATTCAATATTTAATATATTATCAAAATGTGTGTTTTTCAGATATGTTGCTCTTAATGACATTAAAGTGGATGGTTTGAGTACATTTGTAATAAACAACGTGCAAATTTCAATGCCTTCAATTATTCAGCTGACGATAAGATTTATTTTGGATGCATCTATCCCATTGGTTGACATTAATATTGGTAAGCACGAGTTCTTTCTTTCATTTGTGCAGTGGCTGAAGTCGTTTAGGTCCTGCAGCACTGCCATTTTTATTGTCAAATATTAGATCGTATAATTTTACTCATGTTTCTGTTTCATAAGTATAGCATATAGCGTGTTTATACAACGCAGTGCGCTTCTGCTTTAAGCGATTCTCTAGATAAGGAAATTGCAATGCGACAAGCGTGATGCAATGTAAATATTTTAACCGATACTTCCTTGTTACGGGCAACCAAATCACTTGCTATATGATAAACGTCACACTCGCCACACAATGTGTTGCTTTACATATCGTCTATATGGATTCTGAGTTTTTCAATCTTCACAGATTGGTCGTGTCTATGGAATATCCAATGTAATAGGTTGGGGAAAAAGCCTTTTCGCATTATAGTATGTATGAACTTGTAATAAAATCTCTTTGGCTATACTATTTGTATCTGTCTGGTTTTGGTATCATTGAAAGTTTAAATTTTAAAGAACACAATTCCAAATTCAAATTAGGAAAATGTGTGATTTTCATTTGTTTTTCGTACTGAGTCAAGATGAGTGAATCTAATGAAGAAATTCGGTACATTTTAAGATTTTACTACAAAAAAGGTAGAAATGCAACGCAAGCCGCTAACAAAGTTTGCGATGTTTATGGAGCTAGTGCAGTGTGCAATGTGCAGTGTCTGTGAGAGTAGCATAAAATTGATGCCATTTTTGAAAAAGTAGAGCAAGATCGGCGTATCAGTAGTTACGACGTAGCTGAAGGACTGGTAATTGACCACAAAATAGTTTTGGCGTATTTGAAAAAACTGGGTACACAAAAAAGCTCGATATTTGGGTACCTCACGAGCTCACTGACAGAAACCTAATAATGGACCGTGTGCTCCATGTAACTGTGTTCATTTGTGATTCTTTATTACGACGTAATGAAACTGAACCATTTTTGAAGAAGCTGATAAGTGGTGATAAAAAGTGAATCACGTACGACATGAACGGACGAAAAAGGTCGTGGTCACAAGCCGGTCAGGTTTCACAGATTGTGGCGAATCCCGGGTTAACTTGCAACAAGGTGATGCTGTGTGTCTGGTGGGATTGGAAGACATTATTCGTTATGAGCTGTTACCACCAGGCAGGAGCATCGATTCTGAACTCTACTGCGAACAACTGATGAGATTAAAGCAAAAAGTTGAGAGAAAGCGGCCGGAATTAATCAACAGAAGGGGTGTGGTTTTTCATCATGATAACGCTAGACCTCACACATCTTTAGCCACTCAGCAAAAATTAAGAGTTTGGCTGGGAGGTGTTAATGCATCCGCCGTATAGTCCTGATCTTGCACCTTTAGATTTTCACCTGTTTCGATCTCTTCAGAATTCTTTAGGCAGTCAGGTTAACATCACGAGAGGACTGCCAAAACCACTTGTCGCGGTATTTTGATCAGAAGCCCCAAAATTTCTATAGCAATGGGAACATGTCCCTACCTACAAGATGGCAAAAAGTTATCAAAAGAAATGGTACTTACATACTTTAGTTAAATATAAATAAACTATATTAAAATATGTTTTGAATTTTCTTAAAAAATGCGAAAAAACTTTTTCTCCAACCTTATATATAGATTTTATGTGAAGTGTCTATATATCATGAGATGAATTTTCATGTGTCTTTCTCTAAATGTGCCCGTGACATTATTTAGTTCTGCTTATGACTTAAAGAATCTATTTATGGTAATGATTCAAACAATATTAGTTTTTGGTAATAAAAATTACCGATATAATATGAAACCATTATATGTTTATATTCATATATAATTGAAAATTACAATTTAATGTAAATTTCTACATAAAATTGTGTTTCGGTTATAAGTTTTGCATTATAATATAATCACAATGGATTAGTAGCTATAGTTATCTTTAGTATGCAACAAAAGTAGATAAAATTTTCTTTACATATTTATCTTATCATTAATTTGTTTATTATCATCATAGCTGCTATTTTGTCAGTGTTTGTTCCCGAGCTTTAGCTGGTGTTTTTTTTATACACAGACAAATAATAGCGATAAATATCACGCGATTATTGACTTCGGATCATATTTCATCATCAGCCGATATACGTCCACTGCTGGACATAGGCCTCCTCCAAAGTTCTCCACATACATTCAGCATGGTCTGTAGCGCTGGGCAACAGGGGCTGTCGTATATACGGGTTCGTATGGGAGTCTTTGGGACATTCTTCACCACGCTGGCCCTATTTAAGAGAAATTAAATCTAAATACCTGGTAAATTCTATACAACTTCTTTCAATACCAGAATACTGAAGCTTGCAAATTATTGATTTAGTGTAGCAAATAATAAAGAGTAGGTCTCCAGGAACAGAGACCAGTAAACTTGCTAGTGGGCGCTACAATAAATAGAAAACGATATTATTCACAAATTTCATTACGATTATTCAGGGTTTTAAATATTTCATTCTCGTACATAAAATTTATCAACACTTGTATTTTATATCCTAAAATTATTGGTAGTCTAACATCTATATTCTAGCTTAATTTTTAAGTCACTTAACTTTGGTCTGTACTATTAGGAAATAAAAAATGTAAACATTTTAAGCACTAAATGCTTCCAGGTGGTTACGATCTCGACCTAACGGTATACGGAGGCAGTATTTTCGGTAAAGGTGATGCGAGGTGAGTATTTTGTTCCATTTATAGTTAAGAAATTCCAACAAAGACCAGCTAAACTAAAATACAAAGTTCAATTTATGTTTATAAATAATTCAACCAATTTAGAAGCATTCGCCCGCGAAACGTCTTAAGTATGAAGTATGGAATAAGGATTGTTTAATCACAACTTTAATAGTAACAAATGCTTTTTTGAACATTCATCATTATCAGGACACAGGCCTCCCCCAAAGATCACATCGATCGATCCTGCGCATTATTATATTGAACGTTATGATGGTATAATGGTACATTTTCATAACAATCTCTACTTGCGAAATCTATTGCTGTAATTATTATTGCCTTTCATATAATGTTCATATCTTTCATAAATATAATCCTGGAACTAACAAAAATTAATAATCACCAGTAAAATAATAAACAGTCTTGATGTCTACTTTAATTTTTAACCTTATTGATGATAACGAAGATGTCATAAAAGCAGAGCTTAAATTATCCAGTTGATTTAAGAAAACTACTTTTATAATGTTTTGAATTATGCTTCCTTGTTATTAAAGTAAGATATATAGCTCCAGTATATTGATATCCTCCTCCATATATGAGTGATAATCATACCACAAGTTGAATGAATTGGTTGGATCGTACGGTTTTAATCGAACTCTGTTTTTCGATTTCCAATAATCATTTAGCCATTGAGTTATATTTTAGGGTGGTGATATATTTAAGGAAAAAGAATTTGTTATTAATAAATATCTTCGCTTTTCAGACTGAGACTGTCAGAGCCCCGCATCCGTACGAATTTTCTAGTATCTATTAACCTCAACAATGGAATTTTTATAGAGTTACAAGAATGTAGAATAAGCGTTTCACTTGGTTCCTTTGATGTGAGTGTACATTTTTATATTCCATAAAGAAGTTAAAATGTTATTAGTCTCTCAAGTCATAGTTATCTCATCAAGTCTAGTTAGTTTAGTAATTTCACTGGACACCTTTCAAAGGAACACAGTAGTGTTTGCATGTTACAGTTTGGCGGCAGAAATAGGTGCTGCGGTGGTTCTCAACTAGACAGTCTCCGACCGAGTGTTGCCGACATGTCCTTTGTAATAGATGTTTTTTAACCTATAAAAAAGGAATAGGTTCTTAATAACAAACATGCTTTTTCCCTAATTTTTCTAATCTTAGCTGTGTCTTAGTTTATCGCCGATAGCTTATTGGTTTCTTGTGTAACGGTGCCAGCCAATGGAGTGAAGTTGGCACGGAATTCTAATAGTCCATGTACACTGATACCATGGATGTAATTATCATTGTTTTATTAGATTTCTATAACAATGAAAGTTGATAATATTTAGATTTTAATGTAAGTAGAATAGTTGCATAATAAATAGCAGTCAATTCTGTTGACAGCCGGGCTTTTACTAGTAATGTTATAAGTATGTTGATCCTATTTTTATTTATTTTTTGTTATAATGATTATAGCTGTACAACAGAAAAAAGTTGGTTATCCAAACTTTACTTTGATAAGGGTAAGAAGTCTAAATTTTGCATTAGTTAATATCTTTATAAATTTGATATTTATCAGTTTCTATTTACCGTCCATTAGCCAGACTTGTTTGTTCAAAAGTACTATGTTCAATTACCACTTCTTCTTTTATACTTTAGGAAATAACTCTAATCATAGTTTTTCTTTCAGCCTGAATTTACTGGCATGTTTAATGATCCAGTTATGAATGATTTTTTCAACGCATTCTTGAAGAAATTTGTTGAAGAGTTGCTTGTAATTTTCGAGGTACTAATATAACATCATAATTTTATATCTATATGTATGTGTACATCTCCCTATGGTAAGTGATAAACCTACCTTTAACAAATTCGACAGACAGCTGCGAAGATATATACAGTTTCCCATTGTACTCGTTTCCTTTGAGACATAGATGTCAAGTCTATTACCGGATTGATTTCACTAGCTAAAGCGCTCTTCAAAGCGGCAAAGAGTAATATTTGAAAAATAATGTTTAGCTACAGAAATAGGAGCATCTGCGGTGCCTACAATATAATTTTGATTTGATTCATAAAGGTTTTGAATACTGTACTTAGTAACTCTCTTCTTAAAATTTATTTAACTGGGTTTCTTTTCATTACTCTTGGACTCTGTTATATACTGTATTTGTGTCGAATAGATATAATCGTCGAATCAAACTGTACACTGAGTTGAAAACTTTTATTTATTCCTAACAGCAAAAGTCTACTGAAATGAGCTCTTCTTAAGTTTAATAATCACTCGCCAAGTCGTATCGTTCGTATCGCTCATATAAAATATTTGTAGTTTCGTCTTGAAGTTCAAAACGAGAGTGAATCATCCGCTCGCCGAATGCCTATACATATCCTCCGTCTACCACTCTACAAATTTCTAGAGGACGCTTTCTTCTTATAAAACACGAATTATTATTAGCATTGACTCATTGTTTAGTCCAAATTACCACCTGATTCATGAGACAGCTCTTGGATGTTCTAGTCTGGCTCTAGACATTCAATAGTGATTTTTTTTTTAAATTATTAGAGTGAATTAAACTTTTATTCATTTCATTGCTTGTGGTTTGTTCGCAGGATGAAATTACAGATATCATAAGTGACACAGCGTTGGAGCTAGGTAATCAAATATTGGCCGATCTTGATTTATCTGGAATTCTGGGAATCTAATGTTATCTAAAAAATAGATGACTATTGAAATTATTAAAATTTAAAGCAAAAAGTTAATAAATGGATAATTACAGATTTGACTTTTGACTTTGTTATTCCTTTTGTTTGGATTTATTTAATTCTTATTATTTATTTATTTTCTAATGACATCTTGAAACTGCAAAGATCGTACTATTGTTTATACTTTATTTTGATTCGGAAAATTTGCACGAATGATCTGAGTTTATACTTTTATTTAAAATCATTATTGTAGATATTAATTTAGGTAACAGTAGGCAAGCTCCATAGTAATAATAAATAATTTATTTTAGATAACTATATGCGATCCATATTAGTTAGTTAGTTACAGTAATAGTTAAAAGTAGTGTTAGTAACAATAATATAATAACATTATAGTACATATATTGACATAACGATGCCAGACTAAAAATTCAGTCAACCTCGGGTGTGAGAGATATAGTGAGAGGTAGAATCTCAATGTCAGATATTATCATTGTTTTATTTATAAGTATAAAGTATGTACTTTTTATTGCACTATTTTATACTTATATACATAGATCAATATATGTCGCAGTGGACGTCTGTCAGCTGAAAATGATTATGATATGTATACAACTAACTAGTCTGGACATAAATACTGTTAAATAAAAAAAAAACTTTTTTCAACTTTTTATTATTTTGAATTTGGAACACGCATATTATTTAAAAAAAAAAAACAGATTTTGAGCCATTTCACATATTTTTTTGTGTTAATTATCAAATTATAATATCGATTTGGTGTTAAAGAAAATAGGTTTGCAGTGATCGCCTTGTACAAAGTGGGTATGGAGCCGTCGGTCATATTCCAGACACTTCAAAACCTTGGCATCAGCCGTATGTTTCTATATCGTACTATCAATAGATACAAAAACACTTCCCGTATCGAAGACTAGAAAAGATCGGGGTAACACGCGCGAGTTTGTTGTTGTCGTTTTAGATATTGAGTTCAGAGTAAAAGTTTAAAGTAACAATTAATTTAAATTTTGCTTAAACTGACGGCCACGGTTCCTAATAAAACAACGAAGCCTTTTTCTTAAGTCAGATCGAGCGACTCGCCCTGTGAGCTGTTCTCTTATTTCGTCAGCAGCGACGATGATGTGTGACTTTAAATGTTCTATATATTACCTTTCACCCTGTACATTACTTACCATCCGGTAAATGACTCCCTAGTCTAATTACGAAATTGAATTAAAAAATTATTGACTATTCACATTCAGTTTGTCTTATGTTCTATGAAAACTTTTACTACGGTATAGTTAACAATAGACTTTTTCTCGCAGTAGATTTTTCTTTGCCGTAGACTTTTCCTCACAGTAGGCTTTTCCTCACAGTAAACTTTTCTTTGCAATAAACTTTTCCCCGCGGTAGACTTTTCCTCGCAGTAGACTTTTTCTCGCAGTAGACTTTTCCTCGCAGTAGACTTTTCTTCGCAGTAGACTTTTCTTCGCAGTAGACTTTTCCTCACATTAGAATTAGACCCTGTGAGCTGATCTCTTATTAGGTTAATAGCGACAATGATGCGTGACTTTAAATCTTCTGAAGAGTTAATTGGTGTTGTATACACTAATGATTTCATGTGACCCCATAAGTAATAATTGCAGGATGTTAAATCAGGACACCTGGCAGGCCACGGTATTGCTCCGCCTCGGCCGATCCATCGCTGTAAAACATGTGCAATGTCATTTTTAAGTAATGAGTTGTACGACAGTTTAAATTTAACTACTTTCGTGGGCGGACGTTATGTTGTTAATTCTGAATAGGTTTTCTTTTCCATAGCAAATAAATTTAATTTTAAGGGCGGATTATGGTAATGAAGAATACGTTGATGTTTTCTATTGTTATGAACTTAGCGATGGAAATTCTTTACCAGCACAAAGAGAATATCGGCTATGTTTTCTAAATCGTCACCTACCAAGTAATAGGATCTTTACTGCGGCGTATCAACGCGTCAGAGAAATTGGCAGCGTTCAACAGTGGCGACATGACGCAGGTAGGCCACGCATCTACGATACTGAAGAGGAAAAAGGAATCATAGACCATTTTGTTATAGAACCGATTACGTCAACCAGGATCGTAGCAAGATTGATGGGTTTAACACAATGGAAAGTGTGGTTTATTGTGCATACGTCAAGGTTGTAACCCTACCATTATTCACCGGTCCTGGCCCTGGAGGAAGGAGAGGTTAGTCTTCTGTCATTTTATGATGCATGCAGACTCAGACAATAGTATTTTTCTCAAAAAAATATTATGGATTGATGAATCGAAATTCGACAGAGGTGGTATAACAAATTTTCATATTAGTCATTATTAGGCTTTGCGAGGTGAAAATCCCCACGTGATTAGAGAAGGAGCTCATCAGCGAAGATTTTCTGTAAAGGTATGGATGGGTATAATTCATACTTACTTGACAGGCCCAGACCTCTTGCCAATCAAATGAAAACCAGAAGAGAAATGGTGTTCCAGCATGACGGTTGCCCCGCCTATTTTCGTCTCGGCATAAGATAATGGTTAGACACTGTTTTCTTTCAGCGATGGATTAACGAAGCGAGCCTACACCGTGTCCCGCAAGGTGTCCTGATTTAACATTTTGCGATTATTACGTAAGGGATCACATGAAATCTTTAGTGTACAAAACACCAATTGACTCGCTAGAAGATTTAAAGTCACGCATCATAGTCGCTGCTGACAAAATAAGAGAACAGCTCACAGGGCGAGTCGCTCGATCTCATTTAAGAAAAAGGCTTCGTACTTGTATCAGTGACCGTGGCCGTCAGTTTGAGCTAAATTTAAATTAATTGTTAGTTTAAACTTTTACTCTGAACTCAATATCCAAAACAATAAGCTCGCGCGTGTTATAACAAAAACAAAAGAGTCATATTAAGGGCCGGCGCGGCGTCTACTTTTGTGTCTACAGTTTAATATTTCATGGTACTTGGTTTTATTACAAGTGTTTTTTTTTAAAAAAATTTAGAAACTATGTACTTTCTTATAGACTGTCGGATAGATATTGAACTCAAGTACTTATTCGTGTTCTTTATACGTATTTTTTAAAAATAACATTTTATTTTAAGATAAAAAAATGAAAGTATGATGTCTTGTTTTTTACTGTCACAACTTTCAAAGAACCAAATTTAAAAGTTTTAGCCTCTAAGTGATGATTAATAATTTAATTTATTAAAACAATGTTTAAACAATATTTATTTCCATTAAATTTATATAGAAATAAGTAAGAAATAAAATCATCGAAATTTTTCCTAGAAAGTCCAGAATTTTTTAAAAACTATTTAAAAAATTAGTAACTCTAGAACCATTGTTTTTGGATGAGGTATTCCATACATAGATAGATACGATACGGGTCATAATTTAGCCCTTCTAGATCTTTTACACCTATTACCTTTCACGCTGTATGTATAGTATATATACTAACCATCTGATTTATCGATAATTAAAATAATTAGAGACTATATAAACATAACCTTTAGCTTTGGCAACGAAAGTGTTTAAAATGGTGTAAAGCTCGTAAAGGTGACAAATCTTTACGGAATAGTTCAGTGATCTGTGATCCAATTAATCGAGGAATCCATTAGCAGGCAAAGGATTTAGACGGAGGTAGAAAATAGAATTGGATCCATGTTGTAATAAAAAGAGGTAACATGTTATAATATATTTTTTGCGACATTCTTGAATTACTTACAATCATTGACTAGCTCTCACCAGAATAAACGAATATGTGAAATCGCTTTGAGCAATCAAAACTGAAGATTAATTTTTAATTAGACATTAGATTCGTGAAGATTTTTAAAGGTAGTACGCACAGTTGAGATAAAGCGGGATAGAGTTTATGAAAACTGATAAATTTATAGGGGAAAGAATACCGCCTTGCGGGAAGCTAGAGTCAAAACCAATCCAACGCGAAGTTTTGTGGCGAAATTGGACAGATCGCTGGCGCCTGTGAAGATAGGAAGAGAACCATTTTATAGCAGTGGACCCAAATCTAAAATGGGAGAAGATGGGAAGAAGTATATCAAAGGCGACTGCGTTAAAAACGTTAAAAAGTCAACGTGCATCATCGCTGTGATCTTACATTCTATAGTGCATTTGATATCCTAGGTGACTTGAAGGAGCGCAATAGTGGTGCTGACCTAGTCGAAACCTAATTGATTAATACTAAGCAGTTTAATTTTAGTTATGGACATTTGCTGTACCTTTAAAATATCTTCTATTTCTTGGTTCGATTCCAAGGCCATTTGTGTTTTCCTGGGCATTAAGCAGTTGTTATTTACCTTGTTGTGCTCTGATAGTCATTTAACGTTACAACAATTGTATTCACTTTTATTTGACTTAAACAATGACTTAAAAGGAAATTAGTATTTAACTTATTAATGAATGCCAGTAAATTATTTTATAATTCGGAGTTAACAGACAATCGCACAAAAAATATATCGACCTCGAGACGAAGACAGTTTACGTAAACCAAATTTTACTCTTTAAATATTTAAAAGTAAAAAGTTATTAACTTTGAGTCATAACGTAATTTATATTTGGTATAACGCAAAATACATTCCTACTACATCGGGATAAATTAAGGAGCTATATTTAAACTCAAACCGCAAAAGTATTAAGGCGAAAAGCTTATTTAGAGGTTTCCTCTTGATTACAAAATTTCATTTCGTCGCCGAGGTAAATTAACTTCTGGATCGTTCTGTAACGATGGAAACTCTCCGCCATTAAAATTTCATAACATAAATGAGATATAAAAATGTATTTCCGGTTTACCGTGTGCAAATGGGGAGATTTTTTTGTAAAACTTATTTAATATAATCGTTAAGCAATGTTCATATCTAAGGATCGGTGACTGCTATTAATTTGACTTTAAATTAAGTTTTGCAAAAATATTCAGAGATAAATATCGATTATATTAATAAGTTGAGTCTAAAAACATTAATATATATAGATTTTTGTTCATGATGTTTCTTATTTTACTTTCGTTGAAAATAAGTAAAAAAAATTAAAATTATAATTTAAGAAAAAAGTAATTGTGATGTACTTTTCGTTATTTGATTATTAGTCATTTTTTTTTTTTTATAACATTTAAGAGGCAAACGAGCAAGACGGGTCACCTGATGGTAAGTGATTCACCGCCGCCCACGGTCACCAGCGATGCCAGTGCGTTACCTACCCTTCAGGTAAGAATATGCTCTTTTCTTGAATAAACCAATGTCGCAGTTGTTGGGGAAGACCGCTGATGGCAACGAATTCCAATGATTTACTGTGCGTGGCAGAAAACTGTTTTTAAAACGCATTGTAGTGGAACGCCAACCATCCAGATGGTGCGGATGATAGTTCCGGCGAGACGATCGGTTGCGAAAATCAGCGGCTTCTATTAAATCGAACAACTCCTCAGAACACTCCCCATTGTAAATTCTGTAAAGTATGCATAAGAAAGATAGATCCCTACGCAGTGCCAAAGGATCTAGCCGATCGGCAAGTTCAGGATCGTCGACAATCCGAGATGCCATACGTTGGATTCGGTCAAATGGAGACAGCTGATAACCCGGAGCCCCGGCCCAAAGGTGGCAACAATACTCCATGTATTTGTCACATTATTTGTCATGAGTACTGTTATTCAATACTCATGTAAATAAATAATAATGAATACTTTAAGTGTTAAATCGGATGTGGTAAATCATAACAAATTTAATATAGATGCATTTAAAACTATATATGTTTCGACTATCAGTCGGGAGGATTTTCGTCTAGTTCCCATGGCGTCTAGGTGATAGATTCGGTGGGATAAGTTGTGCAGGTGACGGTAAAAGGCCGAGAGAAGAGCGAGATGTATGTTCCTGTGTCCCCTTGTAAAGGTCAGAGAGGCATACCTTTCCCTTGAGATGGAGTTGCTTGGTGCAGCGACGTCGCGGAGGTGTGTGAAAGCGTTTCTGTGGCCCCACCATAGCGCCAAAGGTGAAATATCGCGGGGGTTTTAGTTGGTGCCGGTCGGAAATAATCTGTACTTGCCTCTACGAGTGTATGGGAAAACATTTTTCCCATGTGAAAAAAAGTAAAAACAGGGGTTGAAAGGGTGTATAGTTATATAAAAGGAAAGAGAAGGGGAATGTAAAGTAATAGATTCATAGATGAATGTTATACGAAAACATGAACTAAAAACGAGCGCGTAGTGTATAATTTTCTACAAAAAAAATAATTATAACTAAAATCACTATTACTAATAACAATAAAGAAAAAAAGGTAAGTACAAATATAATATTACAATGAAAAAAATAATTGCAGATAAATGCAACCGTAAAAGTACAGATAAATGCAAAATAAAAATAGAAGAATGAAAAGAAAAACCACATATAATATACATGTATCGTATAATATAAGGTTGTCAAATATCTCCCTTCTGCTTTTTTGCTCTTTATTCAATGCTTTATAAAAAGTGTTACAGTGATCGGATTTAGTTCAAATATGCGCCGTTTTGTTCGATAATCTGTTTCCATCTAGACGGCAACTTCAAAATACCTCCCTCGTAGAAGCCCCTCTCCTCCTTATTTGCGAAGAACTCGGACAGCCACTTTTCACAAGCCTCTTTTGAGTTCAACTTTACACCACCAAGGGCGTTCACCATGGACAGGAACAGGTGGTAATCACTTGGCGCTATGTCCGGGCTATATGGTGGATGCGATAAAACCTCCCATCCGAGCTCCCGTAGCTTCTGACGAGTCATCAACGAAGTGTGTGGTCTGGCGTTGTCCTGGTGGAACACTACACCCTTCCTGTTGGCCAATTCTGGACGCTTCTGGTCGATCGCCTGCTTCAAGCGGTCCAGTTGTTCGCAGTAGATGGTAGAATTAAGCGTCTGGCCATATGGGAGCAGCTCATAGTGGATGATTCCCTTCCAATCCCACCAAACACACAGCAAAACCTTCCTGGCCGTCAATCCCGGCTTGGCCACTGTTTGGGACGATTCACCGGCCTTCGACCACGACCGTTTTCGCTTGATATTGTCGTATGTGATCCATTTTTCGTCGCCAGTCACCATCCGCTTCAAGAATGGGTCGAGTTCGTTCCGTTTCAGCAGCATATCGCAGGCGTTGATTCGGTCCAGAAGGTTTTTTTGCGTCAAATCATGCGGCACCCAAACATCAAGCTTTTTTTTGTATCCAGCCTTCTGCAGATGGTTTAAAATGGTTTGGTGACTAACTCCCATCTCCTGGGCGATGTCACGAGATGCCACATGCCGGTCTTACTCGATGTAGTCCATGATTTGATCGGTATTTGTCGTCACAGGTCTTCCGCCGGCTGGCTTATCCATGGTGTCGTTTTCACCGGCTCTGAATCGTCGAAACCATTCCTTCGCGGTTCGAAGTGATAGAGTACCATCCCCCAAAACACCATTAATCTCACGGAACGTTTCTCTAGCGGATTTGCCTTTAACGAAGGAAAACTTTAAAATAGCGCGAATTTCGGCGTTATTGAACTCCATGTTTACACGTCTATAACTGTTGAACGCAATATCCAAACTAATTATGCATAGCGTCGTCGGTTATGTTAAGACCTTTCAAATTATGTATAGTATTGCCAGATATGAGCTCTGTAGCGCTTTGTACATAGCCGCGAAATTCAAAAGACAAAAAGGCGGAAGGGAGATATTTGACAATCTATTACAATCCGACAATAACGCGGCGCATGCGCGGTATTGTTCAGTCACTGTGTGGAAAAAAAACTACTAGTTCATTGGTAAGAATTACGAATTAGGTAAAAAGTAGCATTTTCTTGTTGTAAGTTCAACAGAAATTGTTTCAACTTAATTTTAAAATCATTACGCGACCTTATATCTCTTATTATGAGGAGGGCAAGTTGTTCCAGCATTGTTGGTTGGTTGGCACAGCACGGTTGATGATATTTAACTATCTCAAGTAAAATAATTGCTATATCAAGTTCACGTCTTGCATTAATTATTAAGACATTGGCATCATTTAAAAATGGGGTTACATGGGTGCAAGGGAGCAAGGCGAAACAGAATCTCGCGCAAGCATTGTGTACACGTTGAATATGCCTTTTCGTATTAGCCTAGAGCCATAAACAATGTCTCCATAGTTAAATTTAGACAAAACTAAGGTTTCACATAGCTCTTTTCTTATTTTTAAATTCCAAATATTAAAACTTTAAGTCTATAAAAACAATTACGAACTATTTCAATAACATGACTTTCAAAACGCCGCGCTACGTCTATGACAATTCCCAAATTTCGTACCCAACTACTTGCTCTATTTGTTGACCATGAATTAATACTGGTGCCTTAAACCCATTCATTGTTAATACTTGTTTTCTTGTATCTATTACTAAAAATTTTGATTTTGATGAGTTAAGAACCAGTGCGTTTCTCTGAGCCTATTCAGTAATACGATTCAAATTCTGGATTAATTTTATAACTGCAGCGTTAATATCTTCGAGTTTAGAAGATATATAAACTTGAATGTCATCAGCGTAACAGTATATATAATAGATGTTTGTTTAATGGTACAAATGACGTCAGCACTGGACAAAATAAATAATAATGGTTCAAGATTAAATCCTTGTGGTATACCTCTGACGACCGGTTGTGCTGAAGGCACAACTTTTTTGCCATCATTATTTCTTATTTCCGCCTTCTGTGTCCGATTTTGTAAATAACTATTGAACCATTTAACTACAGATATATCAAAGCCATAATAAGTTCATTTAGACAAGAGGGGAGCTGTATTTATGGTATCAAATGCGCGGGAAAATTCAAGCATAGTTAATATTGTACTCCGGTCAGAATACTGATCACATAAAATGTCATCAACTACGTTCACCAGCAGCAGAGCCGTTGAGGTGCTTTTTGAGTTTCTGAAATCTGATTGAATTGAAGGTAGAATGTCGTTGGTCTCTAAGTACCCAGTAATTTGAGTGCAAACAACCTTCTCAAGTATTTTAAAAATACAGGGAATACCCACAGGTTTAACATTTCAAAACCTCAAACCGTTAAGCCTGACTTTGTCGATCGCCTTGGCTACATCGAAGGAGAGGGTTACGGTGTCATATCATGCGACGCGTGAAACAAGTGAGATGTTTGAGAACCAGTTCCACCAGTCTGTACACTTGGTGAACGAAGTAGTGATTTCCTCTGAGCCCGATTTGTTCATCCAGCAAAAGTTTGTTCTCCGACTCAAAATTAGAGACGCGTAAGGATAAGACGCTCGTAAACGTTCTCTATGTTACAGACTAGGTTTATCGGTCTGTCCATGAACTTATCAGGACATAACAATATTTGGCTGCTTTCTACTGTGAATATCTTATAATCATTACCTACTCGTGCGACTTTATCAATGATTTCAAATAATACGCTTACATAACGTCGATACCAGTGTATACAGTTTTAAGACGCTACGATACACGCATTTCCTAGTAATATGAGACAACATCGTTGATGTTCCTCTGCCCCTCCATCGTTTTTTAGTAAGGTTACCTAACTCATCTAATTCTTCTTATTAAGTCGTTCGTTATTGATTTGTTATTTTCCAGAATCGATTTTAACAATTTTAGAGAATGGCCTCTTCAGAACTTATGAAATGTTCATGATTTCGAAAAATAATGAATTGTCGCTAGAAGATACCACCGCAACGCCTATGTTTTTTTATTATTTTTATTAATTAAGCGACGATTCGAGTGGGACATTCACTTGGTGGTTAGTGATCCGCCCGCCAATGAGAATTTGGTCCTAGTTAGAATATTATACACTGGCACATATTGTGAAGACACGTCACCAGAGACATAAAATGTTGTGTCTCGTTACCACAGTAATTACACTAGATACAACGTTCTCAAACCTGAACACAGTAATTTTTGGCATACTATTGTTTAGCGGCAAAAATAGGTGCTGCAATGGTATCGACCCGGACCGTCTCCAGCAAAAGAGACCTACCAGACTTATGTCTTAAAGAGGCGAGTTTAGTGTTGTCAGCTCCATTAATAACTATTGCCTCATTGTCATTTTTCTGCTTGTCAATCCTGGGAAAGAAGTAAAATGTTCTTGTGTTATAAATAGCAATAATAATAATAAATGGCATTAAAAAAAAACTGAACATTGAATGTATTAAACCTAAACCACATCTAGCGAGAAGTGGGTGTTTATTCACCTCTGCCTACCCCCCTACTGGGAAAAAGGCGTGATAATATAAAAATTAAACCCAAACCAATTTGTTTAAAAATCCCTTGATTTCTTTAGTCAAGGTATCCCACAGGAGGAAACTTGGTTTTAAATGAAAAGTCATTCTGAAGATATGAAAGGAAACAACGATGATATAAAGTAGTATATAAATACAATATTCTGGATTTATATGGCCCATTATTATGATATTAAATATATTCGTGAATATTCTTTTATATACAATAAAACGACTACATGATTACGGCGTTCTCTTAGGCGCAAGATTTCTGCAACGGAAGTAAGAATGATCTAGGCGTTAATTTTTTTATTTCCACTGTTCGAATTTAGTTCTTCCTGAAATTAGTTTTTTATACATGTATCCAGGCCAAACAAACACAACAAGAGACATATCTGCTGCTTAAAAACTACAAGAGAATTAAACAGTAGAAATTTTCTAAAAGTGTGCCTTTAAAAAATTTCTACTTTCTATAATTCGTGAAATCAATTTTATATTTGTTGTGAGATTTACGAAGAAAACATTACTGGTACCCACAAATCAATAGCAAATGTCTTACTACTATTTTATAGTAAATTCGATTACTCTTTATTCTATTTTAAATTTTCAAGTAGTTAAAATTAAAACATTTTATTTGTAAAAATATCTTCGTGCTATGACCGTGTTATGGGCATGCAATAATTAAATCTTCGCAATCAGGAACCTATCACACAGAAGAAAGGTCAGAACACGCCTCATACACGTTAAAAGTCTTTGTAGAAAGAACAATCAGAACTTGTCGGGTATTTAGAGAAACGTCACCAGACGAATGATATAAATCTAATGATCCAAATATTGATAAACAATATCTGCGATAGTATTAGATTAAAATGATAATATAACCCAATAAATACACTAAACTCTGATTTGCGAAATATTCAGCGGTGAAACATGAAACTCTTAGTAGTTCTATTGCCTCTAATCGCTTGTAAGTATCGAAGCTCTTGTCATTAAATAGCAGCTAAGTAATAAATAATTTTCGAATATAATTTTTTATATCTGAAGAACACAATAAATATTAAATTTTGTCAAATAATATGCAGTCATTAATTTTTTTTTTATTTGTAGTGTGCTCCAGTGCACCACCTAGCCTCATCCCTGGTGACAATAGCCACTATGTAGAAGGTGTCAGTCGCTACATATGGATGCCTGACGGTGACGGTGTGCCGCACTTAGTAGATCTGGAAGAACCCGTCGATGAAGAGCTGTTGAGAAGCAGAAATGGTGCTAACAACCAATATTGGCTGTTTACCAGGTATCTCAACAATTTTAAAATTTCGTAATTGGATAAAAAATTTAGGAAATGTTTTTAAGATCATCTTCAACACGACTTTCAAAAGGTAAGAGAGTTACTTGAATCGTTTTTACATAAACTTATTATTACAAAAGCAACAATACATACATACATACATATATATCACAAAAAATAATCAACTAACCTTATTTATCTCTTTTTTCCTCTATTTCTGGACAATTAACATCTCTTAACGAGCGTGCATGAAGACGCTTATGAAAGTGGAGGAAGCGAGAGAGGTATGCCAGGATCGTAGTAGGTGGAGAGAGCAGTGGTCTCTGCCTACCCCACTGGGAACGAGGCGTGATATATATGTATGTATGTATGTATTAACATCTCTTTGATTTTTTACAGGCGTAACCCTACCAGTCACCAAGTAATTGTTAACAATAACGCAAACTCGGTTCGTAACTCAAACTACGACGGCAACAAGCCACTGAAAGTGATCGTTCACGGCTGGAACAGCAACGGTAACTCTGATATCAATCCGCTGATCACCTCCGCTTTCTTGGCTGTACAAGACGTCAACGTAATCGTAGTCGACTGGCGTTCTTTGGCCAATTCATTATATACCACCGCTGCTAGAGGCGTTCCCGGCGTTGGACGGTATCTTGGCAATTTTTTGACTTGGCTTATCAATACGGGAGGTGGCAACTGGAACAACGTGCACTTGGTTGGATTCAGTTTAGGTGCTCACGTTGTCGGTAACGCAGGACGTGCTGCCGCAGGCACCCCACGCCGTGTCACCGGTAAGTGACTGTGATTTCCGTTACAATTTTAATATATTTAATAAAATTTAAATTAGAACCTACAACATTTAATTACATTTATAGTCTATAAAAATTCTGTGACTGTTATCATCGGTACCTTATGAATAGCTTGTGCAAGATAGTCTTTACAATATGATAATATGCGCATAAATACAAAAATTTATTATTTTAGGCATTTGAAATCTGAACTCTTTTTAATTTAAAGTTGTAAATTCAGGTCTTGATCCTGCGGGATTTACATGGGGTGGCAACGCGGACGCTTTAAGCCGCAACGCAGGCAATTATGTAGAGTGCATACACACGGATGGTGGTCTCTTGGGTATCTTCGACCCATCCGGTCACACTGATTTCTATCCCAACGGTGGGAGGAATAGGCAACCCGGATGCTTGCACAGCGCGTGTTCTCACAGCCGTGCCTGGCAGCTATTCGCTTCGACTGTACGCACTGACCATCTAATCGGAAGGAAATGCAACAATATCAATCAGGCTCAAAACAACCAGTGCACTGGTTCCAACCTCAAAATGGGTAACCATCATTTATCGAAATCGGGGTAAATATATTTAAATGTTTACTATTTTAAAATTTGCTACACTTTGAGAAGGCCGTTATGTTTTTTTATTCCATTAAACGGCGAAAGGAGCTGGACGATTACCTAATGGTAAGAAATTCTCCGGCAATAGAGACCTACCACCAGTATTTGTAACAACTATATATTATGCACCAAAATCTACTCCTAAGTATTTGCTAATACTGTCAATTAAATATAATCTACACTCAAGGTAACGAGCGTCAGATTTCGCTGACCATACATGTTCAAATCTTTCCATTCGGCGGTCGACAATTCTTTTAGTATCACAAAACAACTTTTTTGACGATTGATCTATAGCACTTATAAGTTTTTATTAAAAAAAATTCATTTCCAGATCTGGACTTTACGGACTTACAACCAAGGCTGCTCACCCATTTTAAATTTTGGAAATTGGTGCGATAATTTACTTGACTAATGCAAATAAATCATTAAATATAATTACAGACTTTTATTACGTTTATGCTGTTCTCTTGACTCACTTCCAATTGGAGAAATAATAGATGGTTAAGATTTTATACACATACATACATAATAGGGGGACCGGAAAGTAATGTCGTTTCTGCGCATGCCAATACTTGATTGTCATTTGTCAGCTCATTGTTTTGTTCAGAGGCGTACCAAAGACATTGTGAGGTTATAGTGATTTCTTTACTTATAGACAATTGAATTACAATTTTTTTTTGTAATTTTGGGTAAAATGGCCAGCCAAATACCAGAAGAGGTACACATCCGGCATTGCATGCTCTTTGAGTTTCGCAAGGGAAATAACGCAACAGTTGCTACCAAAAACATTTGCGATGTTTATCCAAATGCACTGGACATTCGTAAATGCCAAAGGTGGTTTTCCAAGTTCAAATCGGGTAATTTTGATCTTTCCGACTCGTATCGATCAGGAAGACCATCAGCGTTAGACAACGACGTGTTAAGGGCGGAAGTGGAAGCAAATCCGTGTCAGACGATCGAGGAATTGTCAAACAGTCTCAACAAACCTTGGTCGACCATCCAAGAACATTTGAAGCAGATTGGAAAAGTAAGCAGAGCAGGTGTTTGGGTCCCGCATAATCTGTCCGAACAGAATAAGGCTAACCGATCAATCACATGCAACTTATTGCTTCAACGACACAACACAGAAGCGTTTTTTGATCGCTTGATCACAGGAGATGAGAAATGGGTCCTGTATGATAACCCAAAACGCAAAAGGCAGTGGCTCTCTCCAAATGAAATCCCTCGGAGTACTGCTACGCCAGGTTTACACCCCAAAAAAGCGCTTTTGTGTGTTTGGTGGAGTATTCGCGGCATTGTTCATTTTGAATTACTGAAACCTGGAGAAACTGTTACTGCAGACCTCTACAGCGAACAATTGCAGCGAGTCAATCAATCTTTAATTGAAAAGTGGCCAGCGATTGTCAACCGAAAAGGCGTCAATCTCCAACATGACAATGCAAGACCGCACTGCGCAAGGCGAACTCTAGAAAAAATTAATGAATTGGGGTGGGAGGTGCTGCCTCATCCACCATATTCGCCCGATGTTGCACCATCGGATTTCCACTTATTCCGAGCGCTGCAACACTTTTTAAGTGGCAAAACATTTGCAAATTTGGATGATATCCAAAATGCCATCTCTAGATATTTTGCCGAAAAACCAATTAATTTTTATCGATCAGGAATTGAAAATTTACTCACTAGATGGCAAAAGGTTATTGACAATGATGGGGAATACATCATTGATTAAAAATAAAGACTCGTTAAAAATGTATGTGTTTGTATTTAGCGTAAGAAAACGACATTACTTTCCGGTCCCCCTAATACATATATATTACGCCTCGTTCCCAGTGGGGTAGGCAGATTTTACTTACAACTTTTAATCAATAAACAATGAAATACCCACCGTCACGACAAGGCGGTACCCCGTTGGGGGAGCAATGACGCATTAAGATAACATGATTTATGTAAAATAATTAAGTACGAAAAAAGTATTATTATGTGCTTATATGTGTAATCAAAATAACGATATACAGAAATTATTTATTTTACATTACTAATAAAATTATCTTTGTTCACAATTTTATACCAAAAACACTTTATCCTTCTTACAAATCTTGAGAAAAAACTATTCCGGTCTTCAACCATTCCTTTTAAATGATAGTATTTACGTCCGCTCCACTGATTCATATCGTCTAGACTCGGAATGGAACCTCAATTCGGGGCTCTTCCTTATGACATTCGATGCCAGATCAAGTTAAAAAACGCCGCCTTGAGAAGTACCACATTGAAGTGAATAGTTGTCAAAGAGCGGGTCGCTTTCTGGCCACTAGCTCAGGGTCTCAAGTTACAGAACCCTAGACATAAGCCACCTTTTGTCAGGCGACTACAACATATTGTTGTTGGCATTCGGGGATGAAATAAAGGCCGAGTGCCTAGCCGACAGTCTTGAAAATCAGTGTACACTGTCATATTCTCCAGTTGACCTCATTCACCTAAGACTGGTGGAGGAGGACATAGATTGCAAGCAGACCCTTCATCTCCTCCGAGGATCCATTGTTAGCTCCGACTTTAGCAGTCAAGATCGTCGTACCATTAGAGGACTCAAACTCAAGCAGCTCGAATAGAGAGCTCACGTTCATCCCCGCTTACCTCATCTGTTTGCTTGTGACCATATTTAACGTGGTCCTTCCTAGCTGCTTCGTTTTGGACGCTAGGAAAGAGGCCAAAGTTGTGGGAATTCCTAAGCCAAGTGTAGAAAAATTACCTTAAACTGCAAACCGATAAGCCTCCTCCTCCATGTTGCAACATTGGAAAGATTTATGGGCGTCTGATCTTTACCGGACTCTCCAACGTTGTGTCGGATAATAAACTTTTGTGAGTCGAATAGTTTAGGCTCAGACGAAATCACTCCTACGTCCACCAAGTACACAGACTAGTGGATCACGTTTTCAAAGATTTCCTGGCCCAAAGGCTGTAGCTAAGGCGTTAGACTAAATCTGGCACGACGGCTTCATTTACATGCTGTACGAACTCTGTGTCGGACAGGCTCGTTACCATCATTAGAGCATTCTTGTCGAACCGTACCTTCCGCTACCGAGTAGGAGGCACTCACTCCACTTTCTGTCTCATCAAAGCAGGTGTTTCTCAGGGCTCCTGCTTTTATCCCCTCCTCTTTTCGCTTTATAACAGTGTCTTTCCGAAAAAGCTCGGGGTAAACCTGGCCCTATTCGCAGATGACACTGCGCTCTACTTTCACGGTCCCCTTTTTGGCCCGGTTGACTAATCCCGTCTACAACTAAGCGACTAGACGAATGTTTTACTAAGTGGCGAATTAAAGTTAACCCATACAAGAGCGAAGCCCTTTATTTCACTAGAAAAAGAAGAATGTTTTGGACGCAATTCCTAGAAATGTGACATTCTTCGACCAACATGTCCCCTGGAGAGATTCCATCAAATACTTTGGGCTTAACCTAGATCGAAGGCTTAATTTGAAGAGCCACATTCGCACACTGAGGAACAAGGGTGTCTTCTTAACGGGTATATTTCATTCCTTGCTCTGCAAATCTAGCAAGCTTGTCTTGAAACACGAGGTGCACTTGCAAAAGGCCCGCATAAGACCCGTTATGACTTATGCGTGCGTTGTAATTGCGTATTCTGTCTTTGACATCCCCAAATCCATGCAAGTTAACCAGAACCTCTTTACCCGTAAAAAGAATGTAAACCATCTCAAACTCTCTACTATAGCACAATTCATGCAAGATTCCGCTATCTATCAATTGTTATCTTTCAAATGGTGATTACTACACTTGAAGTGAAATGTTTCAATTGTTATCTTTAATGTGGTGATTATCTCACTTTAAGTACAATGTTTCAATATTAAACTTTAAAAGAGATCTTTGGTTCTCCAAATGTGCCTATGCGCACTGCAGTGAACGTCTATCGTCTGATAATGAAGATTTGAATATTGGAAAAGACGGTATACATTGCACAATTCTTCTACTATATTAATCAATCCTTTACACTACTTTAAAACCATCTAAGAAATGTTATTGAATATAAATTTTGTTGATGTATGTTTTTTATTTAACTGTCGAAGAACAAAGGTAAAAAAAATTAAATGAAAGCTTTAAGAAAATGACAACTGTCACTTACATGACTACGTATTAAGATATCTGTCAACACTAAATAATCATACTTTTTGCTCTATTGATTATGTAGATCATTACAATAGGTTGGGGAAAAAGAAATCCATTATTTTTATATGAACTTCAGGACTTTATTTAACATGCTTCGGATTGTCCGATTTGGGTCAAATATGCACCGTTTTGTTCTATGATTTGTTGCCATTTTAAAGGTAACTTCATAATGCCTCTCTCGTAGAAGTCCTGGTCTCTATTTGCAAAAAACTCTAGTAGCCGATTTTCACAATCTTCCCTAGATGCCAATTTTTTATCACTAAAGAAATTTTGTAATGCAAGGAAAAGATGGTAATCGCTTGGTGCCAAGTCCGGACTGTATGGCGGATATATTAAAACTTCCCAACCAAGCTCCCGAAGATTCTGGCGAGTCACTGTAGACGTGTGTGGCCTAGCGTTGTCCTGGTGGAACACGACACCTCTCCTGTTGGCCAATTCTGGCCGTTTCTGGTCAATTGCTATCTTCAAACGGTCCAGTTGTTGACAGTAGAGATCAGAATTTAGTGCTTGGCCATATGGAAACAACTCATGATATATAATCCCCTTCCAGTCCCACCAGATGCACAGCAGAACCTTCCTGGCCGTTAGTCCTGGTTTGGCCACCGTTTGAGCTGATCCATCTCTCATCTCCAGTCACCATCCGTTTAAGAAATGGGTCTATCTCATTCCGTTTGGCCAAGGCTTCGCAGATGGAAATTCGATCCATCATGTTTTTTTCTGTTAATTGGTGTGGCACCCAAACATCGAGCTTCTTTTTGAATCCAGCTTTGTGTAAATGGTTTAAAACTGTTTTGTGGTCCATTTTTAGCTCCTGGGCGATGTTACGACTGCTAACATGCCGGTCAACTTCGACCATTTCTCCGATTTTATCGACATTTTCGGCGACCGGCCTACCTGTGCGAGGTGCATCTTTAACATCAAAAATTCCTGAACGGAATCTACGAAACAAAAATTGCACATAATTGGCTGTTACAGTATCGGGTCCACATACACGATTCACAATTTTAGCCGCCTGGCTTGCATTTTCGCCTTTGTCAAAGAAAAACTGTAGAATGTACCGAATTTTCTCTTTTTTCACTTCATTTTTTAACACCCTGTAACTCACAATTGAATGCACCAAACAAAAAACAGCAAAAGAATTTTTTTACTGCAAAATGTTACCTTTCCAACGAGCATAAATCTGAAACTGTTTGATCGATACTTTACGAGAAATTTATCACTACAGCCATCTACCGAAAAAATAATGGATTTCTTTTTCCCCAACCTATTATGTTGTTAAAATTAGATAAAGTCGACAGTGAATCTTTTGATTCCCTTTTTTTTTAATCTCACCTCCTTTTTCCTTAACGACACTGACATTGAGAGACATTACTCAAGAATTGCACGACCTTTATAGTTGACCAAATCGTATATATATTTATCAATGACACGAACGTTAAAGAACGTAATGGTTAACTATCGTTTTAGATACTATCTTTAGAATACTTCCGGCATTATTGGCCGCTGAAAATATGAGAATTCATTTTTGTTTTAACCAAAAATACTGAATCTACTTCAGTGTTATTCATAGGATCCTGGTTTGGTGTTCGTAAATTTTAACGTATTTTCGCTATTTCTTTATCACGAATACTATTATCTAATATTTATGTAAATAATATATTATGTGTACTTTAAGTGTTAAATCGAGTTAGTGATTATAAATTTATTATAAACAATGTATTTAAACGTATCGTATAATGTATATACCTATATGGAGTACGTGTATACATTTCTACATTATTTCGAATTTTCCTTACTTTGCAGTAGTCGGGCGTTTACTACTTATTAATCGTTTTACTTCATTTAAAAAAATACCAAAATGTTAAAAATATTACGAAATTTTTATTTAGTATAAAAATTTTAAACTCTTTGGGAATCAAATATTATTTGTTGATTACTAAACTTGTATGTAACAAATTTGATAAGTAATTAATAGGATTTATATAAACTTTATTGTAATATTTAATTACGCAGATCACTCCCACTTTAATTATTTTTTATTTATATTGTCACACCTTTTTCCCAGTAGGGGTAGGCAGAGGTGAATAAACCACCTACGTTTCGCCAGATGTGGTCAGATTAGGTCCCATGTAACAGGGGGCGAGCCTGTTGCCACTTTATTGGGACCACCACACACACACACACACAAAGATGATATCAGTGTGCGGGTTTCCTCACGATGTTTTCCTTCACCGTTTTTGTATCTCGCTGTTGTAACTAAAGTTCACAAATGTACATAACTTAAATATTAAGTCATCGGTACATGCCGAGGTTTGAACCCGCGACCTTCGGAATGAAAGCCGCACGCTCTAACCATTAGGCCAGCGAGCTACTTACTATAATTATTTACCAGTATTAATTGTCATAAATATAAAAATTCAATAAAAGTATGTAATTATTTTTAATAATTTATTTGCATTTGTCATGAAAAATATCGTATCAAATTCCGGATTGGTTTAAAATGGGTGAGAAGCCTTGGTTGTAAGTCCATAAAGTCCAGATCTGGAAAAGAAAACTTTTTTAATAACAGGTTAAAGCATTATAAATGCTATATAGCAATTCATTAGACAGGTGCTTGTGTGGTGCTAAGAGAATCCTCGACCGTCGAATGTAGAGGTTTGAAGGTGTTTTGTCAGGTATATCTGGCGTTCGGTACCTTGGGTCTAGATTATATTTAATTAGCTCATATTCAATATAAAACAATAGTTCATACAGATATTGGGAGAAGTTCAATTCCTACTTGCACCAATGTGCATAGTTCATAATTGTTACAAATATACAGATGACTGCCGTCAATAGTTGCAAATTTGAAAGTAGTAAATATTTAAATATACTTACCCGGTTTTCGATAAATTGCGGTTGCCCATTTTAAGGTTGGAACCAGTGCACTGGTTGTTTTGAGCCTGATTGATATTGTTACATTTCCTTGCGGTCAGATGGTCAGTGCGTACAGTCGAAGCGAATAGCTGCCAGGCACGGCTGTGAGAACACGCGCTGTTCGAGCATCCGGGTTGCCTATTCCTCCCACCGTTGGGATAGAAATCAGTGTGACCGGATGGGTCGAAGATACCCAAGAGACCACCATCCGTGTGTATGCACTCTACGTAACGACCCCCGTTGCGATTTAAAGCGTTGGAGTTGCCACCCCATCTAGGTCCAGCGGGATCAAGACCTGAAGTTACAATCTTTATTTAAAAATAGTTTTTGCTTCAAATGTCTTAAAATAATAAATTTTTGTATTTATAAGTATATTGCACATCAACATAAACAAAATAGTAAAGATTTATTCAATTTAAATATTCATAAGGCACTGATGACCACAGCAACAAAGTTTGCATAGACTAAACTGTAATTAAAAAGTGTAGGTTCTGAATTTAGTTTCATTAATTATCTTAAGGTTGTAGTGGAAACCTCGGTCTCTTACCGGTGACACGGCGGGGGGTCCCTGCGGCAGCACGTCCTGCGTTACCGACAATGTGAGCACCTAAACTGAATCCAACCAAGTGCACGTTGTTCCAGTTGCCACCTCCCGTATTGATAAGCCAGGTCAAGAAGTTGCCAAGAAACTGCCCAACTCCGGGAACGCCGTTTGCAGCGGTGATATAGTTTGAATTGGCCAAAGAACGCCAGTCGACTACGATTACGTTCACGTCTTGTACAGCCAAGAAAGCGGAGGTGATCAGCGGATTGATATCAGAGTTACCGTTGCTGTTCCAGCCGTGAACGATCACTTTCAGTGGCTTGTTGCCGTCGTAGTTTGAGTTACGAACCGAGTTTGCGTTACCGTTAACAATCACTTGGTGACTGGTAGGGTTACGCCTGTAAAAAATCAAAGAGATGTTAATTATCCAGAAATAGAGGACAAATGAGATAAATAAGATTAGCTGATTATTTGTTGCTTTTATAATAATACGTTTATGTAAAAACGTTCCAAGTAAGTCTCTTACTTTTTGAAAGTCGTGTTGAAGATGATCTTAAAAACATTTCCTAAATTTTTTATCCAATTGCGAAATTTTAAAATTGTTGAGATACCTGGTAAACAGCCAATATTGGTTGTTAGCACCATTTCTGCTTCTCAACAGCTCTTCATCGACGGGTTCTTCCAGATCTACTAAGTGCGGCACACCGTCACCGTCAGGCATCCATATGTAGCGACTGACACCTTCTACATAGTGGCTATTGTCACCAGGGATGAGGCTAGGTGGTGCACTGGAGCACACTATAAATAAAAAAAAAAATTAATGACTGCATATTATTTGACAAAATTTAATATTTATTGTGTTTTTAGATATAAAAAATTATATTCGAAAATTATTTATTACTTAGCTGCTATTTAATGACAAGAGCTTCGATACTTACAAGCGATTAGAGGCAATAGAACTACTAAGAGTTTCATGTTTCACCGCTGAATAATTCGCAAATGAGATTTTAGTGTATTTATTGGGTTACATTATCATTTTAATCCAATGCTATCGCAGATTTTACTTATCAATTTTTGGATCATTAGGTTTATATCATTTGTCTGCTGACGTTTCTCTAAATACCCGACAACGTTTCGATTGTTCTTTCTACAAAGGCCTCCAACGTGTAGGAGGCGTGTTCTCTGACCTTCCTTCCGTGTGATAGGTTTCCGATTGCAAAGATAAAAGTATTGCACGCCTATAACATGTTTATAGCACGAAGATTTTTTTACAAATATTTTATTTTTCCACCTACTTGAAATTTAAATTGAAAATGAGCAATCGATTTTACTTTCAAGTAATACCAAGTGATTTCCTAAATATTTTTTAGATACTACTAATGATTTCTTCTTAAATCTTACTGTAAATAAAAAAATCATAGCATGAATTCACGCTGTTAAGTAATGTCCACTATTTTTTTTATATTAATTTTAAGCAACGGATATAAATTTACGATTTATAAATAGATGTGTTGGTCTTGTTTGATTAGGTAACAAAAAAAAAATCTTTAAGTACGTAAAAATCAGTTGGCGCTATGTCCGGGCTATATGGTGGATGCGATAAAACCTCCCATCCGAGCTCCCGTAGCTTCTGACGAGTCATCAACGAAGTGTGTGGTCTGGCGTTGTCCTGGTGGAACACTACACTCTTCCTGTTGGCCAATTCTGGACGCTTCTGGTCGATCGCCTGCTTCAAGCGGTCCAGTTGTTCGCAGTAGATAGTAGAATTAAGCGTCTGGCCATATGGGAGCAGCTCATAGTGGATGATTCCCTTCCAATCCCACCAAACACACAGCAAAACCTTCCTGGCCGTCAATCCCGGCTTGGCCACTGTTTGGGACGATTCACCGGCCTTCGACCACGACCGTTTTCGCTTGATATTGTCGTATGTGATCCATTTTTCGTCGCCAGACACCATCCGCTTCAAGAATGGGTCGAGTTCGTTCCGTTTTAGCAGCATATCGCAGGCGTTGATTCGGTCCAGAAGGTTTTTTTGCGTCAAATCATGCGGCACCCAAACATCAAGCTTTTTTTTGTATCCAGCCTTCTGCGGATGGTTTAAAATGGTTTGGTGACTAACTCCCATCTCCTGGGCGATGTCACGAGATGCCACATGCCGGTCTATTTCGATGTAGTCCATGATTTGATCGGTATTTGTCGTCACAGGTCTTCCGCCGGCTGGCTTATCCATGGTGTTTTCAGCGGCTCTGAATCGTCGAAACCATTCCTCCGCGGTTCGAAGTGATAGAGTACCATCCCCCAAAACTCCATTAATCTCACGGAACGTTTCTCTAGCGGATTTGCTTTTAACGAAGGAAAACTTTGAAATAGCGCGAATTTCGGCGTTAGTGAACTCCATGTTTACACGTCTATAACTGTTGAACGCAATATCCAAACTAATTATGCATAGCGTCGTTTTGTAGGTTATGTCAAGACCTTTTAAATTATGTATAGTATTGCCAGATACGAGTTCTGTAGCGCTTTGTACATAGCCGCTAAATTCAAAAGACAAAAAGGCGGAAGGGAGATATTTGACAACCTGCTTCTTCCAGTGTGGTGACTATGGCCCAATCGCCCTCATATTGAGGGTAGGCCTGTGCCCCAGCAGTGGGGACGTAAATGGGCTGTTATTATCTATATTCTACTTTATATTACCGTTGTTTGCTTTCATATATTGTGGATAATTTTCAATTCTATTATTATTAGAAGAACAGTTTTCTTCTTCTCCATGGTTGACCAGCAGTAAAATGACAAAAAGGCTCTAGTTATTGGTGGTAGGTTTTGGTCACTGCAGACCGGTTAGGAAGGCCCCACCGTAGCTCCTATTTTTGCAGCCAAACATTAGTGAACGAACATTACTTTGTTCCGGTTTGAAGGGCAGTAGCTAGTGTATTTACTGGGCTAGTAAGGAGCGCAATGTGGTGCAGTGTATATCGCAATGTTGTTATCGGCAGGCGTATCACTTTATCTTGAGGTAAACATCCCACTCGTCTGGTCGCTTAATTGAATAATAATAATAATGGCTTTAACAACATTTCTCTCTAAATATATTGGCTGTTTACCAGGTATCTCAACAATTTTAAAATTTCGTAATTGGATAAAAAATTTAGGAAATGTTTTTAAGATCATCTTCAACACGACTTTCAAAAAGTAATAGAGTTACTTGAAACGTTTTTACATAAACTTATTATTACAAAAGCAACAAATAATCAGCTAACCTTATTTATCTCATTTGTCCTCTATTTCTGGATAATTAACATCTCTTTGATTTTTTACAGGCGTAACCCTACCAGTCACTGTACAAGTGATTGTTAACGGTAACGCAAACTCGGTTCGTAACTCAAACTACGACGGCAACAAGCCACTGAAAGTGATCGTTCACGGCTGGAACAGCAACGGTAACTCTGATATCAATCCGCTGATCACCTCCGCTTTCTTGGCTGTACAAGACGTCAACGTAATCGTCGTCGACTGGCGTTCTTTGGCCAATTCATTATATACCACCGCTGCTAGAGGCGTTCCCGGCGTTGGACGGTTTCTTGGAAATTTTTTGACTTGGCTTATCAATACGGGAGGTGGCAACTGGAACAACGTGCACTTGGTTGGATTCAGTTTAGGTGCTCACGTTGTCGGTAACGCAGGACGTGCTGCCGCAGGCACCCCTCGCCGTGTCACCGGTAAGTGACTGTGATTTCCGTAATATATTTAATAAAATTTAAATTAGAACCTACAACATTTAATTACATTTATAGTTTATAAAAATTCTGTGACTGTTATCATCGGTACCTTATGAATAGCTTGTGCGAGATAAAGTCTTTACAATATGATAATATGCGCATAAATACAAAAATTTATTATTTTAGGTATTTGAAATCTGAACTCTTTTTAATTTAAAGTTGTAAATTCAGGTCTTGATCCTGCGGGATTTACATGGGGTGGCAACGCGGACGCTTTAAGCCGCAACGCAGGCAATTATGTACAGTGCATACATACTGATGGTGGATTCCTGGATATCTTCGATCCATCCGGTCACGCTGATTTCTATCCCAACGGTGGGAAGAATAGGCAGCCTGATTGCTCGACCAGCATGTGTTCTCACAGTCGGGCCTGGCAGCTATTCGCTTCGACTGTACGCACTGACCATCTAATCGGAAGGAAATGCAACAATATCAATCAGGCTCAAAACAACCAGTGCACTGGTTCCAACCTCAAAATGGGTAACCATCATTTATCGAAATCGGGGTAAATATATTTAAATGTTTACTATTTTAAAATTTGCTACACTTTGAGAAGGCCGTTATGTTTTTTTATTCCATTAAACGGCGAAAGGAGCTGGACGATTGCCTAATGGTAAGAAATATCCCGCCCATAATTGACCAAGATTACCTAATGGTAAGAAATTTTCCGGCAATAGAGACCTACCACCAGTATTTGTAACAACTGTATATTATGCACCGAGGACTCCACACACACTGACACACTCCGAGGATCCATTGTTAGCTCCGACTTTAGCAGTCAAGATCGTCGTACCATTAGAGGACTCAAACTCAAGCAGCTCGAATAGAGAGCTCACGTTCATCCCCGCTCACCTCACCTGTTTGCTTGTGACCATATTTAACGTGGTCCTTTCTAGCTGCTTAGTTTTGGACGCTAGGAAAGAGGCCAAAGTTGTGGGAATTCCTAAGCCAAGTGTAGAAACATTACCTTAAACTGCAAACCGATAAGCCTCCTCCTCCATGTTGCAACATTGTAAAGGTTTATGAGCGTCTGATCTTTACCGGACTCTCCAACGTTGTGTCGGATGTTCGAAATTCTGTGAGTCGAATATTTTAGGCTTAGACGAAATCACTCCTACGTCCACCAAGTACACAGACTAGTGGATCACGTTTTCAAAGTTTTTCTGGCCCAAAGGCTGTACCTAAGGCGTTAGACTAAATCTGGCACGACGGCTTGATTTACATGCTGTACGAACTCTTTGTCGGACAGGCTCGTTACCATCATTAGAGCATTCTTGTCGAACCGTACCTTCCGCTACCGAGTAGGAGGCACTTACTCCACTTTCTGTCTCATCGATGCAGGTGTTTTGAGAAACACCTGGGCTTCTGCTTTTATCCCCTCCTCTTTTCGCATTATAACAGTGTCTTTCCGAAAAAGCTCGGTGTAAACCTGGCCCTATTCGCAGATGACACTGCGCTCTACTTTCACGGGCCCCTTTTTGGCCCGGTTGACTAATCCCGTCCACAACTAAGCGACTAGACGATTGTTTTACTAAGTGGCGAATTAAAGTTAACCCATACAAGAGCGAAGCCCTTTATTTCACTAGAAAAAGAAGAATGTTTTGGACGCAATTCCTAGAAATGTGTCATTCTTCGACCAACATGTCCCCTGGAGAGATTCCATCAAATACTAACCTAGATCTAGGCTTAACCTAGATCGAAGGCTTAATTTGAAGAGCCAAATTCGCAGACTGAGGAACAAGGGTGTCTTCTTAACGGGCATATTTCATTCCTTGCTCTGCAAATCTAGCAAGCTTGTCTCGAAACACGAGGTGCACTTGCACAAGGCCCGCATAAGACCCGTTATGACTTATGCGTGCGTTGTAATTGCGTATTCTGTCTTTGACATCCCCAAACCCATGCAAGTTAACCACAACCTCTTTACCCGTAAAAAGAATGTAAACCATCTCAAACTCTCTACTATAGTACAATTCATGCAAGATTCCGCTATCTATCAATTGTTATCTTTCAAATGGTGATTACTACACTTGAAGTGAAATGTTTCAATTGTTATCTTTAATGTGGTGATTATCTCACTTTAAGTACAATGTTTCAATATTAAACTTTAAAAGAGATCTTTGGTTCTCCAAATGTGCCTATGCGCACTGCAGTGAACGTCTATCGTCTGATAATGAAGATTTGAATATTGGAAAAGACGGTATACATTGCACAATTCTTCTACTATATTAATCAATCCTTTACACTACTTTAAAACCATCTAAGAAATGTTATTGAATATAAATTTTGTTGATGTATGTTTTTTATTTAACTGTCGAAGAACAAAGGTAAAAAAAATTAAATGAAAGCTTTAAGAAAATGACAACTGTCACTTACATGACTACGTATTAAGATATCTGTCAACACTAAATAATCATACTTTTTGCTCTATTGATTATGTAGATCATTATATGTTGTTAAAATAAGATAAAGTCTACAGTGAATATTTTGATTCCCTTTTTTTTTAATCTCACCTCATTTTTCCTTAACGACACTGACATTGAGAGACATTACTCAAAAATTGCATGACCTTTATAGTTGACCAAATCGTACATATATATTTATCAATGATACGAACGTTAAAGAACGTAATGGTTAACTATCGTTTTAGATACTATCTTTAGAATACTTCCGGCAATATTGGCCGCTGAAAATATGAGAAAATCATTTTTGTTTTAACCAAAAATACTGAATCTACTTCAGTACTATTCATAGGATCCTGGTTTGGTGTTCGTAAATTTTAACGTATTTTCACTAACTATTTCTTTATCACGAATACTATTATCTAATATAATATTTATGTAAATAATATATTATGTGTACTTTAAGTGTTAAATCGAGTTAGTGATTATAAATTTATTATAAACAATGTATTTAAACGTACCGTATAATGTATATACCTATATGGAGTACGTGTATACATCTCTACATCATTTCGAATTTTCCTTACTTTCCAGTAGTCGGGCGTTTACTACTTATTAATCGTATTACTTCATTTAAAAAAATACCAATATGTTAAAAATATTACGATATTATGTAAATAATATATTATGTGTACTTTAAGTGTTAAATCGACTGTTAGTGATTATAAATTTATTATAAACAATGTATTTAAACGTATCGTATTAGGTTGTCAAATATCTCCTTTCCGCCTTTTTGTCTTTTGAATTTCGCGGCTATGTACAAAGCGCTACAGAGCTCGTATCTGGCAATACTATACATAATTTGAAAGGTCTTGACATAACCTACAAAACGACGCTATGCATAATTAGTTTGGATATTGCGTTCAACAGTTATAGACGTGTAAACATGGAGTTCACTAACGCCGAAATTCGCGCTATTTTAAAGTTTTCCTTCGTTAAAGGCAAATCCGCTAGAGAAACGTTCCGTGAGATTAATGGTGTTTTGGGGGATGGCACTCTATCACTTCGAACCGCGGAGGAATGGTTTCGACGATTCAGAGCCGGTGAAAACGACACCATGGATAAGCCAGCCGGCGGAAGACCTGTGACGACAAATACCGATCAAATCATGGACTACATCGAATTTGACCGGCATGTGGCATCTCGTGACATCGCCCAGGAGATGGGAGTTAGTCACCAAACCATTTTAAACCATCTGCAGAAGGCTGGATACAAAAAAAAGATTGATGTTTGGGTGCCGCATGATTTGACGCAAAAAAAACTTTTGGACCGAATCAACGCCTGCGATATGCTGCTGAAACGGAACGAACTCGACCCATTCTTGAAGCGGATGGTGACTGGCGACGAAAAATGGATCACATACGACAATATCAAGCGAAAACGGTCGTGGTCGAAGGCCGGTGAATCGTCCCAAACAGTGGCCAAGCCGGGATTGACGGCCAGGAAGGTTTTGCTGTGTGTTTGGTGGGATTGGAAGGGAATCATCCCCTATGAGCTGCTCCCATATGGCCAGACGCTTAATTCTACCATCTACTGCGAACAACTGGACCGCTTGAAGCAGGCGATCGACCAGAAGCGTTCAGAATTGGTCAACAGGAAGGGTGTAGTGTTCCACCAGGACAACGCCAGACCACACACTTCGTTGATGACTCGTCAGAAGCTACGGGAGCTCGGATGGGAGGTTTTATCGCATCCACCATATAGCCCGGACATAGCGCCAAGTGATTACCACCTGTTCCTGTCCATGGTGAACGCCCTTGGTGGTGTAAAGTTGAACTCAAAAGAGGCTTGTGAAAAGTGGCTGTCCGAGTTCTTCGCAAATAAGGAGGGGGGCTTCTACGAGGGAGGTATTATGAAGTTGCCGTCTAGATGGAAACAGATTATCGAACAAAACGGCGCATATTTGAACTAAATCCGATCACTGTAACACTTTTTATAAAGCATTGAAGAAAGAGCAAAAAAGCGGAAGGGAGATATTTGACAACTTTATATAATGTATATACCTATATGGAGTACGTGTATACATCTCTACATTATTTCGAATTTTCCTTACTTTGCAGTAGTCGGGCTTTTACTACTTTTAAAAAAATACCAAAATGTTAAAAATATTACGAAGTTTTTATTTAGTATAGAAATTTTAAACTCTTTGGGAATCAATTATTATTTGTTGATTACTAAACTTGTATATAACAAATTTGATAAGTAATTAATAGGGTTTATATAAACTTTATTGTAATATTTAATTACGCAGTTCACTCCCACTTTAACTGTGTACCAGTATTAACTGTCATAAATATAAAAATAGCTCGCTGGCCTAATGGTTAGAGCGTGCGGCTTTCATTCCGAAGGTCGCGGGTTCGAACCTCGGCATGTACCAATGACTTAATATTTAAGTTATGTACATTTGTGAACTTTAGTTACAACAGCGAGATACAAAAACGGTGAAGGAAAACATCGCGAGGAAACCCGCACACTGATATCATCTTTGTGTGTGTGCGTGTGGTGGTCCCAATAAAGTGGCAACAAGCTCGCCCCCTGTTACATGGGACCTAATCTGACCACATCTGGCGAAACGTGGGTGGTTTATTCACCTCTGCCTACCCCTACTGGGAAAAAGGCGTGACAATATAAAAAAAAAATATAAAAATTAAATAAAAGTGTGTAATTATTTTTAATAATTTATTTGCATTTGTCATCAAAAATATCGTACCAAATTCCGGATTGGTTTAAAATGGGTGAGAAGCCTTGGTTGTAAGTCCATAAAGTCCAGATCTGGAAAAGAAAACTTTTTTAATAACAGGTTAATGTGTTATAACTGCTATATAGCAATTCATTAGACAGGTGCTTGTGTGGTGCTAAGAGAATCCTCGACCGTCGAATGTAGAGGTTTGAAGGTGTTTTGTCAGGTATATCTGGCGTTCGGTATCTTGGGTCTAGATTATATTTAACTAGCTCATATTCAATATAAAACAATAGTTCATACAGATATTGGGAGAAGTTCAATTCCTACTTGCACCAATGTGCATAGTTCATAATTGTTACAAATGTACAGATGACTGCCGTCAATAGTTGCAAATTTGAAAGTAGTAAATATTTAAATATACTTACCCGGTTTTCGATAAATTGCGGTTGCCCATTTTAAGATTGGAACCAGTGCACTGGTTGTTTTCAGCCTGATTGATATTGTTACATTTCCTTGCGGTTAGATGGTCAGTGCGTACAGTCGAAGCGAATAGCTGCCAGGCACGGCTGTGAGAACACGCGCTGTGCAAGCATCCGGGTTGCCTATTCCTCCCACCGTTGGGATAGAAATCAGTGTGACCGGATGGGTCGAAGATACCCAAGAGACCACCATCCGTGTGTATGCACTCTACGTAACGACCCCCGTTGCGATTTAAAGCGTTGGAGTTGCCACCCCATCTAGGTCCAGCGGGATCAAGACCTGAAGTTACAATCTTTATTTAAAAATAGTTTTTGCTTCAAATGTCTTAAAATAATAAATTTTTGTATTTATAAGTATATTGCACATCAACATAAACAAAATAGTAAAGATTTATTCAATTTAAATATTCATAAGGCACTGATGACCACAGTCACAAAGTTTGCATAGACTAAACTGTAATTAAAAAGTGTAGGTTCTGAATTTAGTTTCATTAATTATCTTAAGGTTGTAGTGGAAACCTCGGTCTCTTACCGGTGACACGGCGGGGGGTCCCTGCGGCAGCACGTCCTGCGTTACCGACAATGTGAGCACCTAAACTGAATCCAACCAAGTGCACGTTGTTCCAGTTGCCACCTCCCGTATTGATAAGCCAGGTCAAGAAGTTGCCAAGAAACTGCCCAACTCCGGGAACGCCGTTTGCAGCGGTGATATAGTTTGAATTGGCCAAAGAACGCCAGTCGACTACGATTACGTTCACGTCTTGTACAGCCAAGAAAGCGGAGGTGATCAGCGGATTGATATCAGAGTTACCGTTGCTGTTCCAGCCGTGAACGATCACTTTCAGTGGCTTGTTGCCGTCGTAGTTTGAGTTACGAACCGAGTTTGCGTTACCGTTAACAATCACTTGGTGACTGGTAGGGTTACGCCTGTAAAAAATCAAAGAGATGTTAATTATCCAGAAATAGAGGACAAATGAGATAAATAAGATTAGCTGATTATTTGTTGCTTTTATAATAATACGTTTATGTAAAAACGTTCCAAGTAAGTCTCTTACTTTTTGAAAGTCGTGTTGAAGATGATCTTAAAAACATTTCCTAAATTTTTTATCCAATTGCGAAATTTTAAAATTGTTGAGATACCTGGTAAACAGCCAATATTGGTTGTTAGCACCATTTCTGTTTCTCAACAGCTCTTCATCGACGGGTTCTTCCAGATCTACTAAGTGCGGCACACCGTCACCGTCAGGCATCCATATGTAGCGACTGACACCTTCTACATAGTGGCTATTGTCACCAGGGATGAGGCTAGGTGGTGCACTGGAGCACACTATAAATAAAAAAAAAATTAATGACTGCATATTATTTGACAAAATTTAATATTTATTGTGTTTTTAGATATAAAAAATTATATTCGAAAATTATTTATTACTTAGCTGCTATTTAATGACAACAGCTTCGATACTTACAAGCGATTAGAGGCAATAGAACTACTAAGAGTTTCATGTTTCACCGCTGAATAATTCGCAAATGAGATTTTAGTGTATTTATTGGGTTACATTATCGTTTTAATCCAATGCTATCGCAGATTTTACTTATCAATTTTTAGATCATTAGGTTTATATCATTTGTCTGCTGACGTTTCTCTAAATACCCGACAACGTTTCGATTGTTCTTTCTACAAAGGCCTCCAACGTGTAGGAGGCGTGTTCTCTGACCTTCCTTCCGTGTGATAGGTTTCCGATTGCAAAGATAAAAGTATTGCACGCCTATAACATGTTTATAGCACGAAGATTTTTTTAAAAAATTTTATTTTTTACCTACTTGAAATTTAAATTAAAAAGGAGCAATCGATTCTACTTTCAATTAATACCAAGTGATTTCCTAAATATGTTTTAGATACTACTAATGATTTCTTCTTAAATCTTACTGTAAATAAAAAAATCATAGCATGAATTCACGCTTTTAAGTAATGTTCATCTTTTTTTTTATTAAATTTAAGCAACGGATATACATTTACGACTTATAAATAGGTTGGTGTTGTTCTCGTTTAAGTTTGATTAGATAACAAAAAAAAATCTTCAAGTACGTACTTTATTTAGATAAACATTTAAATTTATTTATTTTGATCACTGAGCCATGAAAATCTAGATTTTGTCAAATTTATATACTATTTTATATTACCGTTGTTAGCTTTCGGATGTTGTGGATCTGAAACTTCTCTATCTAGAACTTCTTCTCCATGGTTGACCAGCAGTAAAATGACAAAGAGGCTCTAGTTATTGTATTAGGTCTTGGTCACTGCAGACCGGCTAGGTAGGCCCCACCGTAGCTCCTATTTTTGCAGCCAAACATTAGTGAACGAACATTACTTTGTTCCGGTTTGAAGGGACTGCCCTTCAGTAATTACACTAGCTACTGAGCTAGTGTAATTACTGGGCTAGTAAGGAGCGCAATGTGGTGCAGTGTATATCGCAATGTTGTTATCGGCAGGCGTATCACTTTATCATGAGGTAAACATCCCACTCGTCTGGTCGCTTAATTGAATAATAATAATATTCAATTAAGCGACCATTAACTTTTAGACTTAAGAATTAACAACATTTCTCTCTAAACCTTAGGGGGTAAAAAAACATGTTTGTTTACTCTTAAAATATTATTAGATACATTTCTCACCTTCGAAAACATTATTGGCTACACAATACTATTTGGTAGTAAAAACAGATGTTACGACCATAACTATAATATTTAGACGGCATCTCATAACAGAGTGAGCGGTATTAACATATACTGCTTTATATTAGGTACTACATCTGTGAAATTATTTCTATGAACCCTGGAACAATGTTCATTATTCTTCGAAATCGTAAATTTGAAGCATTTTGTAATAAATTTCTAAAAAGGTCCTTCTCTAAAACAGAATCTATCATGAAAAGTATCAGAAGAATAGAGATCGAATTGAAAAGACGAGTTACATAACCTGATTCGGCAGGACCAATCCTTAAAGAACATTGCGAGAGGATAGATAGAGGGAAAGAGGAAAGGAGGAACACCAAGGAAGTTGACTTGTTTCACGAAGAAATGCCTGTGTAGTAGAGTTATAAAATTGTATACGATGGTACAGACGTATTGAAGGCGTGTTGTTTGGAATTATCGATAAAGTCGTTCGAGTAGGCACTGATTATAAGATATTGATAGAAGCAGCTAAATATTGTTTGACCTTGATGAGTTCATGGAAAGTTCTAGATAGTAATTAGCAACATTCTTTAACGGCATTAACAAATACATGTAATGAAATATAAAAGTAAAATGTATTATCAAGAATAAACATTTTGATTTACAGTTAAAACAGCGTTTTTGTATCATTTAATATTAGATAATTTCAATAACGTTTAGTATCAGGTTTGGTTGTTTTCTTTGAAGCAAAGAATATGAAATTGTCATAATACCTATTTTATAAGTATTCAGTGATTTTTCATTTCATTCAATGATCAAATAAGGCATATATTGTAACGATGTTAATTTAAAATACAATTAATACCGTATCGTTACTGATATGAAGTTTAATATAAAGCCTTTAATCTCATAACGCTTAAAAGACTTGAAGTAATCATTTTGATTTCACCCAAATTTTGTGATTATGTTATATTATTACATTGCATTGAAACTAAAACTAATCAACAAAAGGACAACGTGCACAAGCTAGTCAAGCACAAGTGGCGCAAATTGAGATTTATTTAGCTCCATATAGCACCTGTCCCCTTGAGATTTTAAGTTAAATCACTTTACTTGTACAGCATGCAAACAGCGCAGTATAAACTGGAACTCTGTATTGTCTGCAGATATCTATCTGGTGGAAGAGAAAAAAATATTGCGTCGATTAGTTACTAAAACAAGTCTATAATACATTTCGAAGAGAGAAAATAGACGGTAGTGGATGATTAAGACCTAGGTCTGCACCGCGCTTGGCAACTTCCGTATCACCCAGGTGATGTTTAAATATACCCTCATAAAATAAACGTAATTTGTAATATTAGGTCCTTTCATATGAAATTAGCGTTTTGTCGTATTGATCATTTTGATCTGAAATATCTACGCTTTGGCTAAGAATTCCAAATTCAAATTTATAAATTCATTTAGCCGGTACATTTGAGTTTTGAAAACAGTCATTCATTTGTTTTTTCTTCAATATTTATTTCTTTGGCGTCGCTTAATACCGCACAATGGAAAACATGAAATTTCGGTATATTTACGAGTACGAGTTCTACTGTGGCACCAGTGCTGCAGGAACAGCTCGAAGGATTAATGATATGTACGGCGCTGGCGCTGGTGTCGCATAAGAAAGCACGGTACGTTTTTGGTTTAAACGTTTTTATTCTAGAAATTTCGACCTTCATAACCAACCCCGTGGACGGCCGGAAACCAAAGTGGAAAATGAAGAATTAAAGGCTATTCTGGAAACTGGATCCATCACAAAGTACTTCAGAGATAGATGTAGGCTGCGGGGTAAGTGATAAAACTATATTAATTCACTTGAAGTAAATTGGGAAAGTAAAAAAACTTGAACGATGGACTACCTCATGAATTGAGTGAATCTAACTTGCAAATGCGTCATCTGCTGTGTTACTTTGATCATCCGACACAATAATGAAGGGTTTTTAAATCCAATCATTACTTGTGATGAAAAGTGAATACTGTACTACAATCGGAAGCGCTCGTCGCAATGGCTGATCCCTGGAGTCCCACCCAAATCCTGCCCTAAACAACAATTGACTAAGAAAAAGACTAGTGAGCGTGTTGTTTGGTGAAGTAGCGCCGGTGTCGTTCACTATAACTTTTTAAAATCAGGCAGCAATTACTTAGGGGAGATGAGAGATTGTGATGATGTTAATGCTAAATCTATACAAGAAAGATCTTTTATATAATATATTGTACTTAAAATGTCCCCACTTTATTATACGAAATCACGGGAACAAAAAACCTTAAACGAGTTTAAAGTATTTAGTGTAATATCACGTTAATCCGAACCGATTATCGCAGATTTATTTTAAGTCGTTTTATCGGATTTGACAAAACACGAAGGTTATCGAATTCTTTAACGTAGGTTTTGACATACCACTGTTAGTAATATTTATGATTATGTAAATACTTATGAATATTATGAAATATAATTCGGTTAATGCTTTGATGTTTAGTTGATACAGTGTTACTAAAAATTCTTTAACCAATAATCTCTTGCTATCTCATGTTTATTTTATTATTGTAGGTAATTCTTCCCCCTGCCTTTATCCCAGCTATGTAGGGTCGGCACAGTATGTATTTCTTTTCCATATCCCTCTATCAGCCGTCATATCTGAATTCACACTCTTCTTACACAGTTCATCTTTCACAATCCATCCACACTTTCTAAGGTCTTCCTCTAGCCTTATAACCATCCACTTTCATTCTCATCACTTTCTTTATTGTATGTCCTTCATCCATACGCACAACACGTCCGTACCACGCTAACCTCTTGCTCCTCAATTTCTCTGTCACTGGAGCAACTTTCAGACTTCCTCTAATATACTCATTCCTAATTTTATCCATCCTCGTCACACCACACATCCATCTTAACATTCGCATCTCAGGCACATATAATCTCTTTTCATCCGAACCCTTACTATTATAGGTACTAAAGGTAAATAATTAAGATTTGATTTATCAAGTAAGTACGGAGCCTCAGCATCACTTCCTTGTAACGGTCTAAATATAAATATTCCAATGAAATAATTTTTACCATTCTCTTCTATTACTACATTTATTACGGAATCTGCAGAGTATTATTCAAACTAGAAAAAGTTTCTCTATGAGCCAGTTTTTCTCTTATTGTTTCATTTACTTTCTATAATTTATTATTAATCTCAGATTTTAGTCTCAAATTTTCATTACTATCACTAGCCGGATGTTTTTCTGCTGGGAATTGGCTTTTCGGTAGTAGATAGACTGATTCTGTAATAACAAAAATGATATATGTGCATGTTAATGTTGCATGTTTTCATAACTGTCATCGAGGGACAGCAGCTAGCCCGCATTGGTTCGGAGATGCCTATTTGGATTCAGGAATCACATAACTTTGGGTTTGAATGGTGCTTAGATTAATTCGAGCCCGTATTTCAGACCTTCAATATCTATCATATTGTCTAATCTCGTCGAGCACGCTTTATTATCGTCTGTATCATTGTCACTTAATATTATTTGATTATTCGGTGAATTTCTCTTTAAAGTATTCCTGTCTTTTCCAAATATTGTATTTCGAATAACTCTAATCATATATCCAGGTTGTTGTTGTTTAATTTGCTACAATCAATAATCATTTCTTTTCACATAGTAAAATTTGTAAATTAGTAAAAAATTTAAGTAAAATATGTATTGTGTATAGTATTATAGTATCAGAATATATAAATATATATTTTTTATCTTCTTTTTTAAACCGTACTAAAAATGGTGTGATCGAGTCTTACGTCAGTTATGCCTATATATTTCAGTGGGTTTATGATAACGGAAAACATACGATATTTTATGTACGTACGGATTGAAAATTCCTACCAATGTTTTCAAATAGGCTCTTTTCTTAGTGTAGGATTTTCTACAATCTTTTATCTTATATTTTAAATATTTCACTGGTGTTAGGTCTTGGTTAAGGTAGCTCGTTGGCCTAATGGTTAGAGCGTGCGGCTTTCATTCCGAAGGTCGCGGGTTCAAACCTCGGCATGTACCAATGACTTAATATTTAAGTTATGTACATTTGTGAACTTTAGTTACAACAGCGAGATACAAAAACGGTGAAGGAAAACATCGTGAGGAAACCCGCACACTGATATCATCTTTGTGTGTGTGTGTGTGTGTGGTGGTCCCAATAAAGTGGCAACAGGCTCGCCCCCTGTTACATGGGACCTAATCTGACCACATCTGGCGAAATGTGGGTAGTTTATTCACCTCTGCCTACCCCTACTGGGAAAAAGGCGTGACAATATAAAAAAATATAAAAAAATGTTAGGTCTTTTCTGTATATCGGCAGTTAAATGATGTGGTATGTGGTGGTAAAGCGCACTAACCTAGTAACAACTTATTGACTCTTGATGAAAGATCTCTATTGTCGGAGACCGTCTAAGTGGGTACCACCGTAGCGCGAGTTTTTACTACCAAACAGTAGATTGCAAACATTACTGTTTTCCGGTTAGAAGGGCGCTGTAATTAGTGTGAGCACTGGGGTAACGTGACTGAACATTTTACGTTTTAGGCCAAGATCGAATCGTATATCATCGTGACTAATTCCACATTGTTATGGTCAGGCGTATCACTTACCATCAGGTGAACATTCCACTTGTCACTTATTTAAATACTTATTATATTATTTCTGAATTTTTATCAATCTGTTAATGTTAGCATGAGTTGTGATTTAAAAAGCAAACATGATATCTTTCAGGAATCGTGTTCAAACAGTCGGTAACGGTCCTTATTCTACACGTAATATGGCCATGAATGAAAAGCAATGGCGTCCATTTAGTCGATTATTCTATCTCATATATGTATATTAAGGTGATAAAATTCGCAAACAACATTCTTATAATCGATAATTGTAAAAAAACCAAACATCGATTATGTATATTAATGTAATCGTAAACTGTTTCCTTATTAAATAAATTCTTTGTTTCTTTTTTACATGTTATAGACAAAGCTTCGTAAAGGTTGCAATTATATCGTGTATGCTCAGTTTTCTGTGTAGTTTGATACTGGAAACTGCAAATGTAAAGTTTAAATTCGCAGTTAAATTATCTCACAATGAGTTTGCTTTAATTTGATAGTTGTTAGAAGTTTATTGAAGACGTGTTCGCTATCTTGTTACTGTTAAAGTTAATATCGTCAAAATTTTGAAAGTTTTAGTAGTCTATAATAATACTGTTAACTATTATATAGAACCAAAAAGAGATGATATATTATCAAAAGATTTGGATGCTGTTGATATGATTGAAGTGTTTAACAGCTTCGTATCACTGCAGATCCGCAGCTGCGAGCTAAAGAAAAACTCTTTATAACTTTACGGAAATTTATGTTTTTGTTTTAGGGAGGGAAATCTTCAAGAAGATGATCTGTCTTCTGGGGGGAAGTCAGAGTTAGGTGGAGATTTTTACCCATTAAAACCCACACAGTAGCTACCTTCAGCTTTGGAGAGGTTACAGGATCTTCATTCGGAAGACAACCGCCGCCTTTCTAACGCTGTTTGGTAGTCCGTCCCGAGATCTGTTATATGTTATCAATACCAGCCTCGGGAGTACTATGTGTACAACAACCCCAAATGCCCCAATAAGGTAGGGGAACTTACGGAAAACGAAGTGGCGGCTCTAGGTGAGCTCTGTGAGTTCAGGTCGGGTGTGTGCCGATAAGCTGCGGGAGGACATCCTCACCGCCCTTCGCAGCCGGAGAGAAGATAAGTATCGAAGTTCCAACAAAGACTTAATAATCTTAAAGTTGTGACGTAATCATTAATGCTCTCTTCTACTTCTTGATGACGTGTGATATTTGGTTCAGTGAAAAAATTTTCATCAATTTTTATTAAGACTTTTTCAATATTATCACGATCTTCCTCATTGTTAAATTTTTAAGAGGAATAAATGTCATATCTTTCCGGTCCAATTAGATTCACTAATAAACTGATTTGAACTTCAGAAGATTCTTTGTGAACCCCGCCGCCTTAGGGAATAATATAAACTGCTGCCGCCATTAAACATGAACATAATAAGACTAAATAAATTGTAATATTAGACTAAGTTATAGCTGTAAAAATAAAACTGTAAACTGCTAAGTGTAAAAGAGAAAATAAATAGAGTTAAGAAATAAACAAATAACAAAAGAATGTCAAGAAGAAGAGAACAACAGAAGAAAAAAGGCGACTGTCTTCACTTGCGAGAGATATAAGGGAAGGAAATGGAATGGAGAATGAGTAGAATTTAAGTGTGGAAGATGAACTGAGTATGTAAATTGAGAAGAATGAATGATGAGAATGTTGGAATTAGAAATTAAGTGTTATGATGGTAAATGAAGTATACCTAATTGCGCTGTACTAACACGCCAAAGGAATTAAAAAAAAAAAAAAACTAATGCTGCTATTTACGCCGAGCTTCCGACTGGCTGCTCCGCCATCAAGGATCCGCTCTGCAGGAGGTATTGCGTGCTCAAATGTAAATTAACACTTCAATGAACTACTTCACTATAGTAAAAAAAAAAACTGATATAACAATAATACATTGAGAAATATTTTAAACACCGCTGTCACAGTGTAATGAAACAACTCACTCGATCAACACTCATTTATTCCACCGCCATAAATCTATTTTGAACATAATTCTTAAACTACCGCCACTTTACATATATCACATATAATGATAATAGGTATTCTATGTTTACTATTCACGTGAGAAACAGTGAACGTATTGAAAGGGCGACATGATGATAGTGATGGCGTTGATGATGATAATGATGGCAATGGTGATGGTGTTGTTGATGATGGTGATGCTTGCGGAGGTGTAAACACTTGGAAAAGAGACCGTCGGATTGCAGTCAGATGGGAACATTTCTGACATATTTCAAGTATAAATTTCAAATCTAATGCTATTACGGCTAGCAAAGCGGGTGTGAATATAATATTTTAGAGCAATAGGTGTTATTTGGTAGGTACTTATATTAAAACAGTTGTTGGTTAGTAGCTAAAGCACAATTATTTGTGTGTTTATAATATTCTCAGCTTTTATCAGATAGTATGGTAAGGTTCAGTGAAGATAGATTGGTGCCCGTAGTATCTCTTCGTCAATCGTCAGACATTGCGATATCTAAATGGAAATCGAAGTTGAGTTCCTGACCCGCTGTCCTTTATCAATTTAACATGTTCGAAAATTTTACTTTTTTCTTTCCGTATCCAATAGAGATCATATTTTTGTTTATACTGGAAGGTCTCTGTTGTTCAGCGTTATAGTCTCGGGCTATTAAAGATAGGACTAAGGTATTCTGTGCCTGTCGTACAAGGAGACTAAAAGGGTCCTCGGGTTCGTTAGCTTTTAGGGTGGGGGCCCTTAGAGGTTAAAAAGCGAGCCTTTGAATGACGGGAAATGCATGGTAGTCTTGAATTTACCGTAGCACAGCGTGGGTGCTACGGAGGGCCTTGCCCTTCCGTGGGATGTTTTAGCCAGATTTCAAAGGTGCATCGGTGCGTTCCGAAGGATATCCCGGAACCTCTCCTAATGCACTGACGGAGACCACCGAGAGGGTTTAGTGGGTAGAAGCCCCACATAACCTTGCCTTTTCCCCAGAAGCAGGGTATCTTTTAATATTTCCTTCGCGATAAAAAAGAGTCTCTGTTGTTGGACATCGTCTAGCTCGCAGCAGCTTCTATTTCTGCTGACACAGTGCTGTGCAAATATTACTGTTTTCCGGTTCGGAGAGCGTTGTTGCTAGTTGCATTACTGGCGTAAAGTGACTTCAATCTTATGTCTCTATGCGACGAGTATAAAATATCGTCCTGTGTTTACCATCCTAACTAGTCAAATTATGGGCAGGCGTATTACTCTTCATTCGGTGAAGGTTTGGCTCGTCTGGTCGCTTCGTAGTATAAGAAAGGAAATACCTGTGCCCTGGATAATACAGTAATTTAACACAACAATCATAAAACACATTTGAATGATGATTTCACAAGTTATAGCTTACTTCAAACTGGGGCACAGTGAAATTTACAGTACTTTTTGACGGCTGATATTGACGTTATGAACCTACCTAATTAGATAGTCTTAGGCAGTAGATACTGCTGTTGATAGAAGGAAGTTGTAGCTAGTGAAATTGCTGGGGTAACGAGACTTAATGTCCTATGTCTCAAAGCAACGAGCGCAATGTCATGCTATGTATAGCTTTCTAATTAGCGGTACGTTGTTATAGGCAGGCGTGTTCTCCCTTACTTTAATAGGGCCTTTGGGGTCGTTGGCGGTTAGGATCGGGTTTCTCAACGCTTTCTGAACGACCCTGAGGAGGACAATGGCTGGATGTGGTCTCCGGTTATTGACGTACTCACGAGGGTGGTAGGGTTTAGATAATGCACCGGGACGGGCTGTCCCAGCATAGCGTTAGCGAGGTCGCGGTGGTGTTCCGAACGGAGATCCCGTTACTACTCCAAACGCCGAAGTTAAACACCGAGGGGGTTTCAGTGGGTATAACTTTCCACTTAACTCTGACTTCCTCTAGAAGACACAATATCTCTTCGAAGATTTCCACCCCAAAAGAAAAAAAGGCTGGTCTATCACTAACCATCAGTTGAACTTCCCGCTCGTCTCTTAACTGTAATAAATAAAAAAATATACATAACACCAGTAAAAACAGGAGCTGTAGTGATACCCTAATCTCTCTCCTGCAGTATATCACCACTTCTGATAATTGATACAAAGATAAACATATTGTTCGAACAGAATAAAGGTCCGAAAGGAAAAGTAAAACGCATAAGTCAAACCTAAGCCTGTTAGCGACGTTAACTTACGTACGTGGGTTGTTTGCGAAGTAAAATAAATAAATTATTTATATTTATCTCAAAGCTTTCTTTGTAGTTTAATGCGAAACGTATTGAAATAAAAAAATACTAGTAATGTTTTAAAAATATATATCTACTTTGTATCGTTGATCATAGTTTATTAGCGGGTTTATATCGTCTTATTTCTACCTCATCCATACTTCGAAGGAGAGGCAAGGCATACTTTTCCCTTTTGTTCCTAGGACTTTTACTTCTCTCCGAGACTTAATGATTCTTCTAAATTTACAAAGGGCCGCCAAGTTTGCTAGGAGTCTTATTTATTCAATTTCCTAAATGATATTCGAAAGAGGAAATAGGGCTTTTGACATTATCAGGCTGTGTATATTTAGATGACGCAGAGATGTAATGAGGTAGGCAAATATACACATATACCTAAAATATTTTAAGGATAACTCATCCTGCTAGGTAGTCTAGTCATTGATTCATTGAAGATGAGATCCTATAATTTTGTACCGTATATCTAATACTGTTCTCAATACAGAGGATAATAGACGGGTTAGAGAAAAGGGTAGAAAAGAAGAGGGTAGTTAGACCAGCGAAGATGTTTGTTGTGATTATAACCCAATCGCTATAAAGCAGTTTCTAACAGATGCGCTGTAATAAGCCAATAGATTTTTTGTTAAGGAAATAGTTCTTAAATTCCAGTTTTTGACATTGGGAAGATGTGTTCGAATATTCTTATTACTACCCACAGTTTGAAATATATTATTTTAACGTCCCCAGAAGTAATTAATGCAAAACGCAAACGTCAGCCGCAAACACTATCACGACTTTAACAATTAATCATTCCTCCGCTTTGTTCAGTGCGATAAAAACGTTACCAACTTTAGGGCGTATATTTTTCGCTTTTTTTTTTTCGAGGTTTACTATAACCTTACATCTGGCGCAGTGATTATGAAAAAAGGCTTTGCAAAACGGAGCCCCATTTATACATAGCAAAATCATATAGGAACTGAAGATTTAGAGGCGGACTACTTAATACAACGGTAGATCTGTAATCAGCTTGGTTAGAAGCTGCAGGAAAGTTTTCTCGTACTATCGTAGCTTTTCCCTAGTCTAGCAGCTGCTCATTATGAGATATCATAATGAGCAGCTGCTAGACTAGGTGCACATGTAACAGCATGGTGCCTCGTAAAAGACAGCGTCTGAAGATAACTCAACAACTGATTAGATTCTACAAAGTACATTCACATTTCAATATTGTTCGCCGAAATGTAATTTATAGCAAGGATCTTTATATTAAGTTACATCCAACATCGAGTTCTTAGTAACGTACTGATATTATTTTAATATCTTTAACTACAGAAAATAGATAAAAGCTGCTGCGATGAAGCGATGTTTTCACTGAGAGCTTAGCAATTTATTGGTAAAGTGGCAAAAACAAAGTTTCGCGCCGAGTCACTGAACGAAGCGGCGACTGAGCGCTTTATATCTAACAATAAATAGACATAGTTCAGAAGTAAATTACTAACTTTAAACAATGTTAGAAATTTTAACATTGAAATTAGAGAATCACTCTGCAACACGAAGTCTACGCTAAAATTAGTAACAAGTAATAGAGATTAGTAATAAGGTTGAGAAGGATTTCGTCTTGCACATTAGTGCCCTAACCGTTCTTTGTATTATTATAAAATCTCTTCCATTTTAGTATCAAAAGACTAAACATACAATAATCATCCGGTGGACATTAGTACTATCAATTTATATCAATGTAATGATAGACTGTATCCTTCATTATTATAGACTTGTAGGTAACTGTGATCCTTTCTAAAACTGGAGTATTTGTACATTACTTCTTGATTATAGAAATCAAAGATGCTGTTGTATCTATTGAAGATTATATTCAAAGGTTTTTTGTGAGATCTTCAAAGTACATTCTCCGTATAACGAAAATAAATGTGTACTCTTAAAGTTTATCTTTTATTTACGCCACTTATCTACTTAATGTTATACATAATTTCAAATTGACTAGTATTTGTAGTAAGGTTTGTTTACTGCTCCAAACGCGGGTAGATAGGTAACACTTCCAACTTCAATAGAAATAAAATATTTAAAACTTCTTGGGTTCAAGCTCTTAGGTGTAAAGCAGACATAGTGTTGAATATTATATCGCGCAAGTCTAGAATGTTCCATATCGTTGTTGTACAATAAAATTATGTAATTATAATACTTTCCGTTTCAAACTATTTCCCAGGTCGGTCGAAGTTAGATAAGTTTAGTTGTTACTCCATGCTGTAGCAGGTAGATAAAGCAATGGTTGCTAAGAAGCCTTTTAAGATGTTCGACCTACATTTCAGTCTATCTTGCAAACTTTTACAATTACGAACGGACCAAGCGATGTTTTAAGATTGTAGCTAAGTCTGTTAGGTAGAGGTCTGCTGTAGCATTAATTAAGTCCATTAAGGACTGCTCTCTTTCCTCAAAATAAATGCTTTTCTTTTAAGACTCACACTAATGGCTCGACAAAAGGTATAGAGAAAAATTAGCCACAATAGTAATATGGATTCAATAAATATTTATATTATACTAATATAAACAATACCACCACACTTGTCGCAGCTAAAATGTTTAATGAACTCTAGAAAATAGTAATAATTATCTTCATACTTAATCAATTTTAGTGATAAGAAAGCAGTTTTTGATAAAATATTAACACAATCAAGCTCTCAATAGGGTTAAGATGTGATAAGATTGTGATAAATAAACTTCCTTTCGTTTACAAACTTGACTTTGAAATGAAAATTCTTACATATATCTATAAATGGAATACGCTTGCAAATATTATCTTTTATAAGTGTCTTTTACACTTTTTATGTTTTTCGTAAGTACATATAATAAATTTGGAAATGAGTTTCTCCTTGTTTATTCTCTAACGTCTAGTAACATGTTAGGAAGATGGAGCGAGTTGTCCTCAATTATGAGAGATGGATGTAAGGAGAAAGGATGGAGAGTGAGAGAAGGGGAAGGAAGACTATATAAATAAATAAATATTAATAAACAGACCAAAGAACAAAGAAAGACAGATTCATAGATAAAACAAACTAGGGAGAACGATTAAAAAAAAGTCTAGTAACGGGATCGACGAAAATTTATATGAGACGTGTTTTAAGAGATTTCCAAAGAGTAATTACATTATTTAATATAAAACATAGGAATAGGTTCCCTCATTACATTCCAGCCAATTTCGGTGTTGTTTTTTTATCTATAATGAGCTAAAACTTGAATAGAAGCTGTAGATGTTGAAATGTAATTATCTAGAATATTTTGGCTATTACATTGACATCTGGAATAAAGCAATGATGATATGGCGGTAGACTAATACTATGACCTAGGTAATATCGACATAATCATAAAGTATTTAATATAATATTTCAGAATAAAGCTATGCAAAATTATTTATCAAGTTAAAATTCCAAAAGTTCACGTTTTCGCGGGAGGCCTAAGAAACGTTGACGTGAAGGCGAAATTTTGCTAAGTGGATTATGTCGTAAAATATCAAGTCCCAAATGATTACTCGGGAACAGTATAAGATCTCGTTAGATTTTATTAAATTATACTTTACCTTTATATATAATCGTATTAATTTTTTTTATAAAAAAAAAACTTTTTTTACTTTCTTAACTTCTTTATCTGTTATCGAAGATCATTCATCTCGGCGGTGCGCTGAGCGTGAAGGCTGTCTGCGTCCCTCCCACATCTACTTGCGATATATATTTATGAATTTCCTGATGATGGCCAGAGACAATCTCTAGTAGATTTAGAAGCATCGTTTAGGCTTTAGAAGCTTCATAAATGGATATAAGTTTATCTTTAAATACTATCTTTCTTTGAAAATGGAGGCAAACGTACTGCTCCTATAGATGATAATCATATCTTTTTTTACAATCATTAGATGAATGTTCTGATTTCTTTAGTGCTATTACATTAGCAATAGCCTTCAATAAAACTGCTAGAGATATTCTCGAATCTGACATAATGAGCACATGTGAAGCTGTGTAAATATCCTAGCTATATAACTCCTCGTCATTGCCTCGTGAAGGTGAAAGTTTCGATCATCGCGCCACTTTGAATTATAAAAAAAACTTAGTTTCTATTGAATTTGTACACAGTTCATTTGATGATATTTTTCGTAAAAAAAGCGTCAATTTGCTTGAAGTTATTGTTTATTAAATAAACAGTGCCGTTTGATTTCATTTAACGATGTTTATGTTTTTGTTCGCGTGTGGGATCAATGTTTCAGTTAAAACACGATACTGTAACAAACAACAAGTTGAAGTTAAATTTTAACTTTTAACTTTCGATATTCATCGGTAGGGATCGCTAACAAAAACGAAACGTTGTTATCTTTTGCATAAAATATATCTGTGTTTATCCTTCAGATGTGAGGTTAATAGTTTTAATAGTTTAGAACTAATTATTTATCCACTAAAGGCCTAAGGCGTTGCCAACTGTGACACAGTCATTCGATTAACTACCGGCGATATCAACACGTACATGTCATCTGTTCTGTAAATGTTTTGTGTATATAAATAAATCAATAAATAAATGATCAACGAATGAACGACCCAACGAATCAACCAATGAACGAACGAACGAATGCAAGAATTATCGAATGGACGCATAAACGAATGAATGCATGAGCGATGAATGCATGAACGAGTGAATGCATGAACGAATGAATGCATGAACGAATGAATGCATGAACTAATGAATGCATGAACGAATGAATGCTTGGATGAATGAATGCATGAATGAATTAACGAATTAATGAATGAACGCATGAACGAATGAACGAATTACGAATGAACGAATAAGCGAAAAAACGTAAAAACGGAAGAACGAATGAAAGAATAAACGAATGATCGAACGATCGAATGAACAAATAAATAAATAGAGACACAAATAAATAAATATAAATACAAATAATAACGAAAGAGATAAAAAAATAGTTATAAAATAAATTTTTAACGCAGTCCAGTATCATTTCACATAGAGTCAGAACGATTCGATTTCAACAAAAAATGATCGAAGATCACCAAAAGAATATACAAAAATCCTATCACCAGCGGAACTTAATCAAAACTATTAACCCGTGCGTCTCGAAAACCGGATACGTTGAGCAGGGCCCAATTTAAACTAACACGACTTGAGCTACATCTAAAGGTGATACTCAACTACCATTACACCCAAGAGTCTAACGCTTACGTGTAACTTTAGCAATTAATGTTTGAAGCCTGACGTCACTTAGATTTGTTCGTAGCTCTGTGGTTTCTGTATGATGATTGTTACACGTAACAAACGAATGGAAATTAAATGTTTCTACTTGAGTCCGTTTGTAACTTTTACTGGAGCTCGTCTAGATTCAGTCTAGAATCGGTAATGTGCAAACATTACTGTGTACGATTGGAGTTGTAGTGATATTACTGGTTCACGGCGATGAGCTCAAAGTGGTGTAGTGTATATCATCTAGCGCTACCTTGTTGTGGGTGGGTGTAACAATTGCCATCAGGTGAATCTCCCGCTCGTCTTGTTACTTCATTGTATAAAAAAAAACTTATAGTTTCTAGCTTGACAAGAAGGCATTATCGAAAAGTTTCGATGGAAGGTTTCTTTTGACAGAGATCATCTAGGCAAGTACCACCGCAGCTCCTATTTCTGCCGCCAAGAAGTAGTGTGCCAATATAACTATGTTCTTGTTTGAAAGCCTTTGTTGCTTGTGAAATTACTTGGGTAAGAAAGTTCAACATTTGCAAGCAAGCAAACACAGTATAGTGTGTTAATATCCCTTACCATCATGAACATCTTTTTCGTCTCATCGGTTACAAGATAATTCATTGATAGACTTTTTTTTTCGTTGGTAAATTAATGAACTCTCACTGCCTCTGTCCCGTTGTAATCGAATACGTGTTCAAGGACGACCCTCAACCCTAAATCTAAACTTTTTTACATCTTATCATGATGATCACGCAGTGTTACGGGAAATTTGGCGACCCGAATATTGAGTATTTTCTTAAATAAATATCCCCGCCCTTATCTGTATAGGGTCAGATGAGGGTAGCATTCATTACCTGATTGCTAACCTTTTGAATTTGATTCTGTAAACGATTGTGTGTCAGTCGTATCTTATTAAGGGATGGATAATCTTTAAAACCCAGTTTTTATTTAATTATACAATTTACAAAACATACAAAGAAGACGTTTCTTTTTTGATATTTCGTCGAAAAGTAATGAAATGTAATAAAATGGGGCTCGCCGTCGCTCTATCATCGGCGTGTCGTAAAAGGGGTCTAAGGAGGGATTGATTTAGGGAAAAGGCAACAGCTTTCCCATTGATCGTTACCAATATACTCAGTTCGTCATCTCGCATGTCAAACGTGGTGAATACAACAAATACCTTCATTTATTACCTTGTGTTAAACAATGGATATCAATAGGCCGAAACGATAAAAAAAATATTCTTATGAAACAAGTTTTTCATTATTTTATACATTACCGTCAGGTGTTACATCATTTCAACCCTTAAATTGTCTAATCAAATTTAAAAGGAAATTATTTCTATATATATTATTTAATTTCACAAAGTGACGATATGAGGGAATCGTTCATCTGGTACGTGATAGGTCTACTAGGACGTCTACACATAACAATAGCGCTAGTTAGAATGATATATACACCTGGAGACATAAGTATTGTTACCTCAGTAATTTCATTAGCTTCGGCGTCCTTCAAATTCAAATAAATTTTTTTTCTTTTTTTTTTTTTAATACTCATTCCTCTGCGTATGGCGGGTCAGGGCCTTTATTTGCACTTTTAAGCATACATTTCACTTATCATCTCTATATTTCCTTATAACTAATTTTCTCGTTCCTTTCTCTCACACTTCGATCTTTCATACCTTTCTTATCTTTCTTCCTATAAATTCTCCTCCTATTTTCTGTCGCTCTCCATTCCATTTCCTTCTTTCATACCTCTCGCTGAGTGAAGACACCGTCGCCTCGTCATGTCTGGAACAATTCTTCCTGGCTGTAATAAAGCATCCACTTTTCCAATTCTTTTCCCCTTTTTCCTTTTTATTTATTTTACTTATCTTTATATCTTTGGTTTACATTTATTTAATATCTATTCTATTTTACAGTTTTTATTTAATTTTTGATTTTTATTTTTTTATTTCACTTTAATATTTACATTTTGTTCCTATTTATTACAGTTTTTACCACTTTCTCACAATAATTTATAAATATTTGGCGACTTTCGTCCTCACTCATCAGAGAGGCAACCGCTCCTTTGTCTATCTTTTTTCCTACTTGTATTTCCAATTCCGCTCTCTCCCGCCCGAATAAGGGACAGGAAAGCAGGATGTGCACCACGGTCTGGTCCACCTCCGGGTCACAGGGGCACGCGGGACTCTCCTTGAGCTTGAACCTGTACAGGTACTCTGAGAATCCCCCGTGCCCGGTGAACATCTGGACCAGGACCGTGTCGAGCTCGATCCGGCGAAGCACCCGATACGCTGACTTGACGTTCGGGAAGAACATCCTCGTTGTTGAAGCCGTCGTACCTTGCACATACCTCCTGTTCCATTCGTCGAGCGTCTCCAGCCTTAGCTGACGCTTGACGAATGAAACGGGTATCACTTACCTTTAGGTGAACGTGGCTCTCATCTCGTCGATAGTTTACATCAAATGAAAGAAGTACAGCTTGACGGCAAAGATAGGAGCTGCGGTGATACCTACCTAGACGTTCGCCAGGAAGACCTACTAAGATTACTAAATATAGAGGCCTAAAATAAATATATATGGTCAGAAAAATGACTTCAAATCTTTTACTAAATAAGTATAACGTATGGAAGCTCCTGTTATATTAATAATTCCGTATGAATTCCGGCGATCATATAGTAAAGTATGACTCCGATGAAGGTTAGGGAGTGGAGCAAACGACTGCATACATTATCCCCTGAACCCTTTTGGAGATCGTTTGGGTTCGATCCGGAATATAAATTCCGCTAATTGTATTGTTTGTTGAATTATTTGCTATAGTATATACTGAAACGGAGTGCACTGTGTAGTATATAAAGTTTGAGACGCTCATGCGAGTGATACGCGTACTCTTAAAAACGTGGTTTTACTATAACACGATGTTTACACTGCACCGTATTCAAGACTTATTTATTATTACTAATATTATAGCAATGAAATGCTGCGAAGTATTTTTTGTTATCTTCATAGATATAAAGAAAGTAATGAGAATGAAAGGCTAGAGGAAGACCTAAGAAAGTGTGGATGGATTGTGTGAAAGACGACATGTGCAAGAAGAGTGTGAATTCGCATATGCTACCGCACATAGCTGGGAAAAAGGGCAGGAGGAGAGAGAGATATATTGATCAAAAATAGTTTAACACTTTTTACAGTTTCTAATTATTTATCTAATATATCTACTTACCACAGTATATTACAAGCATCTTTGAAAATGCAATAATTAATTGAGAATTGGTTAGTAGTTTTGTCAATTGATGGTAGCCAGCTAGAAGGTTGAAAACTAATCCTATTTTTCAACCTTCTAGCTGGCTACCACCGCATTGTAAATCTGCCAACATAACAGTATTGCCGTTGCCTCTATCATCACATATACATCACCATCCACGGTATTACTGAAATTTACTTAATATTGTGTAAAATCGTAGTGAATACTTATGTTTTTTTCTTATATATCATTCCTGTATTGAACTTTTCGCTGTTGAAGTTGGTGAAAAACTTCCAAAAAGCCGTTCACAATCATCACGAATGAGATAAAATTATAAATCACAGCAGAGCCTGCTCATTAAGTCCATTGGATTGTGCGGAAGCGATATTAATAGTATATTGTTAGTCATTCGTATTTCCATTTACATTATAGGTTAAGACCTAAGGCTAAGACTTAGAATGTTCAAAAAAACGAGTAGAAACTGGAGAGAAACATGTAAATTTAATCATTTTTGTATTCTATCCTCTAGTCATATGACTAGACGATTATTGTCTTAATTTTTGATAGCGACATCTTGTAAAGAGAATATATAAACAAGTAGCTTCGTATATTGATCTCGTTAGAAAACGAGTAAACTGATAGTCAGTTGGTAGAGTTTATATACATTGTTTCTGAGAGGAAGGATTGATAATTCAAAAAGGATAACAGATAAAACAGATCCTTTTTTTTCAGAAATTTCAAATACCGTTATATACTGTAAACATGTTTTTTAAAATAAGTTGTAGATTTTCATCTGCATGTCACAAAGTGTGTGAATGATTAATCGTGTAACTTCGCAACATCCTCAGACACTTTGCATTATGGTGGTGCTCGTGACACCAGGAATTAATTAATCTCCGGGGAATGTTATAATGTAAGAGTTTTAAATAAGGCGAGCTTTATACTCTGATGTTTCTGAAATTCCGCTTTCAAAATATTCATTAATAACATTGTTTGATGGAACCTAAGCCCGTATAGGATAGAAACAAGAATATCTACCAGGATATACCAGTACGTAACAGCAACTAGGAGAGTATTGGTGCCTGGGGTTAGTATCTCGCAGCACACATAAAGTGCACAAACAGAAGGACCTGACGTGACGTAGCATAGAGAAGATGTTACGAAAGACTTTGCTTCGCACTGACTCTTTTTTTTTAATTCGACGGAACGACAAGACGAACAAGATGTTCATCTGAAGGTAAATGATATACCTTCCCAAACTAACTAAACTAAACTAACTAAAACATGTAGCGTTAGTTGGGATGGCGTACACATAAGATGTTATGTCTCGTTACTCCAGTAATTCAATAGCTACAAACAGCTGGAGGCAGATATAGGAGCTGCAGTCGTATTTATATTGAGGATCCCCCGACAACAGAGACCTACCATTAGTAAGTCTTACTTTTCTTTTTTTTTATACTCATTCCCCTGCGTATGGCGGGTCAGAGCCTTTTATGTGCACTTTTAAGCATTACAACATGAATTACTTATCATTCTATCTTAAGTCTAAAATTTATCATTCCCTTTTTTTACTCTCTCTTATCTTTCACTTATTTCATCTTCCTTCCTATATTATCTCCACCTCTTTTCTTTCGCTCTCCATTCCATTTCCTTCTTTCATACCTCTCGCAGAGTGAAGACAGCCGCCTCGTCAAGTCTGGAATAATCTTCTTTTGTTCGCTGAAAAGTAAAGCATCCACTTTTGTTCAGCTCCTTTTTCTTTTCTTCCTTTTTTATTTATTTATCCTATCTCTGTATTTCTTTGGTTTACATTTATATTTTTTCTAATCTATACTATTTTCTCAATTTTTATTTATTTATTTATTTAATAGTAAATCTTGCTTAATTGTAGTTCAGATGGGCACTAGTTCCGTTGGAAATTCATATATATTCTCTCTCTCCACTTTCTCTGTGATGTGATCCTGGCATAACTCTTCCAGGTTCCAGAAGCCTTTTTGGTGGTTTTTAATTTAACGAAGGCGAACATTGATGAATAAAGGGATCGTCGACTTAAAATTTCCTTAAGATGTGCGGGTGAGTAGATAATTATTTTTACAGCGAAAACGGATACTGCTGTAAATAGAAATCATTAGAGTAAATATTTCCATATCAGATTCGTCCTTTCTCCTATTAGTCGGCTACTGATTGTGTATACAGCATCATGTTACACATTCCAATCACGATTTGCGGCCGAAGTCTTCCCGCATAATTCAATTAAATCCGATCCGACGTTGTTGATCATTATCGTGGTATGTTACACATTTAGTTCAACACGAATGTGCAGATCCAAGCTGATAATTTGTGGAATTGCACCGGGTAAAACCTCACGATGATCTTTTACCTCATTATGAACCCTTGCTCATGATGGAATAAGCAACAGCTAGTTCAAAGGAGGAAAGATGCTCTTAGGATTCACTGGAATATACAGCACTAAAATCGTTATAGTGATGCGATAAGAGTTTAGAGAATATGCTTCCCCAGTCTGCTGCAGGGAATCTAGTCTTGGGCTACTTCACTAACCATTCTTCAATGAGAATAATAGAGAAGTCGAAGTAACGCCCTGAAGGTATTCTTCATATCCATTGCCCTCGCAGCAGCGGTAAAGAATTTCAACACCTATCCTCTTCTTCGTTTGGAATTTAACCCTTAGGTTTTAAAGCTATATATGCGTCTGTTAATTAAATGATGTCTATGAACATAACAATAAGTTTATCGCTGGTTTAAAACCGTTACCTACCTAAAATAGCTTAGAGAAAAGACCACAGCGTATAGTGTTTCTTCTCCAGCACCTCATTACAATGGGCTGGCGAATACAATACTTATTGTTATGTATAGAACTCTACTCGTATTTCGAAACACTCGACTTCCTAAGCAAAAATAAACAACGCTCCCTACTGTGTAAGGATGCTCAGCAAATAGGAGGAGGTCAATAAAATTTTGTCAAAATGAAGGATATTGCCTTCAGCTCCCTCTCTGTCTACGAGAGCTGAGTAAACGACTTTACTCTCAACAAGGTATTTCAGTTAATAAGTACACGATTGCTACGCATTCAATTATATCTATTTTCCCTACGATTGATTGTTTTCAGCATCATTAAGACCTACTGTGTGTGAATGAATTTGATAAATATCTTAATATATATTAGTATTTTAATAGATGATGTTTTACCAATATGACTCCATTATTAAGATGCTAACATCTATTACACCATATAAACATTCAAACTTATAAAGTTTACTTTATTCAAAATTTATTATTGAATAGACATTTGACTAAATAATGGGTTGAAACAGTTAATGTTGTCTATGTTAATTATGTTTTTCATTACAATTAACAATTTTCAGTTCTAACAAATACATATAGCGCGGCGGTCCCATGAAGGTTATAAATTATACATAATGTGGACGGAATTAAAATATTTATGAAATACGTCGGAACATCCGCTTGGGGTTGAAAATTTCATGAGTACAGTATAACATCGCAATAAATATTTATTTTTAATGAATTTACAATTATATTGCTTTAATAAGTCACATTTTATTATTGTCAAATAACCATATTTTCATGTTTAGGAGGCAATTTACTTATATACCTTTATATATAAATTTACTTACATATATACATTATATCTCGCTACCTATTTCTGGGGCTAACTAACCTGCGAAGAGCAGATATAACTGTCCTGATTTTAAAGGTTATGTAATAGGGGGACCAGAAAGTAATGTCGTTTCTGCGCATGCCAATACTTGATTGTCATTTGTCAGCTCATTGTTTTGTTCAGAGGCGTACCAAAGACATTGTGAGGTTATAGTGATTTCTTTACTTATAGACAATTGAATTACAATTTTTTTTTTGTAATTTTGGATAAAATGGCCAGCCAAATACCAGAAGAGGTACACATCCGGCATTGCATGCTCTTTGAGTTTCGCAAGGGAAATAACGCAACAGTTGCTACCAAAAACATTTGCGATGTTTATCCAAATGCACTGGACATTCGTAAATGCCAAAGGTGGTTTTCCAAGTTCAAATCGGGTAATTTTGATCTTTCCGACTCGTATCGATCAGGAAGACCATCAGCGTTAGACAACGACGTGTTAAGGGCGGAAGTGGAAGCAAATCCGTGTCAGACGATCGAGGAATTGTCAAACAGTCTCAACAAACCTTGGTCGACCATCCAAGAACATTTGAAGCAGATTGGAAAAGTAAGCAGAGCAGGTGTTTGGGTCCCGCATAATCTGTCCGAACAGAATAAGGCTAACCGATCAATCACATGCAACTTATTGCTTCAACGACACAACACAGAAGCGTTTTTTGATCGCTTGATCACAGGAGATGAGAAATGGGTCCTGTATGATAACCCAAAACGCAAAAGGCAGTGGCTCTCTCCAAATGAAATCCCTCGGAGTACTGCTAAGCCAGGTTTACACCCCAAAAAAGCGCTTTTGTGTGTTTGGTGGAGTATTCGCGGCATTGTTCATTTTGAATTACTGAAACCTGGAGAAACTGTTACTGCAGACCTCTACAGCGAACAATTGCAGCGAGTCAATCAATCTTTAATTGAAAAGTGGCCAGCGATTGTCAACCGAAAAGGCGTCATTCTCCAACATGACAATGCAAGACCGCACTGCGCAAGGCGAACTCTAGAAAAAATTAATGAATTGGGGTGGGAGGTGCTGCCTCATCCACCATATTCGCCCGATGTTGCACCATCGGATTTCCACTTATTCCGAGCGCTGCAACACTTTTTAAGTGGCAAAACATTTGCAAATTTGGATGATATCCAAAATGCCATCTCTAGATATTTTGCCGAAAAACCAATTAATTTTTATCGATCAGGGATTGAAAATTTACTCACTAGATGGCAAAAGGTTATTGACAATGATGGGGAATACATCATTGATTAAAAATAAAGACTCGTTAAAAATGTATGTGTTTGTATTTAGCGTAAGAAAACGACATTACTTTCCGGTCCACCTAATAGTTACATTATTTATTCAAACGATAAGGAAAATACTGATCGTGTATACACTCTAATTAGTACTGTATTGTTTATTGATTAGTAGCCGGTCATTATTGTTGGAGATCGTTTTGGTACCACTGCGGTGCGTATTTCCGGAACCAAACAATTAATATACAAACATTGCTGTATTTTAAAGGATGCTGTAGCTTTTAGCGTTTTAGTCTCAAAAGGACGACCTCAATTCGGTGTAGTGTATACCATCCTAGCACATGCTCTCGATCACCTCGTTGAACATTTAAAAAAATTGTTATTCTCCAAACTTCTTGCCATCTGATGATCGCTTTACTAGTCTCGTATTTATATAAAAAAGAAATACCTTAGAGTATATTATACTTGTATTTATTACTGCAGAAATATACACTACAGTCAGTCTACTAGTAAATTATCTTTCTTGTGACGAATTCGTGTTAAGGAAAGAACTCGTACATACAATACTAACACTCGTACAATCGGTTCGATATCACGACGAATGTTTCAATTAAATGATGATTAATTACCTTGATTCAGCGGAGTGATTGATGAGAATGATTTATGAAGGTTGCAACCATTACGGTAATTTGGGTACCCGATTCCACTATCAGAGCGTGGTTAATGTTTTTCCACGTCAGATACATTCACGACAATATTTAAGATTAAGGGAACTTTGTCGTGGACTTTATTATGCCGAACCAACTTTAACAATGAGATTACTAATGAATTAAAACTACAATTATCATTTAATATCCTCTAAGAAATTATTATTGTACTATCTTGTTTTTTAAAGTTAATAGTCTATTGTACTTAGCGTAAGTATTAACAAGAGATATGAACTGTTGTATAAGAGGGTCCCGTTCAACAACTCAAGGAACCCACGTTAACCTCACCTGCTCGTGGGGCAGCCTGGTACTCAACAAACAAGTCTCAAGCTCCCACCGACACGCCTCGGGCCAGAGAGAGTGTGGTGGGAAATAGCCCAAATCCCCTATATGAACTACTCCAGCGGTGTACGTCTATCTGCTGATGATGATGATAAACTGTTGTATAAATTTCAAAGCAACACTAACTACTCAACGAATTGTGCTCTCGTCGACAGTCAGCTAAAGAATGACTGGTTTCTAAAAAAGATTGCAAAAAATACTGTTACATTACAGTGCTGCCAACTACATAATGTACTAGCCAGTTTAGTAGTAGAGCTACTTTAGTAAGTAATTACAGATAACTAATTAAACACTAAGCTTTATGTGACCTACAAGTAGTAGCTGGTCCCCGCCCGCTTTGCTGGCTATAACACCCTCGCTACACCATTTGGGGAAGGAATTTTGTAAAATCCATGACTGACCGACCTATACTCGGTAAAAAGAATATTTCTACCAAATTTCAAGTGTGTAGGTCTTAATGTTCCAGAGATATCGTCATGAGCCTCTACATAGGAGGCAATCTCTTATAATAATATATATATCTAGGTATCCATATAATCCAATCAACAGTTAACTGATTTATTATTTTATAGTAAACAGAATGGTCTTTTCTTATCATTCCTATGATGTATGGTTTTCTATTTCCTTTTCCTTCATTTTTTCTATTTAGATCGCACCTTATTTTTACTTCAGATACAATAGTTTAAGTTATGATCATTGAACAGCAGTGTTGATGGAATGGTTAAAAAGTTTTAGGTTATATCGCGCAACTGTTGTCAATAAACGTAAATATTTAATAGACTAATTAAAATTAATGTATTAAAATTAACACCTTACCATTGAGTAGATAGTGAAGCAGTAATTATCAGAAAGCAGGTTATTAATGCCATCACGAACGTTTCCTCGTCTGTCCAAGTTTGCGGGGAACTTGAGCATCGGTTGCTCATAATTGAATAACTTTGTAAGATAGTATTGGACAAACTTCAAAGCTAGTATCGGATAGAGACGTTTACACTGATACATTTACTGTTATGATTTAGTATAATGAATGTATCTTTATTAACTAATTTCATTGTAGCAGGTTATTGTGAAATGTACACTATATTATATAATTATGTTTTCGATACACAAAAAAGACTAATCCATTACGATTGTAGTCAGATCGTCTCGGAGGTGGACCCGTTGAAGACTGTCGTAATTAATAAACTATGGTACAAAACTTATGTCAAAAGAAATTTGATGAGCTGTACATACACAGATACAAAATATCTTTTCAAATAAGATGATTGTATCTGCTTTATAAACAACTGAAAAAAAAAATGTTATAATTAACTTTTATGTTTGTTCTTTCTGTAAGTTAAACTTGAGTGTTGAAAATGAGGATGAAATCATGAGGATAATAACAATGGTGAAGTGGAGAAAGGTGGTCTCTGCCTACCCCACTGGGAACGAGGCGTGATATATATGTATGTATGTGAAGCATTGATAGTTCAATTAGTTTGTGCGGTAGAATTACCTGTTATTTGTCGAGTAAAGGCATAAATTCAATCCCTACTGCATATGAGCGTCTGATGAAGTCTTCAAGTTATAATAAGAGCAAATATATCGAACAGGCTCTCATACGTTGAATATTGTTAAAGCAGTTTTAAAATATGTTTATTCACCGTTTTGAAATTGCAATTTCTATTTTACTTAACTTTTTTCACTACATTTGTGTAGATTTATATTTCTCCATGCGTTATCCTACTGGATGTTAGCGAAACACGTACACTAACAGAGTATAAATCTTTGGAATCTATTCGAACGTATATTATCTTCGGTCGTGACGGCTCGGCTGAGTATAACCTTTGTTTTAATAGAGATTTATCGGTACACAAAAAAAGCTATAGAGTACGAAGTATAAAATATAATAGAATATAAAAGCAATGTTACAACAAAAACGTAAGATTTCATAGTGTAGCTGCTACAAGTTTTAATGTATATTGTCTTTTTATACGTTTTTCATCAGCTTGTAATACTTAATGTTAAAAAAGTATAAGTATCTAAATTTATCTTAATTTAAACATGTCATTGGTCCCGTCTTTTTATGCTATAAAGTAAACTTGATTTATAAAAGTATTTGCTCAGTATCAGTGGCTTTATGCACCGACTGGAAATGTTCAGAGAATTTCCCCAACGTACACATATCAACCTTCTCGCATTACTACAGAGCAGAGCTACTACTGAACTAGAGAAAATAAATCAGCGAGGTTTATTTTTGAATATTTCAACGGTATACAGTACATAAACAAAACTTTATATTACACTTTCATCATCAGCTGATAGACGTCCATATCGATCGGTCCTGCGCTGTCTGCATCCAGTAACCTACAATAAGCATGGCCTCCAGTACCGTCGGGCACAAGGGGCCGTAGATTGTATAGGGTTCATATGGGGAGGATTTGAGCCATTTCTCACCACGCTGGCTCAAGAGTTGGTGGGAACTAGAGCCTCGTTTGTTGATTGTCAGGGTGAGCAGGTGAGGTTGACTTGAGTCCCGTGAGTTGATTTAAGGGACCCCTTACATCTCCCAATAACACGACACCTTTAAGAGGTGTCAATATGAATACTTCACACTTACTAATGGATAATCTTTATACGGATGAAATGTTTTATTCATCAATAGTTATAGTTAAAGCTATGACTACTTTTATCGTTTAGTATAATATTATAGGTTAATATGATGAACTAAAATAAGGTGCTAAAAATGATCTACTTTGTAATTCCATATTATATAAAAATACAGTGCTTACACTACTATATGGTTGTATATTTGTGGTATAACCAAGCTTAATCTTACATCAGATTATTGTCTTAATATCAAAGGTGATTAAGCCAACGGTTGCATTTAATACGCGATCTATTTGTTGATAATTGGATCACGTGTACACGGTTCAATCATAATCAAATATTGGTAGTTGACGTCTGGTACTTGTTTAACCAAGACACTGAATAATATTCCTTGTATATCATCGATTAAATATACTACTAGAGAATTCACTATTGATGTTTTCGACAAGTTAAGCATGATGTTGTTATGAAGAAAGAGGCGTCACTGTAGAAGCTAACCAAAGGATTCGGTAAGGGAGATCTATGAACAGACGAGTCTTATTACAAAGTCTTTGAAATTTTCTATTTTACTATGAATATTTTTACCTTTGTTTTTAAACTTAATGCGGGCTGAAAAAGACTGTAACATATTCATAACAGAAATCTTTTTAAAGGGATATCTTTAAATTTCCGTTAAGCTGGAGAAATCTTCACATCAATTTCATGTAAGAAAGATAAATCGGTTTCGTTCCCAAGCGTATTCGGATTTTCTTCCGCTTGCATACTTTATCTAATAGTGAAAGAAGTGTGCAGGTAATTTTTTTTATAATTTTTCATCATCATCATCATCAACCGGTAGACGTCCACTGCTGGACATAGGCTTTTACCAAAGATTCCCACAACGGGTAGGGATTCGTATGGAGGATTTGGGCTATTTCCCATCAAGTTGGCCCGATGTGAATTGGTGGCAGCCAGAGCCTCGTCTGTTCATTAGCAGGGTGCACCACGAGCAGGTAAGGATGACTAGGATTCCGTGAGTTGTTGTGCGGGAACCTTTACACCCCATTATAATGTTTAGTTTTAAAAATCATATTGTGCCCTTGGTCAGTATTATCAAAAAAGCCAACAGTTAAGAATTGCTAAAGGAAGGATTGGAACTAAAATTTATTCAAGTTTGATTTTTAATATGAAGAGGAAGTTTAAAAAACATTGCAAAGTGAAATGAATACAATTATATTTGTTCTAAAATAGTCATTTCTTTGATTGTTCTTGAAAAATTAAATGCTCGTTGTGTGAGAAATAGTGAAATTGCATTTCTCTGAAGAGTTTAAACGCGCCGCTACAGACTTCAAACAATTTTAATTACGTAGAATACTTTTTAATGCAAAATTCTTTTTGTATAGTTTCAGATTTATAAAAGTCCAATTAACTGTTTTCATTAGTCACACATATATATATTTAAATATATATATATTAACTAGTGAACGTATCGACATATGAACAATACTCTCCGACGCAGAATAATTTGTAGATGGTTCGTCATCATCATCAGCCGATAGACTTCCACTGCTGGACATAGACATATGTAGATGGTTACGGGCTATTTATTTTTGAAATTTCATAGATCTTCCATCATTTTATTCTAATGAAATTTTATTGACATTCTCATAATATCAGGTCGCACCAGGGTGTTCGTTGATCCGAGCATCAGCAGTTTTTGATTTTGTTTCATTGTTAGTTTTTTTTTATTAATGTATTGCTTGTGAAAGTATCGTATCATTTAGTTTATTTAGTCTGAACTATCGATATCGATACTATATTTTTTTTAATCAGGATCGATTTTTTTTCAGTCCCATCATCAAAGTTGTCATTAATACTATCGTCTGTGTTCGTTTTTGGAAGCGGTCTCTTTACACCCGGTATATTTAGATTTTGGCTTTCGATGAGATTTTTTCGAAATCACTTAGTTATACTATCTCTATTAAGATAGATGAATGAAAATTATTCATTTAGTATATATTCTTTACCTAGAGAATTTACTGGAGTAACATCTAAATTGTCAAGGCAATGATCGCAATGTGGTGCAGTGTATATCATCTTAAATAGGGCTATGTTGCTATAGGCAGGCACTTACCATCAGGTGAACGTCTTGCCCGTGTCGTCGCTACGTAGTATAAAATTATTACTGTTATACTATCATTTTGATCTAGGTTAGGACGAGGTTCCCTCGAGTAAATGCGATAATCTGACGATATTGATCAATTTACATTTTGTGACGACATTTCGCCTTCACGTTTTCGATTAGTCGGTTACGAAATCATGATAAGATAATATAATTTAATACTTTAAATCTCGTTTAACTGCTAAATTATCAATTTCTCATATTCGCAAAATTCATTATTGGACTTTATATATAATATTTATTCAGTATGAAATATCATCTACTAATATTCATAGGAAATTTGGAGTAGAAATGCCTCGAAAATCTAATGAAAATGTTAATACATTTCGTGGTATTATTAAACGAATATTAGTCAATTATTAATTGATTTAGTCTGAATTATTAAATTAAGAATAATAATAAAGTAACATAGATAAAATATTAATAAGAATCAATGCAGACAAAATAGTATTCGATGAAAACGAAATGATAGTTGAAGCGGTGTGAAATACCTGATTCCTTATACATAAATATGTCTTACCTATCGAATCATAGTTATCAATAATTATATTAATTAATAACCTTAATGTTCCCACTGCTGGGACTGAGAACATTATCTCAAAATCTATGTCTTCTATCAATGACGACGACAAAGAGCGAGTCTCCGAGTTTACTATACAACTATACAAATATGACAAGGAAACAAGTTTTATTTAACTTTTACTAATACTTCATTCTAGAATTTTTGATATAATTTGTTTATAAGCTACATCTTTAATCAATTAAAAAGATTTTATTGTTTACATATCTTAATTACTATTACTGGTGGTAGGTCTCTATTGCCAGAGACCGTCTAGGTAGGTATCACTGCAGAGTCTTCTCCTTCCGCCAAACATTCTTGAGTTCCAGTTTGAAAGGGGTTGTACCTAATAAAATTACTGGAATAACCAGACTCCATATCTTATTTTTAGGCGTCGAGCACAATGTGGTGCTGTATATGGTATTTTTACTCAGGCCACGTTGTTATGGGCAAGTGTATTACTTACCATCATTTAAGCGATAAAGGGCGTTATTGGAATTTTAAAGCTTATATTGAGATTTGTGAGAAATTATCTTCCTTTTTTTGTCTAAAAATTGAAATAAAATACCTTTATAATTTCTTTATTCAAACAGCTACGAGACGAGCGAAGTGTTCATCTGATGGTGGTTATACCCCTACCCATAACAACGTGGCGATAGTTGGGATGATGTACAACACATTGTACTCGTTGCCTTAAGACGTAAGATAATATGTCTTATCACCCCAGTAATTTCACTAGCTACAGAGCAATTCAAACTGGAACACAGTAATATTTGCACAGTACTGTTTATCGGTTGCTATAGGTGCTAGACGCCTACTTAGATGGTCTCTGGTAACAGAAATCTACCAGTAAATAATAGTACCAGTAGTAATAGTAGTACCGGTAGACGTAGCGTTGGGAGGCCTCCCTCAAGGTGGACCGGCGATTTGGTGAAAATTGCGGCAACCCTCTGGATGCGAAGAACGCGGGACCGATCGATATGAAGATTTTTGGGAAAGGCCTGTCTAGCAGTGGCTGATGAAGATGATGAAATTGTAGTAATTATTGAAAAGGTTTATCTAAGATTTACATAGCCTGAAAATATTGACATTTTTTATTTTCTTGATGTACTAACGAATCTCAGTATTAACGTGAACGTTTGATAAGCAAATTGAAGTAAACCGGCGATGATAAAAAGAGACGTTTCCATTTCACGGTGAAACGAACCGGATTTAAATGAATATTTGATGTGTTTTATTTAAGACTATCGCTGTATTCACGATTCAAATATATTCGCTAGTCGGGAACCGACTGGCCTTGCCGAAGGAATTTGAATATAGGAGACGTAGTAAACTTGAAAGCAGTCGATAGAGATAAATATATTTATATAAAGCATTGGGCCTGAGTAGTGGGAAATGGCCCAAATTCCCGCAGCCGCTGGAGGAGGGCTTCGCAGGACCGATTGATATGAAAATCTTTGGGGGAAGCCTATGTCTAGCTGTGGACGTTTATCAGCTGATGATGAAGGCATTGCTAATGTTATTTATAATACGTAATATGTTTATGATAAATTTCAAGAGTTTTAAACTGAACTACGATTAAATATCAATTTTAATGACAATGACGTCGAAGATGAAGAGTGCTCGTTCAGAACATTTTGTCCTTTTTTTTTTTTTTTTTTTTATATAGTCACGCCTTTTTCCCAGTAGGGGTAGGCAGAGGTGAATAAACACCCACATTTCGCCAGATGTGGTCAGATTAGGTCCAGTGTAACAGGGGGCGAGCCTGTTGCCACTTTATTGGGACCACCACACACACACACACAAAGATGATATCAGTGTGCGGGTTTCCTCACGATGTTTTCCTTCACCGTTTTTGTATCTCGCTGTTGTAACTAAAGTTCACAAATGTACATAACTTAAATATTAAGTCATCGGTACATGCCGAGGTTTGAACCCGCGACCTTCGGAATGAAAGCCGCACGCTCTAACCATTAGGCCAGCGAGCTACTTTGCTACTTTGCTACTTTGGCCAGCGGACTACATTTTGTCCTTCCTGTGTTAATAGCAGGAATACAGTTACGGCGGTAAAAGATCGTGGACAGCCAGACAGTTTCTAGGAAATCCTACCACAATCATCACTACAAGCGGCTTCCGTGTTCGAAATAGGAAGAACTGATGAAAAAGGCAATAAAGGCAGTTATAATTTGCGAAACGGAAGCAATCAGTCAGTCGGCAGTTCAACCGTTTTTTTTATCATAGTTAAGAAAACTCTATCAGATGCAAAAATTTATAATTTCGGGTATTTTTTCCTACTGCAGAAAATGATTTGTTCTATTATGTGAATGAAGTGATAAATTTATATGGAGCTGATGATATTACTTGAAAAGTTCGAAGTAAGGTTATTTTAAACTTCACTTATTTTGTGCGATTTTGAAGTAAAACTCCAACGACCATGTGAATTGCATTTTATCAAACTAGAAAGAAACGATGAATAATTTTGTAGGGTCTTAGGCTGTGAGAGAATGAGATAAAATGCATTTGTTCCCTCCTCAAGAAGAGAGGAAGAGTCATTACTCTTCCTACATATGATTCCGGATGTTGCAAATATATACAAAAAAACATATTTTTATATTGCATCTAACAGTTTCTTCCTTTACTAAAATGTCCGTTAAGTTCTTTAATTTCTCTTTTTCTCTGTCGTTCTATCTTACTGCTGTCAATAAAAACTTGTTCGATCCTTTGTCTTCACTAAAAGAGACTTCCTGTTTGCAACCTCTATAGTGTATTCTTTTTATAATCTCACAAATTAAGCAGTAGCTTACTTCTTGAGACAACTCTCTTTCATTTTATTTTTAGGTTAAATCTCTTTTGATGTATATACGTATTAAACTGTAAGTACGTGGAATTTTCTCTATTTTTGGCATCTTGTCTTGAATATCATATTTTGGGCCGGATTCAACATCCTCTGAGAATAGATTTTGTTTGGACGGTTAATTAAATTTACAGGACTAAAGACGGTTTGGTAAGAATGTAACAGTAAACCAGATTGGACGATAATTAATAACACAAGGTCAGGCTTGATTAGATTATGCGGCAAGCTTGCGGTCCCCTGGAATTTCTAATGTTAGCTAAGTAAATACGTTGCAGTACTTGTGGTTGTGATACACGAGAGCGGTCAACATATGTTTGTCATAAATGGCAAAAATACGTGGTAAGAATATTTTTTTCCATTTTAAGAGTCAGTAATTTTTCTTACTATAGTATTGCGATTTTTACTATATGATGATACGGTTTTTCACTGTCAACTAAGCGGGTCCAAAAAAACTCAACGACCAATCAAACAACACAATATGCGATGTTGAAATTGAACCTCCGTGCTATAAAACAAAATTTTAGCTACTGTGACACAGGGAAACTAAATATTTCCAATGAAAGTTTAATTAAGTAAAACCGTATAAAAGAAAGAGGAAATAAAAAAAAGAAACAGATAGTTTTTTTGTCCAATCTCTAAGTAAAAATTGCATATAATAGTTGTACAAACATCGACTACGATAATTACAATCATTGAGTACCCAATACTCGTTGAATTTTTACAAAATGGCCGTGCCTTTGCGTGTTTTTACACACGCACACGTACACTCACACGTGTACGTGTGCGTGTGTAAAAACACGACGCAATGTTAATTACCGCTCGGGTTTAACCCATAGATAAAAACGTATTAAAAACAAATCAATACGAAACAACACGACATTCGTGTAATTGTTTTATGTATGTTTGTCCTTCAAACATACATCATAAATACAAATTTTTCGAGATGTTATATTTTTCATGTAATTAGAGAACTATAAAGTTTTTTGTATCGATGATGATGATAATACGAAAACAGGAGCAGACAGTTTATGTGGTGATAAATCATTGCCCAGAGTTATTAGCTACAGCACCCTTCAAATACTAAACAAAACAATATCCAACAGATTACATCTAACAGTTTAATTTAACCTTTTAAGGAATAATTTTCTAGAGAAAAATAATGTGACGAAATGCCAGATTAATTAGATTGAAACAGATAATAAGTGATTACAAACGATTAAATAAAAAAAAACAGATTTATGAATACATGACTACATTATCTATATCATTAATAAAGATTAATTTGATAATGAATGTTAAAAAAATATACACGCGGTTTTCTTTGCTGGAGGTCGTGTAAAGTAGTAAGATATACTACATTCAGTTATGAAGGCCGATGTAGCTAGTCTACTCTGCAAGGTATACCTGTATCAATTTCAAGCATCGACTATTGTTACTTTCAATGCAAATTTTCGATATTCATTACCATTATAAAGTTTACATCTTGAGGTTTTAGATTGTTGAGAAAGTAAGAATAGGGTTTAACACTAGGCCATCATCATAAATTAGCCTTTTCTTTTCCATTACTTACAGTGAAGAGGAGAGAGGGTTAATTTGTAAAAGTGTTTTATTATTATAGGACTCTTATCATAACATTTGTCCAAGAGTTCACAAAATGAGTTTATTTTTATTTAAACAATCGCCAATAATATCAATCGTTTGATATCAATTAAGTACTTTTGAAAGCATAATTTCTATTAATTATTGGAACAAAATCTTGAGTGGAATGCTTTTGAGGATTACAGAAAAGAAAGAAGAGGGATTCGCATATACTAAAACACCCTCGGTGGTGCCGGTGTATCGCGAGGGTCCCTAGGGTTTCTTACTCAACAAATAATAAATCTAGTGCCTAATAAGAATGCTCATCAATCGTTTTTCACTTAACAATTAACTAGAAATTTCGTCATGACCCCGCCAACAACGTTCTTTATCTTTAGATCTCAAGGCCTCCAACAGACACGCGATAGTTAGATGTTCAAGTTTTCAACACCAAAAAGCATTAATATAAAAACTTTTTTCGAAGGCTTTATCCATCTTTATGCAAACTTTATTACAGTCTTGTTTATATAACACATAGATATCATCATTAGTTCACGGCAGTTCATTACTAGACATAGACTGTTATCAACGATCGCCATTTGGGTCGATCTTAGGCTATATGCAGATCGTTCTATCTGATCAGAGCTCATTCGCCTGGTCCTCACTATAAGACGTATCTACCGTACCGGTGGTAACTAAAAAGCAAGGTAGATGACCTTGGTCCTCTGACGGATAACTTCATTTCGAATCTTATCCACTTATTTGGATTACGCGTGGTTATTAATAAAATGTAAAGACAACAAAGGGTACAAGATAAGCTTTCTCCTTCGCTGATATCTTTGCCTCTTCTATATTGACGAACTAGAACATAGCAATGCCGTAAAACCATAAATTGACAATATTGAGGTGGAAGTCAGAGAAGTTTTAATAAACCCGTCCTGTTTAGTATTATGATTAAAGAGGCTCGTAAAATCGAAACGAAGAGAAACCAATACAAAAGCATTTTTTTCCAATAAGTATAGTTCCATTAATAAATATAGCAAATGAATTGACAGAAGCTATGATACAAAATAAAGATAGATTTAGAAGAATGGTCACGAGAGCCGACCCAGAGTTAAGATGGGACATGATCTATGAGGAAGAAGAAGTTCCATTATATTTTGGACTCATTCTAATTTATCTTAAATGTAGATACTTTTGTTTTATTCGCGTAAGATATTCCAGGGATTAGGACCCTTGTCACAGAAACATTGATCACGTTTAATCATAATTTTAGACAATGCTGGCTCGTTCCTCCTCTTTTATAATTACTAGATTTCATTACTTATTCAGATAGCAGGGTCGGAGCTAGTTATAATTCGCTTCCTATAAAAGTTTGGATTAAACAGGTTATGAATTCAAATAGACTTCTAAATTTATACGACGATATGCTTTCATAATCAGAATTTTCTTTATTAAGGCAAAAATGAGGTTAGTATGATCTTTTGGAGATTATTTCATTTGATTGGGCATATACGGCCATGTGATATATTTTTTGATTATTGACTCAAAGATTGTTTAGTCAAGGACGTTTAAAATTAGTTTATCTATAAATCGAAAAGTATATAATATTGATTTTCTTAAAAACGGCTGTGTATTCCGTTACTAGTTTTCGGCAATTTTTTTTAGTTTTTTTCTACAAAAGCGGCAGTGACGATATAACTTTAATTAGACAGTCTCCGTACGAGATTCGGTTTTACATTTAAACCCCAAAACTAATAACGGGCTTTATGCAAGGGCCGACTCGGGGGAAATTATGAAATACACGCAGACTGCTACAGTTTCCTTCACATGAATCAGACCTTATTTAAATATATAAATTAGTTCACCTTAGTAACTCCTATCGCTTATACTTAGTTATGATGAACTAGTTGAACTTGGCAAAATTCGTACTGTCAAAGTTTCATGCGATAAATATGAAAACATCTTTAGTCTTTGTTACACAGAATGTTCAAATTGACGAGAAACAATACCTACCACAATATGGTGCAGTGTTTATTATCGCCAAACTGTTTTGGGTGAGTTGGGCCTATTTCCAGCAGTGGACCCGTATCGGCTGATGATGAGTTACTTACCATGAAGTGAACTCCTTGTTGGTTCCTCCGTTTCGTGAAAAAGAAATATGATTTTTACAACAGTATATTAAACTTTTTATCTAGTTTCGTAAGTCTCTCGACGATAACGTTATCATATTTTTAGGCCCTACTAACAATGAGACTATGGTAAGAAGCTGCAACGTGGTTTGAAAGGGGTCTTTTGTTATATTTTAAATTTTATTAAAAAAGTTTTAAACTGGCAAACAGAAAAAACAGGCAAAGCATAATAAGCTACAGAGAGAAAGAGAAAATGGTTTGAAAATAATTTTACAATATGATTTCCCGTTTTTTTTTTTTTAAAGCAGAATACGTTTTCACATTTGACAAGTCGAAAAGCTTCATTTCTACTATGTCAATATTACTTAAAATCAATACTTAGTGAAATACTTAAATGTTACTCAACTCATCTTTCGACCATTACGCGATGCCGCCGTAAGTACCTGAACGTAATACCAAATGAATGAGCTTTATTTATACACATCTTCGTATTTTAAACCGCTTGAAACGTAAAAGCGCTTTACTTAATGGAGCATATATTTCAGTTTCAGAATTCTCGCTTTTAAAATGTTCGCCTTTGTAGGAAAATATATAGATGTAATATGTAAATGATTATACACCATAAGGCCTACTTATATTTCTAGTTGATGTAAAATATTATTTTATGAATATTTGGCAGATACCTCCGCTGATGTCGGGCTAGAAAGAATAGAGCTAAGTTAAGCCCTGCGTGTAAATGGAGACTAAAAGATTTTTAGGATTCAAGGGCGTATTATAGTAGGCCCTTATCGCTTGACAAGCGAAACCGAGGTAGACGACAAATGGGAATTGGTTTCGTATTGCAGGGTGTTGAAAAGGGTTTAACCCACACTATGGATCTGCTTAGCTAAAGTGTGGAGGAGTATCGGTGATTCCGTTGATGATTCAAAGGCCCTTTCTGACGCACTGAAGTACACAATGTGGGTGAAAAACGCCATTTAATTCTGACTTTTTCCTAGAAGCTTGCTTCTGTTTCATATTTATTGGAGATTTCCACCTTGACATCTAAATAGTATCTTATCTCCATTAAGCTGAAGTGTTTGGTGATAGGAAACAACGTGATGAATCCAAAGTGTCCAAAAGGCAGTACTTTTAAAAATTTGAAGCACTTGTATATTTGCTTTGGTAAGCTTGGTGGATCACAGTTTTACCTATCTCCTTGGAATAGAAGGTCCTGAGTGATTATCATATTATACCAACGTCTGTGACTGGCATATAAATAGACACTTTTCTGGAGGACGTTTTGGACAATTTCTCAAACTTTACTATTGGGAACTGTATCTATTGATTGATCTCCAAAATTCTTGATGTTATCTCGACTACTGAATCTTGCTGAAAAGATATTTATTTACACATTTATTAATTGTAAATTTAGGTAGTCTAATTTTTAATTTGTCCTAAGTGCTATTTATTAGTTCCTGTTCTTTCGCTTATCGACGTATATATTTTGAACTCATTCCTTCAAGTTCATAACGTTTGCCATTAATAATTTTTATTGCCTCCATAAACAAAGTTGTAGCTATTAAACCGATGAAAATATTTTACGTATATTACATCTTTACGACCTAGACTGAGTAGTGCTTTGTATCTTACCATATATTTTTGCTGTTAGAAGTAAGATATATTCTTCTGTGGTAAAAGCTAGAGTATTCGTGAGATCTCCATTCGGACAAAACTGTAAACAGTCCTTTTCGGGGAGTGCTTTGTTTCGTCCACAGAAACCAGTTACCTTATAATATGGAGCTAGGGGGTTAGTTTCGGGACCACTTGTAATGGAGTCTGGTTAGTAGGATGATGTCTTGATACCCGCCTTGATACCTGATTAGCTATCATCCTTATATTACAAATCTGTAACATAGCAGCAATGCTGCGTTTTGACTGTATACATGGGAGCTCGAGTACTTTGGGTTTACATTCTTTAACATCTTTGGTCCCGTAATCATTTGACTTCAAGTGAAATTGAAGACAAGTCAGTCATCGTTGGTACTACCTATATGGATTTTATTAGTGGTTGGTATTTTGCCGGAAACTATTTAAGTAGCTACCACCGCAGCTCCTATTTCTGCCGCCAAACAGTAGTATGCAAACATTACTGAAATTTGAAAGTCGTTGTAATTAGTGAAGTTACTGCGGCTTAACATTTCATATTTCTAGGCGACGATATCTTTACAAGTTAAAAGAGCACTATTAATAATTATCTAATATAATGCTGTTAACGTATTGGAAATCTCATTAAACGTAGGAAAAAATATTCATTACGTTTTTGCTCACGGTCGCCATATTCAATTGAAAGGTGGAAACCTTTAATAAGATTAAATTTCCCTTCATCGCATTTACGTTGAACGAATCTCAACTCGGGAGGTCCACATTTAGATGAATATAAAACTCACTTCCGTATATAATTGGATTTTTACCATGGGAATTGGTTTATGCGAATAACGATACCGTTATTGGTGACGTACTGCACGTATTTCATTAAGTATGCCTTTTTTTATTTACCTCACGAAAGTAAAATTGTTTACTACAATAACGAGGTAAATGTTATTGTTAAAACTGTTGGAAGTGAATCTTGCATTTGTGATGCAAATTACATTTAAAGATTTTCAGCTGATGGTAAGTGATATGCCCATCTATAACAACCTGACGCTAGTTAGAATTATATACACAACACCACATTACACCCGTCGCTTTGAAACATACGATGGCAAGTCTGGTTAACCGAATAATTTCACTAGCTGCAGCGCCTTTCAAACAGGAATATTTGCACACTTATCAAGATAAGATAATACATATAAGTGTATATTTTCGTATATACATATAGGCAAAGATAATTTAAAAAATAATACAGATACCCAAGAAACATGAATTATTTATTTTATAAGGTATTCAATCGTTTTATTACAATGGAAGTAGTGTGGCAACACTAATGAATATTTCGTTTGTAATGAATTCTACTTTAAATTCAGTTATCGGTGGAGGCCAAAATGAAATTTCGCCGTATCGGCTACTTTTAAATCGAGAGCGGTTAAAGGCAAATCCGTTCAAGCGAAATTCATCGAAATCTCAATGGGGCGTACATTTGAATAAGTCTTTCGAGTGAGGCATTTTCTTTCAAAAATTATGATCACGTTTAATCCTATTTAAAAAGTTTTCTTTGTTATGAAAAGCCTCATATTTAAAGCGTTAAAGAAACAAGTTTTTGTGTGTTTAAACTTCTTGTAAACAAAGATTTGTTAATGAAAAAAACTAAAATTGGTCGTACTTATCTATGCACACGAATATTTGCTTTTGGTAAGCTTGGTGATGGCAATTAAATATGATACATATTGTATTTTATTATCTATAATGACCTCATTCGATATTACATGATGTTAAGGATCCAGAATATTCTACTACTTATATATATAAGTAGATCTATATATATAGATCAATCTTAAGCGATATGTTATTACAGTAGCCTGACGATATGAATATGGTATTTAATCTGGAAATCTCGAAGAAACTTTTTCACTATCCAAATTCTGCCTCGTGTGTCTCCAAAGCCGAAGAACGCGGTTAAAACACAAATTTTTCATATTCATACATCTGAAATATGTGAGAAGAATATATAAAAATTTTAGGCTTTTTATATACATGGGTAACAATTTTACAATTCTCTTTCATTCCTTCTTTGTTGCTTTAAATCTTTGTACTTCCTAATCTTTTTCTCTTTGGTAGTTTCATCATCTGAAACGATCGACAGCAATAGACTACATTAATCTTTAGTTAAGCTGAAGATATTATAGATACCTTTAATAAATGTTAAAATTTAATAAAACAAGACAAATTACAGAGTCATCATCATCATCATTATTATCAGCCTTTGTTTATCCACTACTGGATACCCTGCCTTCCCCAATGTCTTCCACCAAATGCGATACTTAACTTTTCGCATCCACCTTCTTCCGACCGCTCAGATCATCATCTGGAGGGTCGGTCTATCTGGAGGGATGGTATCCTACACTTCTGCAACCCGTATGTGGCCACGATGCCAAGACTTTCCTCCTCCATCGGCCGTCACTGACACGACAGACATGTCCGGCCCACTGTCACTTTAGCTTTCAGATTTTGAGAGCTGCGTCGACGACTTTAGTTCTCCGTCGAATTTCTTTGTTCTGGATTTTGTCCCTTAGATAAATAAACATAGCTCTATCTGTAGCTCGCTGTGTAAATTACAGAGTAATGACAAAAATAAATTTTAAAATAATATTCTCATCATTTTCATGAAAATCAATCATTAATGATTGGTTAAAGGGATTTACTTTAGAATTATTATTTTGAAATGTCAATTCAACATCATGTTTACCCCATTTTTCGCATTATTATAAATATGTATTTGGTGATAAAAGGTCAAGCTATGAAATTCGATCAAAAACGACCGTAAGCTAGAAAAAGTAAAAAAAATGTGAAAATACGAACCTTTGTTCAGCAGACAGTGTGTAAGCGGTTTCGTGATTCTCATTAGTTAATTAGGAGTACATTAAGGGTCTTTCTTATTAACAAACTCGTGTTGTTCTACTCGTTAAAAATTAAAAAAGCCTCCCTCCACCGAAGTGGACATAAATAAAAAGTCGGGTGAGTAGAGACAAGGGTTCGTTATCTCGAGCATTAAAAAGTCTTGTTTTCGCAATGAATTCACTTCAGTTACCTACTCGTGCTCTGAAAACTTTGGATAACTGCTTTCCTTGTAACAATTAGATCTCTTGTTCGATGCCGGGACCACATGTCGCGAAGTTTAGTTTTCTTTAATGGTAGGGTATTTTATCAGTCGCTTGAATAGTTACCCTTAAAGGGTAAATCTGCTACCATAACGGCGTCCGTATGAGAGTCAGAGTATTCTGACGATAATCTTAAAAACTAACATACACTACAATCAGATTCATCACTGTATAACTTTTTACATATTAACCATGAGTTGTTTATAAAATCTAAATAGTGATAATTTTTATGTCCATTATCATCAAGAGATGCCTTTTTCAAACTGAAGTTAACTAATTGTATTAAAATCCAGTTCAATCCTTCATATCGTCAAACCATTCTTCTGCTGTTTACAACGAGCATGGTTTCTGTAAGTTTTGCCTTCCAGGATCAACTTTGGGAACTCATAACAGGATTGTCTTGACAGAAGTCTTTCCATGCTAATGAATTGTTTTTTTTTTATAATCGTAACGTTCGCGTATTATATTATTATTCATTCTACGATTTAGTGTATACAACAATTTACACCAATTTTAGTTATTAGGAAAGCTGATATAAACAGCAATTACGAGATATAATTAAAATGGTACCCATCGATAGCAGAATATCGGTTCGTACAGCTATTTTAAGGCATTAGTTTAGAAACCTGTGAAGGTCGTATCTAGATTAATGTAATTTATAAAATAATAAATACATACTAATTAGTAGATAAGAATTAATAACAAATTATTAATTAAGTCGAAGACCTATTTTTGGTAACTTGTTTTATGAAAAATTAGAATATTTAATCTAGCGATTGTATTACATATACGTACTTTTATTACGATAAAGATACAATCAGTATTATTTATCGCATTACTTGACAGCATTCTTTACTAGCTGATACCTAGCAGATATACGAGTAGTAATAAAAAGTAGTATGTAAAACTAGCTAAGACCTTTTCGCATACTATATATAATCTTTAAAAAATTACATAGTTTATAAAATTTTATCTTTGAATAGTCTTTAAACGTGAACCACTTTCCGGAGACTGAGTGCGCGGCGCTTATTTCAATCGATAAACCAGTCTCAAGGATGCTGTAGCTAAAAAAAATACACAGCTAACGAAACTTAAGATATCATGTTACATTACGCCTCAAGGTGATGAGCTCAACATGTTGCTGTGTACAAATTCTATATATCGCCTCGTTGTAATCAATAGCCATATTTTGTAACACCACGAGAAGCAAAAGCATTTTTTTAAAAACTACCAATCGGTTTTGAGTAAAAAGAAATAAACATCAATCAGAACTTATAAATAATCGTTAACGACGTTAACGTCCGTTTTGGGCTGGAAATCGCAATGCCGGAGCATCCGTCACTGTCGAACAATGTTCAACTGCCAACATTTCGTAACGCGATGAAAATCAACGATCAATGAAATATTAGTAACCTAATATTTCTACATTTCATTAAATAAAAAAGGCAAAGTCTGTTGTTTCAAATATAATGAGTAAAGAAAAGACAAAATTGGTGAACAGCGTTATTATTGTTCCCATTGCTGCTTCTCTGAACCTTCTCAGTGCTGTATCACGTACACGACCCTCACAAACTGTATTATCACGGCATCCAGATCTATTTAGTATTAATAGAATAACTAATTGAACCCGTGAGACGAACAGCATAAGGTTTTATTTTATTTATATTACTATAGGTGCCGACTCAGTAACATGGCCCTTTAATAAAAGCAATGTCTCTATAAGATAGTAATATATATAGTGGTCGTAGGCATCACTCATAATGCCACCGCAGTTTATTGTTTATCCATGTAGGTAGCAAATATATAAATTACACAAACAAACATCTCAAATTAAATTCAAAACTTAACAAATTCTAATTCAATTTAGATCTTTTTTCTTCATATAGAATAAATCCTCTCAAGAGAGACACAAAGTTCGAATGCTTTCAAAAGATACAATAGAAAACAAATCTCTTTTTTGTTTGTTTCTTTACTTGAAGTGAGTCTTAAAAGAAATTTATACAATATGATTCATTGAAATGTGTTTGTGAGTTTGAAAGAGCTCCGTTTACGTTTCATTCTAATAATATAACTGAAAAGCAATTTAGTTTTAATATTAATTATTATACGCCATTAGCTGGCTTGTTTTTAACAAAAGCCATAGCAAATAATTTAACAAAGTGCTTACTATGATTAATTTTAGATATGACTAAAGCGTTTGACTTTGTGCAACATAATACATTATTACTAAAACTTTGTAAATATGAAATAAGGGAAAAGACGTAGCCTTGGCAAGAAAGCTATTAAAAGAAATGTCATACAATACAAGATGAAAAAATTATATAGTGTAAAAAAAAGTAAGGCCTATGTATCTAACAGAAGTTAATTCTTGTGGTGTTACTCAAGGTAGTATACAAGGACCGCTTTAATTTACATAAACGATGAATTGATGGTCATATCTTATCAATGTTTATTATAAGACGATAATAAAATAATTTTTATGTAATTCCCCAATAAAACAAGTTGATAAGGTTGGTACAAACAGTTCGTTCGGTGTAATCACAAACTGACGATAGCACACAATACACAAGCTCATCTTTAAAACTAACTGTTTTAATTATCAGATGTTAAATATATTCGATAATTATATACTGTAACACATTATATTATAGACAATGATACAGCAACTAGCTGGGAATAAATTTATCGAATAGTCAAGCCTTTTGTTAGGTTAGTTTCGCTTCGTCGTACTTATTAGAGCCGAATCGAATTTGAATAGTGTTAATAGTACTCATATATCTTCTATTAGAGAAATGCTCCTTGTAATTTACTGCTCTGTTCACTTTAAATTTATATTACCGTCTGTATTAGTCATATTACCTATACTGTACACAGTATGTAAATCATCTTATTTTTAATTTAATTTGGGCAGCTATAAACCACTTGTTTTGAACCCATATGTGGTGATGTTTGAATGTTAATAGGGTTTTCTCAAACCAGATTGGCTATCTGCTACCTTCATATAGTAATTATAACATATTCATCTTAAAGAAGTCAACACGTGAGAGCTGAAACATCCTATCACATAAGATACAATAAACTATTACTGAATTTAATAAACATTTACAATACAATGTGTATATAATATAGTAGATAATTTAAACATTACAATACTAGCCAACTTCGACTTTGCCAACGAAGGATAAATGGTTTTATCATAATTTTATGAGAGAAGACCTCTTCTCCTGATAGTAGGGACATGGCTGTTTAGGTTATAACCGTAGGACATATACGGTACTTTCGCGAAGATTTATTATTTTGTTATAAAAAATTTGCGTACAATATTGTCATCTAGAAATTCATTTGTTGGAAACTAAACTGCAACAACAATATTGAGTTATCAGACAAAATGAAATGATAATGCTATTTTTCCAGAAGTTCAGATGGAAAAATAGAATAGAACGTGGAAATGGAAGATGGTCCAATATTGAAACCTATTCTGTTTTTTACTAGTCTTTTACTATTTTCCATCTATAAGAAAGTAACAATACAAGATCCCGTGGTTCAGTGACGAAACCGCTTGTCTTGTTACCCTGAAGTGTTTAAATCGAATCCAGGTCAATTGGAATTTAAATGATGAAAAGCTTGTTTGAACTCATCTGATTACTCACGATGTTGAATTTGTCGTAGTCCCAATATAAAACAATAACTTTATTCGTGTAATCAAAAATTCAACCAAGAAGTATTTAGATTATGATTATCATATGAAATAAAAAAATTGCTAATTTTACAGTGAAAAGAGATAAATTATGACAAATTAAATTACTCCTACCACATCACAAGAGACTATAAAGAAGAACAGCATGAGCTAAAGAGATGGTATCGTAATTATTTTGCCACACACTGTGTTGCAAAGCCGTGTGTAAAGTACAGATGTCATAAGTTCGCGGATCGATTAATTTCCTCCTCTCATCAGGCAGGTGCTTCCCTCCTTTTCGCTAACTTCCGGTGACTTGGGCCGCGAGAAAATTTTCTCAAACACGATGTTCAAGGGAATTTCCTGTTGTTTTTATTTAAACATCGTTAGGTATTGACTGTTTCGTTTTATTGTACTATGCTATAGTTACAAACGTTATAATTCGACATAGCTTTGATTTAACTCTACTCAAGATACATACAGTATGAGATGCCAGTCTCCTCATAAGGTCCTGAGGAAAGTTGCAAACGTGTTTTGAGTGGGTAAGAAAATAAGATAACCATGATATCTTCCAAAATATAGAGTTTTTTCGATAACAAGAACGCCAGCGTATTGTTGTAGTAACGTTTATATTACGTCTTGAAGTCAGGAATTCAAGAGTATTGTATTAACATCATTTTACGTCTCATTCTCGAAGGCAGGAGTATCGTTTACTAACAACTGAATGTCTTGCTCGTCCCGTCGCTTTTCCGTGCAAGATCATTTAGAATCCACTTATAAACAACTTGAAAACACGATTATCATGAATGTAGTAATAAGTAAAGATCACTCATCTAAATAATATTTTTTTTACTAACATTATTCTTGAATTAATAAGATTTTCGACCTCTAGTTAAGGTGAACTGTCGTCTCTTATTTCATTCATTATAAGCAGAAATATAAATTTTAATCTCAAAGTTATTTGTTATATGATAAAATATGAATGATTAACAAAAAAGAAATGTTCAAAGCCGAAACTTCATCCAGACTTCTTTGAAGTTAATTGTTAGCAACAAAATTTAATATCGAGTGTCCGATGAAGGTTAGAAGGATTTTTTTTTAGATTCTCATTAAAATTTAAAACAAGTTCTTCAAGTTCATTTAATTAAACATGGATAATATAAGTTGTAGCAAACCCTGTGGCCGACGAGTCAGAATATTTCGAATGTCCCTTCATCCTCGTTGTGTCCGATTGCAAGAAGAAAGAGTAGCAGTTTTCCAGGATAGTTATTAGTATACTGCGTTCAAAAACCAACATTCCGTGTGTGGTAGGTACTGCAAATTCCACCTATCAGAAAAGTCTATGTTGAAAATATCAATAAGCTAAAGAAATAATGAAATTGTTTGTGAAACCTAGTCTTAGAAATCATTGTCACATCTCTAAAATTTGACAAGTATATTGAATTTTCCATGGATTTAATATTGTCCTCGTTATTGTATCCATCAGACTTTAGAACCGTTTAATCATAATCCAATCTTCATGGAAGAATTGTCTACTTTTATTTGATTGTAACTTCAAATGCAATCCGTGTTTTAAACTCTAACAAGATTCCACGTCGATGATTGATATAATAAGGTAATCGGAGATTGTGTGAACAGTTGTTGCCTTGTAACATGAACGGCCCCAGTTCGACTCATTAATATTCAGTACTGGAGTCAGATGGATTCGAGAAATCCTATTATTCAAAATAGAATTTCTCGAATCTGACTGACTTGCTCTCCCATATTTTCAGTCTGCGACTGTAACAGCATCGTTGATTTACTACTTTCAAAATTTGGAAGCTAAGATATTTCTAGGTGAAAGCTTCACCATCGTTTTATCTCATTATCACACTTGACATTGAGATCAAGTGTGATATAATAAAGAAAGCTCACAGTGATATAGATTTAAGATGTTAAGATGTCACACCTTCCTGTAGACAGATAAGAGCTAATGGAACTAGATTATTTAATAAATGTAACACGAAAACTTTATTACAATATAAGTATATCAGTCTTAGTACGATTATTATCAGATTCTAGGAGAATACGTACCACCAGAAAACTTACGAAAAAATGCACTATTATTTAGAATGCTTTTAAAAAGATTTCACAGCGGAATGTTCCCGGTCCCATTGTTTGCTTATTAAAGTGCATTTGCGCTGAGTGTTGGTTCAATGAAGTTCTCCAGAGATTTTGTAATTTATCATTTAAGAATTCTTTTTTAGTTTCATCCAGTTGCTTAATAATCTTCATTCGCTCTGGGTTATCTCTAAAAAACTTTACACCTTGTTTATTATTTCTTAGATTGTCGCCTTCATCGGAGTTTCAGTGACGGTATTAAAATACTGAAAAATGGATGTTGTTTCAAAGTTAACGAAAGAGCTCTAGATAATTATAGATGTTGTAGAAAGATAGCTGGGGAAGGTGGAAATAGAAATAAGCTGTTTAAGCTGAGAAAAGATCAATATTACCATGCCTCTGGTAACTTTATAAACGGTAATTTTAAAACAGGTTGTGATTAAGTTAACCAATAATATTTCACCGTCATCCAGTCGGACTGACGATCAGGTGAAGATAGTAGAGAATATAGAAGATATATCAAGTCGCATCGAAACGCGCTGGAAATGGATAGGGAAAGCCACTCTTAACATTGGATAGCAATAACCTGAAATGATGTTGATTAATTTGTTTCAGTTTAAATAATTAAAGAAGTCTTTAAATCATTATTATCATCAGCCGATACAAGTCCATTGCTGGACATAAGCTTCCTCCAAAGATCCCCACATCTATCGGTCCTGCGCAGGCCGTATCGCCGGGCACCAGAGGCTAGTTTCTAGGGGTTCATATTTTCTACCACGCTGGCCCAATGCTGGTTGATATAATTGACCCAAACCTCTTTAATATATCTTAATTTAAATCGAATATAGGGAGGAACTACTTAAAGATACCACACATGAACCATGCATCTCTTGTAATTGCTCTGCATCTGATGAAAATAATAATAATAATAACACAACTGTGAAAGTAAACACAGTTACGTACAAAATATTTAAAAAACATGTTACACGTGTATATATAATGTTATGAATATTAATAATCTTGTATTAAGCGGGAGATCGCGCTTTGAATAAACACGCTACAATCTTCAAAAGGCAAGCTATGTTATGGCACTTAATTTATTTCGCTAAAAGAGATAAATTTAATGAAATCCTTGCTGCTACTAACGAAGATTTCATAACATTAAAATAATTATGTATCGGTGCCAGGTTTAATTAGTGTTTACTATATAAAACGGCACGAGGTGTACATAGCTCGATTTTAACCAATTATTTTGAAATTAACAAAACATTGTAAACTGGATCATTTAAAATCTAATCATATATATAATGTTCTCTGAAAAGGTTCTTGTTTCTGAATGAAATTCTGTAACGAGAATTTATACTTAATATAATATTACCAGGAAATCTCTTTACAGATGGAATTATATCTATGAAAGGATACAACTCTCGAAAGCAATTAAACAGTTATTTTATAGCAAGGAGCTTTACAGTAATAAGTAATATATGAGCAGCAGTATTATTACTGATGCCTTCATTAAAATCGTTCTATCTATAGCTAATACTATAGATAATTGAAATATCTTAAGTTTTCCAATTCAACTGGGGCGTGGTAATTATTTATTTAATTGGCGGTAGGTTTCTATTACCGAAGACTGTTTTGGTAGGTACCAACTCAGTTCCTATTTCTGCCGGCAAAAGAGCCGGTTTAAACAGCGTTGTAGTTAAATTGTTGGAGTAACGAGATTTGATATCTGGTGGAAGGTAGATGTGTACTGTACTGTATGTGTAGTGTACTGTGCAAACACTCCTGTGTTTCGGTTAGAAGGGTGCTGTAGCTTGTGTAATTACTGGGATGACGAGACTCAATATTTTACGTGTCAGGTGGCCAGCGTAAAGTGCAGTGTATATTATCCTACCTAGCACTATGTTCTTATGCCTGCGCATAAGTCTGCACTTATCAATAACCATCGAGTGAACTTCTCGCTCGTCTCTTCACTTCTTAGAACAAAAAAATAAAGAGTAAGTAAAGTACAGTATATTAGATATAAATCAATTCGGGAATGTCTATTGACATCAATATTATTAGCCTGTATTTAAGTGTCTTTATATAATTATATTTCTTGTTATATTTATAGGGGATTTTATTATAAAAAAAATCTCCAGGATGAATGGCGATCTTCGATGGTGCGATTCAGGCGAAATTCCTTACCATTCATTTGCAGTTATCACAACTGTTTCCTAGTGTAAGAGCTGTTCATGGTGATAACTTACTATGCCAGCCACTTGTTTGTTCGATGCCTTCTCGAAATTGTAATATCGACTTATTTCGATGCAAAACTCCTTTATTAAAAGGCTATATTTTCATTCATAACTTAAATCTTTCGGCTGCGTTAACAAAAGCTACAATGAAATATTTGACATTTGCAGCCTTTTGTTGCTTTGAAAACTGTTTATAGCAGATGCTATTGTTATATGAACTCGTTCATTTCAGTGGAATATTTTACTTTGTTACCACTGCGGTAAATGACCATTATTTCATACACAAAAATTCAAAATGAAAAGATGTCTCATGTTATGATAAGTAGTTGAAATTAGACCAATATTTCATCAAGTCTACTGACGGATGCTATTACAAGGAACCTATGTCCCTTGTAATATTTTCTTTATTTAACAAAGCGAAGAGGCAAACGAGGCGTTCATCTAGTAGTCAATGATTAGCCTGCTCATATTATCCTGGCGCTAGTTAGGATGGCATATACATCACAACATTGTGTTAGCTGCATTAAAACTGTGTATATAACGCAATAAAAATGTCAAGAATCGTTACTCCAGTAATTTCACTAGCTATAGCGCCCTTCAAACAGGATCACATTGATATTTACATACTATTATTTGGCGGCAGAAATAATTCTCCGTGTACAATATAGTCTTGAGTTTCAGTCCGATGGCTCGGACGATTTTCTGTTAAAACTTGCCTCAAAACTTCATTAATAATGTATATGTTATTTTGCTATATATATATATATATATACATATACATAAACATACATAGTATTAGAAATTAAGCGAAAATAGTATTTACCTTTATTCAAAGGTAAGTACTAAACTAAACATTTATGGGTGTGAGTTATCGCCAGCAACATTTCACATGCGGAGTGCACCTGCTTTAGGACTTGCTTAATGACCTAATTCTGGATAGACTTTACAGCTAGTTATTCAGCGGGTTAAATAGACTATTATATTTCAGATTAAATATAAAATAATTATTTATACACAGTGGGATTATTAGCCTCGAAATTGAGTCTAGATTTGTGTTGATGTCTGGGCATATCTTAGTATACTTCAATTACTTCAAGAACGCCCTGCTTCAAAAATAAAAGAGTTTTTTTTTTCTTGTTTATATTAATAAAGTTCTATAACTTATTAGACCGCGATCCGGTTTTAATAATTATTTCGTCTGAAAACCAATACTTGAAAGTTCTTTCTGCGAGTATTTGTAAAAAAATATTCTGAACTCTGAGAAGTGGAAACACGATAAGATTAACTTTGTACCTGTTTAAATTTGTATTTTTTTTTAAACTATGAAAATTACATTTTTTAAACACAGTTGATGTCTGTAACCATATTGTACAAGGTGTTAAGTAACAAAGAAACCATGGATGGTGAACAAACTCGCCTATGATACTTTGGTTCTCATATATTGTCAACCTGACCACTGTGATGGTATTATGGACGCAGATTTACAATATATATATTATATATATAATATCTGTATAGTAGCTAAGTAGCATGTATATCAGTCTATTATTTCATAATTTTTTTTTAGATATAAGAGTATGCGTGTTGTTGATGTACCTTTTTAAATAAATAGAAAAATCCTCACCACCTATCGTAGCTGGGATCTTACTAAGCAGGCGATTAGCCATTTTGCCACTGAAGCAGATAAGAAGCAGGTAGTTGAAATTATTAACATTTTTGCTTAGATTAAATATGATATAGACATATAAATATTTTCAATCAAGAAATGTTGTTTTTTTAGAATATAAAACAGCGCTGCTGTACATCGTTCCGAACTCTACCATAAAACTGACGAAATCAGATAGTACGAGACATTTATTGGATTTCGTTCGCGATTCAGACATAAACTATTCATAAAAAAATGACGTAAAATTCAAATTGAACTCCTGTATTTTGTATATGCCGAACTCGCCTGGTTGACTACCACTCTCATATTGTAAATATACCGTCATAATATAATTGCTTGTATTACAACTGTAATATGAAGAGCAGAGTACTTTGGTCGAGGAGCCATTCACCGATGGATTTACCAGTTCGATATATACAAATGGAAATACATAAAATTTTTATACATGGACCTAGACTTTAAAGTTCACATCATAGTAAATGATCCACGTACTCATAAAGCGTTTTAGGATGTTTACAAAGCACGTAATGGATGGTTATAAGAGTAGCGGAAGACCGAAGAAAGTATTGATGGATTGTGTGAAAGACATGTGTAAGAAGAGTGTGAATTCAGATATGACGACTGATAGAGGGATATGGAAGAGAAGTACATACTGTGCCACCCCGCTTATCTGGGAAAAGGGTTGGAGGAAGAAGAAGACAATGCACATAATTGGTTTCACTGGTAATTAGACCATATAAAATTACAGTCAAGTAGTTAAACCTAGTTAAGTTAACCTAGTTAAACGTCCACATAGTTGCGGTGGTACTAAATTCTTCGGCATACCAGTAGTAATAAGAACTGCAGTACTGCAGAACTTTAGTTTAAATTAGGTATCTAATAATGACGATAATGGTTTATTTAATTAATTCAGCGTGTGATATAAAATTGTACTATATTATATATTGCAGTTACCCCTTCCAATTGTATCATGTTTTTATTTAAAGGAAACTGCAATAACGCTGTAGAAAGTGGACGATCTGCTTACAGGTCCTCATGTATTATTCATAGCCGACGGTTCAAAGCGCGCCAAAGTTTGCAAAGTGTCTAGGTATATAAAATACGCTTTCTAATATTCCTATAGGCGACCTTAAATTCGTATATAAATAATGTTTATATACATTTCATTTGAGCCGAGTAAATTCTTCAGCTGTAACACGATTCAAATCGGAATACATATACATATGTTGATTTCCCGAAACGACTAATTTACTATTAAAAATATCAGGAGTTTTTTTAACAGCCTATTTACGTCCCCTCATGAGTCACAGGCCTACTCTCAATATGAGGCCGTTGGGCCATAGACACCACGCTGGCCCAATGGCAGATTTGTAACTTCGCACATGCCTTAGAATAAATTCTAATTCATGTGCAGGTTACCTCGCGATGTTTTCCATCACCGTTTATATCTCGCTGTTGTAACTAAAGTTCACAAATGTACATAACTTAAATATTAAAGTCAACGGTACATGCCGAGATTCGAACCCGAGTCCTTCGGAATGAAGGTCGCACGTTCTAACCATTACGCCAGCGAGTTACCCAGTAGAGTTTGAGACGGTCAAAATTAGACCATTATTTGCTTGACGTAATCCTTGGGATCCTGCGGCGGATATCAAACAATGAAACTAATAGTAGATCTTCTTTTTTCTCACTTGAGACTGTTTAAATGAGTTCCACTGCATTGCCCGTTTCCGGTACACCAAGTTCCGATTTGAAATATGTAGTAGGAGGACTTAAGCTTTAAGACGACGAGAAGTTTTCAGAAGACGAGCGCAATTATGTGTTGTTCTTGTCTTGTCTTCTTCTTCTTTCGCCTGCCCTTTTCCCAGATAAGTAGGGTGATACAGTATGTACTTCTCTTCCATATCCCTCTATCAGCCGTCATATCTGAATTCACACTATTCTCACACATGGTATCTTTCACACAATCAATCAACACTTTCTTCGGTCTTCCTCTACACTTATAACCATCCATTATATGCATTGTAAACATCCTAAAGCGCTCTATGGGTGCGTGGATCATTTACTATGACGTGAACTTTAAAGTCTAGGTCCATGTATAAAAAATTGATGTATTTCCATTTGTATACATCGAACTGGTAAATCCATCGGTGAATTCGTACGAAAGGCACATTAAATTTTGATTAAAATGAGAGTGTGCGGTTTGTTTGTTTATTGTTATAACAAACAACAGCTGTGCGGATTAAAAGCAATCGTTCGGGTCAGTTGGATTTGAATATTTAATGAAACGTTAACATAATTACAAACGATGATTGATACGACGGACCCAATCACAACAGGTAAGTGTAATATGAAATATTGTGTTGACAAATGAAAATGTAACTTTTTCAGCTAATTCATACAAGATCGCACGTTTATTAACTTGAAAGTGATTTGCGAAAATGACAAGTAGTTTGTTGGCGATAGAAGACACGGACGTAAACTACAGATACTGTACGATGATAAATGTTGTATGAACATACAAATTAAAAGTAAATAAACATTAAATAAATAAAACATCTGATTTATATTTATCTTTAGTTTATAACACAACGAGCGCAGAGGGATATATATATCATATATTACTTAAACGGTTTCCAGCAACAAAATTATGTGTTGGAAGTAATATATACTTATAACTGAAACCAAAGGTTAAATTTCACCTGTCCCTTTTGTCTTTGTTCCTAGAGGTCCCTTTTTAAATGTAAGTTTCTTAAAAATAGAAGAGTTTGTTGTTGGACCTCTCAATTAATATAATCAAATGAAATTTTATTAGAAAGACTATATCTTAAACTTTGTGTTGTGAGTCTCATAATTTACCATTCTCAAGGTTAATTCATTATAATGAAATTATTTCATATATATCAACATATAAAGATTTTAAATTACTTATTTAAATCCTAAAAAACCCTGATATATCTGAAACTAAATCTAGAATCCAGAAAACGATAGTGAAAATTACGCTCGAATCCTTTTCTGTGCTTTAGTACATGAGGAGAATCTGTAGAGCTTTCTTTAAATTGAATATCTTTCAGTCTACAAGGTTTTACAGGGTTATACCCAATGGATGGCTAGGACGATTGGCTTCTTACTAACGGGTATCCGATTCGATAACCGTTCCAGACACACATTTGTGCATAGAGTAAGTGTTTCTTTCAAGCTCTACTCGTGTAATGTCTGAGAGTTTTATATCTATGACGTTGTAAAAAGATAGAAAACGTAGTGAAAAGAGTTTGGAAACAAACTGTGTAAATATACAAATAGACACATTAATAGACAAATACAGTATATATCCTTTTTATTTACTAACTTATGTACCATTTTGGAGTTTCATTTAAAATAGAATAGGTTATACATTCGAGGTCAATTCCCATTACGTATAAATCGTTCAAGGAAAATTGGCTGCGACTTCGGGGTTTGAATTATAAAAGAAATCGTAAATCATGAAATGGCCGGATCGTAACCGGATGTCGGCGATCACGAACCTGTTAACGTTTGCTATTTCAACGTTAGAACAATTCCAGCGAGACCTGTAACATCCAAGTAAATCTACTTAGATAAAACTATATAGATAAATACAAATCTTCTTAAAAGAATATATGAATACTTTACGCGTGCCTCAAACTGAATGAAAGTAAAGAAAAAGGAAAATAATAGGTTGGGGAAAAAGAAATCCATTATTTTTATATGAACTTCAGGACTTTATTTAACATGCTTCGGATTGTCCGATTTGGGTCAAATATGCACCGTTTTGTTCTATGATTTGTTGCCATTTTAAAGGTAACTACATAATGCCTCTCTCGTAGAAGTCCTGGTCTCTATTTGCAAAGAACTCTATTAGCCGATTTTCACAATCTTCCCTAGATGCCAATTTTTTATCGCTAAAGAAATTTTGTAATGCAAGAAAAAGATGGTAATCGCTTGGTGCCAAGTCCGGACTGTATGGCGGATGCATTAAAACTTCCCAACGAAGCTCCCGAAGTTTCTGGCGAGTCACTGTAGACGTGTGTGGCCTAGCGTTGTCCTGGTGGAACACGACACCTCTCCTGTTGGCCAATTCTGGCCGTTTCTGGTCAATTGCTATCTTCAAACGGTCCAGTTGTTGACAGTAGAGATCAGAATTTATTGCTTGGCCATATGGAAACCACTCATAATAAATAATCCCCTTCCAGTCCCACCAAATGCACAGCAGAACCTTCCTGGCCGTTAGTCCTGGTTTGGCCACCGTTTGAGGTGCTTCACCGCTCTTTGACCATGATCGTTTTCGCACAGGGTTATCGTATGTGATCCATTTCTCATCTCCAGTCACCATCCGTTTAAGAAATGGGTCTATCTCATTCCGTTTGGCCAAGGCTTCGCAGATGGAAATTCGATCCATTATGTTTTTTTCTGTTAATTGGTGTGGCACCCAAACATCGAGCTTCTTTTTGAATCCAGCTTTGTGTAAATGGTTTAAAACTGTTTTGTGGTCCATTTTTAGCTCCTGGGCGATGTTACGACTGCTAACATGCCGGTCAACTTCGATCATTTCTCCGATTTTATCGACATTTTCGGCGACCGGCCTACCTGTGCGAGGTGCATCTTTAACATCAAAAATTCCTGAACGGAATCTACGAAACCAAAATTGCACATAATTGGCTGTTATAGTATCGGGTCCATAAACACTATTCACAATTCTAGCCGCCTAACTTGCATTTTCGCCTTTGTCAAAGAAAAACTGTAAAATGTACCGAATTTTCTCTTTGTTCACTTCCATTTTTAACACCCTGTAACTCACAATTGAATGCACCAAACAAAAACAGCAAAAGGATGTTTTTACTGCGAAATGTCACCTTTCCAACGAGCATAAATCTGAAACTGTTTGATTGATACTTTACGAGAAATTTATCACTACAACCATTTACCGAAAAAATAATGGATTTCTTTTTCCCCGACCTATTATCTCGTGTTATTAGAGGAGCGTTGGGTCTGTTGAAAAGATTAAAAATTTCTCAGTTGATTATGTGACAAGTGAACGTCCTATACCGGAACACAGTAATATTATCATACTACTATTTAACTACCTAAACGATCTCCGGCAATTGATTCTATCACCAGTAAACATAGCACTATTATCGTAGATTTATTCCATAACAAATTATGTTATTCCTCTCCACCACTGTAGCGGATATGACGTCATATTTAACATGATTTCGTTTGTATTTGAAACTTTTTTTTTAACTATATTTAATGAAATTAAGTACTGTACTATGTGCATCGATCTCGCTGAGAGTACCACGATACCAATTACGGAATCGACATGCATGAAATTGACATTTTCCAATGTATTCCGCCCGTTTGGAAGTGCCGCTGCGAATAACGTCTCCATACTCGTTTAATTAAATTAAAATCTGTTGAGAATTCACTCGGTATACCCGTCACGGACGATTGTAGGCGTTGAAATGATAATCAAACAATTGGAGATTACTATTCAGCTTTGGTACATAGGAATTAAACTTATTTGTTTACTATAACCTAGATAAATGACCTTGTCTTACTCCTGAAGAATGAACTGTGTATTTATAACTGAATCGCGATAAGTACAAACGATCAAACAATGTACAACCTACAAGACCAAAACTAAGTAGTTTCTTTTTTTTATGAAACTGTACGATGAGACGAGCCGGATGTTCAGCTGATGGTAAGTGATGATGGTTAGAATGTTACAGAACCACAATGCGCTAAGCGCTAATTGCCATAAGATGTTAAGTCTTGTTTCTACAGTAACTTCGCTTGCTACAACGACTCCCGAAGCGGGACACAGTAATATCTACATATTACTCTTTAGAGATAGAAAATAGGAACTGCCGTGGTAGGTACCTAGACGGTCTCTAGTTAAAAGGAACCTATCACCTATGAAACAAGTCTCTATTGAAAGCCGAAAAATTCCGATTATAATATATTTATACAATAATAAGGAACACAATTGTTTCTCCATATACAAGGGTATGAGGGTACAACTAGGACATGTTATATATATATAAACTTCCTTATATATATAAGGAAGTTAGAAAAATCCATTCTTATCTAACCTCTAAATAGCAGAAGCAATGTCTAATAGTTTCGGAAATCTCATGACGAGTCAATGAATCTCTGGATATATGTATATATATATAAAAAAAACCATTCTAGATAATCAGTAAATTGTAATCATACAGATATCTTAAAGAGAATAACAAACTTTATTTATTTTTGGATTTTAGTTAGTTTGCAGATTACAACATCAAATTACAATAGATAAGCCAGTAGATAAGCCAGGCCAGTACTACTGTGCGTCGTTTTGTAATTGATCGTAATGGTAGATAGGTTGTAAATATTGAAAGATTCAAACATTTGATATAAATTACTGTTATCTAATTAATCTTTTACGTTGTAACATGGAGTTCCTTACTTCGAGTACCACAAGTGGTTTTAAACTATCACTACCATATCGTAAAATTGATGCCTTAACTGCTTTGCTGTGGTCCGGCTGTCAACATATGAAGACTGGAGTATTCTAGACGAGAACTATCCATAGTCACTTAATATAATGTGAAATTGATAAGTTATCACTTAACGTAGTTAAAGAAATTGCTGTTTTTTATAACCTTTTAAATTTCTCTACGGTGAAATCGCGAATTAAGTACATCTGTGTCGAGTAAATCCAAAGAAATGTTTAGGTGATTCAGAATAAGTAACTGTTGTAATATGAAACGAAGGATTATTCATATTCCTTGTTTGTTACTGTATAGTATACTATTTTTCCTGGCCAAAAGTATTATTCTAAAATTACTTTTTACCAGTTCGAAAGGCGCTGTGACTAGTGAACATTTTCCATTAATCAATTATATATGTGAGATATCCAGGAATCCACTGAATTATAATATCTACGAAAGTAGATATAGGTCTCTTATAATGTGTTCGACAAAGAACGGTCTTGTACTGTTTGAATCAAAGGGCTCCCAGCGAATCTTTTTATATCCTGGTGGGGGTCTGATTTATTGCATGTAAACACTTAGAATTTAGTAGAGATATTGTTTCAATAATTTAGAGGTCAGCTAAGAATAGATTTTACAAAATTCCTTTCCCGAAATGAGTTTTGGGGATATTACGGCTACCTAAGAAGACGGAAAACAATTAGTTATTCATAGTATACTAAGAATCTTTAATACAATAAACAAAAAAAATATATATATAATCTTATAATTTTATATATGTTATTTTATTTAGTTGTTGTTATTATTATTTATGTTCATTTAGTCAATGATATTATCTGTTAAATTACAACCTAGCACCACATATCACATCACCAAATATAGGGCTGTGGAGAATGCTGACAGACTTTAAGTCCGCCTTTTAAGTTATAAGGTTATACTGTAAAAAGAAAAAAAAATCTATATTTGTTGTTATGACGGTAATTATCAAATAGTTTTTAACAACATTTATGATGAAACTCGCTGTGTATGTTTACGTAGGAGTTCCGCCGCAAATTGTTTTAATCTCGTTCAGCGTGGATGACGTCGTCTCTTGGCTTGAAGGCAACTACTCATTGCTTATTCATGAGCAAGCAATGGACACTAATATTGCTATTGCAGTGAAAATTTATAGCAATATAAGTCGTAGTCACGGCTGAATAGTCGAATGAATTACAAAGTATATTTGCATTATAAAAATATTATAAGAAAACTGTCTATAAATTATAACCTTCAAAAAATTCTACACCTGTATCTTTCTAGCTAATGTTTTGGTACTCGTGTTGGGATCTTTAAAAAGATATAGTTAATAAAGAACTCATCTTAAATGCTGTGATTATATCAAGTTATAAAGATTATGAAATATGAAGGTTTAAAACAAACGGTGGAAAAAGCGCCGGCAGTAAAATAGTATAATTTGTGCGAATCGCTAGCGTGGCCCACTTGCGAACACCGGTTACTGCAGTGTATTCGTAAAATATTTGTTTTCGACGACGACCTTCGTGAAGTTATAGAGAAGACGACATTTTACTATTTTCAGCTGAAAAAGAAAGGATAAGTTTAGAACTTATATTTGTGCGTCGTAAAGTTACCGGAAATTTTCCGATTACTCTGATTTGCATGCGTTGTCTTCTATTACTCTAAATGATTTATACTACATCTTACTATAAATATTTATTATACCTTTAAAGAAACAATAGTAAAAGCTAGTTTTTATTTTACATGATCTAGATTTTTAGTTTAGAATCAAATGTCATTCGAATTATCATCAATGAAGCTTTGACTATAACGTAATATTATGGACATATATGTCACACTTGATACGGACGTCCTGCTCATGGCTCTTATTCGTTGTATTATAAAAAAAATACTACCTTGTATAATAATGATTAATAAATAGTATAGTTGAAGATAATACAAAACTTGTTCAGATTCCTATATTAAAAATTCAATTATCGGCGGAAGGAAGATTTATATTCAGCTAAATGTAGCAATTCACAAGTTAAGATTCGTTCGAAGAAATCCGATAGAGCGAGATCTTATTAAAGACTTCTTTCCTTGCTATTGAAAAATGCTCTGTTTGCAAATGTCATGAATGAATTATTTCATTACCTCACTAATTTTATCAGGAAGGGCATTTGATAATTTATTTCTTTGCCATTCATAATTCACGATGATAATACGAGGAGGAAAACTGAATGTACTTGATGACCTGAATATACACAAGTTAATTCAAAAGAAAGCTAATCAAATGAAACCGAAAGTCGAAGATGATGTGGATGAGAAGACATAGGTGATGCTTTGCTTGATCTCTTGAAAACGAGAGCATCTTTCACTTTTCCTATCTCTGGAAACGTATTATCAACAAAATGATTTTTTTTTTATATAAATACAAAATAAACTTTATCGATTAATTTATATTAATTACTTAATGTAATATTTGGCTGATGAGGTTAGGACGGAGTACTTACAAAGGTTGATCTAAGCGAGAATTCTTTATTAGAACCAAAGTTTTCTGTATAAAATTACTTATTTACTCTTCTTAATTTAATAGTTCATTAGAAATCAAGTTCATGGTGAATTTTAGAGGTTTTCTTTTATAACCTTACTGTCTGGGTTGTTTAAAATTATATTGAAATCAAATACTCAAATTAGAGATTTTTAAGCCTCGACGTAGGACTTTAGTTCACATTAAAACGCTGGATCGTTTTACAAAGAAAAATTGAGAGTTTAAATTCCCTTTTGCGGGATTGTCTGTTTTAATTTAAAATTAGTAATAGACGTTGTGCTCGTTATGATCTTTACTCTGTACGTTTTGCTCATCATCTCTAAGCTGCTATTGATTCGTTACTAATGCAATCTCAGGAGCTATGGCTTCCTTTAAAACAGTACTTAGTAATTATTTAACACAAATTTAAATAATTGTTATTTTAACTAACAAACCATACATATAATATAGTTCATATTTTTAACTGTATTTGTCTAGAATGTCTCAAACATCCCACATATTATACGTTTTTATTTTAAGGAATTAAACGAGATATGTTTTCATGACATCTTTGTTTCTATTGAAATTGTTCGAGCATTTTTGTGTTTTATTTATTATATAAGTATAATTCAAATGCAAGAAACGACGGGAATTTCAGTTCCTTTATCCCTAATACTTCACGAGATTTGTCAGAGCGAAAGCGATCCATTGTCTAAATGCTCCGTTGAAGTTGGATGGCCTGGTAATGTATCCCCGCTGCCAATAAATTACCAAGCATCTGTCACTATCGACTTTTAACGCAAACACGCATTAGTGCCCACATTTCAGATTGGTGCCACATTACATCTGTAAATACTACATTTTAATTAACGTTATGACTTCCTCCTATTTAATGTTGGATGCTGTTTGAGTCATCAATATATCAGATCTAACTGGAATTTTGGTGAAGGTGGCGGTTAGCAGCTGGATACAGGCAGGGCAGTACCGATGGATGTGGAGAAGTTTGGGGAAGGCCTATGTCCAGCAGTGGACGTGACGTCTGTCGGCTAAATAGGGATAATTAATAAACAACCCATTTATTCCTCCTACTATTGAGAAATAGAGTCGTAGCGTACCTACTACCTATGATGTTCCAGTTTGGATTGATCGATATCAGCTGTGATAGAAAGATTCCGGTTTCTTGGCGATGCTTTCTTTTTCACCGAAAACTCAACAAGGATTGAACTCTCACGTTCTTGAGACGTACAGTTTGACTGAATTATAAACTAAGTTATCACAGCTTCGTAATATAACAGGTATTAATCTTCATTAGCAATAAATAATGGTATTACAATAAAAGATAATGTAGATGAAGTAATAAGGATAGATGATGATATCATCTATGTTAGTAGTACGGAGATATTTGATAGTTAATTATTAAATTATAGTAACAATTTGTTGAATCTATGTAACTGACATCAAAAGCTATAATTTTGTTCATAATTCAATTACAGACCTCTAAGAGCATGTAATACTAGGGCAATCATAAGTGACCTATTTGTTAAAGCTTTACCCTACTTCTGAATATAAAGTTATTAGCTTCGGACCCTTCGAAAGTTACTGCAGTATGTTTAATTATCCTTTACTTATATTAAATAACGCAAATGCAGCAGGAAGTTAATAAAGTTATGTTAAGATAGTAAATATATAAATGTAAACGTTGACGGTAAAATTAGTATAAGGGGTCACAACAACTCACGGGACCAAGCCAACCTCACCTGCTCGTGGTGCATCCCGCTATTCAACAAACGAGGCTCTGGCTCCCATCAACCTGCATTGGGAAAGCATGATGGGGAAAGCTAGATGGGGAAATGGCCCAATGCTCCAATTGAACAAAGGACAGCCCCTAGTTCCCAGTGGTATCAAAGGTCATGCTGACTGTAAGGTCGCGAAAACCGCTGGATGTAAGCAGCGCAGGATCGATCGACGACGAGGTTTTTGCAGGAGGCCTCTGTCCAGAGGTGGACGTGTATCGGCTAATGATAACGATGATTAAACATCACCGAATGTTTATGTTTATTAACCAAACATCGTGTATATCTTTGCAATTTCAAACTCATTAAAACATTGTTTTAAAGTAAACAAAACTGTAATCACAAATCTAAGATTATTTTCTAATGTTTCTATCAATTTACTGAGACGTAATTTCTTATCAATCTTAATATGATAAGCGGAATACGTTTGTTTGTAAATACTCTGATAATTATAATCTTTTTGTCGTGATAACGGTACAAAAACTCTTTGTAACCCTGTAAGTTTATGTTAAGTGCATCAGAACTCGTCTTCAAATACAACTGCTGATAGTTAACCGTTCATTGACATCGGAAGAAAATCTTCGAAAAATACCTTCACTCCTAGAGAGTGAATATCTACGGCAAGTTAACAAGTGTTTACTATATTTGGTTTAAAACATTGTTTCCGACATTTCTTTGAAGACTAACATCGCTTTGTACTTTACAAACAAGCATACAGCGTAGTCAAGAGCAACCGCGCAAAAGAGCCAACATTTCTGACTGGTAAATTAGCGTACAATTAATTGCTCGAAACATCCCTGAAATGCGGCACTCAGGGATAATTAAGACAACCCCATTTGGCTTAATCCATTTACTTGTAAAAGTAATTATGAAGGTTCAGTGTGGACCACAATTAAAACGAATCGCCAATCAACTTGTTACTAATACATTTTTCAAATAGTTCTTGTTAATATTGAAATAAAATCGTTTATAGTAGGTTAAGAGTTAAAATATCACCGGAAGTCAGTCGTGTATATGAAATTTTATACTTTAAAAAGTATATTTCATCGAATGGTTTTATGTTTCAATATATTTTTTCACTGCATATAATAATTATAAAAACACGCATCGCTTGGAAATATAAGTAGCCGTACACTAGTGAGTTGCTTGAACATTAAAAGAGCTTAATATTATTGAGTATTGCATAATAAAATCATACTTCAATCAGAGTTAAGTTAAATGAGAGGTAACGTACAAATAATATATGTAAGAGAAAAGTAAGCATTTAGTCACCTAATTAAACAAGTCCATACAATTACTTTAGAGGTTTAAGAGTTGATTATACATTTAGATATTTTTTTGATTGATCTGACCTTAAAATAAGCTAAGTGCTGTCAGGACACGGGATATATTTATAAGCTTTAGTGACAGGATATGCGAAAGGATTTAACATATTGGAACTTAACAAGGACGAAGGAGTGCTTTGATTTTTTTAATGTATAGCACTACGAGAGTAGGATGTTTACTTAATAAATAATACGGAAGTCCTTAATGTGGCGCTAGTTAGGATGATGTACGAAATAGTATATCTTATGTGTACAATATAGTGCAGTGTATATCATTCCAACTACCGTCAAGTTGTTATAGGCAGGCGTATTAGTTATCATCATTTGAACTTTGCGCTAGTCTTGTTAAAAATAAGCTATAGACTTTAGTCTCTTGAGAGGTATCCTACAAAACACGCTTATGCTATTTGAGTGTAACTTATTGTTTATAAAACTTGTGTTGCAATGTAACATAGCTTGATCGCTTCTAACTCAACGTTCAATCAATAAACGATAATACCTCAGCATGAGGAGCATCCAAGATTTTAAATGAAATTTACCGCGTCTGATGCACGCGACGCGAAAGCCGCTCTGATGAAATTAAATTATGACGGAGTGCTCCCCTGCATCCACTTCAAAAGGTTTGTGCTCACAGATAGAGCGGGAGATATGGTTTCATCCATTGAAGTGCCTTCCAGTGTTAGAAAAACATGTGTACTAAAACGTTTGATAAATTTGAAACACTGTACTGTTAACTAGTAAGGTTAAAACTTAACCTTACTAGTTTTATGGATACGGCGAAGTGATAAGAGGATTGCCTCTGACTGTCCTGGTCTCTGACTGTCTAGGTAAGTACCATCGCAACGTCTGTTTCTGCCGCCAAACAATACTGTATTCCGGTTTGAAGAGCTTTGTAATTAGTGTAATTACTAGGGTAACAAGACTGGCTGCGGGGGCAGACTCGCATTATCTTCGCAGCCGTCGTGGAGACGCGGGGGGAGGGAAGTGCCGGAATTGCTTATCGCCGCTCTCCTTATCCTCCGCTGCTGTATAACGGTTGTTGGAGGACGTTACAGAGAGTTTTACCTTTTCGCTCCCACGGCCTCTGGGTGACATTTGGAAGGGTCCGTTGCTCAGGTAACGGTAGGAGACCGAGAAGAAGATGGCGTGTTGTATGTTCCGGTACGCCCTTTTAGAAGTGGAAAGGGTCTCTCCTCTCGCCATGGAACTGCGCGGTGCAGCTGACGCTGGTGGGGTAGGTATGCGAAGACATATACCTCACGTAAATAAAAAAAGGGTAATAAGACTCAACATCTTATGTCACACGAGCGCAATGTTGATCAATGTTTAACATTCTAATTAGCGCCACGTTGTTACGGGCGTTTCACTTAATATCAGGTGAACGTCGCGCTCGTTTCGTCGTTTATTGTATAAAAAAAAAGATGAAAGTATGGAAACCGATTTTTCATTTGTGACGCGGGTCAAGTAGTCGGTGCCACTCGATGTTTGTCAAATGCTTCCAATGTTTGTTCCAATACCAACGTATTTCTACTACTGTTTAGAGGCAGAAATTGGAGCTGTGTTGATACCTGTCTACTTTCGACTCCCTATTTACCTATCTCATAACAGAGAGCTAATTGAGATCCAGGTCAGTAGTGTGCAAACATTACTATGTTCCGGTATGAAGGGCGCTGTAGCTAGTGTTATTACAAGGGGTAGATACAAGATCCTATGTTCCAAAGCGGCTATCACAATGTAATGCTGTGTAAACCATTGTGTTTAGCGCCACATTGTTAGGCAGCTGTATTACTTAACATTAGGTAAACTTAACGATTATCTCGTTGCTTCGTAGAATAAAAAAAAAGTAGGCTACATAATCATTTTTAAAATTTTGCGTAAATAGCTATTTTCTTTTTATTTCTTAGTCTGCTTTATTAAAAGGTAGACTGTGTAAGCTTCAGACGAGAACAAAAAAAGGGAACACAATAGGCTATATCAGACCAGCGTTTCCACTGTATAGGCCAGGTAAAGACCGTTAATGTATATTTAGACACAATTACATCCCCCACAAAGTCATTAGGCTGTCTCCCTTTGTAACAAAATGGAGATGAATGACCGGAGCGTTCCGTGGTCTATCCGAAGAATAGACGTCTTAATGTATTGCGTCATAAATAAACAGAATAACTTAATCGCATACATTATTTTCGTGAAAGTAATCATCTGAGAAACATCTAAAATTATATATTTCATCTGTTTTATCATCAATCAATAAAAATCAAATGCTAAACATTCACATTTTCAAATGATATCCGAGTTAATCCAAACTAATAAAACTTTCTTCTCATTCATCAAAACTTTCATATTTGCGAATCTTGATCACGGTTCTCGTCAATTTATGAAAAATAAGGAAAAAAAATATTAATCTGATTGTTTATTGACTAAGTCTGAATGAGAAATCTTTCTACTTTTATCTACGCTGTCGATGAATAACGGAAGTGAAGTAAAAACACGATTAGAAACCAAAGGTAGCATTCTAATCTATCTACCTCCTTTCATCACATTATCTTTAAAAATTGTTTATGGACTGACAATTTATACAGTTAAAGAAGTTAAAATATGAACAAGTAAATAACGACCTAAATATTTAATACGTTATAATAATAGCTGATGACTTTTTAAAAAGAAAGGTACGTAGAGACTACTAAAAATACTTTTAACCCTTATACTATTTCGACCTATCAACATCAACGACTCTTTTAACACAGAAAGGAATTTTATTGCTGAATTAATATTAAGAGGATTTACACCATCGTTAGATCAATAGATATAGATAGATAGATCGCTGATATAGCTCTACAAATATCTCCACATTGACGATCGATTCTTCACTGCCTGCATCCAGTTATTCTCGCAGCTTCCAACGGTCAACCTTGTGGAGAGCTTTGCAACACTATATCCACCGACCTGCGGATGCCACTCGAAGGCTTCATTTTATGAGTTCTTCAAACATTTCATTATGTGTGTTGCCATTTAGGCCTAGAAATCATTTCTTCAAAAAGAATTACATGACCTTTAAAAAAACCGTTCACTCCCCAAGTTCTCATCATCGTTAAGTGTCCTCTTCAAGCTGATGTTTGGCGATCACATTGAGCAAATCAATTGATCTTACTACTTTTTACTAAAAATTAAATACCTTTATAAACGGTATTTAGTTAATTTTAAAAACACATAAGCAGCAATGTAAAGAACATCGCTGTTACTAATGGATTTCATTCTATTTCCGGTAAAGTTGCCAACGTCGTGTCTAATTTTAATCTCTAATATCGACCAACTACACTACAGCCTTTGAGAAGTGGAAAACCCGGTCGGTTATTAAATAATGGCGTATTTGTATTTACGAGCTAAAGATTTATATTTTTTTTATATTATATAGGAGTTTACATAATTATGTTTACAAATTTTTTTTTAATATATTTTTTCAGGTTCAGTATACTATACATTTTTAATGTTTTGTTTTTTCATCAAAATTTTTATCATTCGCTTATATATGAGAGTCAATAACATTGAATAGAAATAATTTTGTTATATATATATATATATATATATATATATATATTCTTAGAATTGTTATGTTATGAAATGTTTTTAATAGGAATTCGAGATGCAGTGTAAACGTTTCTAATAATACTATACTGGTACAGGCATACGAATTACTTAACATCTGGTGTAGACTTGAAAATTATTTTCAAAATTACATGTCCATTAGTCTCGTATATATAGAATAATGAATATAAAAAGCAATATATACAACAATTTCCAACCCATTATCAAAAAGGAGGATAAATCAATTCGTAAATTTAATTAAAATATATATATATAGTTCTCAAATGAAGTTCTCAGTTGTAGATGAGAATAGTAAAAATAATTTGATAATGAACTTATAGAAAAGGTATCTTAAAAATCCTTAATACAAAGGAAACATTCATATGTTTCCATCTACGCTAAATCTCTTAAACATAATATAATACAACACTCGCTAGAAACATTCTCCATATATATCTATTTATGTATCCTCCAAAGAATACTTTCGGACGGTCTCTCACTTCACTGTGCCGACACTTCATTCCAAAGAAAATATTAAAAGGGGAGATTCAATCTCACAAGAAAAATATACAGCGTCTTGATATAAAACGTTTCTGTTTTATTTATAAATAAGAAATGATATTGTTTAAAATGTAATAAAGAGGGCCATCTTTATAATTTCCTATACGTTTCTTGTATTTACGCGAATATTAATAATATTGTTGCCAAAATTATTGCGATCAAAAGTAAAACATTCTAGAGCGACGCATTATGAGACACGTGTCATCGGCGAGTTTTGAATAAACAATGAGTCATCGGTAATAATAATAAGTATTGCTTTAGAAAAAGTTGTGCTCTGGAATATTCTAGTGGTATTCTCAGGAAATTTCTAGGGTGGTATTCTATGGAAATTTCTAGAGTGGTCTTCTCTGGAATTTTCTAGAGTGGTGTTCTCTGGAATTTTCTAGAGTGGTGTTCTCTGAAATTTTCTAGAGTGGTGTTCTCTGGAATTTTCTAGAGTGGTGTTCTCTGAAATTTTCTAGAGTGGTGTTCTCTGGAATTTTCTAGAGTGGTGTTCTCTGGAATTTTCTAGAGTGGTGTTCTCTGGAATTTTCTAAAGTGGTGTTCTCTGGAATTTTCTAGAGTGGTATTCTTTGGTAATTTCTAGGGTGGTATTCTATGGAAAATTCTGGAGTGGTGTTTCCTGGAAAATTCTAGAATGGCTGGTGGATAAAGTATATTTGCGTTAGTTTATAGCATAGTTATTACAGACTACCTACATCTTTTAATAATTAACAAACTTTAAATAATTAAATAAAGTTTTATTGATAATCTCATGCCCTTTTTATGTCTGTTATAGAAAAAGATTCTTGATTAGTTTACCACGTGTGACATTGTCTTCTTTGTTTGATTTTCCTTTCTCTTGGGTTATTTCTTCATATCTGAGTATCGTGGTCAGCCGTTGCAGTCTGAAGCGGATGATGGCTGTGTAAAATTTAAAGTTTTTTTAGTCTTTGTTTGATATGTTCGGGAATATTCTACTATATTATCTAATTATTACTATTAACTAACATAATACTAAATGCAAAATTACCTTTTAACTAAATTAAATTAACAAAATGTGCTTATAGTTAATTTTTGTTACTACTGATGTCGGTGCGTATATAATATAATACACTGACTTGTACCGACGCTTCTGATCTCAATTTGCAAATTCTCCAGTAATATTTTCCTCAGCGGTCTAGTCTGGACACATTCCGTCAATATATGATTTGCATCTTCTATTCTTTTGATTTTTTTAATTATTTGACATAAGATTGTGTCTAATACTAGTTATAACTAATTTTAACATTAATACTAAGATCACAGTAAGCTGCTAAAAGACTATTATATAACTTAGATCCATCGGTGTATATTTTATGCCAATCTTTTTCGCTTTAATTAAAGGATTTATTGAAATATTTAATCTATCAGCTATTATCTACTTTGCCATTAATGGTAACTGTTTGTTTATCTATATTCATACTACTGTTTGGTAGAATTAGAGATTTTATGTATTTTTTTCGCTGACGCGTTGACGAGTGAATGATTTTAACTACTGATAATGTTTGGTTTCGTTATACAGGAGAGGCAAAGATTTGTTTTCCTGAACCGTAGTGTACTTTTGTTGCTAATAAATTTTGTTAGTTTTCATTTTAGTTTTTTATCCGCCACGAAAGAACGAATGAGCGCATTTTTCAAAACTTGAATTTTTAAAGGAATAATAGCATTTTTTTGGTGATTTATGTTTACGTTGCTAGAATAGCGGTCTTGTAAATTATTCTGTATGAGAGTAAATGTTACCACTTTGCTATTGGATGTGTATAACACGTTATGCATTTTCGTTATTCATTAAATCATTTATACATTGCTTTTCATGTTTAATTTCAGAACTACGTATTCATAAAGTTATCTTTTACTAGTATATGCTCTTTTAAAGTTATTCATGACACCGGCTGGAACAAACAAACACAGTATGTATTTGAAATTAAATACTTTGTAAAACGTCCGTAAAAGTTTCCGTGACGAAGGAAGTCCATTATGTTGACATCAGTGTCTTTGTTCCCGGGAACAATAAAAGAGAGGGCGGCTACGTCACAACTTGATAAATTGATTCGTTAAATCGTTCGGCTCCGGGGATTGAAAACCTAAAAGTGAATAATAAACAAAAGGTATTGTGATACTTTTGTTCGTAGACTACGGGCCGTTGCATTTTCATTCCGAAGTAGATTTCATTTGAATAAAATATGTCGAAGTATGAATGGTTTATATTATCATATTTATAAATTTCTCAATGAAGTCTACTATGTCTTTATTACCATTGTAATCTTTATTATACACAACTCTTACTGTTGGTGAGTCTCTATTGCCGGAGACCGTCTACGTTGGTACCACAGCAGCTCCCGTTGCAGCCGACAAACAGTAGCGTCCAAGTATTACTCTTTTCCGGTTTAGAAGACTCTGTGGCTTGTGTAGTTACTCGGTATAAAAAGACATTTTATGTCTCAAAGCAGCGATTGTAATGTGATGTAGTGTATATCTTCCTAACTGGCGCCACGTTGTTATAAGCATGCATATCACTTGCTATCAGATGAACGTCTTGTTCGTGTCGTCGCTTCGTCGCTGAAAATAAAAGTCTCTGGTTCCCGTTGCCGCTGCCAAGCAATAATGCACAAACTTTCCTGGGAGCTTGAATAGTTCTAGAACTAGGAAGACTAACTTTCTTTTGATACAAGGTAATAACGATTTGCTGAAAAATCTAGGGTTTAAGGGAACCCGCACAACCCACGGGGCCCAAGCCTATCTCACCTGCTCGTGGAGCATCCTGCTAATCAATAAACGAAGCTCTGGTTCCGCATTGAGCCAACGTGGTGGGAAATAGCCCAATTCCCCCCATACGAACCCCTACAACTACAGTCTAATACCCAGCGGTACCAGAGGCCATGCTAACTGTATGTGGAGATCTTTAGGAGCGGCCTTTGTCGCATATCGAAGATAATTTGAATGTGTTTATTAAACAAAAAGGTAATTTTAGGAAATATACGGAATACATTTACATGTTTGTTTATCATAAGACGTTACCATTGGATCGATTCATTTCCTCCACCATCTGACGAGTGTTTCCCTTTCCTCAGCAAGTTCCGTTGAAGAGGGCTTCGAGAAAATTTTTCGCGAAACGACGTCCAATAAAATTTCCTGCCGTTACCACCGAACAATGTTGCAGACTATTTTCCTTTCTATTTTTTTATCTGGAGAAGCACCTTTATACAATGTCTGTTCTATTTATATTTATATACATTATTATTTACATCTACACCATATAAAAGAAGGCTCTTCTTTGAAGTGAAAGTCCGCCTTTTAAGCATTTTAAGTGGGAACGATCAAGAAGCTATAGTGACTGATGTTAGGTCTCTTTTGCCGAAGACCGTAGTAGATACAACAGAAGTTTTTATTTCTGTAGTCAAATAGTATTGTCGAAAAATTACTGTTATAGCTTATGAAATTTCTGGTGTAACGAGAATTAAGATCTCATATCGCAAGGCAACGAGCACGATGTGGTGTTATGTATAGCGTTACATAGTTAAGGGCAAGCGTTCTATTTACCATCATATGAACGTCTCGTCCATCTCTTTGCTTCGTAGATTAAAAAAAAGGAAACGAAAGGTATGTTGAGGAGCCATTGTAATTGTATATATGATTACGAAATTCACAGACTTGATATAACTACATTTGGACGAACCAATATTTACTTATGCGTCTAACATGAATGCAAACGTTCGAAACATTATCTCACATAATCAAGTCTAACGTGATACCAAACAAAACACGAAACCAACATGTTGCGGTGTGAACATTTGAATTGTAAATTTGCAAACACGTCATTGAATGTTCCAGAAATTAATTCCAGGTCAGCCATGTAGTCTAGGAATTCTATGAATTATTTGTTTTTATTCAAAAAGCGACGAGACAAGGATATCGTCTAAGTGCTAAGTAATCTTCTTGTCGAATGTTTAAATAACATTTCACAAACAACTATATATTTTTTAAGGTAAACCCTGATGTTAAAGGCGACTAAAATAGTTTCAGGTGAATGTTCTTTGAAGTTACGGAACCACATTGTTCACTAAGTAAAACTAGGGTACACGACGAGTACGAGGTCTCGTGTTGTGAAGATGCTGGGTTATGGCCCTATCAGAGACGTGCATATATGCAGTTCAGGAAGACGACGGTGTATTCTTTAAGAAATCCCGGAGCCTCACGCAATGAATTACTGAGCGGGTTTTAGTAGGAACAAATCACACGTAATCCTTCAGATATAAAGTGTCCTTTGATGATTTTCCCCCCATAAAAAAGGTCTCTTAAAGAAGCCTTTGAGAGTCGTAGCTCACTCCTGCATTTCTAGAGATCTTGTCTGGTTAAATTGACCTGTAAACCCGTTGCCAGTAATCTTCATAAAATTCAGTTGAACTGTGGAATAGCTTAAACTTACTTTATTATATCAGCATGTTTTAGATGGTTCAGTAAGTTAGCAGCTTATTTCGATTTAGTTAAATTCACACAATAAGTATTACCTGTGGAGTTTCAGGCTTCTATTGACTCGACTGTCTTTTCTCGTCCTATTACGAATAGGGTTAAGATGACCTCTGCACTTTGTAGAAAGCAACTTAAAGGGTTTTAGATAACTTGAAGTAAGTCGAGAGAGATAAAATCGCTGGCTACAGTAACTATTATTTCAGCTGCTTTGCAATGGTGATACATTTTTCTTTGTTCCGATTTGAAGGTTGTGAGATTACTAGATAACGAACAGTAACATACACCGTCTCAAGGGAAATCAATTTAGTACTTATACATGAGGCAGTATAACTTAATTTCGCTGTAACTTTAACTATAATGTATGAAAATCACGGAACCTACATTGCTTTCTTTTCTAAGACACAGAGAAGTATATAAGAAAAGAATGAAGAAATTTTTTTTAAGTAATATTATTTGTTTTATCATTCTAAACTTATATCAGCCTTAACACTACAAAAATTCAGTAACAAATCTTAAAGAATATAAGTTAAAATATGCCAAAGTTACATAAAGCTAAGCAAACTGAGATTAGACATTTTAATAAAGTCGCTCCCTCGCGAGATCCTCTTGTTAAGCATACAAAAGAATAATATTAAAACACATATTAAAGTTGAAACTGTTAGATATTAAGTTTACTTTTACATATATTATTATAAGAATAATATACAAACGAAAGCGATCGATGTATCTTTTAAACAAATCTTGACGACGAAGAACTTCTATTGATGATAACCTATAACAACGAGGCGTTAACTTCTGAGATGTTAACACAGCACATCATTCTGCTCGTTGCTTTTAGAATGAATTTAAATTTCTTTTCTCATAGTAATTGTAAAACATAAGACGTGCAAAGATTTGTATTAATCTAATTATAAATAAAGCCTACAGTGTATAGCTAAATAGCTTACAACTGATAGTTTGATAATCACTCAAGTTTTCGTTAGCATGAAACTAAAAAGACTTATAAGAAAAGTAAAGACACTACTGATAAATATTTTATAAACATCACAAAGTAACGATACCGAGTTAAAAAAATTGAGAGAGCTCTAAGAATTCTTAAAAAGTAGAGAATCAAGAAATAATTTCAATTCTGTAATGAACAGACTTTAAAATATCAGACAGTCATTTTGTTCATTAGCTCCTAAATATAAGAAATTTATGTTTAACTGTATAATGATTGTACTTAATACGTTGTAAATTAAACATAGTTTTATTTTTTAATAGGTATACACTATCAATCATCCGGGGTAACAACCCCTTTTAACAAAAACCTAAGACAACATTTACTTTCCCCGTCCACTGTCAATTGCTTTTAGTCGATTAAATGTCAACATATTATGTTGACGCTGTCGTAAAATCATTCGAGCTGATAATATAGAGTAAGGACTTGTGTATTATAATCAATTAGGTAATAATTCATCAGCGAAGACAACGATGATTAAATAGTTCCGCTTGTAAGGCGACAATCTACCTTATAAGACGGCAATCTATCTTTTAATTCATATCTTAAAGGATAACAATTGGGACTACTTACTGATGGGTTGAATGTTAAAATAAACATTGGTAAGACATTTTTCTTGCAATGAACCAATGTTGGTCTTTTCTTTATTCTTCGAAACGACGATACGAGTAAAACGTTCACCTGATAGCAAGTGATACGCTTGCCCATAACAACGTAGCGCTAGTTGTGTTGATATACACTGCCCCAAATCGTGATCATCGTTTTGAGACATAGGGCAGAAACTCTCGCTACCCCAGCAATTTCCCTAGCTACAGCGCCTTTCGAACCGGAACAGTAATGTTTTCTAACTGTGTCGAAGCAGAAATAGCTGTGACCTACCACAAATATGAACATCTATTTATAAGTTTCTGCTTTTCCCATTTCCATGTATGCATCTATTGATTTATATTCGGCGTTCGAGTTTGACATTTGTCTGAGTTTAATTATATTTGCTGGTATCAAATAGACTGTAACAAGTAGAAATTATGATAATAATGACCGGAACACAGTAATGTTTGCATACTACTGTATTGATGCATAATAATTGTATCCATTTTTACCTGTATAATGTGATTGTAGCCTTGAGACAAGATTTTAAGTCTGTAAGAATTATGTCATTGTGTTCATATGGTAACTAATTATTTGCTTATATCGATATAAATTTAGATTATTATTATATTTTGCATATGCTATATCGCAATTTGTAAATTAGCGAAGAATTTCATCTGTTTTTTTCTTTGCTTTGAACTACCTTGCGAGTGGTACAGGAGAGTATCCAGCGACGCTCCTCCAATGGTCACCACAGACGGCTTTGTATAAAATTATCTCCGAACTAAACTTGCTTTGACGGGGTTCTCATCTGAAATTTAATTTCAAAAATTCTAGTATCGTTCGCTGGATGCAAGCTCTTACAATGTTTCACTAGCCCCGGGACATTACCTTGGCGTATACACGGATAGCACACGTTTATAACAGAATACATTTTCTCTTGACTTCCTTTCAAGAGAACTACTTTATTATCTTCAACATATAAACTAAGAAATGGATGCTAAAAGTCAAATTTACTGATCGGTCTCTATCACCGAAGACCACCTAGATAGGTGCCATTGTAGTAAAATTACTGCAGTAACGAGACCTTAACTAACGGCTAATTTTTATGGGTAGTCATATATAATCATCAGATACAATAAAGGAAAAAAAAAACACAAGTAATTGTTTAATCGGTGAGAGAGTTGAAATTATACCATGATGGCTTGAGACTAAGTCGAGTAGTTCCTCGTATATTTTATATATGTTGTATGTGATGATAGAATATCCATATAACATCAAAATTCATTCACGGTGTGTACAATTTGTTATCTTTATAAATACACTAATTCGAAGAAGAGCTTTCCCACCTTCCTTCCAGTCATGTTTTATTGGAATCGATTAGTAAGAAGTATTTGATTTCGTCGGCTAGGTGTTTTCATAGCTCTACCGCTATGTTATCGGTAACCTGGAATAATATGATATCTTTCTAAATTCCAATATTTCAGATGAAGTAAATTTTGAAATTACCTTCTCGTCCACCCTCCTCTCTTTTTTATGGATTTCTATATGAGATTCTAACATTTTATATCCATTTCTCGCCCGTTTTCCATTTGTTTGTTAATTTCTTTCCTTAATTCTTATAGCCTTTCTATCTTTAGGTTTCAATAGAGCGACAACGAACTGAACAAGCGACGAAGGCATAGTTCGTGTATATTTTCTTTTATACTGTATAACCTACGGAATCCAATTAAATTGATAATATCACGTTATAAGGTAATTGTTTTTCCAACAAGGCCAACAAGTGTTGAAGGGTTTCATTATTAAACGGGAGCATTGTTAGGAAGGTTCTTCAGCGCTCATTAAAACCAATTTCGTGTGTAATTATCGCAGGAAAATGTGTCTTTAATTAATTTATGTGTTAACGCATGTTAAGTTAATGATAAGTATTTTAATTATTGTGTATACTCCATCGGCTGCGGATGAAAGCGTCTATTGTACCATCTCCCTATCCTGTCATCACATTAAGTATGCTGAGCATAATGACAACAACCCTATCATATTTATCAACGTTAGTATTATTCTTTTGGTTATGAGTAACCTTTTCCTAAATTTTTTTTATTTTACGAAGTGACGAGACGAGCGGGAAGTCCACTTAATGGTAAGTGATACGCTTGCCCATATCAACGTGGTGCTAGTTAGTAAGATATACAAAGCACCACCATATTGCGCTCTTTATCTTGAGACACAAGTTACAGTCTCGTTACCCTAGTAATTTCATGAGCTACAGTGCTCATCGAACCCCAACACGGTAATATTTTATTTTACACTACTGTTTGGCAGTGGAAGTACGCACTGTTGTGACTGAGGAGAAATATTCTAAAAAGATACTTTGCTTCTTGGGGAAGATAAGGTTATATGGGATTTTTATCTACTAAAACCCCATCGGTGGTCGTCTTCAGTACGTTGAGGGAGGCCCCGGTATCTCCAACGGACTGCACCGATTCCTCCCAGCACTGTCTATAGGACGTCCCAGGGATGATTGTAGCCCTCCCCGACACCCTCGCTTTACTACGATAAGAATTGGACCACCTCGCAATTTTTCGTTCCGAGTTCGCTTAGTAGATAATAAGGGTCCAAGCTTCAAAGCCCACGAACCTGAAAACCTATTTAGTCCCCTTCTACGACAGGCAGAGCTTACTTCAGTCCTACTCTTAATAGCCCGAGAATACAAGGCAATGCTGTGAATCCTACCTAGACGATATCCAGATATACCACCAGAATACATATACAGAATATAATATACAGATCTACCACCAGAAAACACCAGTTTCTGTATCTTTTTTATAATAACTTTGAATTCATATAAAATGTATTGAATTGTTATAATGTAACATTTCCAAACTCTATACTGTTTAATAAGAAATTTAACCCCTACGATTGGAAAACGGGAAAAAAAGGAAAATTTGCTTACTTTCTGTTAAACTTTTGGGTCTAATTATTGTATTTAATTGCTTGTTATTTTTTCAAAGATACCCTGATGAAGAATAATCTGTGAAAATATAATGAAATAAATATAACGTTACGTGAATATTTGCAAAAGGAAAAGTTCAATTTATGAAGATACAAGAACTTTCTCTCTAAGCCACATCTCGTTCCCAAAAGAGTACTTAGAAACACTCCCGTACTTAAAGCTCCACTTTATACCGTGCAAAATATTACGGGAGATATTTTATTCAATCACAGAGCTCGAGAAAATAAACCGAGATTCCGTCACTTCTCTTTATTATTACATTTTTATGAAAATTAGGCTGACAGGTGATTTCATAGATCGACGTTTGGAATTGGCAACCTAAATCTAATAATCCGCAAATTTCGCTACATTTCACATAACGGAAATTAAAACACAACGTTTCTGTATTAAAAATGAAGAATTAGTTTATATCAATGATCATTGATGCTAAATCATTTAAGGATTGACGTCAAGAAGATTGCTGAATGAATTTTGAAGTAGGATAGATCGAATTCTGATACGGCGCTTGGCCAAGCTAATAACTGCCCTCCCGTAAAGCCGAGCTCAACTTAAGCAGCTCGCGCAACTTAAACACGGTAACCAACAAAAAGGAAACAAAAATACGATAGAAAATAAGAAAAGAGACAAGTGAGAAACCGAAAGATTAAAAATATGAGAAAGAAGATGAACATAGCGAATGCCCTGAGACCGTCCGTGAACAAAGAGGTGTGGAGGCAGATCGTTGAAGCATCAGTAACAACATTATAGGGCAAGCAAAACCTTCAGTAATGAAATAAACGAAAGAGATGAAGAAGATAAAAACCGTAACAGAATAAGAAATTAGGTGAAAGATCCGAAGCGATGCGGCAAAGAAAATGGGAATGATGAAAAATAAGTAAGAAAGAAAGTGTGATAGATAAAATAAGAAAGAATATGATAACAGGATAAAAGGAGAAACGGAATATGAAAATAAATAAAAGAGAAAAGAGGAAATTTTAAAATACTTCAGAGAGGACTTAGTTAAAAATATAAAAAAATGGAACTACCTTTCGATTCATGATATACATGTAACCAATAATTGACTTTTAAGACTTATTATTTTGTTATGAAAATCATTATTGAAACACTAAAAATTATCTTACACTAATCTGGTGACCTTTGGAGGAGGCCGGGACTGGACATTACTCCAGCAGTGGACGTCCATCGGCTGATGATGATTATGATACATATTTGTATAATAAGTATAGAAGCATCGCATTGTTGTAGAGAGGTCTACTGCTTACTACCAAGTATATGTTCTTCTCATATTTTCGTCTTATAATACTAAAAAGCGACGTTTAACAAATATATTAAATAGAATCAGTAAATAAATCTCAAAATATATAAACAATACTTCAAATATTATATATATACTTTATATTATACATATATAAATATTATATGACGTGGGAGTCTTCAAGAGAAAAGTGAATATGCTTCTTTTAAACTAGTGCGCTTTATTACCTAGATTAAATCTCCGCTTACCGATATCCGATCGTAGTGAAGCAGTATGCTACACAATATTAAAAAAAAAAACATAACATAACTGAAAGTAATTTGCTAGAATTTAATTGAATGTATAATAGTGTAAACAATAAAGGAGTTTTATGTAGGAATGAGATAGTTCAAAAGCCAGTAATAGTAAATGTAGAAAAGGCACAAACTAAAGATGAATAAGAATAATTAGAAATAGACAGAAACATTGAGAAAGGAATAATAAAATAAAACATGAATTAGAGCAAATGTATGTAGTGTAAATTAATATAAAATATGTACACAGTGTAAATAATAAAATAAGAAAAACTAAGCCATAGTAATATTAGGAAGAAGTCGAAAAAAATACTCCACGCAAACAGTCATCCACATATATTCAATTCTCTTTGTAATCGTTCTAGCAATTGCAGACGCAAGGAAGTTATCGGGGTAATGGAGCGTTCACGTCCAGGACCTTTTGTATTAAATGCATCCTTTAACAATAGGATCCAAATTGTACTCGATCCATTAGAAAGGATAATGCTCTACAATTGAAAATATAGTTTCGTCTTATTCGCTGTAATATCGAAAGCTTTAACATTCTATTGTAGGTCGGTCTGTAGGTAGTGACTGTCTATATAGACGAGAAACTACGGTGGTACATATATAGGTACCACCCTAGCTTCTGCTTCCGAACAGTAATGTGCAAACATTGTTGTGTATATACCCTAAACATAATATTCAATAGTATGCTTACTTTATACGGACAATATGACATAATATATTTCTTTGCATTTTATTTTTAACATAGTCAAACATTGACACTAACATTTTTTTCTACTAACATCAGCCTAGATTCAAAATAACAAACATAGGGATTGTAAAATGCAATGTTTGTTTACTAATACTTATTTTTTACTATTTAATAAACAAACATCCTACATACAATCTCTACAATACGAGACGTCAGACTTACTACATACATACATATATATCACGCCTCGTTCCCAGTGGGGTAGGCAGAGACCACCTCTCTCCACCTGCTACGATCCTGGCACACCTTTCTCGCTTCCTCCACTTTCATGAGTGTCTTCGTGCATGCTCGTCGGTTGCGAGTGCTTTTGACCCGTCCTTTCTTTAGGACATCTCCGATTTGATCGGAATATGTCCGCCTAGGTCGACCTGCACCGATCTTTCCAATCATTCTCCCCTTGTGTATTTCTTTCGTTAATCTTCTTTCATCCATTCTTTCGATATAGCCGAACCTTCTAAGCATCCCTTTCTCTATCCTTGTCACTACACCTTCAACCACGCCGCACCGCTTCAGACTTACTACCAGTATTATTGTTATTGTTATTATTTGTAGTTGGAGAAGTAAAAACTCTCTTATTTTTTTTTTGTACTGGTTCCACTTCGTTGGTTGGGTCAGGACCTTTTACTTTATATAAACTTACTATTACTGATTTTTTTGTTTTATTACTACTCAAACTCGTCTTTTTTTATCTTTTATCACTAAGGCTTTGTTCTTCTTGCGCATTTCTTTTATTCTATCATGCTAAGTGAAAAAACTGTTTTATTATAAACTAAAATATAAAAGAATCTGTAGATTCGAAATTTCGATATAAAGTATAGAGGTTTTATGATCTGGAAAGTTTATCGCGTCAATGAAAACAGAAACGTATGAGAACAAGTGCTTTGAATGAAGCAAAATGTGTCGATTGCAGATGTTGTTCGCGGACCGGCAACAATAGCTAAGCACAGATTAAAATCCACCTTTCAACGTTTAAAAAAAAGGTAGAGAGTAAAGTATCTCCACATTGTTATAAACACAATAGTGTAGGGTACGGTTGTAACCATATCGTGACCTCAAGTTAAAATGATCATAAAATTTTAATGGACATAATCAACAGAGCACCGGCAAAAGCTAGAAAGGTACCACAACAGCCAAATTACGTCACCAATGCTGGCGTGCTGTTGGGCTGCCTACCCTCAATATGAAGACGATTGGGCCATAGTCACCACGCTAGCCCAATGCGGGTTGGTGACTTCACACAGCTCAGAATAAATTTTGTCATGTACAGGTTTCCTCACGGTGTTCTCCTTCACCGTTTGTATTTCGCTGTTGTAACTAAAGTTCACAAATGTATATAACTTAAATATTAAAATCATTGGTAATAGGGGGACCGGAAAGTAATGTCGTTTCTGCGCATGCCAATACTTGATTGTCATTTGTCAGCTCATTGTTTTGTTCAGAGGCGTACCAAAGACATTGTGAGGTTATAGTGATTTCTTTACTTATAGACAATTGAATTACAATTTTTTTTTGTAATTTTGGGTAAAATGGCCAGCCAAATACCAGAAGAGGTACACATCCGGCATTGCATGCTCTTTGAGTTTCGCAAGGGAAATAATGCAACAGTTGCTACCAAAAACATTTGCGATGTTTATCCAAATGCACTGGACATTCGTAAATGCCAAAGGTGGTTTTCCAAGTTCAAATCGGGTAATTTTGATCTTTCCGACTCGTATCGATCAGGAAGACCATCAGCGTTAGACAACGACGTGTTAAGGGCGGAAGTGGAAGCAAATCCGTGTCAGACGATCGAGGAATTGTCAAACAGTCTCAACAAACCTTGGTCGACCATCCAAGAACATTTGAAGCAGATTGGAAAAGTAAGCAGAGCAGGTGTTTGGGTCCCGCATAATCTGTCCGAACAGAATAAGGCTAACCGATCAATCACATGCAACTTATTGCTTCAACGACACAACACAGAAGCGTTTTTTGATCGCTTGATCACAGGAGATGAGAAATGGGTCCTGTATGATAACCCAAAACGCAAAAGGCAGTGGCTCTCTCCAAATGAAATCCCTCGGAGTACTGCTAAGCCAGGTTTACACCCCAAAAAAGCGCTTTTGTGTGTTTGGTGGAGTATTCGCGGCATTGTTCATTTTGAATTACTGAAACCTGGAGAAACTGTTACTGCAGACCTCTACAGCGAACAATTGCAGCGAGTCAATCAATCTTTAATTGAAAAGTGGCCAGCGATTGTCAACCGAAAAGGCGTCATTCTCCAACATGACAATGCAAGAGCGCACTGCGCAAGGCGAACTCTAGAAAAAATTAATGAATTGGGGTGGGAGGTGCTGCCTCATCCACCATATTCGCCCGATGTTGCACCATCGGATTTCCACTTATTCCAAACGCTGCAACACTTTTTAAGTGGCAAAACATTTGCAAATTTGGATGATATCCAAAATGCCATCTCTAGATATTTTGCCGAAAAACCAATTAATTTTTATCGATCAGGGATTGAAAATTTACTCACTAGATGGCAAAAGGTTATTGACAATGATGGGGAATACATCATTGATTAAAAATAAAGACTCGTTAAAAATGTATGTGTTTGTATTTAGCGTAAGAAAACGACATTACTTTCCGGTCCCCCTAATATGTAGTAATGAAAGCCGCATGCCTTAACCATTAGGCCAGCGAGCTGCCGAAACGAACTGACAATGTTATATCTAAATAAAAACCATTTTATTCTAAAATTACAGAAAATACTAATCTTGATCTTGTTCCGTCCAAAAGAGAATTTCAAAATCATCGCTTATGCTTATGAGATCTATTAAAAGGTAAATACAAATGCATGGGAGACAATAACGGATGAAATACAAGCGTTAATATTTTAACACTTCATATTTTGGATACGGATATAAAAAAAGTAAGTATAGTGAAATCCATTTGTAGATCCTTTAACTAGTTGTGAAGTTAGTGTAAAAAATACATCGTTACTATTCAAGGCGGCCACCCATTCATGACAAGTATTCGAAGAATAACTTTGCAGCGAAATGTGTATATTCCGTCTCTAACTTACTCTTGAAATAACTTAGTATCGGGATTTTAGAATTCGTTATAAATGTTGAAAATTCCTTTACCGCCCTCGAGAAGCTTAAAGTTTTGACGAAAGTTAAGAGTTTGATTTCTATTTGAACGTTGATTTTCAGATGTAGCTTTATGTCGACTGTATTAATTTAACATATGGTTTGAGGTTATCATGGAGGATTACTTTCCCATCTACTTGTAAGACTTAAATGATACATTCCGGTAATTTATTAAATTTCACTACCTACAAATCCTTTCTTATCAAAACTGTCGTATTTCCACATTAATTCTTAGCAATTAAAATAAACGATGTATACTTTGTTTTTATAGACTCCTCTATCCTCTATTTAGATGTTATTATAGACTCCTCAATCATCAGACTCCTGCTGCTTAATGTAAAGTTGTTTCTACCAATATACTTAAATGGAATTGATAGAGAAAATATAGTAATTATTTTATGAACTATAACCATAATTCATTGCAAAATTCGTTACATACTTGTATTCTAACTGTAGGAAAATATTTATACAGCTGATCAGATTATGAAAGATCTTTCGTAATATTTATAAAAGAGAGCACTAGATACTCAAGCACCTTTAAAACGGCAAATTGACTCAATCGCAAAGTTAAATTCATACAAAAATCAACGTAACGAAGTCCGAGCGAACAACAAAACTGTTGCTATTGCAAACGTTAATGGATTTTGTTTGTTCAAGTTTAAGGTACGGTTCATAAACTTAACTGAGTTTACATTTGTTATGAACTTTAAATATAATAGGGTTTTAGTAAACCAATTCCCAACGTGGACTATTTCAGATTGAGATTTATGTTAAAGTTCTTGCACAAATTTTACAATGAAAACTTCATCATGAGAAGTATTGTTACTGTATTAAATTTATTATTTAATAGATCACTTTTGAATGAGAATGTAGTTAATGTTTGCGCACTGTTAATTTACGGCAGAAATTAAGGTTCTGGTCAACACAGCCATCATCATCACCATTATGAGCCTTTGTTTATCGACTACTGGGTATAGGTCTTCCCCAATTTCTTCCATCAAATGCGATCCTCAATTTCTCGCATCCACCCACTACCGATTGCTCTAATAATGTCATCGGTCCACCTGGAGGGAGTGTCTTATATTTCTGCGGCCTCCACTCCAAGAATTTCCTGTCCCATCGACCATCACTGCCACGATAGACATACCCGGTTCACTGTCACTACAGCATGAAGACTTTGAGAGCTACGTCGACAACTTTAGCTCTCAGTCGAATTTGTCCGTGCCGGATTTTGTCACCTAGAGAAGTGCCAAGCATAGCTCTCTCCATCACTCGCTGTGTTACTTTCAATCAGTGTACCAAACGGATGGTCAGGTGCTATTTCTCTGCGCCGTAAGTATAGGTGAGGAGGACGCACTTGTTAAAGACTTTTGTCTTGAGACATTGGGGTATTTACGAGACGAATATGTGGCGGCGTTTCTCAAACGCTACCTAGCTGACTCGAATGCGTCTATCGATCTCTTTGTTAAAGTTACCTCGGCCAAGTTCTAGAACTTGTCCGAGGTAAACGTACTCTTTTACTTTTTGAATCACCGCATTTCCGACGGTTACTGGACTAGGGATGATTAAGTCATTGGACATGACTTTGGTCTTACTCCAGGGACTTCAGTACTTCGATGTAGTTCGATGTAGCGGTGGTCGACTTAGCATCGCTGTAAGGACTCCAGAACTGACCAAGTATCAATGGACTCGAAGACCTTTTCGTAATCCACGAAGGCCACACAAAGCGACATATTGTACTCCGGAGATTTTTGTATAATCTGCCGCAGAGTATGGATATGGTCCACGGTTCTGTTACGAAACTAGGGCTGTTCTAGCGGCTGGAATTCATCTAGCCTTCGGAAGAGACGGTTCGTTGATGATCTTAGAAAACGGGTTGTAGACGTGGGACAAGAGTGCGATTGGTCTATAGTTCTTCAATAAGAGTTTATCACTTTTCTTAAAGAACAAGACAACCACACTTCTGGACCAGAACGATGGTGTGATCCCGTCATGGATTACGGAGTTTAACAGAGTTAAAAAATCCATTTAAATTTCAAATGTAAAAGACACAAAAATTATAAAGAAACAGACATGAAAATATTTCATTACAAGCATTTTATTTTTACAAGCTATTGTCTATTACTGTGATACGTATCGCTAATTCGAAAATTTCTTGGAAATAAAAGAGACGTTAAACTCTATATTCTCTAACTACTTTTTCGTATAACGGATGTAATCCATCAGATTTAGTAACCCCATTTTCCATCAGCAATTATGCCACGCCTCCGTTCATTGTGAATGGTTCTTCATTTCTACTTCTAAGAAAATTAAAAACCCGTTTCACTCTTGCCCTATTTACAGTGCAATTACATTGACATTAAATGTTACCGTTGGATAAAGGTTTTTCATCTACTAATGTTTTATATAACAAATAAATAGATTTTTCATCGCATTACGACCAAAGATAATCATCATCAACAAATCTTTTTCTGTGTTTATTTATATATTTACATTAATTCTAAAGGATATATACAATAAGAAATTTTTTATCTAGGGTTATAGAATTTGCTTCAGGTTATAGCATTTTCGATTTTTTTACAAACGTTAAGATGCTTCGTCTCATTTCTCTCTTTCTATTCTTTTTCTCTGGAATATTCCACTAGTGTTTATAAGTTTCTAAAACTGTTATAGAATATTAACATAATTGTGCCCCAAATGTCTTATGACTTAACCATTATTTTTAAGAGACAGTATGTAAGTAAAATTGAAGTGATTGTAGAGCGTCAATTTTCTGAATTTTTCAATAATTACTCTGGCCTAAAGAATCCACAGCTAGGGTTAGAACCTGTCTTCTTAGTATAAGCGTAAATCGTCTAGAATCAAATAGCTTAGCTACCATATAAAGAAGAGGAATTTTATTAATTTTAGTATTATAGAATCACTAGTCCCAGAAAGTTATTGTAAAGATACCTCTGACACTATTGCACCGCGGCGCACTAAGAAAAAAAAATTAAAACTTTCGATTCAAAGAAATTTTTAATGTCCCAATTGCGTGTCGAACAAACAACAATTTCCATTTGGCGGCTTCAATTTAAGTTGTAAAAGCATCGCGTGCAGTGTACCACAATGGCAATAAATACTAAATATGCATCCGTTAGGAGCAGGAATTACTTAGAAATTAAATGTCTCACAATTTGCTGCGGTTTTTGTAAGCTCAGGATACCATTAAGTTATGTGATAAACACGAAAGGAGATTGGTTATATTCAGAATAATTCGAAGAAATATAATAATTGGTTGTAAAGGATATTCAACTATCTGTTTATTTTGATATTATTATGACCCATACATGACGACTCGAGGACGACATATTCAGATGTTGGGCAGCAACTAAATTATTTCTCTTAAATTAATGTATTATAAGTTTAATTTTTTTTTATATATATATACTATAATAAAATAATATGATATAACAGAACAATGTGCACAAGAAGTTTCAGCAGTTTTCCGTTTAAAAAAAATGTATGGGTTATAAAGCGTCAATATCTATAAAATCTTACGGTATCTCACATTTTATGGATTAATTTACCCGTTTGATGGTTTGTGGTTTATAGCAGTCTTTGTGTCTCACTTTATGGGTCAATCAGCGAATGAAACGGGATTAGGGAAAGTATTTTAAAATCATAATTTAATTTTTAGTGAGAAGATGATCAGGTTGCTGCGGCTGATGGGGATGACATCGATTGTTTTCACGCTGGTCCTTCTGGGTAACTGAAACTAGCGAATTTGAATTTTTCGTCTCTGATTCGTTATTATAGACTATTAACGTAATATGATCTTTAGTAGAAACGTCTATCAGCTGCTACAGCACAGAAGAATGATAGGCAATAGGCTCAGCAATAGCCCACTATTGATAAAAAAAATATCTGATGGAAATAGACAAATGAGAATACGTAGTGTATATTGTTTAAGAGTCGATGTAAGTAATTTGATAATTAACAACTTTAAATCTCTTCACATAACCGAGCCAGAGATAGTACACATGTGCTAGTGGACGTCCATCTGTTGAAATGACGATGATGATGTGGGATTTCAGGCTAAACGCAGCTCGTGGGTTTCGGCGTTCCTTTTTTGAACTGTCAAACGTCTCTCAGTTACTATGACAACTGCCAAAGACATGATTAAAAATGTCAACTGCCCGAAAAGCATCTTTATTGAATAGTCTGATATAGTTCAGAAACAAGGTAACGAAAATTCTTCACGACATTATAAGGTAAGTTTTATATCCTTGTCCTATTGTTCTAGCTATTTTGTAATCAATCAGATCTTCTTAGAGAACTTAATGGACAAAATTAAGAGATTTCAAAAGTACTTGTAATTAACGTCTGTATGAATAAAGTTATTTTGTATTTTTCAATTTGTCTTTGGCACATACAATGTGTAATATGGGAAAAGGTTTTCATTATACACTTCGTCCATTAAAACCGCACAGTGTGGATGTAAAAAGCCATCCAGCCCTCTTCACAATCCCGGCGGAGGCTCATTAAAACGTGGACGCGTCAGTTGGTAAAAGTTAGCAACAACAGCATGTGTCGTGTGGCCTCAAAACAAGCGTGAGCACCATTCACCGAACTCGGCCAATGTGGAAGTATTTTTGGTGTCAGTTATACATTTTATGTTGTAGCTGCTCTTTCTATATCATATTTAATATGCCACTGCTATAGACATACAGCAGGCATTCATTTGAACATACATTCTCATCATATCATAGTGAAGGATTGGAATAGTCTGCCGGCCTTAGTGTCTGTCTACCATGTGGGAATCTTTAGGAAAACACTGTATATAGGCTTCTTTGAAACTAATACACTGTACTGAAGAACACTACATATCTGATTACCTTGGTACAATTGTATTCATATATCAATTTATTTTTATCAAGAAAATACGCGACTTTAACTAGACTCGCGGTCAACAAGCTATAAATACGAATTTAGATAATCGATACTACTATACTACATATAGTATATAATACAATAATACTTTACTACTACTTTGTGGAATGAATTGTTGCCAGCGGTATTTCCCAACTAATACGACATGGGCGTCTTGAAGAAAAGAGGTTATTATTTCCTTAAAGGTCAGCAACGCAGCTGCTATCCCTCTGGTGTTGCGACTGTCCATGGACATCAGCGATCACTTTCCACCTGGTGAACTGTTCGCTAGTTTGCCCACCTTTTCTATAAAAACAATTATCTATTATATATACTACAATAATAGAAATCAACTGTGTGTACTCTATAAGCCCAATAATAAATTAAAACGCAGTAATTACTTTTTTTTAATTTATAAACTTTTGAAATAATATGTATGATCCATAGGACTGCATCATTGAGTTTAAATTTTAAACGTTATACCATTACTCCATTACCAGTTTGGACACAAAGAGGTTAAGCTCCTCATTATTGATAAGAACAACTTGCCAGGATCGGTCATCGCGTCCAAAAACGACGTAGATGTAACTAACAAAAGACCTGCTGTGACTAGTTTAGAGTGTTTTATTACATACCACATGGGATGGGTCAAGCACTGACCTATTTAAATCAAAAAGAAAATAGATCACAAATTTTAAAAGTCAGGTCATTTTAAAGGCCAACGTCTTAATTAAGAACTTGTTCAAACAAAAACGAGAACAATTTGCTAGAAGGCTAAGTGGAGCGCCGGCTAAAGGCACAGTAGCCAGAGCCAGTAAGTTATTATCGAGAAACTAACAATGAGTTTAACTGAAGAGATCTCCAATTAACAGTATACAAGTTACATAATTTTAATTAAAGATCATAGTTATGGCAACTCACTCTGATAAACCTGATTCAATGATCACTTTCATTGAGAGGAAAGACTCCTACATTTTTTCTACTTTCCTCTTCCTCCCTCGTCTCTCTATTCTTCACGTATGTAGTATCTATCAATAGCTTGTTACATATAAATGGGTACGGTAATGGCTTCGGCATCCAATTTCCCTAATACACCATTTTCGTTGAGAATTCACTCTTAGGGAATTTAAGGGCAAATTGCTAGGCAAATGGAAATCAGGCATTCCGGCGACGGGATCTAATAACTTCTATGGCCCAATTATATCCAAATAACTTCTGATAGCTCAAAAAGTACTTTTTGTTATAATTTAATGAAAAACACTTAATTATTGAAATAATATCCATGAACTTTGTTTCTTTTATTTATCTAATCATGTACTCTTAAAAAATAATGAATTTAAAGAGTTTTTACGCCAGTACAACGTCTTAGTCTAGATATTTTCTCTTTACAATCCCAATTCCTAATACTATATTAAAATTACGAATTATTTGAATGCAAAATATATATATTGCATACACAATATATTACATTTAATCTGTAATATATTTTGTAGCTGTTTTACAAGTGTTTTTAAAGCGAAACTCTCAGTCAGTTCGAAATAGTTTAATGAAACGAAAAAGTGTAACGAAAAAGTGACAAATATAAATGTATTTATTAGGATTAAGATTGTGAGAGAATAAGATTTTTTATCTGAATATTGTTGGTTTTGAGGATCGGTATCCTTAGCATAAAATGCAGTCATTATCACCCTATTTATATATAGTCTTATAGTGATGATTTTCATCATCATCAGTCAACACAGGTATACGTTAAAGATGGGTTGTGTACTGTCGTATTTTTTTATTATACGAAACTACGTGATGAGAGATGGTAAGCGATACACTAACCCAGTGTGGTGTTAGGATGCTATACACTGCATCACATTGTACTCGTCGCCTTGAAACATAAGATGTTAAGTCTCATTACCATAGTAGCTAGGAACAACGCTCTACGAACGGGAACATAGTAATGTTTGTTTACTACTGTTTGGCAGTAGAAAAAGACGGTGCTATTGTACGTACCTAGACGCTCTCCAGCAACGGAGAGCTACCACCAGTGAAGTAGTGGAGTGCCGTAATCAGGGGTATCCTACAATCCTTATCAGATCCTTGATCCGTCCACCGGTTCGCGGATGCTATCAAAGGACCTTGAGGACTCCTACAAAGATATTATTTTGACGGGCTAAAGAATTTTTTGGTTTTCAGCAAAAAAAATACACTGTTGTTCAAATCGATTTATTGGCGATATAATCGAACCGATCATCGAATAGTATACTGATATAATTTAGATTTTTATATACAACATACATTTATTTAACAACTAATACATCATATTTACAGTTCATCAACTAACACATAATAGAGTATTGCGATTGTGGGTTAGGTATTTTAGGAAACTTACTACACACATTAATATTTTATTATTAATGTAATCATCTATTATATCATATAATTTAAGTACTGAAAAACAAATATCTTCAATTAAATACTTAACACATATTATTTAATAAGAAAAATATTAGTTTAAACCACTAGGAGCCAATGGACTCGAACAGCGCAAGATCGTGCTTTATCGAATACATTGCAATAGACCTACGTCCAGCAGTGGACTTCTATCACTTAAGACGATAATGAAAGCACTGTTTTTTTTATATCACTTAAACTTCATCTATTAAAGTGCAGTAACTGTTTTTCAAGCGTGTTTCATGTTGATCTCTCAACATACACAGTAGAGAAATCTGATTTCGTATTAACTATAAGGACACTAGCTGTTCCCCGCCCGCTTTGCTGGCTATAACACCAACCCTTTCGCACCCCTTTTGGGGGTAAAATTTCGTAAAATCTGTTCTTAGCTGACGTATATTCGGCTAAAGGAACATACCTACCAAATTTCAAGTCTGTAGGCCTTCTAGTTCCAAAGATATCGTAATGAGCACTTGACATAGGTGGAAATGAAATATGTATTTATAAGATACACTACGTACCACTTACGTAGAAACTTAATATTATATATATATATATGAATTTATTATTTTTATACCTATTGTTTTACATTTATGTAATTGTAAATAATGTATGATTTTGCTTACAATTAAGTACTAAAAACAATTAAATATCTGTACCTCTTAATGTAAAACAGTTCCATAAACTATTATTAACATCTATATGTAAATGTAGGAAAAGTTTTACTTGAAAGGAATTTTAAAATAATAGGAATATATCTTTTCATATTATAAGTAAATAGCATAGCAACTGTAAATTTTAAATATATTAAAATCGTTCAGTCAATATCAATAAAAAAAAAAAACTCTCTTTACATAATTTCTAATAGTATGTATTTCAATGAAGGAAATTGCCTTTGTTTATTACTACGTATTGATTGCTATGATAAATGATTTATTATTAACAATCAGACTTTATTAATAACTAATATAGATTTTTGTTTAGTATTCGCAATGTCAGATAACGGACGCCATTTTAAATATAAAGTAACATAGTATTAACATACAAGATAATAGATTGGTTGCAGGTACTTATTTAAAGCAAGCTTTTTACTTCAATCTATTAGAATCTCTTATATAATAACTGTTTATTAATATTTATTTATAACCTCTTTGTAGAAAATTACTTTATATTATTATATATATATATATGTATTTCTTTTGAAGATATGTTATATACATTAGAATTTTCATGTAAGGCTACATTTTAGTTACACGTTTATAGTTATAGTTTATATTTTAATATTTAATTAATTATTTAATCTATATTAATATTAAAACAATTAGAAATTTTATAAAGAAAGTAAAAATCTGAACTTTGAAATATATGGAAAGTAAGCCTAAGTGATTCTCTAATACTTTACATAGTTATTGTGATTAAAAAACTAAAACACAAATGAGGAATTTATAGGAAATCTAAAATCTAATTTTAATGAATATTAATACTTTTCATAATCCATCGCGACTCTTTATACTAATTATTTCTAATAATACTAATACAACAAACATAAATATCTACATATATATCAAATATATACATATTAATGTATGAAGTGAAATGAAATATAATAATTATCCTTCAACATGTGCAATGAGATATAATTACATTTATGAATGAATTCATTGGAAAATAACAGGTACACATAACAGTTATAAACATAGCCTATAAAATACTGAGTGTTTATTAAAAGCTTAATAACAGTTTATAGAAATTGAGATCGAACATTTCTATTTACTGAGAGCGCCCCGAGTCCCGGATCTGACGATGGCCGGACGCGCTCCCAGGGTGCTGGCTACCTCTTAGACTTGCAATACTGACACAACAGCACCTTCTTGAAGGCCTGACGAAACACTTTATTGAATATCGTGTAGAAAATCGGATTCACCATAGAACTGGCGTAGCCAAGCCACAAAACGAAATCGAACACCCAACTCGAAATTCGTTTCTCGCAGTCAGGGCATATCGCCGGTACCATGTTGAGGATAAAAAACGGCGCCCAAAGCACTACAAACGTAAAGAACACGACGCCCAAAACCTTGGTAGCCTTCTGTTCTAGACGTAAGATTCTTCCGTGTCTGGATGAATTTCTGGATATCACACTGGAATTCCTCGAGTGGTGTGTCCTAGGCATTTGCCGTTGGGGACTCGGGTTCACCGGCTGCTGGGTTCGAGAATTCGATCTTTGCCCTCGTACGCTTCTAACTGGCGTCGACAGCGTTGTTCTCGCACCGCCGAAACTGGAGCCGCGTCGAAACCTTCTCGCTTCCTCCCAAGTGACTATCGATGATGCACCGCGGCTGGAACGCCTGAACACCGGTGTGCAAGACTCGTCGCTTTTCATGTTACCATTGCGAGGGAAACCATTGCAGGCATCGATATCCCCACCAGATACGATAATCACTTCGGTTGTGCGTCTTGGTGGTGTTGAATCACTACCGAAATATGCACATGTACACGGCGGTGGTAAGAGTAATCCGTCTTCGGAACTTCTCGATTTTGCAGCTAACGTTACCGGAGCTAACAGGCCATCGTTGCCTTCATCATCAGATGCACTCCGGGGCCTATTCATAGGATTGTTAGTATCAACAGTCGAAAGGCGTCGTCTATCTTGTAGCATAGACGAAGGTGAACTGGAGGAGACGCTTAACGAGCCAGGCGTTAACATTCCACCTCGCTCCGAAGTATTTGTCCTAAAAAATAAATTCAAGTCAAGAGAATTCCTTCAAAATCATAACGAGATTAATTTCACATTTATCATTACAATATACCGTCTACGAGTACGATGCATACAACAGGTGTTTTAACATGTTTAACGCGAACAAGTTTGCGATGTAGCAAAAAAAAAAAGAAACTTTGGTCGCGATCTAACAAATGCCAATCGGTATATACCCTCTGAATGAAGCTTTAGTTGCAGCCGAAGCTTCCAATCCACGAGAGAGGCGCAACATCTCTGCCCCAAAGTGATGCAGTGCGCTCATGGCGGACGGAGCGGGCTCGCTGTGCAACACAACACATTTATGATCACTACACAACGATACACACATGAACAGGCAACACTGGTTCACATAACGATTTCTTATATTTACGCGAATATAATAACATTTAATAAAACTAAATTTTAAGCATTTTATAGCTTGTGATCTATTTATTCATTGCCCTGACGTTTAGACCGCTTTGCAGTACCGAAGACTGTGTAAAAGATTAACTGATGTATAACCTCTCAGGTATTGAGGTGTACCTGTACCTCTTTAAATATTATTACCAGACAGATATGATACATGGTCATTCTTAAAGCTTAAAGCTTTCTTTCGGTATGATTGGAATTTATTTAATCATTATAATATTTGATCAAGAATGTAACTTTCCTCCAACATATTATGTAGCCCAACTGAACCTCGCCTGCAAGCGGTTCACCCTGCTAAACAACAAACCCGAAATGGGCCATCGTAGTGGTGCTTCTTTACTGGGTCAATAACAATGGCATCAGAGCATCAATCACCTCAGTTCTCACACGAATATGGCTGCTGCAAAGCACTCGACCGGTCAGGGTAGTAACTGATTGTATCGTAAAATTTAGTTTTATTCACAAGCAACACTGCCGATGGACAGCAATAAATGTTATAACCTAATTGTTTCTAATCAACACGATAATATCCACCTTTGCGGTGGTTTTCGTAGCCTTACTATATTAATTAGTTGTTTATATTATAAATAATGAAACGGTTTTTATAAGTATATAAATATAAAAGACAAAGCGAAGCATCATGCCGTACATTCAGCACATTTCTTTTTGTATCCAGCAAACAAAACGGAAGGTGCATTCTGAAAGCTTTGTGTCTGTAAAGTTTGCAGTCATTCTTTTAATTGTTTTTTTTTCTTTGTTGCTTCACTGTAAATAGTTCTAAGACTAGTACAACATTGTACGTTGAAGCCATAAACGACTAAACTGAACACAGCATTAACGTTGAAGCAAACATGGAAACGATGAAGACGCCACGCCGTTTATTAGCTTTACAATGTTCTTACTTACGTGTTACGTATTAAGTAAGGTTACTAATTAATTAATAGTAATAGAAGCGACAAAGCTTTATAAATGAGTTATTAGTATGTTACTTCTAACGATGATAATTATAAAGCAAAGAAAAAATCGTCAATGCAAAGAAAGCCAATGTCTAATAGCAAAGTATAAAAAACAGGAATGGACATGCTTCATACCAACGTATATTGATAAAAGAAAACTAACTTGGTAAACAATATTGGAAGGAAAAAAAAATTTAAATATCGTTATTCATCTTGAGATATTTCATAAATCTTTATCTCTATCAGTTTTCTGTAAAAGTGTATATATGAAGTATATATTTACATTACGCAGCTTTGTATCACTGAAGCCGTGTAAACCTACAATGTTCTTTCAAGCATAAACCTGTTATATATTATGTAAATATTTAAAATTCATTTAAAATTAAAGCCAATATTTATACTATTATAGTAATTTTTCAAGGATACGAGAAAAAGGACAAAAAACATTGCAACGAAGTCGTGAGGTTTTCTCGGTCACTGTATGCAAAGATCCGGAAAGACAATCTGGGTTCTAGAGATATTATATTCCATCAAGAACCTATGGGGTATGGAATGAACTTCCTGCTGTTTTCTCAAGGTGCTTTATGTAAATATGCATATTACAATATGGCGCTGTTTAAAAGTTTTGATAAGGTTATTCCAAGGTCAGCAAGGTGCTTGCAATGCCTACGGTTCCACAAGTGTCTGTGGAGCACGGTAACTGTTTAGCATCAGACGCATCGTAAGTCTGCCACATAGTTATATAAAAATAGTAAAGTAGACAAAATTACAGAAAAACATATTAACGTAATAATTTATTATAATAATTACGAAGTTAACCACAATTGAGCTTACAGAGGATGTTGCGGAGAAGCACAAGTGCGTACAGCGCATGCTTTACAGTTCATGTTATGTTAAGCTTAATAATTGCAGTTAAATAATGTCCAATTTGTCACAAATATATGTTAGGGTAACAGCTTGAATACGAATACGAATAATTGAGTGAAATTTCGACACGAAATTTCTAGTTCACATTCAAGTCAATGTTATTCTCCTCTTATAATATACGGGAAGATGGTGATTTGTATCCTTTAAGGGACTACTGTATGGTGTTACATTATACTTATTAAAGTTTGTATGAATAGCATTGTATAATGTTAATAGTGTATACATTTTATCATCTAAATATATAAAAAAAAAAATCGAAATTATAACATTAATATTATCAACCGGAAGACGTCCACTGCTGAACTTAGGCCTATAATATTTATATGGACGTCTTTCGGCTGATGATAAGGATGATGATATATATTATGTTTCCATGACAAACTTAACACAGTTGAAGTACTATCGTTCATTACCAAACCTTTTTCGCGAAAACTTTTCAAGCTAACAAGAATCTTGATAATCAGACCTCTTTGACAAATAGGTATACGTGCATAATAGGAACCTTTCAAACATTTTAAATAAGCTCTGACATGAATACGCAAGGATGAAAGAAAACGACTGGATGTGGACTGATAAATGTCGAAGTCCTCGAAGAAGGCCTAAACTCATCGTTGAGTATCTCTCTGCTGATAATGATGACTTTCTATTTACAATGCGATTAATTTTGTCGATACCTGGTATCTTGGAGCCATAGATCCCTTGTATCTATTGGAGGTAGTTCAGTTTCTGTAGAGGCAGCAGAATGCTGGGGCGTTCCACCTCTGGGCGCGAGGAATCTTCTCCATGTACAGCGACGATCTGATCGACATAAATGTATAAATATAATTAAGGGAGTAGAGAGGAAAAATGGTGATAAAAAATTGATTTTTCCTTAATAACTTTATTCTTTGTTTAAATATTTGATTGCATACAACTTCTCTATTGTGTCTCTGTGCTGTATAATTTTTGTTTTTTCAAACGTTTTTGTTAGTAATACATAATCTTTAGAGAATTATTAATAATCTCAAAGCTTAGAGTTATTCTAAGAAAATATTTGAAAGTTGAAAATAATAACTAGAATATAGAATTACCTAAATGAAACGGTTTTGTGTGAAAAATGAGAATCTGAGAAGGCAAACTCAAATACGCTATCAGAGTTGCGAAAAAAGATCGCCTTTACAAATATACCTCTTTGTTTTTTTTTTTATTGTGTTACATTAAAAAATATGGTATAAAGAAATGTGATTAAATAACTACGGACATTAAATTTGCTAAAGTCCAACGAGAATCGATAGTATGTTAAAAATTTGGAGTAACGGCTATTGATGGTATTAGTTAAATACATAATCATCACTATCATCAGCTGATTGGATCATCATTCACTGCTGAACATAGATCTCAACCAAAGATCTATAGTCAGCATGGCTTCCGGTACCGAAGGGCGCTAGGGGCCGTTTGTCATTTCCCACCAAGCTGGCCCAATGCAAGTTGGTGGAAGCCATTATAACAGTGTTAATGCAGCTAAAAATCAAATTTGTTATATTTCACTTTGTTTATTATTTTATCATTGGTCCTATATTAATTAATACCGATTGGAGGCGCACCAAGCCAGCCAGTAGCCCATCCAGGTCCGAGCCCCTTCCGCTGCTGTGCGAGCAGCTGTACCGTCAGCGCGTACGTCAACAGCATCACTCCTAATGGTATGTAGAAAGATATGACTGACCCAATCGCCTTGTACAATGGATCAGGTATTTGACAAGAGCCTCCGATGAGCACTGACTCTTCATTCTAAAAATAAAGCAACAGAAATTATACAAAAAAATAATTACGAGGTTGTCCTTATAGGAAATGATACGATACTGATACAGGATGTCCAAAACAATATGGTACTTATGATGAACAGTAAAGTAACTAGCTCGACGCCTCATGAAATGCGATAACAGTGTTTGTATCCTGATTTTATGAGCAAATTTATTGAAAAGGCGCTTTCTCAATAAAAATGGATTTACCACAAATAAGATTACAGTTACTGTTACAAAATCCCTTGACAATGAAGATATAAGCTATAGTAAATGGAATTTCTGAGGATAATTCCCTTTAAACGATAATTGCTAAAAAGTAACAAAATCATTTTAAACTATATCATATTAATATTGTAATTTGGAATTATGACGTACCTTAGAATACATAAGGCTCAAAGGTAGACTCATGGCTGTTGACAGGATCCATACAAAAACAATCTTAATTGTCACTCGTTTTCTAGTTTTATTTCTTCCAAATCGCATGGGGTATCGAAGTGAAAGATATCTATAAAATAATCTATAATTAGTAATGATATTTTAATCGTAAGTATAGGAAATACTAATTGTAAAGATTATTCTGTATATCCCTATTACTTAAATGATGGAAGGTGACAAAGCAGCAGTCACACCAACACAGACACTAAAATCAACATATATATGTACATGAAATTTTAAAAACTATCTTTTGGTCTATTCTTAAATTCTAAAATTTTATTAAAAGTGAAGAAACAAATAGTTCATAATGTTTGTTTTTTTATATTTGTCTTAGATCTCCATCCATATCAATCTCTATTTACATTAGAAATAATTCAGTTTGGTTAAAATTCTCGTCTCTTCGTAAACGAACAGAAAATCTCTGCAAATACGAACTAGAATAACAGTTTAAAAAGATTAAGATAAATAAGACACTTGTTTATACCTGTCGACACTGATAGTGCATAGATGCATTATTGATGCAGTGCAAAGGAGGACATCAAGACAGATCCAAGTTAAACAATACACCGGTGGAAAAGGAAAGTATCCTACAAAATAAAAGATCACATGAGCAATTGGTCTTCGTCTGACGACGAGGGACTCACGATCTGAATAAAGTTGCAAGATGGATGAAGTCAGTACGGTACCAATCGATATGCAGGTCCATATTCTAAAGGTGTTAATCGGATATTGATAATTATGAATACCTCAATTGAAATATATTTAAAGTTATATTGCAGAGTTCTGATAAAACTGTAACTTTAAAACATGGAAAGGACATGTTTACACAATCATCAGCTGATAGAAATCCATTGCTGGTCATTAACTGGCGATCATTGCCTCCCACAAAGGTCTCCACATCGAAAGGTCCCGCGTTGCTCGCGACAAGTCGCTTCCCACGACTTTCTCCAGATCGAGGATCTTACTGCCCCATCGGCCGTCAGACCTTCGAGCAATGTGTCCTGCCCACTGCCAGTCAAGCCTTGCAATGTTTTGAGCTATATCTATGCTATGTTATACAATATGATAGCTTAACTCGTTTACCAAGTCAAAGAGTAAGAGAACAAGTTGTCATCTATTTCGCTTACGTACAATGTTTAGATCCTGAAATATTAATGATCCGTATGGAGTTAACATAGAAACTTGGTTCTCTTGAGGGAAACCTTTAAAGCCTACATTGCGTCTCTAGTTATATTATTCTAGATTAGAATGTAGTGAATGATCAATTTCAACACTATTGTTAATATTAGATTATTCAATGTGTACTTCCTAAAAGAAATGACTTCACTTTTTTAATGTCTATAAATAAATATAAACTATGATCGGTGTTATTTACATTAACGTAGGCTTCAATTAATGTATTCTTAGAAATTTCACCGCATAAGCTGAGTGAAATCAGATACTAATGAAAGCGTCGCATTTTACACACCCATGGTAAAACCTGTTATAACCGCACCCTGAATTCTCTCCATTTGGAGCAATAACACAATGTTAGTCATCATCGAAATAAAGTTAGAAATTTTTTAATGGCAATACATTAAAATATTTAGATAACTTCGCTAATGTTATGTAAAAAAGCAAAATCTGCAAGAACATTAAAAACTTTTTAATCTAGGTAGAAACGTTTTACTTATTTCCAATACAAAAATATTTCCTAGAAAAAGAGAGAAATAAGATATTTTAACATATTGTATCAAAAAGAAGAAAACAGGCCTGGCTATTGAGTTATTGGTTATCTATCATACTTCTATTTCGTTTATACCATCTGACCTTTGCTATTTAGGTAGCGCGAAATACAATCAAATAACTGTCCATCTTCATCAGCAATGAAATTTTAGCTTCGTGTTACCTTTTAAATGTGATAATCATAAATCATCAGATCTAGACAATAGATCTAATGAAACAAACACGAACTATAACCCTGCGAAATGACTCATTTTCTGACACCTATGTTGCCAATTTATATTAGGTTGAACTAATTATAGAAGTTCCTGTCGTCTCCGTGCTAGACCATAGTCTTCCCGTAGACTGTCCTACTGTTTCATCTAGACACACTAAAATCTGTGTTAAACTTTTTACATACGATCGTTAGGTTCGTAAATCAAAAAGTGAAATATTCACAATAAAAACCTTAACGACCCGTTTCAAGTAACTTTACCAGCAATTCAATTTAATTGATGAGTTTAATCTATGAAATGGCGGTGGTGCATTTAGCTTTCAGTGTATTGCAGCAATGGGGCGGCTGTAAAATAAATTCACTTCAACCTTTCTAACAATAGGCATGTGAACGGAAATGACTCGGCCGACAAACGATCGATATTGAATGACGTCTACATAATATCTTTAAAACGTCGACTCGTTCACCACAGACTTGTTATCCCCATTAAATTCTATTCTTGTACTACAAACCCATAATTTGTTGATCAATTATTTTCCATTAACATTTCTATTAAGGTTTATAGATCAAACGATTGTCATCAATGTATTTTCTATAGCCATTATATATATAGGAGATATCCATAGATTCGTTACGACATCATTAAAACTTTTATTACATATGAGGATTCAAAATTTGGTAGAATTATTCCTTTTGTCATTTAGAGGACAGCCAAGAATGGATTTTACAAAATTCCTTTCCTAAATTGAGTTGCAGGGATGTAACGACCAACAAAGCGGGAAAGGAATGGCCGGTACATATAGAATAAAGGATTATTTAAAATTCCAAAATTTCCTAACATTATTATGATTCATAGATCTTATTATAGATGTTCACACCGACTTCCATAAAGGTTACATAAATTTTGTGTAGGCGGAAGTAGGACGTTGCAAGCTTATAATTATTTCTAGTATTTCTATAGTGCATGGTACTGTTTGTTATACATAGAAAAGATTTCGATGGACGTCGGGCAATTTGTTTCTGCAATGTAGTTACAAAAGCTAATTAAATATTTATATACCAATGTTAATATTACTCACCTCTCACGAGTGTTAGTATTCCTAAAGGCATTACAAGCACCGCCACCAACAAGTCGGTTATTGCCAAAGACATAAGGAAATAGTTAGTAACGTTTTGAAGCCTCCTCTCCAGGTAAATAGCCAAGCATACTAAAACATTTCCAGCGGCTGTACAAAGTACCAAAGCTAAAGCGACCAATGCCCACCAATTGTTTACCGCTTCCCTTTCAACGAATACCGTTACATTGTCTAAAGATTTCAGCTCCGTGAAGTTCTCATCCCTTCCCGATTGATTCGCCGATGGCCAATAAAAATCATCCGTGTCATTGAGTTCTATGAATGCCGACAAAGTGACCCGATTTATGAACTCTAATTCATTCATTGTTGATTTCCAAAGATTTCACATCTGCTAAATTCATCTTTTTAGTTAGTTGTTGCCTCATCTGATTTCGTAAATGTGGCAAATGATTGGTAGATCCATTTTATAGATCCGTCTTCAGCGCGCTGTGAAATTTCCCATTACCTGTAACAACGTTATAAATTAGGTTGATAATTTTTTTAATTTTAATAATAATTTAAATATCATTATCATTTTCGTTATTATCATAATCATCATCATCTTTACTATCACCATCATGACGTGCCTTCTGAATATTCTAGAAAGAATGTAAGTACACAGCGTGAAAACTAATCTCTCTCCAGGTTATAACTTAAATATTTGTTTATTTGTTACTATCTAGTTCCAAATTTACATGTCATAAACTATATTACCGGACACATTTCCGGTAATATTGTTCTGGATGAAGCATTTTATTTATATCTTATCTGTCAAACTTAATACGGCTCAATATTAAAGTATATGATGACAAGATATTCGAAAAACGCAACCCTTTATGAATGTAGGATATGTGCCAATCCGCACTTGACCAGCGTGGTGGATAAACAGCTCCTATTGTGTGACAGACGGCCCAGTGACCCAAGAATGAAAACAATGTATGAGCTATCCATCATTACAATTATAAATATTTGTATATAATAGTAACAAACAAAAATAATATGATGAGATGAAATGATTACAAAGAAACCAAGTAATTTCCAGATAGGTTCAAAACTTCTAAAGGTATGTCATCTCTCAAAGCGAAAAGCAATGTGAAGCTGTGTAAACATCCGAAACACCTCCTCACCATGTACTTATCTAATTAACATTCTACTCGATCGTCTTATCTCCTGGCTTATTTATAAAAGATGCTAAAGTCAAATATTTATATACCGTCTTATACAGATAAGAGAACTTTCATAATAACGACAAAGAACCTTTTACTATTTTTCTATTTTAATTCAGTTTTGAACAAAAATAACATTAATAATGTTCACTGCTACAATACAGCGTTTCATTGACAAATTTCGTTGGCTTCCCCGCCGGACCAGTAATTTATGAGGGTCCCCGTAAACGATACTAATGCGAAGTTGAAAGAGCACAAAGAAAATTTAATCAAATTCACATCTCTGTTAAATCAAATCCATGAAGAAGCCCGTTTCATTATCATAAATAATAAAGTATATAAAGTAAAAGAAAATCTCCGAAAGGAAAATGATAAAGGAATACAGCTCCTTTGAAATGAGCAAGCAAATGAAAATGCCTTATTAGAGCGAAAAGCATTTAGAGTTGACGACGTTTATATTAACGCTAATGCTATTTACAACATAACCTTTTTGAAATTATCGCGAAAGTAATTTTAGAATCGCTCTCGGCATGGAGTTTTCGAGAATAACCTCAGTTTCATATAGTTAGGGGATAATAAAGCTTTAAAAGGTACAGCGCTATATATATTTCCATTCGGCATTGGTTTTTTTAAAGTTGATGAAGGTCAACATCCAAAACTGGACATAGGCTTCTTTCACCTAAAGATCTCCTCCTTACTTCCAAGGGTTTCCCACGAATTTGACAATATCATTGGTCCTCGTTTGTCATAATTGAATGGACGAGGAGACTGAAACGTTCATCTGATAGTAAATGATCTCCTTGAGACATAAGAGTTAACTGTCTTTATCTAATTAACTTTATTACATCGCCTGGCATACTAGAATAAGGTAATATTGGCACAGTATTGCTTCGCAGCAGAAAAAGGAGCTAAATACTTTTTTTATTTATATTTGTAGTTTCTGTGAAGGTTAGTAATTAGGAGACAGTTGTGAACAATAAACAATGCTTTTGCTCCGTGTAAATGTTGACGTATTTGATAAAGATCTTAATCCTAATGTAAGGCATGTCGTTTATCAGAAGGTCTAAGACGCTGCGACATTTGATGTGTTCAAGTAGGAATGCTTTTGTCCAAATAGTAATGCTTTGAGGACCCGCTATACACATGTTTTCACGACGAAGCTGCTTGATAACATAAAAAAAAATTCAATACCCTCATATCATTATTGTGGTGAGTTACAAAAAAATCATCATCATTATTGTCACTTGATAGACGTCCACTGCTGGATATGGGTCTCCTTCAAAGAACATTTGTAGGAGTTCATATAAGGGCCTATGCTGGCCCAATGATGGCCGGTGGGAGTCAAGGCCTCGTTTGATGATTAGCAGGGTACACCAGGCGCAGGTGAGGTTGGCTTGGATCCCGTGGTTTGTTGTGCGGGAACCCTTACACCCCCACACAAAAATTAAACATAATTCGATATACTTATAACCTAATGAATATAGTCTATATGAAAATATAAAGTAATTCCTAGATGTCGTAATAAAAAAAAGAAGATATCACATATTCTCTTGTACTGAAACTTTGTGTTCTTGTTAATTTGTAAGAGAATAAGATGATTACACTATAGAGCCGGTAAATAGTAAGAGAAATAGTGCAATCGATCCACCGAAAAAGGGTTATATATTGTACAATAGATTTCAACGTTTCTATCTCTCTTCTTCCTATACCCCGACTATATTCAGGGTGTAGGTAGCATGGAGACTAGTCTTTGTCACACACAACTATATAGAAACGCATTTAATTCAATACTCTTTCAATCTATGCCCTTTTATATTTATTTATAGTCGTTACTTAACCGTTACACTTTATCATTTCAAAAACCATCAAAATATTCAAACCGTACCAAAAGATGTTTTATTTCAAAAAATTGGCCTGCGATGTTTTAAATAGGCTTATGCTAATACAAAAGCCGTTAAACTTTATAATTACCTAACGATAAAGAATATTAATAACCAAAAAAAATTACCTTTATTACAAGGCTAGATCTCTCCTTATTATGACCTTTTTTGAAAAGCTGCTAGACACTAGCAATGTCATTAGTTACAAGACCTTTCAAAATGGAGACATATTTGTTACTGTTCTTTGGTAGATTTGTGAGCTTTTACCAGGGAGCTTTTATCAAAATTGAAAGGTTGGACTCATAACACCAGCAGAGCAAAGTTATTTAGTACTACATGTTTTTTTGAGTAAAAAGAATAAATTTCATTTACAAACATAAAATACACAATGTCACTAACAGAGATCGGAAGTTTAATTATAAACAAGGTCAGTAGGAAAATTTTTAGGTTATACATACGGTCTTAAGACAACTGTGTCTATGTTTTAGCAATTAACTTAATCGAGTTCACTTTGACGCTGGTAAATGTCTTGTGGCTTATCTTACATCGGACTCGATAAATTTAGGCCGAACTGGTGTCTAGTAATATTTTCTTATACCGTCTGTTAAGGAAATAGAAGAATAACGTGACAAGACGTCGTTTAGACTAACATACTAAATTTTTAGTCATCAAAACAATTTACTATAGAATTATTTACAACCGTAATATTACTATGTTTCTTGCTAACTTCAAGTCACCAGTTAAATCTGCAGAAGGTAGTTAGGCGCATGGTTAGATTAAGAGATTCTTCATCATCTAAATATAGATCATATGATTCTGTATAGGTGAAGGTACCACAACAAGGTACAGCAATAGTAATAATTAGACTGGATTTTCAATGGCAAGGGTAGGTGAAAGTTAGCTTTTTTACACTAAATAACATTTCAATTTATGCCTTTAAATATATATGTTCATATATCATTTGAACACCCAATATTACGGGTTGAAAAGACCCAGTTGGGAAGCAGACGGATAGATTCTTCAATATAACGTCTTGTATTTTTTCTATCACATTAGACATAAGACTGTTTGTGGTTATTCATAGTGTATGTATTATATATAAATTTGATTTTATATGATCTATAGTAAGTATAGATGAAATAAAACATTTGTTTAATGTATTTAGAAAATAACTATATATTTAATATACTCAACGCTTGTTTATATAAGTGTGAACAAATTAAAACCATTTTAGTTATAAACGAGACCGGCGGCGGAAACTGTTTGAGTTGCTTTCTTTAATTAATGCATTCATTTGCATAAACGAAACGACCTCTTATTCACGTCTATAAAGGCCCGTGGCCTTGACCATGTTTTATCGATATATTCACCCCCTACCCTTACCGTCTCTCCCCGCTTCACCCTCCAGTACAAAATTAGCAATGACCTCGTGACAAATGACGACAATAGCATAGCATAGACACATTTATATTTTATCGCACCTGTTTATAAAATGTAATTATGGTACATGACTTTAAATATTACAATTTATGACGTGATTTATGCTATGTAGATTGACCCTAGAATAGTTTATAAGGAATAGAAACAACCCTACAACCATCCAAAGCTTGTTATGTTAGTCGCCATAGTTATAGTTTTAAAACCCCTCTGATGAATTCCAAACAGTCAATAAGCAAATAAACATATTATAATAAAACAAATACAGGAATATAACTCTTCTAGAGTTCCTACTGCTGAGAATAGATTTCTTCTTACGAGGAGTCATATCACATACGTCAAGTGCAGGATAGCGAAATTAACTGAATACTAATAGTTGGTGTCTATTGCCGGAGAGAAGATACCTAGAAGGTAGGTATCATCGCAATGCCTATTGCAGCCGAGAAATAGTAGTGTTCATACATTATAGTCTTCTGGTTTGGAGGGCGCTCTAGCTAATGAAATTACTGAGGTATCGTGATTTAATATCTTAAATCTCAAACCGACAAGATGGTGTAATCATACTAACCAGCGCCTCGTTGTTTTGAACAAGCGTCTCAATATGAGGTGAACGTCTTATCAGTGTCATCACTTCGTCGAATAAAAAAAAGCACATTTTCTTCCACCGGAAATTAATTGTCAGTGGGATACGAATCCACGTATATTGCAGTCGCATAACGCGAAGTTCCAACCCACTGACAAAGGAACTACCACCTCCTTCAATATTTTACTTAACAATACAAAATGTACACTCACTTCGATTTCATTAGAGGCCCCATTCATTCCAATCGATTGGATACACGAGCACGAGCAGTGTGGACAGTAATACTTACACCGAGTTAAGTTCTAGTTAAACTTGCGGTTAGAGAGGGCACGACCTTTCTGGAATGGCATTCAGGAAATGTGGAGAGGATAATATATAGAAACACGTAAAAGTTTTCGCCATTATCAACATCAACAACTCTCCTCTTTATTTCAAACACTGTACAAGTAATCGTTTATGTAAAACAACTTGGAAACTTCGCTTTGAATAATTAAGTAACTTAATTAAAATTGTTATAAAGGTTTTAATAATTCGCACTTAGTATAAGTGGCTTATCATTTTTTTTTAAAACAGACTCTATCCGCCATTTTGTTGGATCCATATCTAACTATGAGTTGCCGTTTATAATTAAATAACAAATACAAACACAGCTCCTGATTATCTGATGATAAATAATAGGTTATATAAATAATATTGCGGTCTAGTCTAGTCTGATTATAGCTAGAAGTTAAATCAATTTTTTTTATTAAAGAGTAAACACAGGTCTTTGAACATGGTGTCTACTTATAGCTCTGAGATGCTAGTTATGATGTTTATTAGAAACTATGTTACCATGACAAAAGACTTCAGGTATTTTTTTATAATGTAAATGCTATGAAACGATGAATCTTTTTTCAACTACCAAGCGATGAAGCAAGCATAAGTCTGATGGTATATTTATCACAGAAGCAGTAAACTGTAGGCTTCGAAAACTTGAAATGAGTACTGACTATTGGATCAAATTATAAACATATTATAATTGTATTTTAACTTAATCCATTTTAAGTTCCCACAGCTGGAACTATCACTTTATGCATAACAATCTGGTTCTGTGAGGATCTTCATTAAATTCCACATTACATCAAGATGATAAGAACGAGGCGTTTATCTGATGAACGCAGCGCTAGTTAGAACTAGTCTTGGTCTAGGCTAGGTACATAGCTTCATACCGTGTCTCTTTACCCAAGTAATTTTATAGACTACAATGTTTTTTCAAATACATCGTTGAGACAAAGTACTCTATCACCGGAAGCTCCGGCTTTGGTAGTATTCCAGCCTTCATTTCTTCGAGACGCATAGCCCGTTTGGGTGCCTTCCAAACTGACCCATGAAAGCTGTAGTTGTGTTTTTTTTATGATGATGGTAAGTAATACGTCCGTCTATACCAAAGTGGCGGTAGTTAGGATAGCATACATGTATCATATATCACGCCTCGTTCCCAGTGGGGTGGGCAGAGACCACCTCTCTCCATTATCCTGGCACACCTCTCTCGCTTCCTCCACTTTCATGAGAGTCTTCATTCATGCTCGTCGGTTGTACTATTGACCCGGCCTTTTTTTAGGACATCTTAGTATACATTGCACCACATTGCGCTCTTCGCCTTGACAGATAAAATCCTAATTCTCACTACCTCAGTAATTTCTCTAGCTACCAATCCTTTCAATCCGTACCACTGTAATATTTGCACACTACTGTTTGGCAGCAGTTGGTACCTACTTAAACGATCTCCGGCAACAAAGATCACCAGTGTAATGATGAGTAAATACACCATATTAAAAGCCTAGATAGTAATTGAAACGTGAACGTCACCGCCGTATTCCTTTGAAGCGTTCTCTGCATACGTAATAGCAATTTGCACTCTGCTCTTACTAAAGTTTAATTAGAAAATGTAACGATGTATGCAGGGGTCGGTTAGAAATAACTGTGATGTCATAACCAGTTATCTGTTAAGTATTTCATTATGTAGTAAGTCTGGTTGTTCAGCTTTGATGTTTAAAAGCTTGATATCTCTCATGCCTCAACTAAATAAGGTTTGATTTCTATGCTATATATATACATAAAATCAAAGTAATTGGATACAATTACTGTGTAATAATTACAGAAAACTGAAGAATGCTGATGCTGTTATTAAGTAAAAGTGAAATCCATTCCAGAATAGATGGATTTAAGAAATTTCAAGGAGATAAATTAAAACAGCAAGTCTATCTTATCTCAGCGAGAAACGTACAGTAACGAAATGAGATGGACCATGACAGAGAAAAGAAGAGTGTAAATGGGAAACGGAATACAGGAAACAGAAGAATGAATGATGATAATAAGCAAAAGAAATTAAAGAAAAAAGAAAGTAAAAAGCTTCGTCCTGTTGAGCAAGGAGTTTAAAATTGTGTACATGCTTAGAGGCTGAATTTAACAATTACTTAGATCTAAAATTTTACTTCTTTACTTTAGTTTAAAATTAATCTAGGACATCGTACTAACAGAAACGCGTTAAGCTATATAACCTATCTAAAATATAGCAATAATAATATAGCAGATATTTGTTTTTCTTAATATGGAATAGTTGAAGATTTTTTTTTAAAACTGTACGAGGCAACGCCTCATAAATATAGATAGTATAGTCTAGACTATTAATACTAGATGTACCCATAAAGTCTATGTTTACGTCTATTCTTCAATACAAATATAGTCAACATTTGCAGATACATTTTGGCATACATGTCGATTGATTTGTTCCGGATATAGCTTACAATTTCAAACGCATTTTAGGCTATTTCCGTACACAAGCTGTCCCATTTGCTAATTGGAGCGAACAGCTAATATCAAAATTGTCTCTGTTAGATCATCATCGCAATTACAACCAATTATAGATCGTAATTATGTAATATTGTAGAAGAACTAAATGTAGTCAAAAGAAGACATAACTACATAGAAGAATAATACATAATTTATGTATACTTATGTTTTCTATGGTTTGCTTCTCTTTCAAATATTTTTACAATTAACAATCTATCTATCTAACAACATAGCATCGGATCCTCTTTTGATAACATTACTGTATTATGTCGTATAATAGTATTTTCTTTATTGACTTCTATATTTTCTGAATTGAAATAAAATTAAGGAAACAACACGACATAATACTATTACGATAATAAAGCGAAACAGTGAATACATACATTATTTACTTCCGGTTTAAATGGCACATTAGCTAGCGTCGTATTGTTATGAAAAGGCGCATTACTTACTATCAAACATTTCCGCTTTGTCAAACGAAATATAAAACTTAAGTTGAATTCAACCTCTTTTCTTTTTTCTTCTTTCTCTTTCCTTTTCAATAAAGTGCATATTTATTGTGCCTTTCAAACACGATGATTTTCGTTTTCATTCAAAAAATATAAAGTGAGCGAAAAAGTTTCATTTATATCAATTAAATCTTAAGGGAAAATAAGAACAGATGAAGATGAATAGCGGGAGAGTATTCCGTTGAAAATAAAGCACTCATTAGAAAGATTTGTTTTTTTCTATATTAAAATGAATAATGACTATGGCGAACATCCTCGCACCAAAAGACAAATATTCATCACTGGATTTAAATAATGAAACTGTTCATTTGTATAATAAATCTTAATACGTATACAATAAATGTGCAAAAAAGGTTTACGCGTTGAAGGTTTTATTTACAGAACTAATTTTCATTAATAGCCTTAATATAAAAAAAAAATACATGTCAATGTACTACTGTTGTAGTAGAACGTTTAAGTAGATACCACGGTATCTTCCTATTTCCGCCGCTAAACAGTAGTCTGCAAACATCACTGTGTTCCGGTTTGAAGGGAGTTGTAGCTAATAACGTTATTAGGAAAATGAGCCTTAAATTCTTATCGTATATCTTAAGGTAGTGTATATCATTCTAACTAGCGCCACGTTGTTATAGACCGCTGGGAACTCCAACATATTTTAATTTCCTCACGTAGACTTACATATAGATTTATCAATAAACCTAGTTTTTTATATATTTATAATAAAATAATTTTAAATCACCTTATTAGTCGGTTAAGTTAGAATTTGTTGAACTTAGTTAAGTGTTAAATTATATCAAGTTATCTCTATACCATCTTGTACAATATAACCATTGAATAACAACTAATTGAAGTTTCCAAGACACGTGATTAGTTGTGACGAAATTTAATGTGAACACTTATTACATTCGCGTCACGTAATAATAAGTGAAAATAAGTCGTGTTAAGAATACGCTACGAGATCACGGAGAGGCGTGGGTTGAAAATATTAATATCCGGGACACTTCTTTTATATAATTATATGGTATATTTTATAACTATGTATCACTTGTGACGACGATGACCTAGAGTGAAGTGATGAAGACGGTGGATGATCATTATGCGAAGAAAGCAGTGCTTTAAAAATCAACGAAAGCACATGGATCTAGTAGTAGATAGAATTATCTAAAACATGGAGACAAAGTTGTTTATTACAAAGTAGCTACTCCCTGCTTTGCTAGACGTAACATCCCCTAACTCCGCTTGGGGAAGGAATTTCGTAAAATCCATTCTCAGCTGACCTCTAAATGACAGAAGCAGTATCTGCACCAAATTTTGAATGTAAACGTTTAATAGTTTTGGAGATGAGTCAAATAATATCTGGATATTGCCTGTATATTTAATACATATATAGATTACAAATATATATATATATATAATACTTTATGATCCATAATAAATTTAAGTTCAAATGAATTACTCAGAATAGAGATGAAAAGACAAAGAGAAAGAACAGAGGTCACGAGATTTAACGTCATATCTATAATCTGGTGTAGTGTATATCATCCTAAGTAGATGATGATAATTTTTCTTTTGTCGGAAAAATATTGCTTAAGCATAATGAAGCGAAATTTAAAGCAATTTGATATATTTAGCTGACGTAAATTTAGTTAGTAATTATAACTAAAACTTATCAACGTTAGCGGAAGCTGCTTTAAGTTAACAGCAAATGTTATTTCAGCCTTTGACTGCGAACGCTGCGGGAGAGAGGAGTTAGAGATTTTCACCCCGATTCAGCTGCATTAAAGCTCCAGTAAATCATTTGATTTTCTTCGCAAGGGTTTATTGGTGATATTTTAATAAAAATAAATTAGAATTATCTCTAATAGTACATAATAAATCTATATATTTTATGAGTTAGATAGAAATGTGAAGAACATGGATGTCTTCTCTCTCTCTGATATTTTTATAGTGATTATATTATTATATACTGGTTTGGATTTAGACAAAATGAAACAATACTTCTATATAAAAACTTATACTATTACTTGAGAATTAAAATCCACTAAAACAAGCTCTTCTCAAGTCCAAAATCATTAGCCAAATTCATATTGTTCGACTCAATCGTATCGTATCGTATATCGTAATATAACTTGAAGTCTCGCCTCGCTTCGAAGTAACACTATAGAAATGTCTAGAGAACACTGTTCTAGAAATTTCCAGAAAGCTTCTATTTCATTGATGCGTTATGTTTTTTTATAACGAAGTGACGCGATGATCCGGACCTTCACCGGATAGTAAGTGATACGCCTGTCCATACCCACTTGGCACTCGTTAGGATGATATGCACTACAACACATTTCGCTCGTCGTCTTGAAACATAAGGTGTTAAGGTTCATCAGCCTAGTAATAAAATAGCTACGGCACAGTAATGTTTGCACACTACTGTATGGCTGCTGCAATAAGAACTGCTGTGGTATATACCTAGAGATTCTCCGGAAACAGACTCACCACAAATATCATCAGCCATGACTCATTGTTTATTCTCGGTGCTGAACTTCTGACTCTCGATACATTGTTATCGAATATTCTAGTATTACATTCAATCGCCATATCTATTGTAACAATATTAATGAATCGATTATACATTTAATATCGTGAATATCCGTGTGTGTGTGTGTTTCCTTGTGTGGAACAGCTAAAGTCCATACTGATATTGGCTAATAATAACTATTCACTCGGTAACTCGATTATCGTACTCGTCGGTTCTCCTCGTTAAATAAACCTTTACGGTTAAATGGCATACTAATCGATACGCACGCTGGCCGTCACTACCCCTGATCCATCGATTGTTGATGTATCCGATCAGGTTACCGTAACACCACCCATCTAATATTTCACTAATTATGGGTCTCAGATTCAGGGGATCGTGTAAGTAACCACTGCAGCATCCATTTCCAAAGCCAAACTATAGATATGGTGCTAATCTGCATTTGACCCGCTGTTTTTTTTTTTTTGGAAATGTTTATTCTTATTGAAACTGTTGTATACTTAAATACAATATGATGAAGGTGCATTCATATAAAATTAAAAAAAAAACACTCATGCAACGTGAAGTCATAGTTTGACTGTATGAAAGGCGTGATAAGGCAGTGCGATTGAAGATAAAGAGAGGAAGGACATTGTTTAATATTTTCGCTTGACTACCATCTTGCCTGCTGTTAAGATGATTTGGTCTGCGATGCTAAAACCCACTTCATCATCATCACCCGATAGACGTCCACTGCTGGACATAGGCCTCGCACAAGATCTCCACATCGATCGATTGTGCGTTGCCCGCAGCCTTCACCAGATCATCGGACCACCATGTAGAGGGTCTGCCAACACTACGTCTACCGGTTCGCGGTCGCCATTCGAGGACCTTAGTGCCCCATCGGCTGCCAGTCCTTCGAATAAAACCCACTAAGTATCAGCCCATTCACTCTTGAGAAGTACCACTTCGGATTTAGATGGGAACATTGACACTTACAAGTTGTTCTAGGCCTTTTGCTGTATTTATCTAGAAATTGGAGCTAAACTGCTTTGTTAGGAAACTGGCGTTGATGCTAATAATGGTGACTCCTTACACCTTGTTGTCGCGTGAAGAAGATCGAGTCATTTTTGTTACACTTCAATTCATCTATGTATATATTGTCGACAGATGGCGAGAAGGAAAAAGTCCTGATTGAGGAATATCAGGGGATGGATTGGCATACATGGAGCATCCGAATTGTTCCGCCGAGATTGAATTGTTGGAGAGGCACTTTAAGAAGAAGAATATATTGTTACTTTTATCAATATTTATCGATGGCAGGGTTCTGTAACCATTTTCTCCCAATTCCCCATTAAAGCTCGTCTCCATTCGGTATATTATAACGTATAGTAAAGTGTGAGGCGCGTTTGAAATATGCTTTTATCGTGAAGCAGAGTCACGTTTAAGAGACCTCATATATCATACGTACGTAGCACCAAAAAGGTTTGACAAGCCATTATTTTTAGTTCGCACGCCCTTGGCATATCACCGTTTTGTCCTTGTTTTTTTTTTAATCGATCATGCGACTATACGATCAGATGATAAACCCTGACCCACATTTCTCGTCGCCTAGAGACTTAAGATTCCGATTCTCATTACACCCATAATCCCACTAGCTACAAAACCTTTAAAACCAGATCACAGTAATGTGACAGAATTAGGAACACAGCGGTACCTAGTACATATACTAGTTAATAGTTTTTTTTACCGTTTCGAATAATAGCGCTTCGTTCATAAATACCTAAGTCGAGATATATAAAGGAAACATTCTACATTCTAGAGGTAAAATTACACACCTGAGCGTCAAGAAAGCTTCCGCTTCCGGTTGTTCTAATTGCTTCGTATCCGCTGACTTATATTGGATGTGTGTTTTCCACACTACGTAGCTATTTATGTATCGTTAGAAAAAGTAACAGCTACATTTTTTTTAGACTATAAATCAACGAGAATTGTCGAACGTTAACCTGATGGTAAGTGTTACACCCATAACGACATGGCGCTAGTTAGGATATTATACACAGCACTACATGCGACTCGTCGCCTTCAGACTTAAGACGTTAAGTGTCATTACCTCGGTAATTTCACTGACTACAACGCCCTTCAATCCGGAATACACTAATGTTCGCACTTTTGTTTGGCAGCTGCAATAAATGCTGCGGTGGTCCTTCCTAGACGGTGTCCAGCAACAGAGACCTATCATGCTTTAAATGTACGGTCTCTGAATCTAGTTTTTTGCGTCATATAAAAAAAATATCACACAAAAATTAAAAAAAAATTAAACTTTACTAACTTAAGTTAAAGTTACATTTATCGATCATTGTTAATGATCTTAAAACAGATCACGAAATCACACCGCCTCGCAGAATGAAAGTCCTTTGAATCGCAAACCCGTTCACTTATTCATAGGTAATGCCGCGAACAATTTCCTCTATATTTTATTTTTCTTTGCTACTGTATATAGTTTATTATTTCAGATTAAATCATCATCAACGTCACTATCAAAATTTACCTCAAAATCATTGTCATCATCATTTCCACCGTCACCATAGTCGTCATATACATTTGAATTAAAATCCTAGTCATTATCATTACTGTCCCCCCCACCGCCCTCATCACCGCTATCGTAATCATTATCATCATCGTCACTATCAAAATTATCGTTGTAACCCTCGTCATTTTTACCAATTCTACCATCATCATCACCGCCATCGTCTCTATCAAAATTTTCGTCAAAACTATCATCATTATTACGCCTTCCTCGCACATTGATGTAGTGATAATGATGATCAGCTATTTTCTGCTGATTTTAACTAGTCACTTCGCGATCTTCTTTGTGGCCTGGTACTCTCAATATTTCCCTGGACCACCAGTCGCTCAATAGCCACCTTCCAACGGCATACGTGACCAAAAAAGGTGAGGATACGAGACTGTACCAAAGATAATAAACGCTGCTTGATGTCGAGTTCTCGAAGTATAGACTCGTAAATTCAATCCGCTATACTCCGAGCATTCTCCTCCAGCACCACATTCATAGATCATCTATCTTCTTCTCTACTTCCCACAGGGTCCTCTTTAAATAAAGCGTAGACAATAGACAAATGTGTTTAAATCTGTTATTTTTCAACGCGTACATGGTACCTTAAACCTTTTTGGTGCTTCCAATATTTATGTAAAGCCTCCACGTAAAAAGGGTCTGGACCTTGATCGAGTTGTTTTTAAAAACATTATTACGTAAAGGTGAAGTTTCCTTAATAGTGTTTTTGTACCCTTAGATATGCATGATTTCACAAAGTATGCTTGAATGTTAGTTTCCGAGGAGTTGTGCTGAATCTACATTAGTATTAGTACAGTTTTCCTTACAGTTGTTAAAAGGAATGATAGCTTTACTCGTGGTCACCACATTTCTTAGGCAGCCATCCATAGGCAGACATTTTATTACCATCTAGTTCATCTCGTCATTCACGTTAAGATGATATACACTGCACAATATTATGCTCGTCACTTTGAGACAAGATATTATACCTCGTTACTCGAGTTACATCACCATCTTTTTTTTTGTATTCGCGGTGGAAATCTTGGCAATATCCTGTTTCTGGAGGTATGTAAGGGTTATGTGGGATTCTTACTAAAACCCCATCGGTGGTCTGCATCAGTGCATTCGGAGAGGCTTTGGGATCTCTTACAGAATGCACTGGTACCCCTCTACACTTTGTTTTAGTATCTCCTGAGGAAGGGCCAAACCCTCTTAGACACGAGGGCTGATCCATACGCAGTCCCACACAAGTTCGCTTATTGAGCGATAAGGGCTCCCACCCTCACGGCCCGCGAAACTCCTAGACCCTTTAAGTCGCCTTCTACGCCAGGCAAAGCTTACCTCAGTCTTTTTCTTACTAGCCAGCGACTACAGAGCTGAAGTTACTTCACTATCTACCATGCTCTTCAGCACGGCAAAGCAAAGTAATATTCGGAGGAAATAAGAGCTGAAGGGATATTTACTTAGACAGTCTCCGCCAACAAAGACCTACCACCAATAAACTTGAACTTAAAAATGAAGCAGTGTAATAACACGAAGAAAATATATACAAGCGATAACAAAACTTTTCTATTACATACAGGAAGATAATAAAAGTTAAATATTACGTTTAATATTTAACTTTGGAATTGATAAGGGTTGTGTAAAATTAGCCGAGGGCCGTACTTAATATAAAGTTACTTAGATAAAAATGTACATAAGCAGCTATTCATTGCGTGGATTTAACCCTCATTAGATTACGATCCTCAAAATGGATCGACATACATTTTATTTAATTAAATATATCAATATTCACTTGAGAACCTTGCTGTCCCATCGGCTGATAATCCTTTGAGCAGTATATTATTCAAATACTACAGTATACTTCAACTTGTTATCCTTGTATTGTTTCTCATGTCTCAACTACGAAGCGATAACTATCAAGACCTTTACATAACAGTAAATGAACCCATAGCAATACCGGTAGTTCAGGTTCACTTTAAGACGTGTCTCATTAGCGAAGTATTTTCACTAGCTACAGCGTCCTTCAAACCGGTACAATAATCTTTCCATACTTCTGTAAGAGAGGGTAGAAATAGAAGCTGCGGTTTTACTTACCAAGACGATCCCTAGCAGCAGAGACCTACTTAGTCTTTTCCATTTTAACAACTAAACCGATAAACCGGATATAATGAATTTTGGTATGCACATAGAAGGATCTTTAAAGAAGAATCTAGAGTACCAGTCGTTACGAAAAAAGGAGAATTATGTGATGTACGAGGCTATGAAAGTTTATGCAGTAAGCTAGTGATTTGTCAAGATAGTTCCGTAAAAATCGACATACATTTGTTTAAAAAAAATCGTTTTTTTTATCTGTATGCTAATAGAATAGAAACTTCTACTATATAATATATACTAGTATCTATATAATCTTTAATGTTATTAGGATGTAGAGTGCATAGTAATTTTTCATCTTCTGTGATTACAATTGAAACTAAATATAAAAGAGATAATCGACTTTTATAACGAAAAATACTTATGAGCGACGAGAACTTGTAGTAATACATTGTATCACTAAATTACTTTAAATTTTTAAGGGTTGTTTCATAAATCATTATGTAATAAAAAAGAAATATATTAGTAATATTGAATATACTTTCTTTCAGTTGTTAAAATATGTCGTATATTTAAAAAAAAATAAACAGCCATAACAATATTTCATCTGCTACAACTCGGAGCCTTCTCTCGCAGAACAGTCACAGCCAAAACCTGTCCAAGTACTAATTGGTGAATCTGACATTTCCACAATAACCGTTCTTATTGGAACATATCGGTTTTCTATATTTCCACTGAAAACTATATAACAAAAGTACTTGAAAAAACATGCTTTTAAAGTAAGTTATAATTCTCATAACATGAGTTAAGAAACCGATATTCGCATTCGCGTTGTATCAATGATATTGATATAAAATACATTTGAACACTGTGTACTTAAATCATAAACACACTAAGTATAATATTGTTCAAGTTGAAACCCACAACAATAAGTAATTTATGAGTAGTATTATAAAAAGTTTTCAAAACGTTTTATCTTACTTTCAAGCGTTCGCCACAACACGATCACTTAGAGTGCTGCTACGAAGAAACTTGAAAGCAGACGCTAGTTTTATTGCGATCGACGTGGTTTTTATGTACCTTACGATTATAGCAAACTATATTATATAGTAATATCTAGTTAATATTACTATTAAATAACATATTCATATTATAAATCAGCGTTAAAGTTATTCGCAATATATTAAACGATCGAAACGTGAAAGCAGATAACAAACCTGATATTAAATTCGTACACGAAACGAATCGCAACGATTAACAAATCCGTGTCCGCATCGAAACATAATTAATAATTAACTGTATGTACATTAGTTAATTAAACACAAAAGCACAGGTAATCGCTTTGATATCAGCCGCAGTTGATACAATTAACTATCTAATTATTAAACGGTTAATTTTTATCAGTACATGGGTATCCATTATTACACAGAAACGATATGTAGATACTTCAGATATGCGTTTCCGTATATCTCTTTTTATCTCTGCTTCCGGTGACCCTCACTAGTATCTATTTCCATCAATAAATGTTATAGAAACATTACTGTGTTACGTTTTGAAGGAAGTAGTAGCTAGTCAAATTTCAGAGGGCGTAAAAATTAACTTTTCATGTCACCAAACAATAAGCGTTATGTGTTGTGTAAACATTCTAACTAGTACTTTGTTATATGCAGATACATCACTAACCATTATTTAAACATCCTATTAATCTAATAACGAATTCATTTCATAATAAATTTTTTTATTCTATGAAGCGATGAAACGACTGAGACGTTCATCATATAGTAAGAATTAGATATCCTTATCAATAACACGACGCTTGTTAGAATGATATACACTGCACCACTGTGCTCATCGCCTTGAAACATAATATGTCAAATTTCGAGATCCCAGTAACATCATTAGCTACAACGCCCTTCAAACCGCAATACAGTAATATTTGCGCTGTTCTCCTTTGCGGCAGATATAAGAGCTGCGGCGGTATCTACCTAGATAGTCTGAGGAACCTATAACTAAAAATGTATTTATTTGATTATTATCTAAAAAAAAAAAGCTAATAATAAGCTATAAAATAGCTTCACATAAAAAATAACAACTGAGCAGTATCATGTTATATATAAATGTAGCTTTCGGGAATGGAAGCTATTCCCGTTATTACTTCGCATTACATTACGCGTAGTGGGGAATTTTTTTAACGGCCCATTTCATATGCTGTATATATTCCCAGTAATGGTGTGGGGGTACTGGGAATATTTACTCTTTGTTTCAGTTCAAGCACATTGAGTAGGTCTCCTAACTGAGACCTATAGAGCTACCTCCGCAGCTCCTAATTCTGCCGCCAAACAGTAGTATGCTAACATTACTGTGTTCAGCTTTCTATGTTGTTATATGTAGTGAAATGTCTCGGATAATGAAATTTGATATTAATGTCTTAAGGCGTCGAGCACAATATGGTTGTGTATGTCATCCTAACTAGCTCCATATTGTTATTGACTGGCGCGTAATAAATAAATATCGTTATATGATTTTTGTATGATTGAACCATTTCTACGTCTCTTATGAGCATTATATTGTGGAGACAAATTCCTCTCAACATCAAGTTAATCTACAGGTCTTATATCATGAACTAAATTTAAGACCTACGTATATGCTTGGTATTAGATAAATATATGTATATCCACGTGTTATCAGCCTAACAGAAAGGGTAATTTAATTATCCCTAACAAAATAAGGGAGTGGAAATATTTATCTACACTAAATCGTTTTGCGTCGCGTAGATGTTTGTAAGACAGCGGCTACGATTCTCGTAGCAGTTCGAAGTATTATATATTGCTACGACAGAATTAAAAATTCGATTTGTTAATATAAAGAATAACGAATATTTAAACAGGAAGTAACCTTAAAAAGGAAACGTGTCCTGTTGTTAGGGCTTTTTCACCGGAGACCGTCTACCTAGTTACCAGTACAGCGCCTATTTCTGCAGCTAAGCGTTAGTGCGCAAACGTCACTGTATTCCGGTTTGTAAGGCGTTGTAACTTGTGAATTACAAGGAGTAAAGAGACAAGATGTTAAGTATCGTTACTGCAGTAATTTCACTAGCTCCAGCGCCTTTCATGTCGGAACACAGTAATGTTTGTGCGCTCCTGTTTACCAGCAAAAATAGTTGCTGCGGTGGTATCTATCTATAGGACCTCTGGCAGTAGAGATTAAGTATTACCGAGCTTGTAGTTTCTTATCATCTTCGTCATAAAGTGCCTCTCCATTACTACTTCACCGCAGTAATTACGTTATATTAAGTGACCATTATGTCTAAGCCAATGTGCTCGTTCAGAACAATCATAGTTAAATACGTTAACAACTGAACATAGAATTACTGTTACGACGGTACATTGATATAATGAGGGTAGTATATAAATGGACAGATAAATAAGTAGATGAACTTTATAAATGATTATAAATTATGTATACTGAAAGTTTTTTATATAATCTCGCATATTGTATATACAAAATAATTCAGATCGTTGTGATGTACAAGACAAATGAATCTTTTAATACCGATGTCAAAATGTCCTTTAAACGAAATTGTACGTAATCGCTGAACGGTACACGGGTTTGTTTAATCCGGAGGGATGCTGCGATCCCTAGTATTAGGGCTCTAACTAAGGATGGATTACGCAGATGTATTCCCTCACCGGCCTCAATTTCACTCCGTTAGATTGGGGGTGAGAGGGGTGAGAACAGTATACGTGTTACTTTAACGTAACCGATAAAAAATTTATTATCTATCAAGATATCATTTAAAGTAAATATTTGTAACATATTAAAAAAAAAAGAATTAAAGTAATTATAGTATTACTGGTAAATAGATCTCTATACCACAGATGCTCTACATAGTTACTGTCGTAGCGCGTTTCCGCCTCTAAACAACAGAGTGCAGACATTAATGTGTTCCGGGTTGAAAGGCGTTGTAGCTAGTGAAAATGTTGGAGCGATGAGACATCTCATATCTATATGCGACGAGTACAATGTGATGCTGTGTATGTTATCCTAACTATCGCCACGTTATAGCCAGGGGTACACACAGACATAAGCCTTAATAGGGTGTAATCGTCATGATTACAATATTATTCAATAGAATACACCCCTATGTTAGTTTTTTAATATTTTTAATAAAATCACTTCAAGAACAGACAAAGGAATAAATTCTTCACTCGTTTCTGTTGAAAGTTTTTGATTAAAGACTCTATACTATATTTATCTATACTTTGTATAGTTTTTACATAGTTTCTTTTTAATTAATTTTATTCAATTAAACGACAAGCGGGTCGTTCATTTGATGGTAAGTGATACGCCTGCTCATAGCAAAGGGGCGTTACAATTCACTCGTCGCCTGAGTTATCATCATCAGCCGAGAGACGTCCACTGCTGGACATAGCAAACTCCCCTAAACATCTCTTCATTTATAGGGGTTCGTATAGGGGCATTTGGGCCATTTCTCACCATGCTGGCCCAATGCGGGTCGGTGGAAGCCAGAGCTTCGTTTGTTGATTAACAAAATGCACCACGAACAATTGAGGTTGGCTTGGGTCCGGTGACTTGCTGTGCGGGACCTTTTACACCCTCTGACGCCTAAGACATAAGATGTTGAGTCTCGTTATCCCAGTGATTTCCTAGCAACAGCGCCCTTCAAACCGAAACGCAGTGATGTTTGCACACTACTGTATGGCAGCGGAAATAGGTTCTGCGGTGGTACATACCTAGTCGATCTCCAGCAACAGAGACCTAACACCAGTGTTTCTTCTATCCTATAACTTATTACGAGAAATTATTGTTAAATATAAACAAAAGTACCAATCATCATCTTTACTGTTTCTTTTGAAAAAAAAATCTTTATTATTATATAGTGATATAAACTTTTAATAAATGTATCGAGTTCACAAACTATACGCTCGTTTTCTTATCGCATATATGCCAGATGTCCTTCAGCTCATAAAGGGCTGTAAAAGATCGTAAAGGGTCCACATAATACACCGCGCACACTGAACAGAGCTGGAGGTTAGCAGATTACTGTTTGAACTTTGTTAAGTAAAGTAGAATAGCTTCAGAATGTTTGATATCATATATAAAGAAATCTTACTGAAGAAGAGTAGACAATATAGTGTATACTGTAATCCCCAAAGATCCCTACATCGATCGATTGACCTACAGTCGTTTGTAGAGGTTCGTAAGGGGGGATTTTGGCCAATTCCCATCACTATCGATCCCGTTTGAACGAACCAGTTATTACAAAAACAGTTAAAAAGTCACAGGTATGTAATATCTAATAAACTTATGTTTATCTGTGCTTTATCCATGACTCTTCTTGTTTAACGTAGCAAAATGAGAGCAGGAGGGACTCATAACCTTTATCTTATCTCACTCTCTTATTGGATCCCTTATTTACTTCTTCATACTACAGGATTACGATAAACAATGTTACTAGTTACTCTCATAATCCACTGCGTATACTACTAAAAGATATTTTAGATAAACTATTATGAAGATACCTCTGTTTCCTCAAATATTTTCTCTAAAATAAGACGCTTCCATACACCATAATTATGTAGTCCATCATCAGTTAATAGAAGTCCACTGCTAGACAAAGGCCTCACCCAAAGATCTCTAAGAGCCATTTTAAAGAGTTCACGTGGTGGGATTTAGGCTGTTTCCCACCACACCGGTATTTATGTAGCAACTCAAAACTTCTTAATTCATCATCATGATCATTAATTCCATTTCCATATCGCATTTACTTTATTGCAACTTAACCTTTATTCGTTTATAAAAGACATTTCAACTTTGGCCTTTAACTAAATGAATAAAAAAGTTAATATTTAGATAGATGAAACGTTCATTAATAGATTTTCAGTTATTTTTAAATACATTTCCTGGTTAAAATTAAACCGGCTGCGCCCACGCGGTCAAATATACACAAATAACTCCCTTTCAGCGAAATGGCGTACATTTTCAGCATGGATTTATTTGTGAAATAATACAAAGCGAGGAGAAGAATCAGTAGATTATTCATATAAAAAAAAAGATTAAAATAAAAGGACCTTTATTTCAGACAGCTTAGTACACAGGATAAAAAGACAATACTATATATCGTATGAGGATGTTCTAAAGAAGTAATAAAGAACTAAGTTTCTAATAAGAATATCTATGGCTCTGCTCTCCAGATGGTGGAAGTAGATAGTAAAATTACTAAGGAAATATAGCTTTTCATGTCTAGGAATTGTAATCTGATGATGGAATATTCCATCATCACTACGTTATCATCAACATCATCATTTGATAGACAGCGCTTGTAATGTTTCTTTATGGGTATCATAGGTCTGACGCTGTCTGCATCCAGGAGTTTCATAAATCCTAACTTGATCGCCATCCTGTGGCCTTTATGAATACATCTACTAGTACCCAGTAACCACTTAAAGACATTACTGAATAATAAGCCATCATTAATTCGATCAATATCCTTCCCGTTGATTGCCTTTTAATTCTTGCAATCCTTTGGGTCAACGATGACCTTTCTTTGTACCTCTTAGTACATCCTCATTTACTGGTGGTAAGTTCCTGTTGTCGGAGATCGTCTAGGTAGCTGGATAAACATTACTGTACTCCGGTTTAATGGATGCTGTAGCTAGTGACATTACTTGGGTAACGCGATTTGTCATCTTATATCTCAAGACGACGAGCGTAATGTAGTGCTGTGTGTACCGCATCCTGATCAGCACAACATTGTTATGGGCAAACGTATCACTTATCATCAGGTGACCGTTCCGCTCGTATCTTCGCTTAATAGAATAAAAAAAAAAATATGGTATTAAATAAATGTTGTGAAGTCCTGTGTAGTTTCGTAGCAAGAATGTAGCTAATGATTCATTTTTTGATTAGCTTCCGTTCACGTCCGTGGCAGCTGCCAGGTGTTGTTATCTCGAAAATTATCGCCTACCCCCCGGAGTCTTCCATGTAACGATATTCCAGCGTCTATTACCTGATACGTAACATGTTTACGGGCTCGGATAATGGACACATTACGACAGCTTCGCATTACGGCCGCGCGATACATCCCGGAGGAGCCGGCTCCGGGTAATTAATTAAGATTATTGGTATGAAACATGAAAGATGCCGTAAAGTTTTCATTAACATAATTCACCTTGTAATTTAGCGAAACTCAAGATCGTTAACCGTGGATGGTGCCCATTAATATTTTAATCAAATTCAACTTTATTAATATATATTTTACTGTCTCTACCTAAACCAAAATATAATATGAGACCAAACAGTTTTATAACCAAGACGCTACGACTGGTGTAACATGAACTATATACCTTATATTAGTTCAGCGATAACTTTTATTTATTTATTTTTGAAGCAAGATATATTAACAAAAAAATATACTAATTATTAACCGAAAACCAGTAAGGTAATCCGGTATAATACAATGGCCTAGCTGCAGTGCAAGTCACATCAGGGCTGGTTTGCAACGAGCCATCTTATTAGCCTCACACGGTATGAGCCCGAAGGTACAACAATGTTTTGGATATCGGGTGGTAAGTTATTTATTTATAGAATTAATGTATTTAATATTGAAATATGTATAAATAATAGATATAATAAAAAAAAATTAATTCGTAACTAAGCCTAAAAAGTCAGTAACATACTATATGAATTTTTATCCTCAATATTTTTAGGGGTTCAAAGCTTCGCTCATAAGTAACTGTAATGAGTATTACTAACTTTTCGTTCAAAGTTCTTTTAATAATACAGTAAATCATTGATTTTGCTTGCAGTTTTGTATAAAAAAAAAATGTTTCAGACATTTCTTATATTTGATCTAAAAGTATATTGTTCAAAAACAAGTAAGGCATTATTTACTTCTTTAGTTCCGTTAGCCGTAGCAATAGCTGTCTATGCATTTTATGTTATTTAAAAGCATAAAAATGGAAAATATAATGAAAATATTTAAAGTTTAAATATATTATATTAGTATTTATATATCTACAATATATTTTATAATAAATTATATATTTACATACCTTGTTTTACTGATCAAAAACTCATAATATCAACTTGAGGTCCACAAAATTCACACAGAAACTTTAAATGGGAGTTCTTCAGGATTTTTGTATTGTCAGCACGTTTACTTAGAGTGAGCACAGGAATCGGAAATCATGTCAGCACTGCAAGAAAGTTTTATACCGGATGTGCTGGGAGCGTATTTCCCGGGGTGCGGATAGGCGGGCGACTCCGACGGCTGCCGCCGCTGAATGGCAGAGCCTCTCAGCACCTGTTGTCTGAGCCCCGACACGCACACAGCCCCACAATGCAACCCCCACGCACACAGACCACCCACTAATTAAACTTTGATGGAATAATCTACGACACAATATTCTTATTAAACTATTCCAATATTCACACTTCTTAGCATAAAAAAACAATAAATATATAAATATTTGTGTAATATATGACTGCTATAGAAATATATAATAAGGGTGAGATGAAAAAATAAAAAAGATAGTCTCATAAAAATTGTAATGAACACTTAGGGGCGGAGAGATTAATTTTAGACCCCTTTAATTATTATTGAAACTTCGCGCTTATTATAATTAATTTTTCCTTGGAAATAAATTTCATTTTCAAGATTGATTTTTACGTATAAATATCTGTAATTTTTTTTTTTTTATTTTTGTATATCAAAAGTATTTTTTTTTTTTTACGGAACTATCGATAAGTTCACCTGGTGGTATACACCGGTCCATAACGTGGCGTTGATCATGATAAGTACCAAATTACACTTGTCGCCTTGAGACATAAGATGTTATATTCTTATTACCCTATTAATTTTTAGCTACAACGTCCTTCACACCGGAACATAGCAATTTTCGTACACTATTACACAGATACCTACCATCAGTAAAATATGATCAGCAAGTCGTCCATCTAATGCTAAGTTACAGTTCGTCATGAGCTTACAAATAGCTTTTCATCTTCATCACCTTTTTTTATTGAAAAGGTTAATGCTTAACCTCCATCCAACCTGGTGTTTAGCGATATGGTCTATGGTGGTAAAAAGCACTAACCTGGTAACATCCTTTTCACACATTTCTTGAAGACAACCACGCCGTATTTGGACGGGAACACTGACGCGGGCAAGTTGTTCCACTCCGTTGCTGTTATCTCCAACATGAAGAGACCTCTCAAACTAGAACAAGTTGGTAAGTAGAAACAGGCACTGCAGTAGTATTCATCTAGACCGCCTGATTTTTGCGACTAACGTTTCATAAACCTAAAAAAAAATAGCTTATGTCTCCAAGCACTTATTACCCGGACAAAGATAATTGAACGATTACTTACCCCACTCCCCTACTGGCGCGGTAATGACAACAATTTATTTATTTCGCAAAACTCAAAAAAAAAGGCCAAAATGATCCACTTAGTGGAAAATTAATCTTTATTGCTTCCATTATACGGGCTATTTGTTCTAGCGTTATTACTAGAGCACTAGTCTTCGCTTCCACGGAACCCGCCGTCGACGATTTGTTTTATCGCGCCGAATGTATTTCATCCCCCTTTATTACAAGCTGTTCTTTGTACATATTTCCTGTACATATAAGCTCCTATTTACTTGGAAACTATAGCAGAATTCTATGTAAGAGTCAGCTTAAATTATTACCATACAGGTTGGTGAGAGCCAGAACCCCGTTCCATTAGCAGGGTTCACCACGAGCAGATAAGGTTACTCTAGTGACCGGTAGTACCTCAGGGCATGGTGACTACGTGTAGGCCATGAGAAGTCGCTTGTGCGAGCAGTGCGGAACCGATCGATGTGGGTATCTTTGGGGGAGTCTTATACCCAGCAATGGACGTCTACCGGCTGATGATGATGATGATGTATACATATGTATACTCCAATTAAGTTAGGAGATAGATTTGAATTATTTCACATTCACTGAACTCGAAAGTAATAATATTAATTCAATGGAAAAGGATCCTCCAGAAAATAGTTTTCGTCGTTATAATCAATTACAATATATATATATATATAAATAGTATTCATAATCTTACAAGATAAATGTCGCTTTAAGAATTAGGATGTTAAATATAGTGAACATAGTCATTTGACTAGCTACAACGCTATTTAAACCGGAAGTTAATAAAGTTTGCATACTAATGTCGGAGAGGACCATGCTTGGCATTTCTCTGAGGGACGAAATTCGGAACAACGAAGAAATTCGACGGAGAACTAAAGTTGTCGACGTAGCTCTCAAAATCTGAAGCGGCAGAGCGCCGGCCATGTCTGTCATGTCAGTGACGGCCGATGGGGAAGTCTTGGAGTGGAAGCCGCGTCCAGGTCGCAGAAGTGTAGGACGCTCTTCTTCCAGATGGACCGACAACATCATCAAAGCGGTTGGAAGTGAGTGGATGCGAGAAGTTAAGTGAAGACGTAGGGATAGGTTTATATCCAGCAGTGGATAAAAGGCGGATAATTACATCTAATGTCGAGAGAGAGAAGTATGTATTTCTATGACTTTTCCGAGATCGTTCTAACACCTTCAATTTTTCTGGGCTTATCGATATAGATATGTTAATCTCATTTTATTACTTAAGATGATATTGTTATATAATTATAGTTACTTCAACATGACATAGATACATAAGTGAATCTATCATATATAGTGTATGCCGCTTCGTTGCTCGACACGCATTCCTGTCTAGGTAAATTTATAGTCTGAAATGAAAACACACGCGCGTGCACGATAAATTTGTTGTGATGCTGAAAATAAATAGAACAGTCCTGAAAAAAAACCTATATTCATATTGCATTAAAACGTTTTATTATTTTATTTTCATTTGTTGTTGCTGCTGAAGTACCTGACGTTATCATCGTCAGGGTTCTATCGTCTAATAGAGACCTTAAGCTGCTTACTGGGGATAGATGAGAACCTAGATTTTCAAATGAATCTAATAGTTTATACAGTTTCTAAATTAGTCTCAGCGATCATCTGAGTACAGTTCCGTGTCTACAATTTTTTTTTATTTCCATAAAAACACTAAGAAATTGTTTCTTACACTCCGCGTCCTTTTATTTTAGGGTATTTTCTTTTACTTTTACTAAACTACCCTATCTATAAAAGGCCGTAATAGCAGTAAAGTTTGAGCTCGGCGGTGTAGACATTTCATAATGTGGACTGTCGACCAGTTGAAGGTTACAGGAAGCTACTGGAGAGTGAAATTAAGAAACGATTAATGTGGGGGTCTTTGAAAACCTTTCACCAGCTATAGACCGCAATGATTATGATGAATGAAATCTAATCTACATCAAACCAAACTATGAAAAGAAAGATGAAATGGCAGAATTGAAAACATACGAAATAGTAATTTAAAATAAGTGATTACATATTTAACCTTTGAAACACCCACGGGTTCTCATATGAAAGTTTAAATCCGGATAGATACTATTTTCCCTGCTTCCATTGAAACTCTTCAAAACACGTGGGCAATTGCGACCTTGGTGAATGAATAGCCAGTGGGCAGTGCACGTGTATCACTGGATTAAAGAGCATTCTATTTCTTTTACACTTGACCAGAAAGAAAATATGATATACCATTTTAAACACGACTACTTTTGCATCTGAAAATCTATTTTTATCTCAACAATGTACTAATATTTGACTTCCTATTACATAACATTAGTTCATTAAAATTTCTTTTAGCAGACTCATCTCACAGCAAATTCGATTCCACAGTCATTCGCTCTGTACTTTTGTTGGTTGCTTCGAATGTACTTGGTTAATTAACATCAAGATTTCAAATCTATTGCCATGACAGCATCGTCGTTGTCCGGTTGTCAACATATGAGAGACAGATTATACTGGACGAGCACGCTTTACTATTCACAGCGTATCATCACTTAGCATATGAAATTGATATTAAATGTTAACTTATTGTAGACAGAGAGAAACACCGCATTCACCTTTTAATGAGACTGAGCCTTTGATAAAAATGTTTGTTATTCTTGAGAATAAAAGTCCAAATAATCCAATCCCAATTCGTATATCGCTAATAACACTCGTATAGATTAACTGCTGTGTCGCCTCGAAGTTTAATACGAGAATGAATGATCTGCTCGCTGGATGCCTGTATATACATCTAGAAATTTCCAGACATTACTGTAGAAATTTCTAGATACCTAATTTTTCTGAAGCAATACCATATAATTATAATTGATGACTCGATGATTGAACTTGCCACCGAACGTGTGATTAACAGCAATCTACACTTTTTATTCTCTCGAATGTTCTACTACTATATTCGATCAGGATATATTTTGTAATAGCATGTTATAAACTATTTTAATGGTGTATAATATAAAAGAAATGGTGGTGGTAGTTTTCTGTTGCCATAGATTATTTAACTATATACTACAGCAGTATCTATTCCTGCTGTTAAATATGAATGCTGAAGAATTAGTATAATTCAAATAAAAATTGACACAAAATATGCCGGACCTGAATAAATTTAATGTGGCTTTGATACTTTTCCAAGAGTTACAAACTTTTTGTTTCTAATTACCCTACTTTCTTCTTTAACCTTAACGTTGTAACTTAGACGGAACATCAAGGTGCTCGTTATTCCCTTTGATTTTTAATTTGAAAGTTAATAAGTTTTCATTTGTTCATTGCAATGACTTAATAAAATATTTGAATAATACTCGACGGACACTTGGAGTCTCCTGTTTAATTTCTTAAGAGACACTTCATCTCAATTTGAAATCATTAATGGAAGTTAGTCTAAAAATGATAAAGTAAATCTACTTACGCTACCTTTATAATATAATAGATGTTAAAACACGACGGTTTTATTTAAAATATTTATTTTACTTTCCTATACTCCTCTTCTTCAATTAAATAAAACGTACGATTGTACTTGTATGAAAAAATGGGTAAAAAACTAAGACATTAAGACTTTTCTCCAGCGATGTATTTGCTTTTAAATTTCATGTTACATGTAGAGATAAATGTAGAAAAACCTAATAAAATATGGTTACATTAATTTTACAGTAGATGGCAGCACCATGAAGCCATATATAATATATATGGAATAATATGAAGTTATTCGATATAATGAAACTGCAACCTTCTATAGACGCCCACGTATAATACACCTTATTTTCTTCTAAAACTTACTACTATTCTATTAGATTACTAGTATAGTGTTTGTATTAGTATTTGTAAGTATATTTTTATCTATTATACTATAGTTTAGTTATACTTTTGTACGTAGCTTTGTTTTCTATACAGTTGGAAGCAGAAGAATCGATATTCGTGTCGATGTTCATCAATGAGCGTCTATCAGTTGGTGATAATGATAACAATGACTATTTCTCAATATATGAATTAATTGTCTAAAGAGAAGTTGTGAGAATTTAGTATGATATTTAGGTTTAATTTGTTTCTTCTGATGAAAAGGTATCATTCAAATAATTTAGTACATCGATTGTTAAACTTCCATCCCTAGTAAAGTTAAGCTTATAAATTAGTCTTGTATAAGGTCTTAGTAGTTGAGGTGTAACCACGTGCGATGGAGTAAAAGGAAATTACAGGACCAGTCCATGGCGTAGTCTTGGATAAAATTGTATTGTAACTGATAGCTTTATTGTTAATAAAATATTATTTCTACTAATGAATATCAAGTGATGCCTTAATGATTTTTATTGTCAACAATACCATAACATATGACCTTAAATTTACGTAACGTTAAATAATAATGAGGTTGTAGATCATGCTGCAGAATCGCATAGAATATCTTAATTCTTATATATCTGACAACAACAATGCTGTATTGTTACTTATCTCATATTTACAATACTAAGGTGGTAGCCAGCTAGGAGGGATTGAAAGGAAATAAGAACAAAGGCTAGGTTATAACCGCTGCGCTACGGATGCTTTACTACATTCTCGTACACTGACTGTGAAAAATTTGTTTCTACATAAGTACAGATATAAGTTAGAATTAATACGATCTGTAATGCATGATGTACTGACCTTGACAGCTTGTGGTACGGATCACTATTCAAACACCGCAGCCCGCTTTATCTATCCTCTATTGTGTTACAGATATTCTAACCAAATTGAAATTCAAACATGTTAAATTATATTCACTAGCTATTCCTCCAGTATATTAACATTATAGAAGATATACAGGCGAAATATGAAAAGGAACAAAAATATGGTGATACTCTTTATGCATTTCATAGATTGATGTAAAAAACATAACTGATTTGTACCATTTTGGGAACTACGATAACAAAGACACATTAACTTCCCTTTTTGCGTTTAGGTTAAACAAAGTAGACACGAAATGATTCTGTTAGAAACGCTCGAAAACCACGCGGACCATAGGAGGATTAATTTTGTTAACAAAGGGTCGATGTGAACATCCACTCCAAAGTGGTTTAAACCTCAAATTACTTACAGAAATAAATTGTAGTTAACCCGCAGAGGTTCGATTAAAAACGTCTCAATCTAGTAAACGATTTTTGTGTCCTGTATTCCGTTAACTAGTAGATATTTATTCTGAATTAATTCCAGTTTCTAACAAATCGTAACAATTACTATTACTCTAATATGAATTAACCTTTTACATTATTATCTCTATTGACAATTTTAAGCCATAAATCTTTACCTTGTTTAATATCGCGATCAATTTTAAAGGGTATACTTATGAATTTAAATCACCCATGTTCAAACACTATTCATCATGCCTAGACAACTAAAGAGCCACAGTCCGTGTGGCTTATTTTCTACTTAACAAGACTTGCGAATGCATTACTTACTCCACATTTAGTTGCACGGCGTACGGAAAACAATATCGGTCGTTAGAGCACTTTAATAGTCGGAAATTACGCGAACACTGATTTATAGGGGCTCGCCGCCGGGCCCAGCGCAATACGGACCATTGACCTCGATAGATACAACGTAATCTTTTTCGTGAAACGCGAACACGGAGGGAAAATAGAATTGGAAATTATGAAAGCCAAGATATTTACCTGTTCAATCTATTAATTTGATCTTTATACGATAAAACAACGACATAAACTATTTAAACCTATATTGACCAGGGTGAAAGTGTGAGTGAAGAAACTTAGAAAGAAGAACAAGCATATTATAGACAAAACAAAAAATATATGCACAAAACTGGTGGATATAGTCAGCAGTGGACTGCAGCAAGCTGTTGATGATGATGATCTAATTGAAAATTGATTATTACCCATTCTCCTAAATGTAACTGATCCCATTGAGGATTTTTTTTTTTGGAAAATCTGTTCTTAGCTTCCCTATACTCTCTAAAAAGAAAATCCCTCCTAAATTTAAAGTCTACACCTACTTTATGACTCATACAAAACATTATTTAAAACCAACAAATAATTGTATATCTGTTTTAGATCAAACAGACCATCTATATTGCTAGATAAAAGATCTATAGATTATAATTAAGCAAAGCCCTAATACTATTTTATCTTGAATGTATGCACTATCTAGATAAGTTAGTTAACGTTTCAGATTAAAAGACCCAAGGAAGTTGTTACAATGTCTTAATGGCAGGAAATTGCTTGGCATGATCAATTTAGGAGCGCCAATATAGGTTGGAGATAAACTGAGGCTTGGCGATGAGACTTATACTTTACGAGAACGTCGGCGATGTTTAAGACAGATAACTACTCAGTTATATGCTAGAAGTAAAGTTAATTAATATATTACTACTTCATATCAAATTTTTCCTATAAAACTTTTAGACCCAAACTGTCTTTATATTTACTGTTAAAGTGTCTGCTTACAGTTATATTTTATTTAACTAAAGCTAAATTTGTAATTCCTTTAAAAATTAAAATACTAAGTAATAAATGTAGGTAGAGATATAAAAAAAAACTGTAGGTAGTACGCAAAACTAACTCGCGCTTGAACCGTTCAGTTTTAATCTATCGTCCAAGGCGTGCGGACGTGCCTCTTGTGTTATCTTCGCTAACTGAGATATGCCAATTTTTTTTTTTTTTGTTACACTTTAACTAAAACACTAAGACACAAGATTAAGTACATACCTTATATATCTGTGTAAAGAGTATAGATATAATTATCATTATAACATATAAAAGGAAATTATCCGTCGTTTATGTTCCGAAATTACTCTCCATAATACATATACATTTTTTGTATTTCACTATGTTAAAGAAAAAGAAAACGCTGATCAATTTTACTTTCATGAATAATCCTAAACACAAATGTCGGCTTATGTCACTGTATAAGCCGACAAAATCTGATTCCGACCGAAATCTGGGTTATTTCATTCCAGTAGAAAGTGGAAGCGAAATTTCATTAGTAATTTCGTTCTCGTGCATTTTAGCACTTCAATATTTCTATAAAATGATCAAGTCTGATCGAATTTATAGCGTCAATCGACATAATATATCTACTAACATCTTATTCAATGTCATTGCAATATACAAGGGAGAGTAATATAATACTGAAACAGCGTGAAACTTGAAATAGGTTCTATTACCTAATTAGTATCAATTCCTCTAGCTACGTTTCTATGCGTTATACGCTATGGTAATAATAAACCATTACCGGCAAGAGAATCTTCTCATGGATTTATGTACATACTAAGTAGAACCTAACGTCAATATTCGAAAGTAAGTCGTCGATAGATAAGTTACGATTATCCCAGAAATGATCGCCGGGTGTGTAAACTTGTCCCAAGTTGAGTTCTGGATTAAGCAGACGTAGTGTGGAATTGTTAATGACCGACAATAATAATGGTTACTGTTGAGGCCGGTTTTCGAAGAGAAGCATGACGTCCAAACAGGGATACAGCGTCTGCATTCTTCATTCGTTCGCCGTACATTCAAACATTCGTTCACCATTCCACGGAGGTGGAGTACACACCACTTCCATACACACGCTCAGCCATTACTGTAACACATCTTCTTCTAATATACGTTGTCTAATTTTACAAGTTTTATTTTGGCGATCGCTTTTCACCACTACATTGGTCCTTTGTAGCCATATTCGATCGTTTTACTAAGTCTTACGCGCAATTAAATACAATTAGAAGAACAAACGCAAAATAATAGGTTGGAAAATATCTCCCTTCCGCCTTTTTGTCTTTTTAATTTCGCGGCTATGTACAAAGCGCTACAGAGCTCGTATCTGGCAATACTATACATAATTTGAAAGGTCTTGACATAACCTACAAAACGACGCTATGCATAATTAGTTTGGATATTGCGTTCAACAGTTATAGACGTGTAAACATACAGTTCCTAACGCCGAAAATCGCGCTATTTTAAAGTTTTCCTTCGTTAAAGGCAAATCCGCTAGAGAAACGTTCCGTGAGATTAATGGTGTTTTGGGGGATGGTACTCTATCACTTCGAACCGCGGAGGAATGGTTTCAACGATTCAGAACCGGTGAAAACGACACCATGGATAAGCCAGCCGGCGGAAGACCTGTGACGACAAATACCGATCAAATCATGGACTACATCGAGTTAGACCGGCATGTGGCATCTCGTGACATCGCCCAGGAGATGGGAGTTAGTCACCAAACTATTTTAAACCATCTGCAGAAGGCTGGATACAAAAAAAAGCTTGATGTTTGGGTGCCGCATGATTTGACGCAAAAAAACCTTCTGGACCGAATCAACGCCTGCGATATGCTGCTGAAACGGAACGAACTCGACCCATTCTTGAAGCGGATGGTGACCGGCGACCAAAAATGGATCACATACGACAATATCAAGCGAAAACGGTCGTGGTCGAAGGCCGGTGAATCGTCCCAAACAGTGGCCAAGCCGGGATTGACGGCCAGGAAGGTTTTACTGTGTGTTTGGTGGGATTGGAAGGGAATCATCCACTATGAGCTGCTCCCATATGGCCAGACGCTTAATTCTACCATCTACTGCGAACAACTGGACCGCTTGAAGCAGGCGATCGACCAGAAGCGTCCAGAATTGGCCAACAGGAAGGGTGTAGTGTTCCACCAGGACAACGCCAGACCACACACTTCGTTGATGACTCGTCAGAAGCTACGGGAGCTTGGATGGGAAGTTTTATCGCATCCACCATATAGCCCGGACATAGCGCCAAGTGATTACCACCTGTTCCTGTCCATGGTGAACGCCCTTGGTGGTGTAAAGTTGAACTCAAAAGAGGCTTATGAAAAGTGGCTGTCCGAGTTCTTCGCAAATAAGGAGGAGGGCTTCTACGAGGGAGGTATTATGAAGTTGCCGTCTAGATGGAAACAGATTATCGAACAAAACGGCGCATATTTGAACTAAATCCGATCACTGTAACACTTTTTATAAAGCATTGAAAAAAAGCGGAAGGGAGATACTTGACAACCTTATATATACATACATATATATATATATATATAGATGTGTGTTTATAGACTTATTAATTTACATGCTAAATGGATCATGGATCTCATTCACACGGTACTCTTTCCTTTACTTCTTTCTTTTGCTATTATTCCTCCTTACTATGTTATTATTCGTATTTAATAACATATATATCTACCTTATTCTTATAAAATTTATCTTATTCTAATCCATGCCTTTATCGATTTACCTTTAATGTTTTATCTTATTCCAGTGTCTTCTCTTTATTCTATATTATGTAATATTCTAATTATTTATATAACTTACCTCGTCTTAAATGAGTTTCTTAGATATTTACATTCTGAAAAGGTTTTTCAGAGTTTGTAATAATTATTATGCAATTAAGAAAGATTTGTTAATGAGGAGGTAGGACTATTTATTTTCACCAATATTCAGAAGCCGGGGAATGCAATGTGATCTTGTGTTTGCCGTAGAATACCGAGGGTCCAACGGAGAGCTTTACCTTTCATTGGGATATGTTTGACCAGAGTACAGGCACCGGTGCGTTCTGTTAGAGATCCCGCAGCTCCGCCTAAGGCACTGAAAGAGACCAACGAGTGGATTGTGGTAAGTAGAAATCTCATATAACTCTAATTTCGTCCCAATAGTAAAGAATCTTTAGATTTCTCTTCGATGCAAGAAAGGCTGCATAATTTATGTCCATTGAAAAATATCTAAATTCACTTCAATTTGTACAAAGCACATTTAAAACGCAGCTGAGTGAAAACAAAGAAATCTCCAGTCGAGAGTGCGTTACTTTTAATGTTCAAATCTTTTGATTGTATAAAAGGTTTCCCTTCTATACTTTGTAGATTTTCTTCGAGCTTCCGAACTTTTACTGTAATTACTCGCGGCTCACTTTGAACTTTTCACCTAATGACGGAAAACGGTTAATGGACAATCAAATGATACTTCTGGGAATAGTAAAATTTTGAGAAAGTTATTTTTCAGTACATTTTAATCTAGCATCTTAACTTAGCATCGCGAGGATCCTTATTTACTAATTCAGAACCGTGCTCGTAACAAGTTGTTACTAGAGCTTGTTAACCGGAAATTGCTCCGACTGTTTTACTTAGAAACCTCCGTGTAGGTAGAATCAAAGCACACAATAACGCTAACAATGAAGCTTTCAGACAAAAGCTAGATAATAAAGACAAAGGGCAAATTATACGATCTGTATTAGATGCAGTAAGAGTTATATTATTCATAAATGTCACGTTTGCAGATTTATCTGTGAGGTTTAGAATGTACTACTAATATCTAGCAGACGTCCTGCTAGAATTAATTTACTTTATTGCCACTTATTTATAAATATACGTTTATATACTAACAGTAAGAAAATTTATTAAACTATATAGAAACAGGTTGATAGATATATAAATTCAAATACTTTAGACGTCGTCACTACTTAAAAGAAAGGAGAGTATATTGAGATTAGGGATTCCAGAAAATTTTAACGAAATATTCTATGTACATAATAATATTATAAAAAGTAAATAAAGGTACTGTTAAATATGCCAAAAGTGTCGAAGAATACATGAGATGAACAGAAACACAGAATATTATTTTATATAACTTGAGTATGTGAACATTTATAATAAATAAATCGCTATTGCTATAGTTTTGTAAAATAATACATACGTAAATATTAAACCGGATACAACTCAACTGCGTTACCAAAAATAATTCTCATTTCCGTTATAATGTTAAGCTTTAAAATTTCCATTAAACTGTTTTGGACACCTTTGCATTATTTATAATCTGTATTATGTTTATTCTACCGAATACATAAATTGAAAAAAAATCAGTTAAAGTTTTGATATTTGTATTATTTTATAAACAATAATTACCACTAGCTTGGGGTCCTGTCTATACATATATGAGATTTCCACCTGTGTTGAGACTCATCACGATATCTCTTGAACCATAAAGTGTAGAGACTTGACATTTGGAAGGAATATTCCTTTTGCAGAGTATAAATCAGCTTATAATGGATTTTACAAAATCACTTCACCAAAAGAAACTTGCGGGGGTGTTATTAATAAAATTAAATCTAACCCCAATCATACCACTAGTAGACTCTTTGCTCTCTCATTCTGCGTATATCGGAATGTGAACAATAATTTAAGAGCTGTACTCCGTGAGGACTTCAATCTCCTCCGTCCTCTCGTCAGACCATGGATGTTCTAAAGCATTGAAAACTTCGGAGTAATAAATCAATAGTAAAAATTTCGTAATATTTATTTATAACAAACTCTTAAATAATTTGTTTTATTAAACTACTGAACAGTTTATTTTGGTCTTATATTTACAACGCCTCTCTATTTTCTCGTCTTTTGTAGCAATTAACTCGTAATGTTATAGATAAACAAGTCTTTCATATAAAAGTCATTAAATAAATAAATAATTTAAACTTCATACTGTAATATAGGACGTAATTTTAGTGTTTACATAAATACTAACTTACATCTATTTACTACGTCGAACTGTTATTAGCAATTGAACGGCATTGAAAATATTAGTCGTGCGTATAGTTTGTATAGGCGCTTTTAAAGTGCTTTGGGGATTCAAAGTTAGTATTCTAAGCACAGTGGTTAACAACTTAACTTTGAACTTGTCCCTAGTTCGATTTCGTGGCCACGTGATAATTACAGTTAATTGTCTCTCGCACATTGTAAAGTAACCGCTCGGTGTAGAGATATTTGAAGGTCTATGTCTAGCGTGTGGACGTATATTAGCTGATGATGATAACGATGATGTTTTAATGCTGTGTAGAGAATAACTGAAAAGGCATTACAACACCTCAATGTCCTTTCATTTTGAATACTTTTATTCAGTAAAAATAGCATGTATATTCATACCAATATGATTGATAAATTGTTTACATACACTGCTCTGTAAACCTTACGTTTACTAGTACACTTTATTACCGCAGTAATTTAACTAGCTATTTCTCCTAATCGAGATACTCCAATGTTTGCTCATTAATTTTCGAAGGCAATTTGTTGCTCGTAATGTCTCAACGTCATCCAAATTATTGATACTTTATTGGGGGTAGGTCTCTTGCTGAAAACTGTCTAAGTAGTTACCACCTCAGCTTCTATTTCTGCCGATAAATAGTAGTGTGCAAACATTACTATGAAAAAAGTATTATAAAAATATTTAATAACAGGTTATATAAAGCAAAACCTCACAAAAAGTTCAGCTTTAAAATTTAGTAGTGTTAATAGATGCTTTGAAAAGTTGATTGTTTTTTTTCTCTTTCTACGCTAGTAAGATTTGCGTCTCTATTAGTCTAAATAGGAGTTTAACAATAACGTAGTAATATAAATTTTGCTGAAATAAATATATTTTTCATATATTTAGCAAACATACAACGGATGCCGCTGTATACAAAAATCGATAGTCCAATACAGTAGCGAGCGAATGCTTCCGGCGCATTCAATTCTATTGGGTTAAGCAAGTCTACCACAGACTATACTTATTTCTTTGTTAAACAAGAAATTTCATCGTTCCTGTTCAACTTCTGCTATTACTGTATAATGTATATTATATTCTTCTTTATCTATTGATTTCTCTAGTAACTAAGCTAATAATATTTTTTTTTTTACTTCTTGTCTTTTTACAAACTCGTTTAGTTAGCTACTACCATCGTAAATCATCCACCACACTCAACTATACATCATTAAGTAGAGAAGTAGTATTAATTTCTCAATCATAATAATCATCGTCATCAACGATCAACAACAGTCCACTATTGGATGTAAGCCTCTCCCAAGGAACGCCGCTTCCAGTTGCTACCAACCGCCTTGCGTCGATCGTCGCTCCATCTGGTCAGTGGACATCCGGTGCTACTCCAACGGTGGTCACTTCTGCGACAGATGAGATCAGTCTGTTGCCTTTTCAATTTAATTCCCTTCAGTCTCTTCTGTTTGTTCCTTTGGGGGATTACTTCATTTCATATCTTGTCCTCCAGAGAGCTCTTACTCTCTTTTTCAAAGATTCTGAGCATATGAAGTAATCCCATAGTCAATGTCCACGTATCGGTAAGCAAAGATAATATACACTGGTCGAACGCTTCCGTTTTTAGTGTACGGGCGAAGAGAAGACTCGTCCAAATTTACAGTAGGCAGCACAACCTAATTGAATCCTACTTTGGACAACAAGTTGCCCGAGGTAAGTGCGGTTATGAACAACTTGAACAATCTGTACTTCGACGATACTTCGTTGAACACAATAATAACTTAATATGATTGTCATTAATATCTTAATTAATATAGAAAACAACTGAAATATATATATGAATTATTACATACTGGTGGTAGGTCTTCATTGTCAGCGATCATCTTGGCAGGTACCATCGCAGCTCTTATTTCTGCCGGCAAATAGTATTGTGTGAATGTTACTGTTTTCTGGTTTCAAGGGCGCTGTAGCTAGTGAAATTACTAGGGTAGTAAGACTTAACATTTTACTTAGTAACGAGCGCAATTTGGTGCAGTATGTACAATGCCAACTAGCACCACGTTCTTCTCAGATGAAGCTCTAGCAGGTATTGTAGCTTCGTCTCAAACATTATATTTATTGATTTCTTATACTTTTTAACTTAATATCTAAATGTCTAATAATGGTGTGTTTATATAGATTCGTTTATTGTGAAACTATATACAATTATAATTTTTAATACATCTGAAAATACTTATTTTATGATCTAGATAGACGTCCACTGCTCGACATAGGCCGAACGTTAGGGGATTTAAACCACTTACCATGTGGGCAAAATGAGGGTTGGTGGTGGATAACAAGTAACTTTCGAAATATGTACAGTCGTGAATAAATTCTCACTGTAATTTTTTAAAGTATTTATTATATAAAGTTATATCAATATATATCAGCACATAGAATATTTCATTCGCTTTATTAAACATACCTTTTATATTAATAAAATTATTCTTTTCTTTCGTGCACATCTTTTGTATTGATAGAATAAAAGCGGCTCTATAAGGTATCGCTAATTCGATAACACAATGCCCTTTTTGTCAGAATATAATGAAATATGTCGCAGGGATCTGTCCATTTCGACAGGATCGTAGAGAAAGTTATTTTATACATATATACACTTACAGAAATGTCAAAATTAGTTTGAGAAGGGTTATCTCCGAAATCATTGTGACGATCATCACTTGGTTAGCAGCCTGATTTGTTACATGAAAGTTTCCGGTTCTAAGTCACACGTGAAGCAGTTTATATATTCATGAGGTTTTTATTAAACTGCCTATCTACTGTAAACCTACGTCTATAACAGTTACAATTGTAAAAGATCCGGATGAGTACGCTACATCAGTTGGGATCTTATTGTCATTTAAGCTTTAAAAAAAGCTTGAGAATCTTTTCATTACAAAACTTTTACTCGGCTATATTGCTGTGCTGTTAAACAATAGCCTAAACGTCTGCTCTTGTTTTCACAAACTTTTAATTTAGCCAGTGTTTTAAAGAATAAGTACGCAATTTCTTTTGTAACTATTATACAACTTCGCCAGTATGAACATTTTAACTTTTTTAACTTACGACAAACAACAGATTTCTAAAGCGGCGCTGATATTTTTTGTCTCTCTTTATGTATGAAAAATTATATAAAATACTCGCATGAGTTTGAATATTGTAATGAGAAACATAATTACGGTGATATTTACTTTTCACTGGAGATAGGTCTATTGACAGATGTCCTAGCATTGACTACGATTCTCAGGCTAGAGGGAACGACCATAGAGAGAGGTCTATATTTTCGTCTACGTAGGGACCACTGTATCTCTTAAATCTGCCGTTAAACCGTGGTGTGCAAACTTTACTGTTTTCCGGTTTAAATGGCGTTGTAGCTAATAAAATTTCTACAGTAATGGTATTAAGTGCTTAAGGCGCCGAGCGCAATGTGTTGTTATAAAGAGCATAACGAGAGTAGATGAGGATTCCTCTACCTCTTCCTTTTAATGCAGAACTTCCTGATTTTTTCGCATATCCCATTCTTAACCTTCGTTTCTACAAAATAAATGATAAAAAATGCTTATCGTCTTCCTCATATAAGCGAATTTTAAGAGTAAAAGTTTTGTCCTTACTAAAAAGCAAAAAATATATTGTGGTCAAAAAGAATTTTTTTATCATGTTAATATTTATTTCTCCTTCTATTCCACTACATCATCTCTTTCCTCAGCTTCATCCGAGTCCTCTATTTTTCTTCTAAAATATTTCTCATCATCCTGCACTTTATAACTACTAACTCATCGATCTTGACTTGCCAATGTGAACATCAAAAAAACAAAACTATTGAGGAACGTCATTAAAAAGTGATTTGTGATATGATGTTGTGAAAAGTGACAGGAAAAGTGTTAAGTGATATGATACATGAACAAAGTTGGATATAAAATAGTACTTTTCTTTCTACACTACTTTATAACCTATGTAAATATTGTACATCTTTCAATCTGACGCCTATTGCGGACAGACAGACGCACGCCCGACAAACCGCTGTCTGACTGAAATTAATTATATTCCCAAAGGCCTTGCTCTATTCGGGGAAACTTTTGTTCAGTTTTCCTTTTTTTTCCGCTTCAATCTTGTAGCCACTTGTACGCGGCAAGGTCACCCGTCGAATTTTCAATAGAGATCCTTAGATCGTCGTCGACATCGTTTATTCGTATCTTATCCAACGAAAATTCAGACAAGTATGCTAATAACAAAAGCGATAGGATGTTTACACAGCAACACTAAGCTGTAAGAGAATGACACACTAATGCCGTAACAACTTGCAATACTTTTTTTTATTTTACGAAGCGACGAGGCTAGCGAGACGTACACCTGATGTAAATAATACGCCTGCTCTTCATAACATGTTATACTAGTCGCATACAGACACAAGATGTTAAGTCTCATCACCTCAGTAATTACACTGGTCATAACGCCTTTCAAACCTGAACAGTCATGCTGCTACTCCTTTAATTACTTATAACAAAGATGCTTTTAAATCTTTACACACGTCGCGATCGTAGAGTTAATTACAGTACTGTTGTTATGACTTTCAAGTGTTTTATATGTCCACGAATTTACTGTTGTGTACATATTTGAACTCATTAAAATCATAATAATAATAGTAATATTCATTATCATGTTATATACTGTTAAATTAAATTTCCATAACAATTAAATGTTGATTATAATTAGAAGATTTTAATGTAAATAGAAGAACAGTCAATTCTGTTGACTGCCGGGCTATTACTAGTATTAATATGACATAATGTAAAAATCCATTTATTAATCTAAAAAGCATTTGATAACAAAACGTAAGGTAGTTGAAAGGAAAAGAAAAAAACCACAAAATGTTTCACTTAACGGGGAACTGGAAAATAATACACGGGAACAATGGGGGGGAAAAAGAAAAATGGGAGTTGCGATCTTATTCTCTCTCTTCTTTCGCGTTTTTATTGCCTTCTGAATAAACCATCGCACGCTTTCGCAAGCAAAGCATTTTATTCACGTTTATTTAAATTTCAAATGACTACAGCGATCTTTAATTGTGTTAAAAAAAAAAAACCTAAAACTTGTCTCTGCTCTCGCGCGGTTTGTGATAATCGCTCTCATCACTTCAAGTTTCAAGCTTGATGAGAATAAAGTGCTCCTCTACGTTTTCTTTAATAGTTTATCTTAAAAACTTTATTTAAAACGACTGCTAAGTAAAGTCTTTCCTTTAGAATGTATTCATAATCATCAAAAGTAGAAATATAGACTATAGAATTAAATAGTATAAGTTAGATAAATAGCGCTTGGATGTTTTTTCTACGAAGGTCTAATCCACAATCTAGCCGTGGATGGTAGGTCTAGAACATTTGGTTGGACGATTGGACGTTCATATCGGGTCTGACCTATATTATAGATAAAATGAGGAAGACGTCGACAACTTCGAAAAAAACAATATCGTCATTCTTCTCTTTGATTTATCTGTTTCAATCATCAACGACCTTTATGAGTCATTGAGCTTGACTTAAATCAAAATCTTTGTTCGTACACTGCTCTAATGTACGTGAAAGAAAAAAACAGCCACAGTTACAAAGCGCATTAATGCCATTACAACTCTAAAAGAAATCAAACCTTATTACTTAGAGCTTAGTGTTATAATAGCGAACTAAGGAAAATGTTATGCTTTATACGTCAGTGTTCGTTTTGTGGTCAAACAAGTAGACATGTGTTATGAACAAAAATAACGTTCGCAATAAGCTGGAGCAATTCACACGCTTGTAATTATATTATTTAATTTATAATCATAAAAATATTGTTAATTGACTGATTTTTTAATTGCTCAGTACATTTCTAATTTAACTACAATTATGACGTCATAAACATCAACCGAAAGTCTGCATAAATCTTACCCACGAACCTTCAAATGGACCCCGCGACGCAACTACTTTACGCTGATAGCATCTACTTAAATTGTAGAAAACTAATATAAATAGGCAATAAATTAATAGAAACTAGAAAATAATAAGCTAAAAGTAGGGTTATGAGGAAAATTTTGATATAACTATAACCTAACATAGATAAGACATTCATTGTTACGGAAACTAAGAACCAGCAGATGAAATTTATAAATGAGTTGAGTAACAACTTTACAGACGTGTAAGAAAAAGTACAGAGTAATAATGTAATAAAGATAATTGAACATATATCACAGAAAGTTAATAATAACAGAAATAAAGTTAAGAATCAATAAACAAATAAAGAAATAACAACAATACTGAAATGAAAAGAAAACAATACGTTGTCTATTTTAAATCCAACGATCTACTTAAGGCTAGCAATTCTCCAGGGTATATCATTGACATTAGTTCCTTTAAGGATCTCATTACAGATTTAATCGCGCAAGTAGATCCGGAGACAAAATGGATATACTCCTTGTACTAGATTGTTATACTCTACTACAAGTATTAGGTATTTTTTATACAATGAAGACTTCTATTCGGTTTATCTTTATATGTACTATTATTAAGATGGCAGGTTATGGGTCAGGCAAGTGTTATATATTACAGTATGAATATCTGCCGCTTTAAATAGAAATGAAGCTATGTCATATAGTTCTACTTGGAATCTTTAAATTGTTACTCTTCTAGAATTGCTCTACAGCATAGAAAACAATTTTTTTATCGACAACCAGTTTTTATCTTTGTTTGTTTGTTTGTCGCCGTCGTTGCCATCATTATCATCCTCGTCGCCGTTGCCTTCACCATCATCTTAAACTGCAACCGATAGATGGACGTCCAATGCTGGATACAGGTCATTCTTAAAGAATTCTAAACCACGAAACCTGTTTCTTTAATCTAATTTTCCTTCACATTTTCAACTGAAATTACCTTAAATACTGTAAATTCCTTTTGTTATCAGTTCAGCAAACATCGGGGGATTTTGGGGGCCAAGTTAAATTATGTTATACAAGCTACGAGAAAAGACGTTTTATTATGATCATCCATAATATATATTTAGAGAAGAAATTAGGTCAATTTGTTTTATTAAGCCGTTCAGCAATAATTACAGTGTCGTATGAGTGGCCGACTACACGGCGCCGTGTACAATACGCAACTTTGTAACTTTTGTAACAAATTTCATATAACAGTGGGAACTTTATTTCAGAAAAGGCATTTAATGTGTTACAAAATGTATTACATTGCGCTCATAATTAAATTATGCAACTCAATACATCGCTCGTTTGTTTTAGGTACATGACTGCAAAGGAAAACTACTGCAGTCATTTACTCAGTACATTTGTGAATGTTCGTCGAATACCGCTCGAAGCTTTTCACTTGTACCGCGCAACAAGTTGTCACTTATCTCGGATTAAACCGTCGGCCAATGCGAAGATACTTCGACCGGAGAGTGTACTGTGCCACGGAACAGTGATGATAGAAAAAAATATTGTGAATTAATTCCAATATAAAACCACAAGGACGTAAAATGAAAGCACTTTGCATATTACCGCGATGTAACTTTATAGTAAGTATTTATATTTTATTCAATACTTAACCAGTTAAAATGTTGTTGTTATTTCGTTTATTGTGAATATTACTGCGTATAAGTAAATTTAAGTTTTCTGTACTGTAGTGAATACCATTATCATCGCTTTACATTGGAGATAAATTTAGACAGTTTGACTTTCTAGATAGTGTTTACATATCAGCGATAATAAGTTACATCTCTGTAACTTAAAATTTGGCATTTGATACACTGTCAAATGTAATTGACATATTGTATATGTACAAGTACTAGATATATAATTTTTATGGATAAAATGACAATTTATACTTAAGGAAGAATCTACCATATAAATACATAGATACATAAGTTTTGTAGCTGCAACTAAGATATGTAGTAGAGAGCTGGTTTTCTGTACTTCCGGCTGTTAACATATGAGAACTAGAATATTCTGATCGATCTCATCATTCTTGACCCGTACAACATCATGTGTATTATTTACTTCGATTCTAAGTGACTAATTGTACGCGACAGAGGAAGTTAAAGTTCCTAATGGTCAGCCAAAAATAAGTTAAATTTGAGGATAATGTAACATGGTTTGCGTTCACACGTCATATTGAGATAAACTTGCAAAGATTTTAAGTAAAATTAACTGTAATGTTAAGTAAATAACGGTCATATTTAACCGTTGTACACGACAGAGATAATGTTTATAAATATTTTTTTTTTTTATTCAACTAAACGACGAGACGAGCGGGATGTTCAACTGATAAGCGATACGCCTACCCTTAACAACACGGCGATTAGGATGATATGTATTGCACCACATTGCGTTCGTCGTTTGGGACGTAAAATATTGAGTCTCGTTACCCCAGTAATTTCACTTACTACAGCACCTTCAAACCGGAACACAGTAATGTTCGCACACTAACATATGGAGGCAGAAATAGAAGCTGTTGTGGTACCTACCTAAGCGGTCTCCTTCAACAGAGACCTACAACTAGTAAATTGGAACTAAACGTAGAAGTAAATAAATAATAATATATGTAAATTAATGGAAAATAAAGAGAAAAGAGAAAGATGAGAAGAAGAATAAATAGTGTTAGTTAATAAATAAGATGAACAGCTTAAGTATGTTAGAGAAAGTAGATTCAAAAGAAACCTAAGAACTGACTTCAAAAGAAATCAACTTCTCTTAGTTAGTTAGTTGAATCTTTAACAAGTTGTATTATTGATACAGATTGTTTTTTAAATGTTATTATCAGTATTAAAGAAAACCTAAAATATTTGCCTATATCCAGCTGTGGATCTCTATCGGCTGATGATGATGATGATAACATACTTTTTACATTTCGAGTATAACTTTTTTTTTTAAAACTTTTTCCATTTTCAACATACAGTCTTTCATACATTTTCATTTTCTCATTCTCTTGTAAAAAAACTTAAAAAAAACCACTGGTAAAGACTAGTGATTTTTTTTTTCAACAGCCAATTTAAGTACCAACGGTTGGGGCACAGGCCTACCCTCAATATGAGGACGATGGGGCCATCACACGAGCTCAATGCGGATTGGTGACTTCACACCCCTTAGAATAATTTCTAATTTATGTGCAGGTTTCCTCAGCATGTTTTCCTTCACCGTTTGTATCTCACTGTTGTAACTAAAGTCCGCAAATGTACATAACTTAAATATTAGTCATCGGTACATGCCGAGATTCGAACCCGCGACCTTCGGAATGAAGGCCGCACGCTCTAACCATTAGGCTAGCGAACTACTACTACTTGACCCATCAAAATCGGTCAAGCTATTCAGAGGTCATCCGCAACAAACCGACAAAAGCTGCAATTTTTTTTTTATTTAACGAAGCTACTATACGAGTTGGACGTTCACCTGATGTTAAGTGATTCGCTTGTGTATAACAATGTAATAGTTACAATACACTGCTCCACATTGTCGCTCTGAGACATAATAATTTGAGTCTCATTACCCCGGTAATCACACTAGCTAAGGCGCCATTTAAAATATTCTATTTAAAAATAGCTGTTCCCCGCTCGCTTTGCCAGTCGTAATATAGAGTTAGATATGAAATTTAGACACTAAATTAGTCAATTTTGCATAATCCAATCCTAGCTGACCTCTAAATGACAGAAGGAATATGTCTACCAAATTTTGAGTGACCATGTCTAATAGTTTTAGAGATCTATTGATGAGGCAATTAACTGGATTATCATGATCATCATCAGCCGGTAGACGTTCACTGCTGGACATAGGCCTCCTCCAAATATATCCACATCCAATAAACTGGATATCTCTTATATATACATATATATTATAGATTACATTGAAAATGTTCTTTAATTTTGTTCATATCTCTTTCTCTTTCTAACTCTATTAAAAGAACAATTTAATGAAGCCACGACATGCGATAATCATTCACCTAAATACTATAGTTAGTATATTATAACTGCGCCACGTTATGCTCGTCGCCTTGAAACATATGATTTTATCTCGTTAGCTCAGTAATTTCACTAGCTACAGCGCCCTTCAAACCGGAACGAGCAAGTTTTTGAATGCCACTTGTGCCGGTGTAAACATTCAGCTGTAACTTTGCGAGCGTGAGCTTATCGTCTAAGTTATAATCTTGCCGTATCTAAATTTCTTATCGAGTCGGCGATAAAAGGCGCAGAGTTGAAAAACTATAGAAAAGGCGTATTTCGTTGTGTATCCTTTTATTTCATCCTTAAAATTTTATTTTAAAGTATATATTATGAACTCTACATTTAGTATAACTGTAATAATACTGACATGTTGTATAAATACACTAACTAGCACTTATTATATAAACACTGTAAGTAATAATTAAATGATATATGTATGGATATTATAATTATCCTTAGTATTTAAGCAATCCTTTAAACGAGATAAATTAAAGATGTTTTTTATGAAGAGATAAATATCAACTTACGAATATATATACTACTACTTTTCGTCATCATCATCAGCCGATAGACGGTCCACTGCTGGACATAGGTCGTATACAAATTTATACTATTGACAGTATTAATGATTTACCCAGATTCTTTTTGGAAGCATAATTGATCAGATAATTTAGGTTAACGGACATAATGTATTTTAAATGGATATCGGTTATAGTGTCAATCATGTACTGACTACTGTGTCTAATTGCACACACACACTAAATCATCCATTACTGAAGGTCTAAAGTAATCATTTCTGAAGACGAACAGTAGTATGCTAAAATTAGTATATTCCTGATTAAAGTGATTATATAATAACGAAGATTTTTCTATAATCTCAAGGAATCGTAGAACGTTATCTTCTTCATCGTTTGAGTCTAGATTAGCAGAGATCTTTAAGTAATTGTGATGACTGAGTCTCCAATCCTCTAAATCATCTTCAGGGACAGTTGCTGCCGCTTTGACATCATCAGTTCCTATTAGTGCTCCATCTATAAAGTTATGAGTATCACTTATCAAACTACAATCTAGCTTTTCTTTTCGTTTAGTTTTAATTAAAAAAACGTGTTAGACACAATTCTTTTATATTTTGAAACCTAACCTAAAATTAGGTTACAATAAGCGAACTTAATACCAATTTGAAGTATCTATCAGATACAAACTGGAAGATGCTGTGGTAGGTGAGGAGGAACATTCTGAACTAGTAACAGAAGTGGACAGTACAGTCTACATATAGCATATATACTATGTATAAATAAATACATCTGTATATAGAGATTTCTAGGCTAAGAGACGATATTTGATAGGAATATTCCTTTTACCGAGAATAGGTCAGCTAAGAACAGAATTCACAAATATTCCTTCCGAAAGGGTAGGGGTTTTATAGCCAGCAAAGTAGGCGAGGAACAGCTAGTACATATATAAAAAAAACATAACGAGGACCTTGACATGTGTGCCCGGATAATATCCTGTCAAGTTTTCTAAGAACTTTTTTATTTGATACTCTCTCATCGGGCAAGGAGTTCCAGATTCTTGCTGCCTGCACTGTGAAAGAGTTTTCCTTTATATTTTTATCTACTTTATTCTTATCTTCATACCTATGTCTCTCTTAGCCCTAATATAAATTAAAATCAGTGTTGCCGCTCGTGGAAGCAACAAAACATTTTCAACAAAAGATTAAATTTTTCGTCATTTCCTGGTAACGTTACGGTCCGCGGCTCCGGCGTGAACAAGCCAACTGCCTCTCATCGCTTAGGTAACTTAAATGGAACTTACAGCATCAGCTCGATAAGTACGATTTTGCTTCGTGTTCTATCGCATTTTCGTGACTCTTGCGTTTTTTTATGTTGCTTTTTTCATCGTGTTCAACGTTCATTGCTTTAATGACGATTGTGTTAGCAAAATGTGCATTTGATTGTCTAAGATTAGACAGAAAACAGTTTTGCTGTTTTAATTGTCAGCTCTGTGGCCGCCGCGTTCTTAGTTCTGTGGCGCGGTTTTATTGTGAAAAACCGTACAGCAATCGTACAAGCGCAGTTTTCGCTGATTCCGTTACTTATCAGAATGAAGTGGGAGGGCCAGAAATGGTGATAACGCGTCTAAATTTCATAATGGCAACGGCATTCGCACAGACGGACGCAAGGATAATAATTCAAAAGTGGGACACACAAATTGGCCGGGAACCCAGGCGACGTGACGGCTAAGGGACGCGTGTGTTGCGTTAATTTTTTTTATTACTCTTTTATTGGACCGGACAGTGGGAGCGTGGGAAAAAATGGTGAATATTATTTTAATACATATTACTGTTCGTTTACATACATTAATGATAACCCGATGGCAAAATAAATGAAAGAAAGAAAACAAATCCTTTAACGTATTCTTCATTATCAATGAGGTTTTCTGATCCTCTTTCTCTCCTCTTTATTAGTTTTCTTTATTTATTGAGAAGTGAATATTATAAATATGAAAGAATCTTGTAAAATTAGTTCTTAGATAACATATTTGGCAAAAGGAATATTCCTATCAAATTGCAAGTCTGTAGGCCTCACGGTTCCAAAGATATCTTGATGAGTCTCTACATAGGTGGAAATCTCTAATATTATATATGTATTATATATAGATTAATTGAAATTAAACAAACTAAAGTAAAACTTAATTGTAACTACTATGTTTTAAGGATAGACTCCGAATGTATTTTAGTTTTTAGTTATATGTGAAATGTTAGTAGTATAATAACGTTATCTTTGAATATTTTCAACGTACACTAAATTTTCAATAAGACTAACGATAAATAGATAAAGTCCTATACTATTTTTGATGAAAACATATAAAGAGATCACATAGTGAACAGTTTAATGAAAGAAACTTTTTTTTTTAATATTGCAAAATTTAACACGGAGGTCACTAGTATGATTCCTTGGCCACATGTGGTGGAGTATAATTGATGGTGAGGTTTTCTAGAATCGTCATGACCGCATCGCTGTCTTCAGTCGTCAACATTCTGGCATACATTTCTTTATGAATAGGAATCGTCTATGGATATTAAAGTCAAGTATTATTTAGCATGTATAAAAAAACTGCCGTTGAGGAATGAACTTTGTATAATCCATTTTTAGCAGACCTCTAATTGGCAGAAGCAATGTCTCTTACAAATTTTGAGTGTTTACGTCTGATGGTTCCGAAGACGTTATGAGTCTCTACTTAGGTAGAAATCACCTAAATATTTATAAAAAAAAATATGATGGTCTTCATCAGCCGATAGATATCCACTGCTGGCTTTATGAAGAGCTACTATAGGTCTTACACCACACAGGTCGAATAAATTTTAATGGATAGAAATCGCTATATCAATCCTACATCCCTCTTGGTAGTGTCTTTGACCGAACAAATAGCTTCTAAGATATGAAGCATAACTAAGTAACTTACTGAGTAGCAGTTATCACTACTTGAACGTCTTATTTGTATATTTCATCTGCAATATTTTTGTGATGGTATAATGTTTTATGGCTACGTAGACGAGATATGAGCTAAAACGTTTTCAGGTCAAGCGATCGATGGTGTAACACATCGGCACTCAAACTTTTTTCATCAAAATCTCAAATCCTTTATTGAACTTTAGCGGTTTGTTTAGTTGTTTTTTTTTCTACCTACCTAGACAGTTTCCGACAATAAAGACCTACCACCAGTAAATTTATACTATCTAATTTTGATATATAGGATCTATACGACTCTAAGAGTGGTATCATTCAGGCAATAATAGCGAAGAGTCCAAGTATTCTCCTAGAACAGCTTTCGTAGTGATATGACATATGAAGAATTGCACTTAACCACTTATATATATGCCTACATATATCTTTTACTTTCTTTAAGTAATTTCCTTTATGCTAGGACTCTTTATTCCTTTGTGATAGTTTCTTGTGAGCCCTTTCTATTCTCCGTCATATATTATATATGTGCATATCAGACAGGTTATCCAAAGAGTCAAGACCTAGTATAGAAGAAATTATTTATAGAAATAGATGTATCAACACATACTACACTCTTCAATTGCGATTCTTCGTTTATCATATCCTTACCAAAGCTGTTCTAGGAACAATCTGTTTCCTCGCTATATATTTAACTTAACATCAATTTCAAGTTCAGTGGGAACTTCTTCGTTTTAAATTTCATTATTACTTTCATAATATTAAGTGTGTCAAAGTATTACATCAATTTAATTACAACACATAACAGGCGAGGCGTGAGATAAGTCTGTAATCCCTGCCTAGACTAAATATGAATTTCAGATCGTATAAAATAAATATCATGCGTTTAGGGGTCGAAAAGTCATACCGGGTGAACCTTTTGATAAATTTAAGTTACCCACTTCAGTTCCCAAAATAGGATATATGTCCTTATTTTATAACCATAAATTATAGCAAAGATATCTGTGACCCAAATGTCTACCTACATTTTCGTTGATTTTCACCCGCAGCCATAGAGGTTGCTCTATTGTATGTTGATTTATTCCTTTTTATGTAGGAGCAAGGACATATTTATTTACAGAATGCCGACAATAAATATTTTGATTAAAGTATACTTCAGATTTTTTTTTAAATTATCTTCATACTTAGTATTTTTAATTTACTTTTCTCTCTTCTCTTCCACTTATACAACTATCCAAAACTTCTTCGCATCTGATACTCTATGATCCTTCTCTCCTCTATTAGAAAATTTATTTATATATTATATCTATTCATTCTAACAACATAAAAATGATTAAGAAAAATATTATTGTTCGTAAAATTTGACTAATCAACAATCCGTTAACTATTGAATTATCTTACTAGTGATTTAAAAAACGTTTTACTGTAGAAAGAGAGTACTGAGATATTATTACCGAGAAGAGATAGAAGAACTTAAAACCTTTGAGATGTTAACAGTAACTGAACAGGACTGAAGGAAAGATTGAATTTATATAGTAACCTTTCTTAAATCTATGTCTTTTCCAGTTTTGGATATTGATAAAGGCCCAGTTATTGACACAGACTTTGTGAAGAAATTGATCTTTTAATATAATAGCAACATTTTTTACATTGATAAATTAACGATACTAAAACATTTACTACTTATTTCTTCAAGTATTATTTTTCATATTGAAACCTGAAATCTCCACCTCCGCCGAGATGAAGCGGGGGCGAAATTTGAGGTTCACTTGTGGGACACTTATACAAACAGAAACTTAGTGTGTTAGTTTAAAGCGTGTAGGCAGATGGAAAGTGCGTGGGAAGCAAACGAAAATGTTTTAGCGAAGTATGTAAATAGCCTTAGGAAAATTAGATACAGAAAGTTTTAATACGTTTCAGTTGACTTTATTTGGTTTGGGTTGAAGTTCCAATTGATGTGTAATTCCTAAATTAGTCGGAACACGGCTTAAGTTCATTGCTTATAAGACATCAAGTTACGGTGGTGTACTACCAAATAAATATTTTGAAGGTTGTCATCATGTTAGATTAATTTCTAAAGAGTACAGCGACTGTGCTGTTATCCTGTATGAGAGTTACTTCGTATATGATCACATATAGATTATTAGTAAATTTTTTAAAGTCATTTCCATTGGAGACAGAATTGCAATGTAATAGTTTAAAAAAAAAAATAGGAGATCAAACGCAATAGATTTGAAACTTGTAAGAGAATGAGATAAAGAAATTATGGAAGTGATAAACACATAGAGAGAAAGAAAGCGAGAGATAATTTTATAGTAAAGAAATTTTTCGATTGGATATAAAAAAAGTTTTACTATTTATTTTTCTAAATACTGGGTTGACCTGTTCATTTACGGCATACGACATTAGAGAGGCAATAGGCAAGCTAGCTTAGTCTAGCTAGAACTGTAGCACACAGAGTAGGTAGAGAATATGAAGCTTTGGGAGACAAAAGCAGAATAGAAAATCGTTTTATCTCATTCTCTCGCAGACTAAACGCATGAATATATGCAAAGATATCGTTTTTCGTTACATTTTTCATATCATAAAGTCAAAGTCAGAACATACCAAAAAAAGTTTCACTGCAATAAATTTTCACTCTCGTTTGACTGATTTATACATTTCCTATAACCGATCAAATGATTCCTCGTTTTATAAGAATGATGTAAAATAATTGTAAGGACTCTAAAAGATAAAATCAAAGTGATTTACATGTAATTACATTACCAATGTTCTTGATTTTCATGGTTATAATATCAGGAAATAACAAGTAGGTATCATAATAATAGTAACAATTACTCACACAAGAAACATGAAATGCTGTAATCGCGTTTCCTAATGACCAGCGTGAGTCAAAAGTAATCAGGGTTTGATAAGAACAAGTACATGAGTTAATTTGTAATAACCAATTTCATATAGTTTCATAGATAAAGATTTGAATCAACAGTATGGACTGAAAATTCCTTTCATATATCTAAGCTAAAGTCATCATATACAAATAAGAGAACAGTTTATGGAAAATTGCTTCATATTGAAACATTTTCTGAATCTTGAATAAAAACTTAATAAATATTGCATAGTAAACAGCCTTTTTATATTTTAAATAAAAAAATATTTCCTATACATAATTAATGAAATTATTTTTTGTTTGTATGCCATTGGATACCAGTTGAAAAATATTTCATCAAAATCTTCATATAAAGTTTCAATATCTGAGATGTAACATAGTCATTGTATAAAGCCTAAAAATGCTTTTGTTATACGCCTACAATTAACTCTGATTAGTATATCTTCAAGTTTTAAATGAAAACGTGTTTTTTTTTCTTATTTCAGAGCAAACTTTTTGGGTCCAAGACAAGTGAATTTGAAAGTGATGCGTTAGATATACACAACGAGTACCGACAAGAGCATGGTGCACCACCGCTAGTTATTAATAAGGATATAAGTAAAATAAGCCAGAAATGGGCCGAAGAGTTGGCAAAAAAAGATGCTATGTCGTATAGTCTAAACAAAACTTACGGAGAAAACGTATACTGCGGTTGGTCGCCAGACCCTAACGTAAAAATCACAGCACGCGATTTTGTAGACAAATGGTATAATGAAATCAATCAATATTCATTCGGAAGGGAACCAGAAACACTGACATGCGGACATTTCACACAAATCGTTTGGAAAGACACACGAGAGTTGGGAATTGGGAGCGCCAAAAGTAAATCAGGCAAATTGTATGTCGTTGCTAACTACTACCCTCCGGGTAACTACAGTGGGCAGTTCGTGAAAAATGTTCTACCGCCGGGAGCATTACAATTCAAATCGAGCTACCGAAATTCCAACTCCTATCATGAACAAAGCAGTGTGGGTCCACCGTCACCGAGCCAAAGAAGTAGCAAAAACTTATCAGATTTTGCTACAGATTTAGTTACAAAATTTAGATCGACTTCAATAACCGATGAAAAGTTTGAAGATGAATTTTTGAGAGCTCATAACGAATACCGCAGAAAACACGGCGTTCCTCCACTTGCGCTTAATAGGAAACTTTGTAAATATGCTGAGGAGTGGGCTAAGAAACTTGTCAAAATGAATAAAGTGGAGCACAGGGACCAGAATGAATACGGTGAAAATATATTTTACGCGTGGTCTTCAGATCCCAGTTTTAATGTATACGGTCGTGATCCAGTTGATAAATGGTACAATGAGATAAGTTTACACGCTTTCGGTAGAGAGCCAAGTGATTTGAAGTCGGGTCATTTCTCCCAAGTTATTTGGGAGGATAGCAAAGAGGTGGGTGTCGGTGTCGCGAAATCTAAAGAAGGTCAAGTATATGTGGTAGCTAATTACTACCCCCCAGGTAACGTAATGGGCAGTTTCGCAAAGAAAGTCAAGCCGCCCGTCATCTAACCTTAATCTTTATTATATAATAATTATGCCAAAGACGAAACTCATTCCAAAAAATTTGTTGTCTAGCATTTATCTTACCTCATGAGTATTTTTTTATATTTATATCAATAAAAAATTTATTTTTGGAAATGTATCTTTTGTTTTATTCAATTGTTACTCACTACAATTTTTTTTTTTCATAGAAAAAAAAAAATGGACTTTGTATTGTAAACATGTTAGCTAGAATGCTCGAAAATGGCCTTCAATTGATTCATCGATGAGTGGAGTTGCTCAGGCGGCGATGTAGATAAAGCATGCACAGCTCAAAAGGGAATACTACAATTGTTTCCGGAACGATTCGTTTATATGTAGAAAATATAATTTATACAAAAAAAAAATATTATTTAAGTGAACTCTGACATTTTATGAAAGTAATGATGTCTGTGTAGTGAATGGATCCATTATTCGAGACAAATTCCAGAACCATCTATCAATGATAATTTTAGCGATAGTGTAAAAGGTATCGCTGAAATAAATTCGTGTTTAAAATGTAAAAAATATACAGAAGAGAAAGGAAAAAGAAGTTATATTATTACTGAGTTAAATAACATTAAGCAGTTAAGTAATTATGTTCTGGTAACATTGTCTATTCTTAAAAAACTTTCATCGAGTCTGTTTCTATATAACAAAGTAAGCAGACGAGCAAAGCAGAAGTAATATACCGATTAGGAAGTATTAACGCGACGAACTGAACTTTCGATCAAGTACGTTTGCCTATAATACGCTAGTTATGATATATTCGTCTTTAGACATGAGATGTGAAGTCTCGATACCTCAGTCATTTCACTAGTTACAACATCCCAGAAACCGGAACACGTTTGCATGTTGCATACTACTCTAACAGCAGAAATAGGATTTGTGGTGATACCTACCTAGACGGTTTTCGACAACAAACCACCACTTTCCTTTATACTATATAATTAAAAAAAAAAAAAAAAACATAAATTTGCTTTATGCCTATTGGTTTTTAATTTAATTTTATGATTTCTTTTTTTTATTTTCATTTCATGGTATGCACTTTGAATATACAGCCCTAGAACATCTGACGTCGCCTTAATGAAAAACTATACTACGTAATATGAACTCTGCGAATTGAAATTAATATAATGTATTGGTGTCTGTTATTATTTGCGATTATGGTAATTAATTCTCTCTTAATTTTTTTTTATAGTCACTCAATAATACTTGTTTTAAAAGAATATTATTTTCATTGTGTACACTACCTAACCTCTAAAGGTCAGTCAGTGCACAGTTATCTAGTTTATTGTTGCCAAAGAAAACTTCAATATAATCACACAACTATTGCCAGTAAAATTTATTAGGAAATCTGATATAAAACTTAAATATTTTGTTATTATGTTTGTTACCCTATATATCTTCAGCTGCCATTAAAAACCCTGAGTTTAATCTAGCCGATTTTATATTAGTCAAAACAAAGAGGCTGATAACTTTTTATCGTGGTACAATGCTATGATATGAGACTTCTTCCTCCTGCCCTTTTCCCAGCTATATGGGGTCGGCACAGTATGTCCTCATCCATATCCTTCTATCAGCCGTCATATCGGAATTCACACTCTCCTTACACATGTCATCTTTCACACAATCCATCCACACTTTCTTCTGTCTTCCTTTACCCTTATAACCATCCAATATGAGACTATGACGTCAAATATATACTAGCGGGCTAATAAGTCTCTAAATATCTTTCAGAGCACGAGCATGTCATCTTTTCGAAATGACGCCATCACCATTGACAGGTTTTTGCGGATTCTTAAGGTAATATTAAAGTAGCGAAGGTGACACTTAATAAAATTAGTGGGAGACAGTGATGGGAATTAACCTATTTCGTAAAGAAATAAGCTTCAAAACGTGACAGGGGTCGGGACCTTTACCCGCATTTAGATACCTAATCTAGTTTTTAAGTGTTGATGTGGAAATTCCTAAAATCATTTTAGATGTATAGAATAAGTATTAAAGTAAACTTTATGATAATAAATATTAGATTACTATCCTTCGTAAATTAGTAATTTTAAAAAACATAATTTACTAACCTAAACAGAAAAGGACTTGGAGATTTACGTCTAAATATGAGGTAGGATGGTACCTATTACCCTAATATTTAAATTATTAAGTACTGTGGTAATAGGTACTTACTGATTACAGTAGTGTGAAAAATTTCTTGTATTTCAACTACTAGTACTCTGTGATAATGTAGCTAGTGATGTTACCGGTGTAGCTAAACTTAACGCCTTAGGCGTAAAGACAAGCAGAGTGAGGTGCAGTGTATATAATCCCGAATAAAGCCACATTATTAAGGGCAGATGTATCAGACGAAAGTCCTAATAGTATAGTTCCTTCTATTAAAAAAAATTATGATTTTGTTTTATAAAGATTATTCTTAAGTTCACATTCAACAGACAGGTTATTAGAGTATCCTACTCTTCCGAGTGCTTCGTTACTGAAAGTTATATTTGTCTTGAAAGACCTATTTTCTTGGTCTTTGTCAGACCTATTTTCAGCATTTGCCTAGGTAGTCACAGTATTGTCAATATTCGACAATCGGTGCAACAAAGAGACCGTCAGAAAGCGCTTATATCTACCACCATAAACTAATAGGTATTATGTAGAGAATAACGATTAACTTTAAATAAATATTAAGAAAATATAGTATATAACTTATTTTATTAATATTATGTAAGTTGAGGTCCAGAAAACTTAAATTTCCTAAACATTATTATAGAGACAGTAACATTCAGTATTATAATGACTTCGTACGATTTGTCTTAGAGTGAACTTTAACTGTAAATTGGAACCACATTCTGCGTACTGGTGAACTTTTCTCTGCGGAAACGGATGATTAAATACATAACCCAGTCTTCAGATGCATCAAGCTTCGCACAAGTGACGTTATACAAACAAAGTTCAAAGTATTGCGGGGGCCCGTTGTGTGCCCGGAAGCTTTCTCGCCGCAATATGGAAATTTCTCAGTTTGCGTTATCTACTGCACCACGTAATACAAGTTTGTCGGGCTGAATTTATGATTGTTTGCGCTCAGAGGCGTTGGACGTTGTATAAGGACTTTAATACATTTTAAATCATACAAAATTTTACTCACAACCAGTATTCACAGTTTTATTATAACTATTGTGTGTGTGTAACTTTTCATTGTTAGTTTGGACATGATATGTAAAGCAAGTAATAATTTATTAGATATTCAGATATAATTGATCTTACTTTTAAAGAAAATAACAGTACACACTATCTACTGGTATTATATAAAAAAAAAATACTGTCTATAATGTCAATACAATAACAAAAGCTTTTTATTTTTATTCGTAGCACTCCATTGCTATGCGCAACGCATGTAGCCATTTTCTCTTGTCACTATCTATCATTCAATTGAAGTATCTGTTTGTGTATTCAATTAAATTCTTACACATAACTCTTTTTAACATATACATAGTTTACATAATGTATATTATTTTACATAAACAGTTGTTATTCTCATTATAAAAAACATATAGAATTCAAGAAGTTAAAGTCGTCGATTTAAATCAACAAATCCCAACCTCTAGTACTATTGATAATATTGATAATTCTTTTTTGTTCAGTAAACATAGATCTAATGGTTAATAGTAATAGAAAAACTAATGTTAGTAGGCCATAAAAATTACTGTTTAGGCATTTACGACCCATCATCTACATCATCATGGATATAAAGCAGTAAGCAAGTGTTTAAGCGATAAGCAACGCTAACTCACCCTCAAATTTACTTATAAATAACCAATCATTGAAATATGGCAATACTGAAATTTTTTTATAGTTAATTAACATAATTTTTTTTATTAAATTTTATGTATATTACATCTTGTAAATAAACCACATAATAATACAGCTAGAGAATAAAGAGATAGAAAGTATACTTAGGAGTAGGTTAAGATTAACAATAGACAGAGCTTGGGAGAGACGAGACATTTCCAAGCAATAAGCGTATAAACAATTTAAAATATATAGATAAAAAAATCATACTAATTTGTAAGTTAATTTTGAATCTAAAGCTATAATTTGCGAAAGCTTAAACAGTTAAGTGGGATAGAAGTGCAAGCGCCGACAGTTCTCAATCCGGTACAGCATCGCCGGGAATCCTTTTAGCTACAGAAGCGAAAAATTCGCGTCTACTTGCGACCGTTGAAAAGACTCGAAATAGCTTTAAACGAAACCTTTCACGGCGTATTAAACTTCCCATTTAAAGTTAACGACATAGCTATCTCGTTAATTTATAGTAGAAGCTTAATTAAATTAATTTATACATATATATATATGAAACTTTAAGGTACAAATATGAAATGTTGATACCATTGTCAAGACTGTCAGATCGATTACATATTTAAATGATGGTTAAATAGTTCATTGGAAGTTAAACTTACATTTCATATGCAACCGTGATAATAAACAGACATCTGACTGCTTGATAGTAAGCAGTTACCGAAGACTTAAAATTATTGGATATGAAAAAAATTGGTTAAACTATTTCAATATCATGTCTTTTTATTTGACGCAGTGACGAGCGAGCGTTTGGCTTTAATTAGGATTATATACACAGCATCACATTGTTTCCCTTGGTTACATAAGTATCGTTACCACGGTAACTTCGCTAGCTACAAAGGCCTTCAATCCCGAACACAATATCGTTTGCACAGTACTGTTTAACGAAGGCAATAGAATGTGTGGTTGTATAATACATAGACGGTCTCCAACAACAGAGACCTACCATCAATAAAATTATACTTCTGTTAATGTATATATTTAGTCCTTTTCACAGGTAATGGTAAAACTTTTCTAGAACGTCTAATTAAGTTTTTTCTACGACCAAATCTATTTTCTATTGTTATTCATCCCAACGAGCGTATTCTCTTCGTTGTAACAAGTTTTGCGTTCAAGTATATTACTTAGTTACATTGTACCGGTGAGAGTCCCATTACCTGCCCGACACTCGCTTAACTCAATTTAAATTTCCACGCGTGTGACAAAACTAACTAACAACATTAACTAAAACAATTTGAACTACCCCTGTAGCCCATTGGATAACGGCTTGCTTGATAACACAGATCGTGGTTTGGCTCCGAACCTACATACGGCATACATACATACATTCCGGCAGTCATATTGATATATGAGATTAAGTATTCTGTACAATGATGCTTCAGCATCCATGGCCTCACTGTCACTTAATATCGAGTGAACTTGAGATCAAGCTATCGCAAATTATGACTGGGAAGACGAGACGTTCTCCAGTGGGATAGTTATAAAATAAAACGTCCAGTTAAAATGTTCACTCAGCTTCGTACTGTTCAATATAATAGAAAATTTACTCAAGTAACTTTACTGTATTGGCTCACTACTGCTTGACAGTAAAACGATGTCCACCTGTTTTATTAATATTACTGGTGGTAGGTAACTAGGTACCACAGCAATTTCTATACCTGTTGCTAAGAAAATTTTACTGTATTATGAAGGGTGTTGTACCTAGTGAAATTACTTAAGTAGGAGACTTAACATATGTCTCATGGTGACGAGCACAATGTGGTGTTGTGTATATCATCCTAACTAGCGTTGTTATGGGAAGTAGTATTAAAGAAAAATTTATACGACAGAGAAGATTGGGATCGTACGACGGCATACACGACTACCCGAAAGCTGTTGAAGACTTGCCGGAAGCTGAACCTATATTGCCCGGCCACACGTTGATCAGGCCATCGCTTGGCATGCTCAAATCGGCCGTCACTTTCCCACAGAAAGAAGCAAATAATTTAGTCTATGGTAATATAAAAAATCTGGGAATTGTGTGAGTACTCTTATGCATTTTTAATTCATAGCTTAATTATTCTTACTACTGAAGGTCGTTTAAAAACAGAAACAAAGAGTCGATTAAGATCAACTCTTTAACTCTGTGAAAACGGTTCCTAGATAAGCCTAAAGTAATGGACTTCTATCTTTTAATAATCATTATAAAAGGATACCTCCTTATCTATTCTGTTACAGTAAGAAGATATTTCTTATCAGTATAACTAATCCTAAAATTATATATTTCAACACAGGTACGGAAAGGGTAATGAACGGATAATGTATACCGGGTTTAGGAAATCAAACGAACTATTGGTATAATCTTTGATCCATTTATGTTATAATTGGTACAAAAAAAAAAACAGTTTAATAATTATTTTTTTCTTTTAGAGAGCGTTGATGAAATCTATAGAATATTTGGATAGTGTAAATACAGTTAACGATGGGTGAGTTATTTCTAAAAGCTCTTAAATACAGAAACAAAAATCTCGACTATCTCCATACATGAAAGGATAAAACCTCCTAATTTTATTTAAAAAATAGTGATGTCGCTAATATTAGTAATATCTGTGACATCACTATTTTTTAAATTATATTGTATGATTAAATAGTTAAAAATGATTAATAAAAGAGGTTTCATATTTTTCAGTAATAGTAAAATCGTACGTATTATTATTGATTCACGTATTTTTTTAAGTACACTTTAAGTTCTGTAGATAGTCGACTGAAATTCAACTTTAAACTTTTTTTATATTGAGTATAGTGGATATATGTTCTTGATATCAGTAATTTTATAAAGAAATCTCCATTATCATTTGATATTTAATATAAAAACGATAATAATTATGCTATATCTTTTCACAACTTTAAAGCCATAGACCATGGTCATGATATATTTACATAAACCATCTTTCAACTCAAATATCTGTTGTATCTGTTCTTCATATTTTGATACGAATAATAATAAAAGTAATATACTATAAATATACTCTTATACACAAATATAACTTTACTAAATTAATCTAAGTAACAATAAATCAAAAAATATTATCTTTCAGTACACAATAATTGCAATACCTGTGCAGCGGAATCTTCACCGGTAAGTACTAAAGGACAGCAATATCCTTATGTAAGTTAGAAGTAAACATCTGAAGAGCAGTAGGCATCTGTTTATGACTTTAAATAGACACCAAAAAAAGCGTGGACACTGTAAATTCGGTGGTACTTTCTGGTGATAGGTCTATGCCGGGGACTGTCTAGATAGAATACTCCCACAGCTAATAATTGAGCCACTACTTCTACTGACATATCGATGATGTGGGACTACTCTATAAAAATTTATGCTTGCACCGAGTTAGGTATGAACCTGAACACTACCTTTTGCACCAATTCAAAAGTTTAGACATGAAAATATGCACTCTGCGTCGCTCATCAGAAATCACCTGCAGCGAAAACGTTTGTCTGGCAAAACGCCCGCTATTACAGCAGCTCCTCGCGCTGCATACTAACACAAATATTACAAGGGAACAGCAAGTTATATCATATAACATTTCGTCCTTGCATTCTACTGTCCTTAACCTTTAAATTTATATAAAGCAAGGATATATATAAGATATATTAACAAGAAATAATTACACATTGTATTGAGACAGTTCAAAACGTTATGTGAAACGTAACCTTCTCAAAGTAAGACGACATCGTAAACCTGAATCGATAACCTCACGATCCGAGCAGGTACTGCTTTATTCATAAATAGACTAACTTTTGGACCTTAATATCACACGATTTTAAGTGACAATAACTTGGATACTGAAGCATGCTCGCAACACCCTATAAATACTAAACAATACCTTTCACTACTATTTAAAATGTAATAAGTGATCCACAATCTTCTTCCTATTAAAGATACAATATCTCCATCAACGTTCTATACTCTGTGTATCGAAAAAGTCGACTAAATAGAAAATAGTTCCAAGGGTAATAGTATCGTCTAACTTTATAATTACTTAAACAATATTATCACAGAGTGTGGTAGTGTATTGCTTATAATCTTCGAAGTCTCGTGAAAGCTCGTTACACGGTGATGTTATTATTTACTAACACTGAGTCCATCATTTGAAATGATGATGATGAGTGCAGAGACAAGGTTAAAACCCTGCAACTTTGTACTGTAGGAGTATAAAGAATAGAAGTATCAGTGCCGTTTCTAACGTTTAAGAATAATAAGTCATTATCCCTTTCACTCTACGTATTTGTATTACAGAAATGCTTGTTTAAATATAGATACAGTTTATGAATTTAAAACATCTCTTTGATAAAGCGGTTTCATTTATTTCAGGCTTAACATTTCAAACGGAACGAATTCAGTTCTAAATGTAATTTCCGGCAGAAAGATTTCACCCGCCCCCGGAGCTGGTAATTCATGCCGGAGAAGTTTTAGCATTTGTTACTGTATCAAGTTTTAGCGCTTTGAAGTAACGTTTCGTTATAAAAGTTCTATCGGATTTTCACACAGGTCATTTATAGCTGGTTTACCGAATCGCGTTGAGTTAACGTGTAGTATATAAATGTGAAAAGAATAGCTTGAAACCGGATTAATTACGTCATTCTAATCGTTATACTTTAGTTTCAAGATGTTACGCTTTTTAATTATCAAAAATTCTTGAAAAATCTCTTCTTCAATATCTTTCATGAAGTCGTCAACTTTTCCCATTCAGCCACTACTTATTCATCTGAAAAGAGGGCACTCCACATCTCTACCTCTCATCATCAGCTGATAGAGGTCTCCTAAACATAGGCTTCCCCAATTTCCCCAACCTTCAGTCGTTTGAAGGGGATTATATAGGGGAAATTGGCCCATTTCCCACCATGTTGGCTCAATGCTGGTTGGTGGGCGCCAGGACCACGTTTTCTAATTAGCAGGGTACACCATGAGCAGGTGAGATTGGCGTAGGTCCTCTAAAGTACCCCCGAACAGGTTTCCGCCTTGTCGTTAAGTTGGCTCAGTAGCCATGTCTTGACCACCCACGGTGAAGCTAGGAGGAACCTACCCGGTCGGCCCAAGACAAAGAGTCGTCCCGAGATGGCCGCCCCAGGTGAGCTGAATCCGATGTGTGCCGGTGGCCTGTGGGGGCAAGACTATACTGCCCTTTGTTGCCTAGGTAGAGTCGCGGAGAGAGGAGTGTCGGTATTACGAATCGCTGTTCTTCCTATCCTCCACGGCCGCATAACGGTTAGCGGCGGAACCCAAGACAAGATCCGCCGCAGAAAGTCGGAATTCTCTCTCTTGACTCCCATGGCCTCCAAGAGACGGATTCAGAGGGATCCATCGCCTTGATGACTATAAGAGGCCGAGAGGAGGGCGCGCTAATTGAACGTTCGTGTATCATTAACGAGAATATACAACAACGACATTATACAGAAAGTTATTAAAAATATATAATATATATATTTTTTTTATAGTATCACGCCTTTTTCCCAGTAGGGGTAGACAGAGGTGAAGAAACACCCACTTTTCGCTAGATTAGGTCCCATGTAACAGGGGGCGAGCCTGTTGCCACTTTATTGGGTCCACCATACACACACACATAAGAATGATTTCAGTGTACGGGTTACCTCACGATGTTTTTCTTCACCGTTTGTATCTCGCTGTCGTAACTAAAGTTCACAAATGTACATAACTTAAATATTAAGTCATCGGTACACGCCGAGATTCGAACCCGCGACCTTGGGAATGAAAGCCGCACATTCCAACCATTAGGCCAGCGAGCTTAGCTCTCCAGAGTTATAGCCCATATATAAGATCTAGTTCTTTGAAATTCTAGTTGGATAATATATTATATAAAATTTGATCACAGCTCAAGCAATTTTTCTCTTAATTTGAATATCATCGGCCGATGGACGTCCACTGCTGGACATAGGCCTCCCCCAAAGATCTCCACATTGATTGGTCCCGCGTTGCTTGCTTCCAGTGGATTCCCACGATACTCACCAGATCGTCGGCCCACCTTGTGGGATGCCTCCCAACACTACGTCTTCCGGTACACGGGCGAGACTCGAAGACCTATCTGCCCCATCTTCCACTTAAGTCTAGCAATCTTTTGGGCTATGTGGGTAACCTTAGTTCGAAATTTTATTTAAGCTTAGCCTATTAATGCTTTTAATGTAGTTAGTAATTGATTACTACAGCTACAACTTGTTAGAGGAGATAAAAGGGAAATAACATAGTACACAATTTACACAATTTTCCTCATTTAGTATTATCAATAATGTATTCATAATGTGAACAGTTGCTTGACGATTTTTTTATTCATAGTGTGCTTAGATAACTTAACGTTTAACATTATTAAATAAATACATAAATTAAATTAAATGATTGGCTTTCTGGCAGAAACTCATCATCATCAACTGATAGACGTCCACTGCCGGATATAGGCCTCCCCCAAATATTCCCACATCGACTGGGTAAAGATTCATATAGGAAGATTTCCACAATTTCCCACCACGTTAGCCCAATGCGGGCTTCTGCGGGCTTGAAGGAACCAGAGCCTTCTTTCTTGATTAGCAGGGTGCACAACGAGCAGGTGAGGCTGGCTTGCATCCCTTGTTGTATGGGAAGCCTTACGCCCCAGAAAAAGAAACTCAAATTAATCAAACGTGTATCGCTTCGAAACATAGTCTTACAAACTAAGCTATCACTGCTTTAAAACATTATTATATCAAATACATGAAAATATGATATTTCCAGATCAGATTCATCTGAGAGTTTGACAGAAGTAAGTTTTTTGAATACTTTAAATAGGTAATAAATTATAACGCATCAGAGTTAGTCTTTAGTGAACGAGTATATAAAAATACCAGCTGTTCCGTGCGGTGTGCTGGCCGTAACCCCCAACTACTTTTGGGGAAAGAATTTTGTAAAATCCATTTTTAGCTGATCTCTGAATGGCAGAAGCAATATCTCTACCAAATTCTGAATCTTTATATATATATCGTTAATCGACGTTTCACCAATGCTTAGCATAAGTATATTTCAATATCTATACATCTCTCAAACAGTAATAAAAATATATTATTATAAAACAGGTATTTGGTACTCTTCAATAAAATTTAAATTTAAATTTCATCCTTATACATTTCTGACATATATAGTATTATACATAATTAGTAGTACTAGTATTTTTCCTGAATTTTGTAGAATAAATATATAGCATTGATTTTTATTACTATTTATATTAGTTTCATGGTTATTTCCTAAAGATTGTTTTGTTGTAATTATCTCCTTCATATACACCAATTCCATTATCACTGTTTTAGGAGACCACCTCTGACTGTTTCTGGTGATAAACAGTAAAAACTTTTGTATATATCGTAGTAATAAAATTCAAAATTTTGCTAGCGTCAAACCTTTAAGTAATCCTGTGTAAACATCATGATTGATAGCTGATTATCGACAGATTCCCTGCAGGTACTGGAGTTATATCAAATGAAAAAAAGGAACTTGTACATATCATACACGTTTCTATTTTCTCAACTATCCACTCCTTATAAGAATATTGAAAAATAAAATAATTTGTCCGAGTATTAAATATCGCTAAATACTTTTATCTTACAGAAGAGCAACGATTTCCGTCGATCGAAACATTCGAAATCGAAGTTTCGGAATCGCGAGAATTATTATAAAAAACAAGTTAAAGCATCGACTGAGTTGAGCAGCAGTGAGGAATCGGACGACTACGAGAAGAACCCAGGGAATCCTTACACAGTACACAAGACACGATACAAACAAAACTGGATGTGGAACCATGTCGTGAGTTTAAGTTTTTTATAACCTTAAAACTGAAGAAGGGAGGGATCAGGGATCTCAAAATAGAGTCGAATTTGTCTGACAAGACGAATGTTTGACTGAGCAGGCAATAGACCGCACAACCATTTAAACGAGTTAGCTCCCCTACCTGCCTGTCCACTTGTGGGCGGACTAAGAGCTACAATCTGCTGGATCCTACTACATGGGAAATATGATCATGAAGTTTTATAGTATGATCACCTGAACTCACAGAAATATACACACGTGAGATGAGAAATATATAAGAATAACTACATCTATTACAGCTTTGGTGAGTGATGGTAACAGGGAACAATCTAGGAACATTTTCGCAGGCCAGGACTCCAGTCTGCCAAACCTTGCGAATGTGTCGATACATACAAAAAAGCTGTACCATAGGTTCCTTAGACGTAGCTTAGATTTATCAAGATTTAATCTTATTCATAAACAATATCTGTGGTACCCTGATAACTTAAGAAGAAGCAGACGTACTTTCAATCTGATTTGAATTTATACTCTTTTAAATGACCTAAATTAAAATTATGAAGATAAGGCTCGTGCTATGATCAAATGATTGTGAGACTTTAGCCATATATATGTAACAAAGGCAATATTGTTATTAATTATTGTAAACGCCGTGAGCAATCCTTAAGCAATGAATAAAATTAGGAATGAAAGGATGAGCTGGTGAGCGAACGAGCAAAAAAGCGAAATAGTGATCGAGCAACTGAATAAACAAGTAAACGAATAAAAGAATGAGCGAATGGACCAGCGAATTAATGAACTAAGGAAAAAATAAAATAATTAATCATTATCGCCATCAGTAAATACAAGTCCACTGCAGGACATAGGCCTCTGCCAAAAATTCCCACATAGATCGGGACTCCTATGAGGGTTTTTGGACTATTTCCTGCCACGCTGGCCTAATGCGGGATGGTGAAATACAGAGCCTCGTTTGTTGATTAGCAGAGTGCACCGAGAGTAGGTGAGATTGTCTTGGATTCCGTGAGTTGATGTGTGGAAATTATTACACCCCGAATTAATTAATATATAACTGTAATTAGTAAATAAAAGGCAACCATTGTATATACCCGACAGTGTCTTTTAAAGAACGTACTAGTTTAATTATGACTACATCGTTATCAGTAGTTACTGTTAAATACATAAATATTGTAGTTTCTTTGTTTGTATCATCATCACCATCAGCCGACAGACGGCCACTGGTGGACATAGGCCTCCCTCAAAGATACTTATATCAATAGATCCTGTGCTGCTCGTATCCAGCTGCTTCCCGCGACCTTCATCTTTTGCTTTTATTTGTATATGAACATTTATTTTGAATTTTAAAGATTTTATGCTTTTTTGTACTTTATATATTAAGTTAAAATGATAAGATGCTGAAACAAAAATAAAAACTTTCTTATTAGATGAGCGGAGATCATATGAATGTTAACCCATTCGCACCGAAGTTCAGCGGTTTCGGACCGTCAGGGGCTGCTTTGATATTTGGTAGAAAATGGTGGTATTTCAATCAGGTTTGAATTAAATACAACTTTATTTATTTTATTTCGTCTATGACAACTTAATAGATATCGAAAAAATTAAGTTAGCAACTTAAGAAATAATTTGAAGGTTGTGTTAGAAGTAATTGCATGCTTAATAAGAGATGAATATATTTGGAAAAGTACAATATTTTTAATATATAGGAAACAATCAAAAGTTCACTTGAATAAATATATGATCCTTCAAGTCGGATTACTATCTCGATCGAAGGAGACAACTCGTTTAACGACTACACGGCAACTTGTAAGTGGCCAACTACACGGCGCCGTGTAGTAACCTTGTGTTATGTAAGCGATTTTTTATCTAATTTCAGTTGTTTCAACTTTTTTTTATTAATTTCAAGTTTGAATATACACCACCAATAGAAATATTTTGACCACAGAGGTTAAATCTTAGTGATCGGGATCAAACGAGGTATCAAATCGCAAAGAAAGCCTCTGTAAAATAATTTTATTTGTTTTTCAGGACGATTACAAGCCGTTGTGAGAAAGTACAGAAGAAAATAAACGAATGTAAAAGTTTAATTTTGTTTAGAGTTTTGTCGATATAAAAAAAAATACTGTAAAAGCCCTTAAGAAGGTCCCCCGGATTGCTAAGGTCGCTCATAAAATTAACACGCTTTTCGGAGGTAGTTGGAACTTTTAATTCCATTTGCGAGTCCAATTTAACTTTAAATTAGATCGCCTATGATGTAAGGGGTCCGAACAGAACGAAAAAAAAAGGTTATATAAATATTTTTTTAACAATATTAGTGCTTAAAGAAGTCTCGCTTACATTGCGATTAAGAAAAGCATAGACTTCCTTGTCATTCGAAGGTTATAACTTCAATTAACGGTACGGGGTCTAATAAGCCATGTACGGCCACAACGACAATTTCACTACCAGGTGTTAACCGCCTTGTACTGAAGATATGGAAAGAAAAGAACAGAAATGGAAATAGACAAGCGGGACCTTCACCTGATGATACGCAATATGGCGCTAGTTAAAATGGTATACACTGCACCACATCGTGCTCGTCGCTTTGAGACATAAAATGCTGTCTCGTTACCTCAGTAGCTACAACGCCCTTCAAACCGAAACACAGTAAAATATGAAAACTACTCTTTGGCGACAGAAATAGGTGCTGCGGTGGTACCAACCTAGACGGTCTCCGGCCAACGAGACCTACCAGTACAAGTGTAAAGCAAGAAGTTCACCTGATAAGTGATACGCCTGCCCATAACCGTACTCTAATAAGGATATTCCTGTCTTGAAATATAAGTCCAAACTCAAAACCTCGGTAATTTCGCTAGCTACAACATGCTTCAAACCGGAACAAAGTAATGTTAGCGTAGTACTGTTTGGCGGCTCATATGGAAGCTATGGTAGTACCTATTCAACATCTGAACCGTCTTCAATAGAGACGACACAGATGTTGAATAAATAGACTAAAAATACTGTTATTGGCGACAAGATTCAGTCGTATTTTAATTGAATATGTTACAGTATAATCTTAGGTATCTTAAAGGCATAATTAGTTAATAATTAAATAATTTATTAATAATAATTTCAATGTTTTTTATGATGAAGTTTGCGCCGCTAGTTTCTTTGACAACCAAAGCAGCTTGATTCTCGGATCTGATATATTATTTTGTATATAAGAGAACAAGGAGAAAAGTGAGACAATATTGGATAGGTAAGGGTTGAAGAGGTGGATAGTGATATAGGGAGAGAGATAAGAGGGTGTAAACTAATACATATATAGATAAATAAATTTCAATGTTAAAGTGTCGATTTATTAAATTGTAGGCCGTGGCACCCAACCGTTGAAAGAAATTTTGTTATATTTTGTGCCTTATGAAATTATGCTTTTTCTGTCCATCCCCGAACATTAAAATGTTTAACATTACGCTTGCTATTTCGTACACCCTTAATCGACAACCATTTATGTTAATAATTCTAAAACGCACCATTAAAAAGTTTTCTACGTTGGGTATATTTTTAAACTCTTCGTATAGAGAGCATCCGAAGCTCCGTGTGAAAGAAACCTTTGTGTCGTCCGGAGACGGTTTTACACATACCCAAGCTTCTAGCTAAGCATCGCCTTCTATTTCCTAGTATTCAAAAATTCTATTTTTCTGTATACGACAAGTATTTGAATAGAGCCCGCCGAGACTGGGATTTTTAAAACTGCTGATATCACGACGAAAGCTGACCGAAAACATTTTCGGTTTCGTGGTTACATTTAAAATGATGTATTGAAACCGAATGAATCTCTATTTGTGTAAAATAAATCTTCTTCTCAACGAACTAAACTTGATCCTTAAGTACATACTTTATCTATGTTTACATACGACGGTTGATCAAAAAGTAATGATAATGAGTATGTTATGTTCTGTGTAAATTCATAGACTTGATCCATCTCTTAATACCCTACGAAAAGATTCTTGATCTTGATCCTCTCTGACTTGATCTGACTCACTCAAATTTCTTTCCTTTGAGGCGTTCTTTGAGCTGAGGAAATAAAGAGATGTCACTGGAGGCTAGATCTAGAGAATAAAGGCGGATATTTGATTGTAAGCTATTTGAAACCTGCTTCTCCGATGACACCTATTGCAATTTCCGCTTTGTGTACTGGAGCATTATCCTAGTGAATCAGGACTTTTGTTTCTATTTACCCCTTTTTTCCCCTTGCTGCTGTCTTGTTTGGTTAGCGTAGTGGGAGCCTGTTATTGTAGTTCTCTCTTCTAGCTATTTAACCATAATTATTCTTTGATTATCCCAGAAAACAAATGTCCTCATTCGCTCTCGGACTTGATTCTAAGTAAAAGTGAAATTGCATTAAATGTGTTAACAGTTAACGTAACGTAACCTATACTAAGACTGTGAACTTTAAGTCACATGGAAATTAAACTTTGTGTATTTCAATTTCACGCAACACGATCTAATCAGTAATTGTGGCAATCAGTTTATTACAGGCGATTGTAAATTTTGATCCTGTATACTTTAGTATAAACAAAATCATGTGCAAAATTAATCGTATTGTTATAATACTTCTACTCGCAGTAAGTTTACAGAATATAGCATAAATATAATTATGATTTTGTTATGTTTAAGAATAGTTATTTGCCTTGATTTTAACTAACATCATAGAGAAGTAACTAAACTTTTCTACTGTGGTTCTTTAGAAGTATATGTACGGCATTGGATGGTGATAGAATTTTATCTAACGTACCTCCACGACTGTCATATTGTCAAACTGTTATCAAAACCATGTGAGAATGGATTTCCTGAAGGAAGATGCTCTAAACTCTATAGAATCATTGTCTTGCTGTCTTGCTTGCTCGCTTTGCTGGCCGTAACACCCCCGCAACTCTTTTTTAGGAAGGAATTCGTAAAATCCATTTTCAGCTGATCTCTTATGGCAGAATCTATCTCTACCAAATTTAGAGTCTTTATATCTAATAGTTTCGAAAATCTTTTAATTTTTTTTAACAGTATTCGGTAGGTTATTACAGAAATGTATAATATAGTAACTTTTCTTGACACAATCAATTCTACGTTCGTAGTAATTGCTATACTTGTACAGCTGAACTTACTTAAATAGTTTTGTCTTTTATAAAGTTTGGTTCAAGTTTAAAACGGATAATGGAATAAAACTTTGATAATTTTGTTTTGTATTCTTTACAACGAATTTGCGATAGTTAATGCAGTAAACTCCCAAATTAGATTAGGTACTTTAAATTAGATTTTGCTATTGATATATATATATATGTATATAATCATATTAGGTATGCAATTACTTATCCTACGGAGTACTCCTAATTAAACTGTCGTTTAATATCATTTACATACAAAACAGTTTAAAGACGAAGGCAAACATTTCAAGTAACGATTACGAAAATTCGAAATACATTTTGTTATCTCACGGCCCAAAGAGTAAGACAGTGAAATTTAATTAAAATTTAATTTTCAGGGCCTACTCCCTTGTAACGGAGTCAGTTGGCTACAGCAGTTGGAGCATATTGCCGTGAGATTTGTTTTAAGTAAACTTATTGCTTTTATTATCTGTTATACGACAAAGTGATATAAATTCAATGAACTTATTTATAACACAGGAGACCAGGAAAATATTAAGTTGATTGTTTATAATACACCTTCATCAAAACACTTTAGAGATTTCATTTAACTTTGCTGTGTAAACTTTGTATCTTGTACTAAACCTAGTAAGATCAACAGTCTATAGAAAGAAAAGCAATCAATGTATACTTTAAGTTAATAAGTATTTACTTAAATCATTATTTTATTAAATATACTAATAATAAATAATTTTTACAAACACAAAAGTTAAGTTACGAATATAATACAAGGTAATTAACCTTACAGAGAAGACGCATGGAGAATAGAGGAAGTGATACGTTTACATCCGGTGTAAGTATTAAAAAAATTATATTGTATACTGAATTATGCTTTTAAAACAACTACTGATAACAATAATGCTAATTTGAACATTTTTTTTAAGTAATCGAAGGATTACCGAGAACCAGAGGTAGTGGAGGAGTATATCAATACTATACTCGATACTATACTATATGTCTATAGACCATTATTGTTAGACATAGATTCATACAAAAACATACTTTATTTCGTATTAGGTTTTTCTATATAAAATTTGACATACTATTGGAGAGCATTATGTTCATATAATGATAAAATTAACTAAATATTAGATAATCTATGAAATATCAATTAAACAACGTATTTATTAATAAAATAATTGCTTCAGAATTAGATAATATTCTAAGAAGCTGGTATCAATGTAAATCTTTCATGAGATCACCAACTGATTTCAGCGGCGGTTCTTCTACAATTACGATCCTAAAGAAGCATCCCAGATATTAGGGGTGCCGCAACATCCCAGCCATCTACCGGAAGCGGAACCAATCCTCCCCGGCCACACGCTGATCAGGCCATCGCTTGGAATGTTGAAATCATCTATCAAATTTCCTCACATGGATTTAGAAGATGGTTCGGGCGTGTACGGGAATAATGAAAATTTGGGCATTAGGTTAGTTCCCCTTTAAAGTTCACAAGGATGTCCATGTCACGATAACTAATTAGTCGACTTTTTGCCTGATAAGTGTCAATGGGCAGGACACATCGCTCAGAGGCCTGACAGCCGATGGGTCACCACGGTGCCTGAATGGCGACCGCGTACCGGAAGACGCAGTGTTGGCATGGTCAGGATAGGTCTGACAATCTGGTCAAGTTTGCGGAAACCAGCTGGATGAGGGTCATACAAGATCGATCGATGTGAAGATCTTTCGGGAAGTCCAGCAGTGGACGTACATCTAGCTTATACGACGAAGTAACTCGTGTAGGTACCAACGTAGTTTCTATTCCTCACCACAGTACTATGTTCCGGTTCGAATGGTGTTGTAGCTGGTGAAATTACTGGGGTAATGAGACTTAACATCTTATGTCTGAAGGGAACAAACTCAATGCGATGCAGTGTATTTATAGTTTTCTTTCATCAATACTATGTTTATGAACAGGTACGATGGTGTGAATGAAAGACTACTATATACAGGTTTCAGAAGAATACCTTCAGATTATATCATGGTTAGTATTATCTATATTCCTATACAAATAAATAATATTATAATATCTGTAAGTAATGAGGTTTAACATCTCAAAGCACCAAGCACAATTTGATGTTTTATAAATATCCTAAGCAGCATACTGTTTTCAGCAGTACTACTTGCCGATTGCGATCGGCCTCTTTTAAGATAGAAGGCATAATTTAAGGCTTAATATCTTTTATCTTCTTTAAGTAAAGGATTAGGACTTAAATAGGATTCAGTATCAGCGTAATAAAAATCCAAACTCTGAAAGATATGAATAAAATCCGATTCTCTTTGATCAATTTTGTCGACGAGTTTAGAATCTGTAATCAACAGTTTGGGTTTCCTTCGGCTCCTGTAAAAGATAATAAATATACACAAAGGATATTACATCCAGTAGTTTAACATCATCATCATCATCATCATCTTCATATTCAGCTGAAAAATATCAACTGCTTATATTATTGCGTACGCAGATAGTTCCGGAAAAGAAAACAGAATACAAATCAAAGCCAAGGTAACAATTTTTTTACTTACCTGATATATATATATATGTTTGTTATCTTTTATAATATATCTACTATTTATTAAACTCATATAACTTTTTACAGCTTCCGTTTGCTTTCAACTGTTTTAGACATAGTAAGTTATAATTTTTAATAACATCACGTAGACGATGATTACGTGATATATAAATACTTCTTAGGGAAATCAGAAAAAAAATTACATCGTAGTTTAGACATAAAGATCAGAGCCCAGAAGGTGATCTGTGATGCTCTTCATGTTATGTGAACACCCTAAAGACCACCTCGTTATATAAAGAAACCAAACAATCCAAGTCAACCTCACCTGCTCGTGGTGGACACTGCTAATCAACAAACGAGGATCTCACTCCCACCTACCCACATTGAGCCAGAGTGGTAGGAATTGACCCAAATCCTCCCATATGAAACGTACAAACGAGATCTTTGGATTAAGCCGAGTTCCAGCAGTGAATATCTATCGGCTGATGATGACGAACTAATTAATATTATTTTCATGACGATGATGATGATGAATATTATTTTTACAGAAACGCAAAGATTCAATCCAGAGACTATTGAGTCAACTTCAGAAGCTCAACTTATCTGGGTAAAATTTAATATATCATATTAACTAAACAAATCTTTGTATTATAATTTCTTTATAAATATTAAGTAGTTATTACTTAGAAAACTTGAGTTACTTAAGTCTTATGATATAGTAAAGACTTCGGTATAATAAGAAATTTAAATACACAAAGTTTTAACTACTTATAATGTCTATTAAACCATCTTCCCCTATCTTGTTTCTACCCTCATTCGACACCCTTTGTTCTAAAATTAATAAATTATTATGCTAACGTAAGTTAACAGCTATAGGGTTTAAAATTATACTTCTGTGATCTTAGGTATCAAGAATAGTATATTCTTTAACCTAAACTCTGAACTGTCTTTTACCATCAGATACCTACTACGTTGTCTGTTCTTAGGGTAATGATTCATTTAATTTCAGGAACATTAACATAATCATTTTAGCAGCATTAAGTGATACTGTAAGTAATAAAAAAAATTAATAACTTGAACAATACAAAAACGTATTAAAACTGTAAGTTTTTCATTATATCTTTTGAATACTTGTTACTATGACATACGACCAGAACAGTGTTGGTAGTCTTTAAATGGTTGAATCGAATGTTGTAGTAGAGCTACTAAGAACAATACACGTCGAGCCTTTTTAAAAAAAAAAATATTTTCGTTTATATTAACTTTACATAAGTATGAACTTTGGTTTAAAGTTAACCAATTCTATTTCACAGCTTAACACGTCACCATTAGAAAGCTCTTACTATCTGTAAGTATCTAAATATCTATAAGTATTTTTCTTCAGTATTCATGATATGTGATTACTTATAAACGTATACACAGGTAAAGTTTAAACTTGAATCAACAGTAAGCAGATGCTTACCACTGCTAAGTATTGTTATTGGAGGCTTTTTTTATAGAATTAAGCGACGGGACGAGCGGGACGTTGACCTGGTGGTAAGTGATACGCCCACCCATAATAACGTAGTAATTGGGGTGTTACACACAGTATCACGTTGCGATCGTCGCCTGAGACATAAGCCGTCGTTAGTCTAGTAATTACATAGCTACAACGCCCTCCAGACCGGAACACAGTACTGTTATGCGGCTGAAATAGGCTTTGCGGTGGTATCCACTTAGACGGTCTCTATAGACCTACAACCAGTGTTCAATCACATAGATGATTTTTATATGTTGAAAGCTAGAATATAGTAATGTTGTTATATCGTCAGATCTAGAATATGAAGGTGTAGCCAATCCAGTATCCAAAGCACCAGTCCAAATACCAATGTCTTAGCATCTTCATCATTTTAACTGATGGACTTAGGTCTCCTGTAATGTGTTCCACAAAGTCTTGCGCTGTTTGAATCCAGAGGCTTCCAGTGGCTGTTTTCATGTCCTCTGTCCACCTGGTGGAGGATCTGTCAACGCTGCGCTGTCCAGGGCGGGGTAACCATTCCACCACTTATAAACCCCAACATCCCTCGGTTCTACGAGCTACAACAACAATATAATAACAAAAATATTTATATGTAACAATATATGTTATTATAAAATAAAGTGGGATCGCCCATCTGTTCAATATTTCACGACAACCCTTGATATATTAAATATTTTTTCACTCAAGTGGATGATCGCGAAATTCGCAACAACATGGGGTAGATCATATGTTAGGGTGAAATGTTTCATATCAGCTCAACGGTTTCTTTATACTGTTTATGTAATATAAATAATATTAACACAGCAATGAAGATGAACAAGTAAGATATAGTAATATATAATATATATAAATGAATAAATATATGAAAATAAAAAAAATAATTATTGATTATTAAAAATACTTTAATTTATTAAAATAGTTAAAACACTTATATCGATCACGGCTTGGTGTATACTCCTCTCAATAGACGAGGCTCTGGCTCCTACTAACCCACATTGGGCCAGCGTGGTGGGAAATAGCATAAATCCCCCCATTTGAACCTAGTTCCTGGTGGTACTGAAGCCCATGCTGATAATGAATGGCAAGCCGCTGGATGGAGACAGCATAGGACCGATCGATATGGAGATGTGGAAGTGGCCTATATCCAGCAATGGACGTCTGATAATGATGATGATTAAATAAGGGCTTCCTCAATAGAGATACATTTGTCATATTTCTCAAGCTTGGCGTGATTGGCAAGAACAGTACACTGGCAACTGTCATTGGAGAAATCAGCTGCTCATTCCCAGGAATTATTTCTACTTTACTTCCTCCTTAGTCGCTTGAATTGAGTTTGGGATGTTCTCATTCATCTCCCACACAAAGAAAATATCTACCGAGTCGTTTTAATAATTAATATAGAGTCAATATAATTGAATGAATGTTGCCCTCTATCCAGTAGTAATCTATGAAGATGATGAAGACAGTAAAAAAAAAACGCAAATATTGTTAAGCTGTCGTAAAGTTTGAGAGAAACCATCACTTTAAACTAACATGTTACTAATCTAACCAGCATCAGATCAGCTGGCAGTAAATTGACATAATAATATGTAATTTTTTTTCCAAAATATTACTTGTTATAGGAAAAAGAATCAACAAAGCTCAGGTGAGTTTTGATGCGGTAAGAGATCTACAAATGCTTTAAGGTCTGATGAATCTTTTATCTTCTTCTTAAAGTGCTTTTCCAACTAGTGAAGGTTGGCGATCAGCGTGATACAGTCCTTTCTCTCTGGTTCGACGGAAACATTCGGTCGTCCCCGATGTTCTAGTCTATTCCCTGATAGTCCTCAACCAATATTATTTATCAAAAATAACTGATTTGATACGCAATCTTGAAAATGTATATTTTAAGACTTATTGTAGTCTATGGACATATAATTTCGATTCATCATCTCAAGTCAAATGTTCCATAGATAAAAATTTTTCGCACATATCCTCTAATGTGAGAGCATTGAAAGCGTGAACTACTATTATACACTGTAGATACAAATAACAGTATAAATAAACTATTAAATTATTTTACTTAATAAAGTATTTCTCATATATCATAAGTAGTATAAATAAATACTAGTTTCATACTTTTGGTTAATTAAACTTCTTTCCATCTCTGATAATTGTTTGTGATGCATAACTTATTTTATACTTCAGATATCGACCTATTGTAAGTATTTAGCTTATTTATTTAAACTATCGATTTATTTATTCTAGACTTTGATAGATAGATATCTAGTAGACACTTGATCTTAATTTCACCTGGTGTTAAATGACAATGGGACCGAAGAAGGTGAATTCAGCTCGTCCAGAACATTCTGGAAATGGCAGAAATAGAGCGATGTATTTAAAAAAAACTCTACTACCTCTTAGTAACGTTAAATTTTAATAAGAGAGGAGAAGAGAATTGAAATAATTAAATTTTTACGTCCGTTTCAGTCCAGAAAAGTTAGTGTTTATTATCCAGATTCTATTTATTATCGATTTAATTTAGTGCTTAAATATTTTCTATTAAGAATGTATTAAAATGAAGAAAGAACCTTTTTGAATAGTGCATTATATTATACATACATTACATTATATTATATTACAATAGAGAGACAATAAGAATATGTGGGAGTCGCAGATGTCAGGAATAGTGGAACAGGGTCCTCCATCAGCAGATGAAGATAATTCGATCACGAAAAAAGATGTCTTCAAACAGAAGCTGGTATCTATATTAAATGCAAAGGTAATCAATGTACTTATCATTAATGAAAAACGCTAATGGAGACCGGATATAAATATCGATCATTGTTTAAAAAAAAGACGTGGTAATATATAATAAGAGTATCTTCATACTCTTATTATACCACATCTTTTTTATTGTGAGAATTGGCAGCTTCCGGTGATTTTTCTAGCATAATCACCTTGGCAACCCGCATACCGAGATTTAAAGATACGACAAAAACCTCTTTGTATGTCATCATAACTAGCGCCGTTACTATTAGGTTTCTGTGGCCGGAATCAATCTAGGCAGATTGATTCCGGCCACATATCTAGGTACTATCGCTGCTCCTATTTCCGCCGCCAAATATTACTGTGTTCCGGTTTGAGTTTGAAGAACGTTGTAGATAATGAAATTACTTAGCTAACGAGAGTTGTTCAGACCATCTTGCCTCAAAACGACGGGCGGAATGCGATGCAGTATATATCACACTAACCGTACGTTGTTATTGCCAGGCATCAATTAACTTCAGGTGAAGGTCCCAGTCCGGTCCAGGATCACAATTAATGTAATAATTATTTATTTCAGAATGACCTTAACCGTATTAAATTTAGTGATAACGCCCCCGACTACAACGCCCTTATACCTGCGCGCGTTACGAAAAACTTGAGGGATTGGTGGTTTTTTAATCAGGTAAAAAAAAAACGATTTTCCTTTGACAAAAGAATTTCATTTATAAACAATTAAAAAAATAGAGAGAAAAGCTTGTATCAGAATAATAAACATGAGAGATTACTATTCCTCCGTAAGGCTGATAGATACCAACATATAGACATACATACATCAACTATATAGAAGTACGTTCAGTTACCGGAAACCGGAGCCTCTTTCATGAGAACTATATATATATATATATTTATTTTTACATTACACGAGGGTACAAAAGGGGTACCTGATGCTATCATAGCATCCTCTGCCGATCAACGATGGAAGGCAAGAAAAGTAGGTAGATACAAAAATAATAAAACCGAACATACTTCACATTACTATGTTATATATATAATAAATAAATGTTGACACAATACATAAGTACTGTATAAAAGTTGAAGTAAATATATACATGTACTATACATACATCTATTTTTTTACCTGATGGTAAGTGACACGTGTGCCCATGACAACGTGGCGCGTATCGCAAGAAACAAGAGTCTCGTTACCCCAGTAATTACGCTAAAAGTACAGCGTACATAAGCTCAACTAGCAACAAGCTAGTACAATAAGCTACAGCGCCCTTCAATCCGGAAGAGAGAAATGTTTATACACTGCAGTTTGGAGGTAGAAATAGGTGTTGCGATGCCTAGCTAGATCGTCCCTGGCAACAGATATCTACCACAAGGGAATATGGGTATATATATATACATATATATATGTATATATATATTTATATTATGATATCACGGAGCCCATACTTTAATTCATTATTATGATATGATAACTTTTATCACAGTAGTACTAATTTTTATTTACAGGATGACTACAAAACTCTAACAGTTATTTAGAAATATAAAACAATAAATATCTTTTACATACGTACACAGTTTTTAATTTAAGTATAAAAAAAAAATATTTATGAAAACTTAGATAAACTTTATCTTCCTCGTTTCAAGCAATTTCTTCTAATCTCGAAACTATTCTGTGGAATTATCACCAATGGAATTTCAGGACCGCTACTATTCGGGAGACCTTCAAAAAGAACCCTAATCCTCTCCAGAGATTCATTGAATCGTCACAAGACCTCCGAAACTTAGACCTAAACTTAAAATTTAACAGCTTTTTCCATTTAGAAGTAAGATAAGAATGGATTTTACAAAATTCCTCCCCCAAATGGAATTGCGGGAGTGTTACGGTCAGCAACGCGGGTGGGGAACAGCTGGTATGCTAATATATTATATCACTGTTTATTTATATCTACTTACAACCCTTTTTTTTAAAATATTTCTACTTTTAATACTTAAAAAATATGTTTTTTTTTTTATTAATAGAAATACTATTAATAAAAAAAATCTTGAATTCATATAAAAGAACGATTTGGCGAGTTCAGAAATAAATCATAAGCAAAACATAATAATACTGGTAGTAGGAGACCTTCTAGGCAGATACCACCGCAGCGCCTAATTATTCTGCCAAATATTCCTCATTCATCATCATCAGCTGATAGACGTCCTGGACATAAGCCTCACCCTAAAAGTGGGGTGATTTAGATCATTTTCCCCCAAACATGCGCAATTCATGTTGGTGGGAGCAAGAGCCTCGTTTATTGAAGAGCAGGTGAGGTCGGCTTGGATTTCGTGAGTTGTTATGCGGGAACCCTTACACCCCAATTACCAAACAGTATTGTGTAAACAATACTGCTCTGGAATGAAGGTAGTTTAATTACTTGGGTAACAGACTCAATATCTTGTGTCATGTGACGCAATGCGGTGCTGTATATATCATACTAACTAGCGCCACTTCCCGCTCACCTAGTCGATTACTTGAATAAAAGGAATAATAATTAATATATGCGTTCGTGTTTCGGTAGTATACATACAATTAATTATATCTGAAAGATAATTGAATAAGGTTTTATACCGAAAATATAGTTCGACAATACAGTATTATTCGTACAGAGAATTAATCTAAAATTTAAATTAATTTGCATTAGACTATGTATTCGTTTCGTTTGCCAAATGTTTCGACCTAATCGACCGTTCAAACGGTACAATCCGAATCCAATATAACAAAAGCTTTACTGAATTGATAAAGCGTAAATTTGGTTCGTAACCAGAAGGCTTATCGGTGGTTTGTGGTTTACTGATCTACTTCGATTTATTCGCAAACAAACATCCGTAACAATGTGACGTTACGAAAGGTTCGTTTACTTTGTCCTCTCTGCAAACATAATGGCGTACCTAGATTGCCCTGTAAGCTATAACGCCCAGTCTAAATTCGTTACTAAGTTTCTAATATAGTGTGAAACTGGGTACGTCAAACAGACTCCTTCTACCGCCAAATAGTAATATTCAAATATTACTGTGTTCGGGTTTGGACAGCGCTGTGTAGTGCTAGTGTACTTGGGTTTCGAGACTCAACAACTTATGTCTCAAAGCGACAAGCACAATATCGGGCAGTGTATATCATCCTAAGCAGGAGTATCATTTACCATCAGGTGAACGCTTCCCTCGTCTCGTCGTTTCGTTGATTAAAAAACATGTATTCTATGTAGAAACTGAGACAGAACTTCAACTCTTTCTTCTCTTGCTCTTAAACTACGAAAGCCAATATTATTGCTGCATATAACATAGCGAGGATGTTTATAATGGCCAAGAAAGTGTAAACAGCTATTTATAAAATTTTTAAAGATTAATAATACTAAAAAATATAAGGGAGCGACAGATAGAAATATATCATTAGAAAATTTATTACAGTGCCATCTAGCGAATAATAGTAATAACACTGAAGTGTAATTACTTTGTTATGAACAAGTATTTTGTAATTTACGTCAGATAGAGCTGATTAACCAAAAACTTTAGGAGTAGCGTAATCAGCATGTATTTTTATTTACGAAAAAAATAAATAAAACTTTAATATTTTTTGAGGAGGTTTGTCTCATTAACCTCTCTTGTCATAACGCAAACCGCTGCAAAATTTCATCTCTTCCGTTCAACCACAAAGTAATGAAAATGTTTATTTTCTAATCTAATAAATATGCAGATAAGATAAACATACGCCGATAAGAAGTTTGCACAGATTATCTACTAAGACTGATATAATCAGTTAAATATACAAATTTCCAAGATAACAATGAGGTTTCGCGTCAAATAATACATTTGTATGATAAAAATGTACATGAAAATGCATGTATATCCGCTAAACTGTACTTTGTCAGCGGCTCTACTCTACTCTTTATGAAGGCTTCGACTCCCAGTGATAGAAACAGTAAGAGAACAGGAATTTTAAATTTTCTTACACTTTGAGTTGTTAGCTTTTGAAATTTTAATATAATTTCACCAAAAATTGGTCAGAGGTGATCAAGAAAATTACTTAGATCAATTAACAGCTCCACTCCCTCCTTCTGGGGTACATATAATTTCTAAGAAAACGTTGTAATATGCCTCTTGTGTTCATGTAAATGATGAATTCCATGTTAGATTCACGTGACATGCAAATAATAATGTAACACACCGCAAGAACTTTTTACAGGCATCAATAAACGATTCAATAAATTTAAATCGACTCAATTGTTTTCACAATGGACGCAAATGAAGCTCGACGGTCATGACAAATTTAAAGACTTGTTCAAACCGTACACGTTGTACATTTTAAAGAGGGTTCCGTACCTGAAATCGATAAGTAAAAGGTTCAAATTATCATTTATATAATGTATTGGCGAATTTAGTATTATTACAAAGTCATAGTAATCTATTAAACTTAGAATGTTAAAAAATCTCTTTCGTCTTGACCTATATAAAGTCATTACTTTTTATATCAAAATGATGTGATGTTTAGAGGAAGTACATTCAAGAATAATTTATATTTCTATCTTTCCAAAAACATGGGGGACACTTTTCTCTCTGCAGCATCTGAGAATACGAAACAGAATAAATTACACTAATCTATAGCGACAGAAATAAAAGAAAAGGTATTCGGAAAGAGATACCTTTCTCTCTCTTTGTCCTCTACGAGGTTTCGTTTTGATAAAGTAATCTAATACATCTTTATATTATTTTAACATATACTTTAGTAATATTAACGCCATGTGTTACATAGGTAAAAAATGTCACTTGAAACAGTATGATTGTCAAACGTCATTATCTCTAGTGGTTTAATACTAACCAATGATAATGAAAGTTAAGTGTACATGAATTTGATCTAACTATAAATATGATAATGAGAAAGAGTACGATAAAACCATAACAGGACAGTCTTGAGTTGGTTTGTAAAGTGGAGAATATTTGTAATGGTGTTGCGAAGGTATATGGATGCGTCGGGACTAACGAAGTAACAGTTGAAACAAATATTTATAGACGTATTGGAATTAGTGAAAAATATAGTGATATGTTAAAGAAAATATTATGTGAATCAAATATTTAAAGGGAATGGAAATCAAAAAAGTAAATTTTCATTACATTATAGCTTCTGTGACGGGATTTTTGCTGCTCATCCTTTTGATATTATTTCTTTTGTATTATTTCAAAAGGTAAATTCATGTTACTTATTACATTACAAGTAAATATTTTAATGTATTATTATATGTATTTTTAATTATTACTTTGTTTTGTGTACAATAAACAATATTATTATTATATAATACTCTCCTTCAAGTGTAAACTATTAAGAAATAATTATTTGTTTCAGATGAAATAACATTTTAATACTTTTTTTTTGGAATTTTGATATATTAAATATTATATTAAAATCGATAAATGGTAAGATCACCTATCTTAAGATCACCTGTTATCGATAGTTGATATTTGATATCAATATCTTTACTAAGCTTATCGCACGTAACACTGACACAACATTCATTTCCTATTATATACGTTAGTTGTATTTTTCGTTCCGTTTACGAATTTAGTAATAAAAGGGAATGTTTTTCTTACAAGTATTATTGCTGTTAGTTTTTAGGTAATTAATACTTTTTTTTAATCTCAAATATTAATATTCATCTCTGTTTCTTTCATAGATACACTTCTAGAAATAATGCAGTAAAATATGTTTGTTTTAGTTTCTTATATATATTATGATTTCATTGCAATCAAACTCTTACTTTTATAACATAACTTTTAGTTTTTAATATATGTTTATTAATTGAATTTGACATATATCGATAATAGAAAATTTTGTATAATTAGTTTAATTGATTGTATACAACAATTAAAATTTAAAGTTATTGACATCTCTCGTACTAAAGATCATCTAGATCAGAGATTCTCAAAATGGTGGACATGGACAAGATGGGGCCGAAAACGGTTTCCCTGGAAACAATATAAATGAAAACTGATTTTCATCAGCCTAAAAATCTACCCATATCAAATTACACAAGATAGATATGTAGTTAAATACCGATATGAAAGCAATTGTTTTTTTTATTCTTTACTTTACTATTGTAATGTTTTTGAAAGTTAAATTTTAATAACTACTTAAGCATTATTTAATAATTATGAATCACACTGGATTCATAAATATTTTTATGTGTAGTCATTTTGTCAAATTTGAATCAAGAAACGATGTCAAGTTTAACCAACAGGAAAGTTTTTATATTAGAAAGTTCTTGTATCAATAGAAAAAAAGCAGACACAAGTTTTAAAAGTGATTTAAGTATGGGGTCTAAAGTATTAGTCGTTTTTGGAAAAGAGGTCTCTTGCTCAAATTGTTTGCGAATCCCTGATCTAGATATGTACAATCGGATACTATTTCCGTTGGCATATAGTGTTGTGTAAACGTGTGCTTCTATTATTATGGCGTAAAGCCTTAAAAAAATAATGTAGTAATGGCACTCGTTCTTATACTCCAAGATTATTTTGTGGCTTCTTCTATTTTAATTATAAAATCATTGTTTTAAGCAATCACACCAGACGTAACTACTATTGATGTGCTAAACGGATATGAGTCTGATAACATTCAAATATCATAAAATTTATGGTTTCGATAAATATTTTCTTAATCACTTACTAGTTAAATTCGGTACTTTATAATAAAAAAAGTAATATTTATAAAAAAGATGAACTTAAAATTTCAGCTTCCAAGCCATTACTTCCAGTCCCAAACTTGTTATAGATCACGATGGAGGCGCTGACGATGCAATGGCGATATTTTTAGCTTTGCTCAACGAAAAAAATTTTGATGGGTAAGTGAAAAAAAGATATAGCAAAAAAGATAAATCTAATTTATGACGACGTATCTTATTCATGTGCTGCTTAAATGAGTGTCAGTTTGTCTCCGATAGCTTATTGGTTTCTTATGTAACAGTGCCAGCCAATGGGGTGAAGTTGCCACGGAATTCATTTACTCCATACACACTGATACCATGCATTCAATTATCATTGTTAAATTCAATTTCTATAACAATTAAAATTGATAATAATTAGTAGATTTTAATGTAACTAGAACAGCAGTCAGTTCTGTTGACTGCCGGGTTTGTACTAATTAAAAATTAAGTTGAAAAGTTAACATGTTAAACGAAAGAAAGAAGTTTTTGTTGCGATTCGATCTTTAGGTCTATTTCCTTTAAAATCTATAGATCTGGTCTTTAAATCCGTTCTAAATTGAATGATTATCACGCCCACTAAAAGCCCTGCTAGAGTGTTTTAGTAAATCCTCAAATACAGAAACAAAATTTTGATTGCAGAAAGAAGGCTTGCAATTATTCCTACCCAGACTATCTGTTAAACAGTGAACACCATGTATTAATAAATTTTAAATAATATTTCAGATATCAAATCATCGCATTGACAACTACTCATGGCAACGTCGACGAAACTCAAGTTTTCAATAATACTCAAAAATTTTTGAATATCGCTGATAGGAAAGACGTAAGGATTCTTAGAAGATTATATCGAGATTCGTGACATATAGAAGAACTTTGGCAATAAGAAAGATCCTTGTATATTTCATAACTTGCTGCTAAATTACTTGAAATCAAATTACAACTTAAACATTTATATTTTATATACAAACATATATATTTAAACACTGTGTCACGAAGATTGTAGTCGTTCTCTCTCGCAGAAAACTATCTTGCTAAAAACCGTTGTTATATCGCACCATTGCTTTGATATATATTTTAAAATATCTAAATCCGGAAAGTCTAGTCTATATATCAAAATATATAATTTTAGATTCCAATATACAGAGGCAGTAACTATTCTCTCATTCACGACTATCCAAACGATTATTACTACGGCCTGGATGGACTTGGAGACAGCGACGAATTTTCAGAATTTGTACCAATAGAAGCTCAACCAGATCATGCAGTGATGGCTTTAATACAAATGTCAAAATTATTTGAAGGTAAAAACGAAATAATAGGAATAAAGGTGAAACAAGAAATGATTGTCTATGATACGAAACTGTTAATGATAATACCATTTATATATTCTTTTTAAGGTGAATTAATAATTGTAGCACTGGGTGCTTTAACAAATATTGCATTGGCACTAAGATTGGATCCTGAGTTTATAAATCGACTTTTACATTTGTACATCGCTGGAAGCAACATTAACAGTTAGTAATAACACTTCTCGTCAAATGATTAAGAAATAAATACCTTAAAAAGGTACTTCTATAGTATTACATGACTTTTTATGGTGGTGTGTAAATTCAAATCCTTAATTTTTTTGATAATTTGCTGTATTCATATTATATATAATGACATATTTGGAGTAAGTAAAGGATAATCAAGAAACTTTGCCGAAATTACAATTTTTATCTTTATAATAAACTACATAAAACAAAGTAGAAGTAATTTTAGAAAAATATCAGAAAGAGTTTTTCTTCTACCAAATATTTGACTGCTTAAAGTTGTCAATATTTTTTTTTTAAAAAAATTATGTGATATATATTACTCTATATTACTATATACACAAAATCATTCATTAGAAATATCTGACATAGAAGACTTAATTCCTTTTTACCTATTTCACTGATACACATGTAAATTTTTCATTGCCATAAAATCATTTTATCGTTTTTCAGGTGAAAATTTTAAGGAACCGGAATTTAATGCTCTAGTTGACGTAGAATCGTATCATATTGTATTAGAAAAGAGTCATCCTGATAAAGTAACATTAATACCATTTTCACAAATTCTTTTATCTCATAATATATCTAAGGTAAATGGCAAATATTTTGGCACAGTTATTGGGAATGATGCGTTGTCGGTCTGTGGACATATTAATCTCAATCAATCGATCATCAGCCGATAAATGAACACTGCTGAAAATAGGTGGTCCCAAAGATCTCCGCATCTACAGTCAACATTGCCTCCTGTACCGCTGGATACCAGGAACTATCGTTTGTAGAGATTCGTATTGAAGGATTTGGGCTATTTCCCACCACGCTGGCCCAATGCGAGTTGGTGGAAGCTAGAGCTTCGTTTGTTGATAGTCTGGGTACACCACGAGCAGATGACTTGGCTTGAGTTCCGTGAGTTGTTGTGCGGGACCCCTTACAACTCTTAATATTAATAGTTCTAGGTTAAATAGTTTTTGTCCAATAAACCAAATTCAATGTTGGAATCTATATTTATTCTTGTCTAAACTATCATTTCGATCGAATGGGTTTTAAAGGATTCCGCCCAATATCTTATGAAGCCCAAGTCAACATAACCTTCACGCGGTACACCCTGCTGAATAACAGAACAGGCTCTGATCACCCACCAATCCGCACTGGAACGGTGCGCTGGGCGCTCTCAATTAACTATGTAGAGATGTGTGGGCGAGGCCTATGTCCGGCAGTGGAGGTCTATCGACTAATGAACCTATTGATGTTTACTACTTTCTCACCAGGAATGGCGAAATCTAACACTAGGATCAATACCTACAGAAATTATGAAGGCATTAAACGTGTTTGAACAAAAGTCTCTAGCTAAAGAGGAAACCTGGACACAATTAGATCCTGTTGTCATAGCGATAGCATTCGAAGGAGCCCGTATTACTGAAGAGTGGAGAATGGTCCACAATAGTATAGATATATGCGGTGAGTCTCTAAGGTGTAATGATTCCATGATGAGATCAAATTTTAACTACACTACTTTTTAAAATTATCGCTATGTTATCGTTTTGTTTTATATTTGTAAGACTTACAGAATTAACCTTTATAATTTTATTACATATATTTTCAGTTTTGACAGGATTATTATAAGGTCTAAAGGACCTGACTTGTCATAAAATTAGAATCGACATCTTAATAAACATTTTTTTAAAGTTCAATCGGTGTTTTTTTTACAGAAAATCGTGGCATTAATTCAAACAACTTTACGTCAGAAGCATTCAACGCTAGACTTGTATATAAAGTAAAACAAGAACCCTACATGGATATGCTGTTGGAGATATTTTCTTCAGATTTGAGTGTTAAAAATAGTAGTTTCGTTTAAAAGATATTTAACAAGAGTTGTATAGAAAACAAAATAATTGAGATAACAAAACATTTATAATAGGATCATAAGTTGTATATTTAAATAAAAATAGTTATTTAGTAGGAAGTTATAAAGAAAGTACTGCAGCGTGAGATGGGCCGCCGTTTTTTTACATTCAGAAAAATAAAAAATGGTCATTCCTATTGAAGGGCTAGGTAGGTATTGAAATTACTACGGTACGGTCTTTACATGAAGTGGTCTCAGAGTGACAAACGTAATATAATAACTCCGATATCCAGAATAAAGTACTGTATAAATATTCTAACTGGTATGATACTGATAAGAGCAATTAACGAAGGGCAAGTCATGGTCATCTCCTTGACATGAATACTGGAAGATGATTAATTAAAAATCAATACAAATTACAAAATTTTTAATGGATTATTTTCCTGAATATTTTGATTAAATGTTTGTGTTATTAAAAAAACTATACATGAATTATTTGTATGTGTATTTTTACACGAACAACCACACGCTAACATTTTTATTGGTGTCAACCTATTCATGTCCATTACTGAACATTAGTTTAGCTCAGAGGTAATTGTCATACTCATCAAATACAAGATAAGAGAATGTATGTTCTAATACAATACAGTTCAAAATGTTATGCTTTACCTGGAGTTTCTTCTTATTAATCGAATTTTTCGAGACTATGCAAGCACTATATCAAACAATAACAATTTGAGAAACGAAAATGTATTTCATGGGATGAGATAGGGCGGCAGTGCTGACGGGGCTGCGGATGTTCTCTGGACGTAGGACTTCCAACGACCCGGCCGTAAAACAAGAAGATGAACTTAGTGATGGTTTGCGTCGGAGTAACTCCGATATAACCTGTCTTCGCCACCGCGCGGGATCAGTTAGGCGAAGGTATTTCCCAACGAGTGATAAATAAAAGGCCGAATTAATGCCGAATTAATGCCGATAAGAACTTTTTGACACCCGCGTCGCAATATGGTTTAACAAGTGTAAACCATTTTGTAAAAAATTAAAGTAACGTAAATTTTACATAGATAAACAAAGAAAATCTAATTATATATGTATCTAATTTTTTACGTACGGACGTTATAAAGCATATATGTTAATGTATGTACATACTTAAGTGTTTATGTACTAAGCACAACTATGCATCCTTAATGTAATATTCCGGTTTCCGGTTCCGGTATTAAGAGAGTACACGTCGTCGACGTAAAAAAGGTCGATATTATAAGAACTATATATAGAACGTATTGTTGTAATTTCTTGACTCAGACTTATCCTTTTATAAAAATATTGGTCTTAGATTTATTAATAGTTAGAAAAACATAAATTAATTATAGTGGAATTGTATAAGTGTTGAGTGGAAATTTTTTAGAGCATCTAAGTTATTATTTATTTAGTTTTGACTTAAGCGACAACAAAATAAATAATTAGTGTGAGAGTGAGATGACGACGTCCTTATAAATTGTTCCTGATTATTAAGCTGAAAATCTTCGATGTACAGATGATATAAACTATCAATAATACAAAAGATCGATTTGATTATTAAAAGAAAACATTAGAGGAGAGAGTATAGCACCTTGCGGAACGCCAGTCTGGTAATCATCATATCCGAAGGATGGGACGCCTACACTTAATAATACAGATATCACAATTAAATCTTAAAGCACACAATTATTCCAACATGTCAATATGTTAACACCGACTGGAGCAATGCTGCTATGGCGACAGATTTACAATCCTATCGCTATCTACACTCCGTCTTATGTGATTCTGGAATCGAATACGGAACTTTAATGTTACGAAACAAGCGTTTATTAGTCGCGCCATAGAATATTACCACACATTATTCACAAGAGAGCCAAGAGAATTCTACACTTCAGAATCAATGATTGTTCTACACTCATTGTTTGGAGTATGCTCTAGGTACTAAATAATATTTAATTTAAAATAGCTTACCATTTCTTCGTAGTTATCTATTGCATCTAATCCATATAAAATAGAATTATTAACAATTAAAAATAACTTTTGTGTTTAAGAGTAGACTAGTATTTCTTACAATAAATATATCATGTTTCAGATGATGAATTTATAGAACCAGAGTTTAATGAACAAATGGACGTGGAGTCTTAGCACGTTGTATTAAAGTCTGGTCGTCGCGATCTTATTACTCTGGTGACACCGTCTCAATTAGCAGCATCTTTCAATCTTACAGCAGTAAATTTCTTTTCATTCTTCCTGTTTATTTTAATTTATGCTTATAACGGACAGAAATTCAGTGTATCTTTCTCGGATCTTTTGTGCCATCGAACCTTTCTCTGCAAACTCTGATGTTACGTGCCTTTGCTTTACTAATCTAATACTAATAAAGTGTTTCGTCGACATCGAAATGATAAGATATGATGGAAACGCTGTTATTATTGTTTAAAGTCACTTTGCGATTATACTTAATGTCTCTTAAAATTTAAATAACATTTTGAAAAGTATAAGAGATTATTAAAAGTATGGCATATAGTAATCAACGAAAATATTTTTAGTTACTAATTATACCACTTATAAAGATTTAATTTTACGGCAAATAGAATTTAATGAGTAATATTCTGATCTATTCAGATTTTATATCACCAGGCATTTTTTTTTAAAACAAGATCTGAAGTGGTTAGGTCTTAATAATCTTATTATAGGAATGGCGAACTTCAATATTAGGATCTATACCGACTGAAATTTTAAGAGCCTTGAATGTTTTCGAAAGAAACTTACTAGGTTACTTAACTTACCAGGTTACTTCTTCAACTATAGATATAGTTGAAGAAGTAACCTGGGCCCCTTTGGATCCTGTTGCCGTGGCGATAGCATTGGATGAAAAGAATATGATTGACGAATCAAGACTAGTTCACAATGACATTAGGATGTGCAGTGAGTCCTTTTACTCCTCATGAAAATATATAATTTATTTATACATTTGTATATATTCTAAAAATTTTTAATATCAATTAAAGCGCATTTAAGTTCGGTATCATAAGAAAGTTTGGTCATACTATGTTCAATTTGTATTCGTCACCTTTGTTTGTTTTTGTTCGCAAAGGTCGTACTGAGAGAGAGAAAAGTGGAGTATTGTGGCCATTGATTGCCTTTTCTCTATTTTCTGCTACAGTCCAAACATCGTTCTTGGTGATTAACATGGGAGATGTTCAGGGGATAGCGTACTTTATGTTCGCTTATTGAATGACAAAATTCGTCACGCGCAAAGAAAATTTCTCGGACCTCTTCTTGAAAGGGCGCAAAAAAGTCAAAAATAGAGGTACGGTGGTACCTAGTTAAACTAGGGAACATAGACCTACTCCTAGTATTTATCACCATATCAATTTTAACTGTGGTTAATTGGAAAATTTTAAACTCGATGGCAAGTTATAACAAAAAAAAATACGTGCAAATTATTGTGGCGATCGATCTATTGATTTAGAAGATAAATTTTAACAAATAGTCTGTTATTAATATATATTAGTTAGACGTAATGTATAAAATTACACAAACATACATACTCATATATATATGCAAAAGTAATGTGTTGTCATATTTTACTTTACAGAGAACAGAGGCATCAATACAAACAATTTTACTGATGACGATAGATTCAATGCTAGACTTATATACAAAATTAATCAAGGAAATTACGTAGAAATGCTTCTTAAAACTTTTTCTGCAGATTTGTAAGGTTTCAATGATCCCTAATTTTATTTTCGTACGTTACTTAGCTTTCACTAAACATTGTTGAATTGTAAGTTTGTGAACAATAAACAATTTCAATAATTATTTCGTTTAATTTTCAGTTACAATGACTTTATCGAAGCCTATAGAAAGGGCGATTGTTTGAGAATACGTTGGCTAAACTTTATACATTGATTTGTATGAAAAAAGAATGTTTTTATTTACTTATTTTTTTAATAACAAATATCAATTGCCTGTGTTATCAAGAAACTAACAATTTTGCATATATTTGGTATGTATGTCACACTACACAGTATCAGCTTTGCTACCTGTATGTGCACACTGCTAAGTTGATTAACTACTGTTATGCATGTTTAGCTTATTTTATATTGATTATAGATCTACATGCATTCAAGAGCAAGCAAAATACTCACATTGGTGCCAAAACACAGTCAATCCTCAAATGATGAAGAAAGCACAGATTCTAGTAGTGAGGTTGAGTATTTTAATTTTCAAAAACGTGATAGTATTAACTAATCCTCCAGTTTGACAAATAACAGATAGTTGAGATGTTATTTACAACTTTTAATCAATACACAATGTAATATGCTTGAAACCACTAGCCCTAACCCTCCCACGCGTTCCTTATAGCCCTACACCATCTTGTCGGCGCATCCCCTCTATGTTGTCATATACTAAATATTTCCAACTTAATAACAGCTTAATAAATAACAAAATTAATAATTCCGACATAAAATGCAATATGCGAGGTTCGCAACCCGTCATGTCTTCTCTCTCGTGGGGGCGAGAAGTGGGTCAACGAAAAGTCGGTCCGTAACCAGCAGACTTTTTTGTACTTTATAGTTTAGGAATGTACTTAGATTTATTCGCAAACGTACCTCTGGAACAATGTGACGTTTACTTTTCTCTCTTTGCAAACAAAATCACGTACCTAGATTGCCCTGTCAGCTATAACGCCTGATCTATATCCCTTACCGTTATATTAAAACTGAAATAAGTTCAACAAGTTTCTAATGTGGTATAAAACTGATGGTATATCAAACAGCGCCTTCTCTTTCCTCTAAACAGTAATATAACGCCGTAGTTAGTGTAACTGGGTTAATGAGACTAGACAACTTATGTCTCACTTACCAACAGATGAACGCTAGGGGATGAGGACAAGGAATTGAGACATTAAAACTTTTACTCTATGTTCTCCTGCTCTTAAACGAAGAAAGCCATTATTATTGCTGCATAAAACATAGCGAGGATAGTCACAACGACCGAGAAACTTAGTAGCGAGTCGCGCGCGGTCGGCCGAGCAGTAACAAGCGTATATTTTCGCTCCGTTAAATAATTGTTAAAAAAGTGTCCCTTGCCCCCAATTCTATAATAGATCTTCACAATTAGCTATTTTATATATTACAATTATTATATACGTAAAAGTTTGTAAATTTGTGCCATTATTGTGAAGTTTTGACCGAAACTGTATAACGTTTATTCATATACCCGCACAGTGCCCGCGTCCGTCGGCGCAGCCAAGGCGGTAGTTGTCGCTTGCGGTAAACTTATAATTTGTGCCGTGTTCATAGTGCGATTGCAAGTAACATATTTATTAAAATAAATAAATATGTCAACAAAAAGCTTTTTTTGTGCCGGATGTTTAAAAATTATTGAGAACAAGCCATTATTGAGCTGTTCTACGTGCAAACAAAATTATGACCTCACGTGTGCCAATGTACCTGAGCAAAGGTTTAAGGATTTAATAACAGCTGAGAAGAAAAAGACATGGAAATGTGCGACCTGCGTCAACAGGCAGCCAAAAAACGATAACGTGAACACACTGGTCCACCCCGCCGCGGGGGTGACAATCCGAAGTGGAGCAGCACTGGTAAGCCCGCCGGTACACAGTGAAGACACATCTCCACCTCACAAACCGGATGCCAGTGTGAGGTCGTCGGAATCATTTCAACTCTCTGATATCCATCTCCTTGTTACGGAAATGCGAGAATTTAGAAATGAAATGTCAGCTACACGACGGCAATTAAGTCTGTTGAACGAAACTAATATATTAACAGTCTGAAATTGAGGATGGATAATTGCGAAGGTTCTATTACAGAAATATCAGTGCGCGTGGATTCTCTAGAGACTAAATTTACTGAATTCTCCTTATCGAGATCCATTGACGCCGCCGTAGTAGATTCTATTCAACAATTAAAAAATGAGATGAATGATAGGGACCAAGACCTGTTATCGAATGATATTGAGTTATCTTGCATTCCGGAAGAAAAAGTTGAAAACCCTATACACATTACTCTCACGTTGGGTAACAAACTTGGTGTAACACTAAGAGAGGAAGATATAGTGAGCTGTAGACGCGTAGGACCTTTGCTCGACTCATTACAGTCAGCCTCTAGCACTAAAGCCAATCCTCGCCCGTTGGTGATCCGCTTCGCACGTCGCTCCATTCGAGACCAGTTGTTGCGTGCCGCTCGTGTCCGCCGCGGTACAACTACCGAAGGTACCGGGCTGCCAGGACCTCCACGACGATTCTACGTCAATGAAAGACTCACGCGTGTTAACAGACACTTGTTCAGGAAGGCACGTGAGCTGGCAAAGCAGTTCAACTGGCGTTTTACCTGGACCGCTGATGGCAAAATATATGTTCGTGAACATGCAACTCCTGACGCTCGACGTCATCGTATCAGATGTGAAAATGATTTTTTGCGTGTTTTTGGCACAAATAACGTTGGTGCTTGTCCACTCTGAAGCCCCTGGCAGTAGCTACAAGTTTTTTTTTATTTTTATTTTTATTTCTTATTTTCAGCATTGTAGCCAAATTAAATATATAAAAGCGTTCGTAACATTTTTCACAATTTTTAATGCAAAAGTTAAACTTTTTCATTTAAAAAACTATTTATATTTTTCGGTTTATTTTGTTTTACTCACTGATTCTTTGAACTTATTAGTTTTTGTGAAAAATCTTATAAATGTTTGTTTTGTTCTAATGCAAGGAGTACACGTGATAATCTTGTTGACCTTCACAAAAACACATGCCTTGATATCACAAAAGTTCAGTCACGTACTTCTGCTTTTTCATGTACCTATAAGATCTCGCTCCCAAAGTATTCGTAGCGTAACTAATCATAAGTTGGCTTTTAATTCTTATTTGGATTCTCTTAGAAAATGTTTTAAAAACCGTTTTAACATCTCAACATTGTTTGTCGCCTTGTTAATGATTGAATTTTATTATTCACTAAGACCATTACTAAAGGTTAATTTAAGAAGTTTTATCATTAACAACGATAGCAAAACTGCTTGTTTATGTCTTCTAACATTGAGTACTTTTAATTACATCAACACACATTATAAACATACTGATTTACTCAGTTTTCAACTTAGACTACTGGCAGCGGTGTGTGCGGCAATGGTGCAATGCTCAGGCTCATTAAACCGATTAAATGTCATTTTGATTTTTAGACGCAATACTACTGTACAGTATGTTATAATGGGTAATCAACGTACCGATGGCGCCTGGCACTGAGCACCTCAAGTTAGCGCTATACAATGCAGGATCATTACATACAGGGCAAGACGATTTTGTAATTGCAATAGACAGTTTTGCTCCAGATATTGTTGCAATAAATGAAACATGGTTAAGACCAGGACAGCACAAATGTGCACCGACTGTTCCGGGTTATAGAATGCATAGCCTACCACGTCCGCTGGCCATGCGTGCAGGTCGAGGTGGTGGATTAGCATTTTATGTTAAACACGGTATAAATATTCGTCTAGTCAACCAAACAAACGAAAATATTGAGCAAATGTGGTTTCATACGCGTATAAATGGACTCCGTATTGTTATTGGTACTGCATACAGACCTCAGTGGATAAATGTCGACTTGTTTATTGACGAGCTCACGGAAGCTATCACCTCTATTTCCAATTATGATTATATTGTATTGATGGGTGACTTCAACGTTAACATGCTAGATATTACTAATAAAAATACTATAAAAATGAACCAATTTTTACATACTATGAATCTCAAACAAGTCGTAACTGAGGCTACTCATTTCACAGCTGAAACTGAAACCCTAATCGATTTGGTATGTACTAATGCAATAATCAGAGATATTTCAGTTTCAAATATCACTTCTTCTATTGGTCATGCACTGGTTAGCGTGACTTTCTTTATTAAAAAACTAAAAGTCCGCCCAAAATATGTCAACTACAGAGCAATTAACAGAATAAATTTTGATAATTTTAAAAAAGATTTAAATCTCATTGACTGGGAATCTGTTACTTTGCTAAAAAATGTTGATTTGATGGTTGAAAGATTTAATAATTTTCTCTCATTCCTCTTTGATCTACACGCCCCAATCCAAAAAATCAAAATTACAAATCGTAAGATTCCCTGGATAACAGACACATGCCGACTGATGATAGATTTACGTAACAAAGCTTACAAAAGATATCGGAAAACTGGTTTAGAGGTCCACAGAAAATATTACAAAAACTTGAAAAAAATAGTGGTGAACAGTATCTATAACGAAAAGCGTGCCTACTTTAATGAACACATAAACTCGCAAGTTAACAATGGCAAAATTTTTTGGAGGAATCTCAAAGATAAAATATTAACTGATCCCACTAAAAGCAATCACCTGCCAAACTGTTTTGATAACCCAAACGATATTAATAATTATTTCTTAAATATTCCTTCTACAAGCAATATCTCTATTTCAGATATGACATACTACGAATTCCATCGATTCTGTAACAACACTTTTAAGTTTCAATGCATTTCTGAATTTGATATTGCTTCTTATATTAAATCTATAAAATCTAATTCACTAGGAAAGGACGGAATAAGCCGAGATATGATTCTTTTGACGCTTCCTCGTACATTAGATGTCATTACACATATTATAAATTTTTCATTGTCTACTTTTACTGTTCCTAGTCAATGGAAGGAGGCAATTGTGACACCACTACCTAAAACAGAAAACCCTAAACATCTCAAAGATCTACGTCCCATTAGTATTTTACCATTTTTGTCAAAATTACTGGAAAAGGCAGTGCATATTCAACTTACAAAATACATTGAAAAAAATAATATTTTACCTTTGTACCAATCAGGATTCCGTAAAGGCCGAGGTACAATTACTGCTTTGCTTGACGTTACTGACAATATCCTTGCTAACCAAGACCTTGGCGAAGGCACTATTTTAACGTTATTAGACTTTTCCAGGGCTTTTGACAGTCTTGATATATCGTTACTTTTATCTAAATTGGCTTATTATGGGCTGGACCATAATACTTTGAGTTGGTTTCATAGTTATTTGTCGGGACGATCGCAAGCGGTACAATTGACTAGAAGCGATGGCTCTATCGCATTCTCTAATCCAAGGATAGTTGAACGAGGAGTTCCTCAAGGCTCAATTCTTGGTCCCCTACTTTTTATTTTATACGCTGCAGATCTCGCAAAAGTTATCCATAATTGTGAATTCCATTGCTATGCTGATGACGTCCAACTTTACATATCGGCAAAACCATCAGCTATCGGTAATGCTGTTCTTAAAATGAATGAAGACCTCGATCGTATTGCTAAATGGTCACGCAGAAACTCTCTACTTCTAAATCCTTCAAAATCGATATCTATGGTTCTTGGAAACAAACATCATCGTAACACAATTTTAGCTAAAAATATTAAAATTGTAATCGAGGGAAAAGAAATAGGCTTTACAGATGAAGCCAGGAATCTAGGCATCACCTTTGATGGTTATTTACGTTTTGAAAAACACGTTAATAATGTGGCCAGAAATTGTTTTTATCGTTTAAGAGTCTTGTATAAAATCCGTCATCTCATTTGCATTAAAACTCGTATTCACTTATCCGAATCCTTAATTCTCTCAAAATTAAATTACGGCGATGTTGTTTATGGACCTCGTCTTCTTTCTAGGACACGCCGAATAATTCAACGTGTGCAAAATGCTTGCTATCGATTCTGTTTCGACGTTCCAGCTCGTAGTCATATCTCTCCACATCTTTATAAATCGTCCATGCTTAACATGGAATCGCGCAGGCAATTACACTTAGCTTCTCTTTTATTCGGAATCTTAAAATATAAGACACCAGAATATCTATATTCTAAAATAAAGTTTTCTCCTCACCAAGACAGATTAAACGCAAGAAGTGCGCGTACCTATCTCTCCTACTATAAGCATAAAACTGTATCATTTACCGGCAGTTTTCGACATCAGGCCACCAAGTGTTGGAATAATATACCTCCGCCTGTAAGGCAATGTAACTCTGTTTTCAGCTTTAAAAAATATTTTAAACAATTTTTATTAGAAAATCAAAACAAAAACATTTGATAGTGGCTTATAATTCAAATCTATAGTTAGTAGTAGCACTCTTGACTATGTCATTAGCAACATACATATAACATATTTATTCACATGAATCTATAGCAATTACAATTACAAGTACAATTATAAAGATCTATGGTTACCAATAAGAGCAACATATCTCCTTCGCGATCGCGCCGCGGGCGGTAGCTGAAAATCAGTGTGTTGTTCACTACGTGGCAACAGTTACATTGAGCTACGGCCATTTTGTACCATTGCAGTACACACGGCAGTATTGATTACCTAAAATATTACTTTGTCAATATATTTTTGTTCATCTGTGTTCTTTGATGTAATGTTTTTGTCTTTTTATAAGTGTTCTGTACTGCGTGGACAAATAAACTAATTTATCTATCTATCTATCTATCTAGTAATGTATATAATTATTAAAGATTTATAACACTAGAAAATGTAATAAGCCAGCGACAGAATTATACTATTAACAAAAATTTACTACAGTCCCATCTAGCGAAAAATATGAATAAAACTAAAGTATAGTTTAATTGTTAGGAACGAGTATTTTGTAATTTACGTCAGATAGAGCTGGTTTACCAAGAACTTCACAAGTAGCGTAATCAGCATGTATTTTTTGTTACGCACACAAATAAAAAGTAGGAACTTTGAACTGATAATATTTTTTGAGGTTTGTCTTATTATCCCGTTCCGTATAACGCAAAGCTCTGCAGAATTTCTTCTCTTCCGTTCGTCTCTTCTCGTTCCGTAATGAAAATGTTCATTTTGTAATCTAATAAATATACAGGTAAGATAAACATACGCCAACAAGAAGTTTTACACAGATTATCTACTAAGAATGATATGATCAGATAAATACACAAATATCCAAGACAACAATGAGGGTTCACACAACAGAGGTGAGAATAGTAAAAAGACAAGAATTTTAAATTTCCTCACACTCTCATTGAGTTGTTAGCCTTAGAAACTTTAATATAATTTTACCAAAAAATGGACAGAGGCAATCAAAAAAATTAATTAACTTAGCTAACACAGTTCTATAATACGGCTCCACTATCTCCTCCTGGTATACATTTAATTTCTAACAAAACGTTGTAATGTCTCTTGTGTTCCTGTAAATGATGTATTTCATGTTAGATTCACGTAACACGTAAATAATGAAGTAACACACCGCAAGAACGTTTTGCAGACATCATTGAACGATTCAAGATTTAAAATGTCTGAGCAAGGCCTATGTCCAGCAGTGGAGGTCTATCGGCCAATGACGATGATGAAGATGCTGAATCTATTGATATTTATTGCTTTCTCACCAGAAATGTCGGAATCTAACACTAGGATCAATACTAACTAAAATTATGAGGGATTAAATGTGTTTGAATAAAAGTCTCTAGCTAAAGAGGAAACCAGGACGCAGATAAATCTTGTTGCAATAGCGATAGCATTGGACGGAACCCGTTTCTTGAAGATTGGAGTCCATAATAGTATAGATATATGCGATTAGTTTCTAAGGAGTAATGATTCCACCAAGAAATCTAAGTTTAACTACTAGCGAAAATGTACTTCATGGGATTAGAAAGAGCGGCAGAGCTGACGGGGCTGCGGACGTTCTCTGGATGTAGGACTTCCCATGACCCGGCCTTAAACAAGAAGATGAACTTTGTAATGGTTTGCGTCGGTCTAAATCCGATATAACCTGTCTTCGCCACCGCCAGATCAGTAAGGTATTTCCCAACGAGTGTTCGGCCCCAATTAATGCCGATAAGCATTTTATGGCACCAGAGTCGCGATATGGTATAACAGGTGTAAACCATTTAATAAAAAATTTAAGTAACACAAATTTTACATAGATAAAAAAGGAAAATCTAATTATGTATGTATCTAATTTTTTTAAGTATGTACATTATAAAGCTTATATGTTGTAGGTAATTTGACATTGGTCTATAGAAACGCGACTGCTAGGTCAAATGTTCTGAAATAATGCTAAAGTGGCGACCCATAGACTGAACACCAAGAATTTAGCTTAAGAAGATGGCATATAATCCAACCGAAGCCGGCATTCAAGTGCCTCAAATTCTGCGCTACCAATTCGTCCACATCCGTTAATTCAAGAGGTTTCCAGAATATCTCTCACACTGCGCAACCTTCCTTTCTGGCGTGACCAGCCACTGCTTTAGTTTTGCAGTTTCGAAGCCGCCACCGCTGAACTCAACCGAAGCCAGGCGCAATTCGCCCATATGGTGATAGCACAACTTGAAAAGCAGGACATACAAAACATAACCGATTTTAGTTTTACGCCGCCAGGACAAAATTATTACTAGGCCATCAAAGATCAACTGATTTCCTTTTATGAGGAATCAAACAGCGCGCAGACCAAAAAACTGCTTTCACAAGTCGATCTCGGTGGCTACAAGCCCTATCAGCTATTAATGCAGATGAACGAACTCAAAGAAAAAAAAAAGTTCCCCGACAACACCATAAAAATTATGTGGCTTGAGCACGTGCCGCCGTACGTTCAATGATCAAACCTGCCTACACGATCGCGGAGCAAGACGCGACTACAAGCACTTAAAACGACCAACCACCGAAGTTCTGTAACAACCAAACCACAACTGAACCAACAACAAAGAGCAACCTGAAACAACAGCAACACCCAGGAAACAAGAATCCAATACCTACAACTCGTCAAGGCCGTAACATTCGCCTGCCGGTACGCTTCGCTTGAGGAGGAATCCTGTAGATAGTATGACATTGCTCGATCGAAACCCGACCGCTAGGTGGAATATTCTGAAAGAATGTTAAAATGTTAATGTACATATTTAAGTGTTTAAATACTTAGTGCAATTGCGCATCCTTAATGTAATATTCCGGTTTCCGGTTCCGGTATTAAGAGAGTAAACGTCGTTGACGCAGAAAAGGTCGATATTATAAGAACTATATATAGAACGTATTGTTATAATGTGTTGATTCTGATTTATCATTTTATGAAAACCTTGGCCTCAGATTAATTTATAGTTAGAAAAACATATTGTGGTATTTGTGGTAAGTGTTAATTTTTTTTGAGCATCTAAGTTATTATTTATTTGGTTCTTTACTTATGCGGTAACAAAATAAATAATTAGTGTGAGTGAGATGACAGCTTCCTTGCAGATCGTACCTGATCGTTAAGCTGAAGATCTTCGGTGTACAGATGATGTGAACAATCAATAATACGAAATATCGATTTAATTATTAAAAGAAAATATTAGAGGAGAGAGTATAGCACCTTGCGGAACGCCAGTCTGGTAATCATCATTTCCGAAGGATGGGATGCTTATACATAATAATATAGATATAACAATTAAATCTTAAAGCACACAATTATTCCAACATGTCAATATTTTGATACCGACTGGTGCAATGCTGCTATGGCGACAGATTTACATTCCTATCGCTATCTAAACTCCGTCTTATGTGATTCTGGATTCGAACACGGAACTTTAATGTTACGAAACAAGCGTTTATCAGTCGCGCCATAGAAGATTATCACACATTGTTCATAAGAGCGCCAAGAGAATTCCACATTCATATCACACGTAATAAGAAATGAAATAGAGGTCACGCATTAACTCGTATTAAAAAAAATTACTTAAAATACCTATCTAATTTATACATTCAAATTGGTCGATTATGTATTAAAATTGTTAAACGTAATACATACAAATAGGTTTTACGGAATAAACTGACATAGAAAGTACCAACTTCAGTATTAATGATTATTCTACACTCATTGTTTGGAGTATACTCTAGTACCAAACAAAAAATTTTATTTAAAATTACTTAATAGTTTTCCTTAGTTATTTTATTCATCCTGTTTTCAGAAAATGGAATTATTAACAATTATAAATATGAAGATATTGTTGCTTATTTGTAGGTAAGTAGTTCAATTATTTCGTGTTTCAGTAATGTACTATTTTGAAGTGTTTTAATTACATTTTTGTGAGAAAACGTGCTAGACTATGATGACAAGTAATATCCGCTGGACGAAAATAAGTTTCTAATATCTTGGGTACAGTCCTGGACTGTGCAAATGTCCAAGGATGTCAATAAGTGTAGTTAAACTAAACTTAACAAACTGGATGTCATAAAACTGTTTGGAAAAAAGGTTATAATGTACCCTCTGCTACGCTACCAAAGAGAGAAAAACTCCAGAATAAGAGAAAATTTTATTATAGAATTTGCATACGACTATTGGATATCAGATAAATCGATCATAACTGCATATATTTCAAGCTTTCCCAGATAATTCTGTTCCTATTTGGCTATTGCTGAGAATCAGTTGTGAAATTTTCATATGTCACGATGAATTTTTATCAAAAATTTCAGTGCGCAACTAGTCAACTCTGCTCCAAAAATAGTTATAGACCACGACGGCGGTGCTGATGACGCCATAGCGACATTTTTGGCATTACTTTATGAAAAGCATTTCAATGGGTAACTGAATGTTTTCCTTAAAACACCTATTACAAAAGGTTCTTTGATATGTTAATAACATGTGACCGAATTGGTCCGCAGAATATTCCACAATACTATATGAATCTATTTTCTATATTATTAAGGTACCTTATTCAAAAAAATATTTTTAGAATAAGGTACTGTTTTTGAGTTATTTAGAAATTTTTGTTTCTTTTTGATATATTGGTGATAGGTCTCTGTTGCCGGATGCCGGACGTCTCGTATAGATAGGTGCAACCGTAGCTCCTATTTTTGCCGTCAAACAGCACTGTGCAAACATTACTGAGTTCCGATTTGAAAGGAGCTGTAGTTAGTGTAATTACTGGGGTAACGAGACAACGTTTTATGCTTCATGGCGATAAGAACAATGTCATGCTATGAATACCATCTCAACTAGGTTCACGTTATTAAGGGCAGGCGTATTACTTACTATCAGGTGAACGTCCATTCGTCACGTCGCTTCATTGTACAAAAAAATAAATAAAGAAGTCTTGTTACCTTAGTAATATTGATAGCTACAGCTCCAATAAAACCGGATTATCAATGCTCTCAAACTACTGTTTGGCGACAGAAAAAAAGAGTTGCAATGGTATCCAGAACTTAAAGAGAGAGATCATTAATATTAATGATGTTTAAGATAAAATATTTTTTTTATCTTCAGATTTCAAGTCATCGCCCTGACAACAACTCATGGAAACGTTAACGAATCACAAGTTTTCATAAACACACAAAAATTTTTGAACATCGCTGACAGGAAAGACGTACGTACTCTATAACTTAAGTGTAATCATAAGCGTGTAAGGGTTCCCCCACAACAACTCATGGGATTCAAGCTAATCTCACCTGCTCTTGGTGCACCTCGCTGATCAATAAAAGAGGCTCTGGCTCCACCGCTCTCCTGACAAACTCGCATTGGGCCAGTGTGGTGGGAAATGGACAAAAACCCCTCATGTAAATCCCTACCAGATCGAAGTGGGAATTTTTGGTAGAGGCCTATGTCAAGCAGTGGGCATCTATCGGCTGATGATGATGACTCCCATCCCATTTTAAACATATTTTAAAATTATAATTCAAATTAAAAATAACATTTGAGTAATAAAAATTGTTGATTCTTTTCTTCTTCTTTTTACTTCTTCGAGATTCTTTAAAGAATCTCGACTAACGGTCGACTAGTATGTCCTTTAAAGGACATACTAGTCGACCGTTAGTTCTATATAAAAAAAAACTAAGATTACATTTGAATTTTGATATAATTAGAATGTAACCTGTCACTACAATACTTCATTGCTAGCTTTAGGAATCAAATAATTCGTAGATTCAAATTGTTTTAAAACTTTTAGATTGCTGTATACAGAGGAAGTCAGTTTGCTCTCGTTGAAAATTACCCCTACGATTATTATTATGGTATTGACGGACTTGGAGATAGCGATGAATACTCAGAATTTGAACCTATAGAACCTCGACCCGGTCACGCGGCTTTGGCCTTGATAGAAATGTCAAAAAGGTTTCGAGGTATTAAAATTCAAACATATTTAATATAATCATTGAAAAATATAATTATTTGAAATTACTGTAAACAAAATTTTAATTCAATACAAACCCAGTGGCTTGTCTATAAAGCATACCCGATTATGACTTACTACTTACTGCATATTAACATGTATAACGTTTTACACAGTCAATATTATCACTAAAGATAAATTTAGTCAGTCGTTTAATTTTATTTTATTAAGGAATTGGCTAAATATTTACAGTTTCTTTATAATGTTGCCATTTGTAAATTTATTTTTAAGGTGATTTGATAGCAATAGCATTGGGTCCGTTAACAAATTTTGCATTAGCAATAAAGTTAGACCCAGATTTTATGAGTCGACTCCAACATCTATACATTGCTGGAAGCAACCTGCACAGTAAGTAAAACCAGAACAATAATAATGTATTCTATTTTAATATATTTTTTTGAGATTACCAAGACAATCTTCGACTATACAGACCCACATTAGTAAATGAATTTATTAAAGAACTATGTATTGATATGAAATCTGATATTCACATATTCTAGACTCATGATTTTTCAACAATTTTATGCAGCTTTATTATTTTGCCAAAAAAACTTCTGTGTTTAAGAGTATACAAGAAGTATTTCTTACAATAAATAATTATGTTTCAGATGATAAATTTACAGAAGCAGAGTTTAATGCACAAATGGACGTGGAGTCTTATCACATTGTATTAAAGTCTGGTCGTCGCGATGTTATTACACTGGTGACGCCGTCTCAAGTAGCAGCATCTTTTAATCTCACAACAGTAAATTTGTTTTAATTCTTCCCGTTTATGTTAATTTATTCTAGCAACAGATGGACAGAATTTCATTCTATCTTTCTCGGATCTTTAGTGCCATCCAACTTTCCCATCTTATATTTTCGATGCAAAATCTGATGTTACTAGTCTTTGCTTTACTAAATCACGAACTGGTTCGATCTTGGTTGTAAATCTGTGTTTATCATAAAGTGCGTTTCGATGTTTTGTGCGAAGGCATTAAAAGACACCGAGAAGATAAGAAGATATGTGGGCTGTTATTGTTATTTAAAGTTACATTGTCATTGTGATATTTAGTCTCTTAAAATTTAAATGGCATTTTGAAAAACATAAGAGATTTTTAAAAGTAATGTTTGGTTAAAAAAAAAAAATTTTGGTTGCTAATTCTACTACTTATAAAGATTTAATTTTCTGGAAACTAAATTTTCCTTTGCAATATTCTTAATGAGGTTATACTTAACCATGTATTCCATTTCAAAATCAAAATCTGAAGTAGTTAGGTTTTAAAAAAAAATATGCAACATTACAGAAATGGCGAACTTCGATATTAGGATTTATACCGACTCAAATTATGCGAGCCTTAAATACTTTCGAAAGAAAGTCTATAGCTGCAGAAGTAAGCTGGACTCCTTTAGATCCCGTTGCTGTGGCGATAGCATTGGATGAAAAGCACATGATCGACGAATCGAGACTAGTTCATAATGGTATTAGGATCTGCAGTGAGTTCCTTTACATTTCATAAACATATATAATTTCTTTAAACATCTGTATGCATTCTAATATTTATTAATAGCTATAGCTATTTGTAAGAAGTATTTAATATCGATATTTATATAAACAATCGGTTGACTGTGCTGAAGTTTATATGCAGCAACAACATTAGAAAGCAAGTTATAAATAGTAATGCAAAAGCTTTTTTCTTCATCGAAGTGACGAGACGAGACGATCACGCGATGGTAAAGTGATGCCCTCGCCCGTAACCTCTGAATTAGCCACTGTGGCTCTAGTTTGGATAGTATCCACATTACCACATTGTGCTCGACGCCTTGACTCATGAGCCGCGTTACCATAGTAACTTCACTACCTGCAACGCCGTTAAACCCAAACACAGTAATGTATTCACAGTACTGTCTGGCGGCGGAAATAGGAGCTGCGGTGGTACCGACCTATATGGTTCTCGGGCATTAAAGACCTACCTCCAGCATTTATTAACACACCAATTTAAATTATGATTGTTGAGACTAGAAAAATCGTGAGATTTGGTGGCAAGTTGTAATAGAGTAAATAACGAAAAACCATAACGATAAAATAAGCAGATAAACTTTTTTTTCAATCGTTACTTTGCGTATGGTGGGTCAGGGCCTTTATTTATCCGATCATTTACCATCTATCTTCTTATATATTAGCTTATTTCTAAACTTTTGTCACTTTCATCTTTCTTTCCTTCCACTTTCACTCTCCGCTCTTCTTTCAAACTTTTTATCTCAAGCATCCTATATTCCAATTCCTTCTTCCATGCCTCTTGCAAGTGAAGACTTATTCTCTTGTCATTTGTCCTTGAAAGAGACCTGCAATTCAAGAAAAACATTCTTGTACATTTTTGCATGCAGATAAACTTACAAATTAATGTGTTGATCGATTTATTGATTTTGGAGATAAGCTTTCACAAATTGTTTATACACTATATTTATCATTAAATGATGCTAAGTTAATCGTAATACCTAAAAGTACACATATAAACATTGTTTCGTTATTTTTTACTTTACAGATAACAGAGGCACCAATACCAACAATTTTATGGCTGAAGATGAATTTAATGCAAGACTTATATATAAAATTAATCAAGGAAATTACGTAAAAATGCTTCTGAAAACTTTTTCTGCGGATTTGTTGGATTTTCATAAACAATAACTTTGTTTCTGTACGCTACCTAACTTTTACTGGATAATCGTTGTTGGAACAAAACTTTTGGAGCAACAAGTAATCTCAATATTATACATAGAAAGGCGGAATGTTTGAGATTACATTGATTTATATGCAATTTTTTTTTTTATTATATATTTATTCAATAAAAAATACAAGTCGTCAATGTTAATATTATATAGAGATAGTTTAGAATGTGAATATGAGTATTAGAATTGATTTTTCACATTTGAAAATATCAGATCCAAAGAGTTATTTTGATGATGTTATCTTTTTTATCTGTAAGTATCAGTAAAAATCAGTGTTAAGTGACAATAAGGATGTAGTTGGTAATGAAAACTCATCTAAATTACTCTAGCTATTATATATAGACTGCTGGAACACAATGTCATAGCATAAGATTTACAATATAGTGCTAACTAGCGGGGCTATGAAGATCTTCTAAGAGGAATGTGTCTTTTACTTCTGTATACGGTGGCAGTAGTTCATTAGAAAAAATATAGATTACGTAATATGAAATCTCACGGATATCTCTAATTCCTATGCAGCTTAAGTGTACAGTTTTTCGCCGATAGCTTATTGGTTTGTTGTGTAACAGTGCCAGCCATTGGAGTGAAGTTGGCACAGAATTCAAATAGTCCATATACACTGATACCACGCATGCAATTATCATTGTGTAATTCAGTTTCCATAATAATTAAAATTGATAATAATTACATTTTAAGGTAAAACAGCTATTCATGTACACACATACATTTTCAGAGATTTCCGCAATAAGTAATAATAATTACAATTTGAATTAGCAGACACAGATATTTTTAATTACAATTTATAATACCCAGAACCGCAGTCATTTGTGTTGACTGTGGGCTGTTACTAACATATATACGTATATAAATATATAAATACACTGATAAACTATAAGTAAAACATTGCTTAAAAATATCTATTATCCATAAAGTTGATATTTAGGCTATTAATAAGCAACAAAATAAATATTTTTACACTAGGAGATGGGACATAATATCACCGCCGCCATTTTGCTGAGGCGAGCTAGGCGTTTACCTGATGGTGAGTGAATACCCGCCGCCTGAAATGTAAGATTTTTAATCTGATTACCCCGGTAATTACACTAGTCACAGCGCCGATCAAACCGGAACACTATTATGGTTGCATACTACTGTTATAAATATAATAAATTTGTGTTTAATTACTAACCACAAATAATACCGATGGGTTGAAAATCGTCTAATTTGTGTGAACTTTAATCAATTTTTCTATAACAAAAAATCTAATACTGCTTCGAAGTATTTAAATTTGTTATACAAATAAATATCTGTTTTAAATTTAATTTAGGCTAAGTACAAGTGTGATCACGATTAAATAATAAATTATATTTACATAGATTTATTTAATTTACGAGAACTTATTAATCGAAGCTAAGCTTGTATCTCAAGACCCTAAATCGCAAGTTCACAACTATTTATGGCGGACTTATTTTAATTATACAATTTAAAACTAAACAAAAATAGGTTTTGGTAAGGAAGAGTAAATAATCACTATGGTTATAATTGATCAGCAGTTAAATAATATTTACATACATAAAAAGTAGTAGCAATCGTCATATTAATCTCGTTATATATTTCCAATTCCTAAATTAATTTGGGTCAGTGTTTGGGTTGTGTTGTGTGCAGTACGGTGTGGTGTGTGTGTGCATGTATTTGGATGTAACACCTTATGATGCTATAGACGTTATCCAACGAGTTCTTAGGTTTCCTTGTAGTTTAGTGTGCATAAATGAGTCTGTAGTGTGTTCTTGCAGGTGTACAAGGATCTATGTAGTATATCAATTTCTCTTAAAACATTGTTGGTTTTGTGCATACAGTGGGCTCCTTTTGTATAATTCCGATTTGGCCATTTGCATGGGTATTCGAAATGTTCATTTACCTGTTAAATCTTTGTAATCTTGTCGAATTTTAATTGTCTTATGTACTTTTAGTGTAGCTTTTGATATATATAACTGGCTCACTTTTAAGACTTTGAATACCTTGTACAGGGTGTCTGGTGGCAGATTTATGTTTTCAAATTTAAATAAAAAATTATATGTTTGACATATATTTTACTAAAAGTATTAAAAGATAGAGTACAAATGCGTATTTCATTTTTTAATGATAATGTCATCCAAATGTCTTCCATCCTGTTGCACACACTGTTCGAAACGGAGCCTCGTATTCCGTGCCACACGCTGCAGTAAACTTGGTTCAATTGCGCTGATTTCTCGCCGAATATTTTCTTTTAAGTCCACAACAGTTCGCGGATTGTTGGCGTAAACTCTCTCTTTGAGGTAGCCCCACAAAAAAAAATCCATTGGAGTTAGGTCGGGTGACCTCGGTGGCCACGGGACGTCCCCAAAGCGACTAATTAGTTTTTGAGGGAGATTTTCTCGCAACAAATCCATCGAAGCTCTGGCCGTGTGTGCGGTGATGATATACGATCGGTGATTCTAATGACACCACCTTCCCCCCGCACTGTTTATAACTTATTGAGATATTCGTTTTTTAAAATATAAATCTGCCGCCAGACACCCTTTATAAGGAGTTTTATCTTCAAGTTTTCTTTTAATAATAATATTTATATCGATAATAATAAATATACGCCTATCAGTTTAAACTGTTACGTTACTAATAAATAACTAAAAGGTTCTTACACGTTGATAAATGCTGTTGTAAAACGCATTGATAAACTGCTAAATAAACAACAAAATTATATCTCAGAGTAAACATAAATAATGTAATAACAATGCTTCATTCAGTTTACTTGATTATTAATTAGATTTATAGCTTAATATGTATTTAAACGATTTTTGATTTTACTGAAGACTGCCCTGTATTAAATTCCCCTCTCTCACTCGTTCCGCTTCCGCGACCCGTTGACACCTAAAACATTCGTTATGCGCAGACAATCCAGTCCGTTTTCGACAGCTGACACATCATTTTGCGTGTGTCTTTTGTTGATATAAAAACGTGTATTATGAAATGTATTATTGCCTAAATATATCACAACTCTATTCGAGAGCTGCTGTCTTTGTGCTCGTTTGCTTTTTACGAATAAAAACACTGCGGGACAATCGTAATTTGTGTGTGCTTGTGTAAATATAACTATTGACTGCCGAATACGAATATTAGAAATACTTATACTTGGTTTCTTTGTTGTGTCTGTCTTAGAACAATTTGTTTATAATGACATTGTAAGTACCGTTTACTTTTATTACCCATTTAACAAATACTAACGACAAATTTGTATAGTTTTAGGTTAGGTTTCATACTTTTATGTGAGAGAAAAATAATTGTTTTTATTTTAAATAAATGGTTTATTAACAATATATATTAATAAATGTAATTAATAAATTTTTGCTGTATAATATAACACCATACATATATAGTGTTTAATATAATAATGTAACATAAAAGTATTATAAAAGTGTCGAGAGGTTAGTTTATTTATTAACCATACATACAATTCATATAAATATACATTAACTTTTAAACAACAATTTTACATAATAACTTATTTTAATGTAGATTAAATATTATAACAGAAAATGTCTTACTTATCGGACAATATTATAGAACTATATACTTATAGTAACTTGCTCTTTTGTTATATTGTGTTACTGGGGTAATATTGAGTTGGGCGAGTACTATCTCTTCAAGTTACTAACCTGTGCGAATATTCTACATAGCGATATAGTAATTCGCAACTAGATTTGATCTTACTTATCGTTTAGTATTGACTCTGCCAGTTTGGAAGTAACACGTCTTTGAGAATGTATTCAAAGAGATTGTTTATGTGTGTGCTTTTGTATATAACGAACGCGGTTGCTGATGTGTGAGTTTTTTGTTATTTGTATGTGGGCCACTTTACGGACGGGTCGGCGGTTACTTTAAATTTTCGCTCTAATAAAATTTAATAATGATTTTTTATGAAGGAGATCCTTTCAAAACTTGTTACGAGGTAGGTCGTAAAGCTAATAAAATTGTGAACATAATCCGATTAGCTCTGAACAGTTTTATGTTTGAAAGAAACATGTTTTTCTTGGCATCAATAATATTACTTCGAAAAACGGTTTAAAATAATGTCCTCATATTTTGAAAGACGGATCAGTGTTTGCCGTTATGGCAGATAACAAAGTGAGAATGTTAGCTAACCAGGTGAAATCGAAAAATTTTATCAACAGACATATCCACAGAATAAATCGCTTTAAATTAGTCTAGTTCTTATGTCCATAATTAAATGAGTCCATAATATTACGAAAATTAATTAAGGGTACTCGTGGCCGACGTTTCTTGTCTTATTGTACGTGTAAGATATATCAGTACGACAAAATAAGATGTTGAAAAGACATATTTAATGCATATATTATTGCGTCATCGATGTGTAAATAAATGTTAATAATAATAAATATAAAATTTAAACAACTTAATTTTTTTGGATTTGACAGTTTGTTTCATCAGATGTATATTGTTTGATTGAGAAAAATTTGTTGGGTGGTGTTAGGGATTTAATCTGTTAACAAACTTTTATTTCATCGTCGTGTTCTGTAAGGTTTTTTTATATTATAAATAGCCTTTTTAATGTTCTGACCATTGGGACTCTAGGATTTCTTATACGTGGAGAGTTAAGGCCATTTTTCGTAACCCACATTTAATGCTAATGAACAGTTCAAGTAGATGATATTGTTAAGAGGCTGTGTCACTGTCAAAGATAACTCCCATATGAACCCCTACAAAAGTACAGACCTTTGGGGGAGGCATGGCTATGTTTAGCAGTGGACGTTTATCGGCTGATGATGATGAAGTATTACAGTTGTTATATCGATATAATTTAATATGGAATGGTCTGTACTCGGCTATTCGGAACGAGTAAGATAGACCAAGGTTTTTTCCCTTGGGAACATTTGAACATAAAACTGAAGTATTTAGAAACTTTTATTTAATACTGTACTAATAAGGTAATTTAAGATGTAAAATTTGATTTTGTTAATTATTCAGAGACAGAGGCTGCAATAGAACGAAGATGGTGATAGACAACGATGCCGGTGGGGACGACGCTATGGCGATATTTCTTGCATTACTCTATGAGAAATATTTTAACGGGTACGTATACAATTTGCGAGTAATTAAACACTTATATATCGTTGAAAAACAATGCGTTATCCATATTGTCTGTCTGACAATATAACACCGACCTTGATAAAACGTAAATCGATGTCTGGCATTCGCACAATTGACATCGGTACTCAATCTTGCTTTAAAGACTTTATTGGCGACCAAAAAATTTATGAATCTGTTATTGTTTTTATTGTTTAACGTAGTGATGAGCCTAGTAGAACATCCACCTGATTGTAAGTGATATATTTATAAGGTGGGCCGAGGATGTTGTAAAGATTTGAGTATCTGATTCAGGTCTCGGACTGATCGCGTTGTGAATTGAATGGTGAGGCCTTTTTTCAGTAATCATGGACAATAAGCTGAAATTCGTTATTTGTTTTTGTTGTTATTTTATTTTAAATATATGATTAAATAGAAGAGAAAATCGAAACTTTATTACCTGAATTGTTAATTTAAATTTCATAATCTATAATCATTACTATCAAAAAGTTGTTTTTATTTAATTCGAAGAAGCGGCGAGAAAAGTTGTAAATGATGCTCTTACACATAACAAGGTTGCGCTAGTTAAGTTGATATATACAGGACCGCATTGAGCTCGTTGCCTTACAAGATGTTAAGTCTCGTTACCCAAGTAATTTCACTAGCTACATCTATTTTCAATCCGGAACACAGTTATATTTGCATAGTGGTACTTTCCTAGACGTAAGTCGACGAGTAGTTTTATAGATTCAATGACAATGGTCAATAGTCCTATAATGATAGGCTAATGAGTTTTTATATATTTTTGCGTTTTGATTTTGTATCCAATAAAGTTTCCAAGCCTCTTGAGAAACGCCAAAAAATGAAAATATTTCTAGTTAAATATGGCATATTAAATATTATCTCGTTATTAAAAAAATTTTATTAACCTCCTTTTTTTTCAGACCATCTTTAGTTGCACTTACAACCGTCAACGGTAACACGAATGAAGGCAACGTTTGTCGAAACAATCAACGGATACTCAAAGTCGCTAAAAGACAAGATGCAAGTAAAGCTTTTGTTATGTAAACTTTATTATAAGGAACTGGTGATAGATCTCTGTTGTTGGAGATGATGATTGCAACGCCAGTAACAATGTTTCTGAAGTCATTTCATTAGCTACACTTGAGCACAGTAATGTTTACACATTGCGGCTTCAGGATAGAAATATATTTCTAACGACAGTAATGCTACAAAGGCAGAAACTTTTAAATATGAAGATGGCAGCTAATTAGGCGGATTTGTTCAAAATGACCATCAAATCCTAACTGCATGTAAGCTCGTAATTGAAGTAGAACCTTTTAGTTACAAAAGACAAAATGGTAATCATTTTTAATACTTTTGTAGTAATATTAGAGTTTGAGAAAAAGGTAAACAATTTTGGAAAGGTTAATTTAACTTTTAACATTTTAGATAGTCCAAAAGTTTTAATTCAGTTTGAAAATGTAATGGCAATAGAGCAAAAAGTCTAAATCAAATTGACTGATAATCTTTTTGATATAAATGAAATTCCAGGTGCCAATTTATAGAGGATCAAAATCGTCGCTTGTATCGACACCTTCAATTACAGACTATTATGGTAAAGATGGATTAGGTGATTGCGGTTTGTATCAAACTGATTTAGTGCCAGTGAAGGAACAGAATGCCGTTTCTGCTTTGATTGAACTTTCTAAGAAATATGAGGGTACGGATAAAATTATAAATGTATGAGTAATAAAACAAAGACAAACAAATCTAAAATTTTTAATGATTAAATAACAGAGCCACTGCTGGACATAAGTCTCCTTCAAAGATCTCCACATCGATTGGTCTTGAGCTGCTCACATCGCCGGCCTTTATAGGGGTTCGTTAAGGGGAATTTGAGCCATTTCCTACCACTCTGGTCCTATGCGTCTCTCTCTAATTTAAACTAAATTTGACACTGTCCAAAAATGTATTTCTTTACTTTCAAATTGTCAGTAATTTTTTTTCAATGTTTTTTTTTAACTCAAATAAAATGAAAATGAATGTTTGGAATGATACGGGATAATATTTCTCTGCCAATGATCTACTATACCAACTGAGGAAAACACCAGTACTGTTAACCTAGTGGCATAATAGTATTGGTGTTTTTCCTTATGGATGAAACGTGTTATCTGATCTCCAGTTCGACAATCGAATGTATGTCCTCTATTATTTCATTCCATGTCAGCCGCTAAGGCCTTAGGGGCTGACATGGAAATAGAGGATTTTCTTGTTATGATTTTATGTACAAAGATTAACATTAGAGTTTAAGCTCTCATAGTGTTAAATTACACAAAGACCACTAAGGGCCAAAGTTAATCACCCAGAATACTCTGGCTCTAGATTTTCATAATGAGGGTGTTAACTAGCCGAATTCTAAAAAACGTTGCCATCATTTAAACTTAACAATTTGATGCTACGGAAATCTCTAGTTTCTTGTTTTATGATGGACTACTTTCTACAGGTAATTTAAAGGTGGTTACATTGGGTGCACTGACTAACATAGCGTTAGCTATCAAAATTGATCCCAATTTCCTTAGTAGACTACAGCAACTATACATAGCAGCTGGACATATACACAGTGAGTAACTGTCTGTTTGTATGTAAACAATAGATAAGATAATATTCCAATAGTTCTAAAAGGGATGCATTGTTAGATTTATACCTACATCATAGATCATAGCAACGTCTTCAATATCTGTGTCCACTAACAAAAATTCTAAAGTATGTTCTATTGTTGTATATCCAATAGAATACAAAGTGACAACTGATCTTGACGATTGATGATGAACTTGTCAATAAAAGTCTAGGTCATCATATATTGTAGTTCAAGATGATGAAATGTCGAACAGGCTCTTTTCCCGTTAATCAAATTAAGACTAAAAGAACTAGATACGAGCTAACATAATGGATTAGTGACAGAAAACATCATCTTGATCCTTGATAGTGAGCCTCCACTGCTGGACAAAGATCCTGTTAATTCAACAAAACTTGAGCTGTTTTTATTAGTTTAGTTATTATAGTAGTATGCATTTTATTTATTAGATGATGAAAATCCAGACGCGGAATTCAATGCGAAGGTGGACGTCGAAGCTTACCACATTGTGTCGCAGAATGCCACACCGGATAAGGTGACCGTGTTTCCGTTCTCACAAGTGAAATGTTGCTTAAATATTTCTCGGGTAAGTTGCTATATATTGATAAATGCCTTTTTTTTTATAAGCTATATGATAATTTACTCAAACTATCTACATTTAAGATCGATAGATAATTTTTAATGAGTTGAAGACGACTTTCAACATTTTGCATTAAAGTCATCTGCGCTCATTGTGCAGTGTATATCATCCTAACAAGCGCCACATTAAAGATAGGAATGTCGTTACTGCGTTTAATAAGACTGTTATAAATAACAACTTCCGTAGCGGAGAGGTCAGCGGCTTGCCTTGTAATAGATCTCTGATTCAATTTCCGCAATTTGCTTTAAATGAAATTGCTATATTCCGGTAGTCATATCATATACAGGATTTTCTGGGGAAACAGGTTTTCCCAAACAGCTTTATCTATGATCCCACTACTGGGATAGAGTTGCTTTCGTAAGGAAATAGTGAAAACACACATCACTCTTTCCTTACGAATTATTCATCACACTAGCCTATACTATACTCATTCATCGCACTAGCCAAATCCAAATTTGGCGGATATATCAAATTATAGAAAGCTTTTGTTTGTGGACATTTCGGTTTCGTCAAGATGAATTCCTCCATCAGAAACTCAAGTTGTATCCCTTGTGTCTCTTCGTTCTTACAAACTCAACTTCCCCGACTTTAATCATGCTATAATTTTTAACATGAGTGGTATATAAAATCCCGTCCATAACAGTGTTGCGCAATTTATGAAGTAATACACCATAAGATGTTGAGTATCATCCCAGTAACTATATTAGCCACAGCGCCCTTCAAACCGAAACGACAATAATGTTTGGCGGTCTCCAGCAACAGAGATTTACCAGTGACATGATTAAATTGAATTATCAGCATGTTGAAGAAAACTATAAATCTCCAACGAATAGAAACTAAAAGAGGATAGTTTGTCTACATCTAATATTTCCATGTTATTTATTATCTGTACTGTATCTGTATCTGTACTGTTTGTCATATCATCAACGTTACTGCTCTTTGACCTCCCGTTCAGACGATGTTTAACTATTCCGGGTCAGTTACATAATGAACGATTGTAGATCCACATACATAAAACAAGTATCTACTTTGGACTGATTATCTATCTTTTCAAATATTTCTAAGTATGATTGTTACTACAGTGATTTACTGGTGATAAGTCTCTGGTGTCGGAGATTGCCTAGTTAGATACCACCGCAGCACCTTTTGCAGCTGCCAAACAGTACCGGCAAACATTACTGTGTTCTGATTTGAATCGCGTTGTAGCTACTAGCAATATGGTGCAGTTTATATCATCCTAACCAGCATCACATTGTTATGGGCAAGCATACCATCAGATGATCGTCCCGCTCGTACAATTACTGTAAGATTTTCCGCAAACCACTCACGGGATCCAAGCAAATTTCACTTGCTCATGGTACACCCTGCTAATCAACAAACGAAGAGGAGTACCCCGGGCAGAATTAAAGAACAGGGAGGTGGAACGAGTCGCTGCATTTTGAGAAAATCCACATCCGGCTGAACAAATGAGCCTAGAGTTTCAGAGACTGGAAAACAAAGTTCAGCTTGATAATCATAATATGCAAACGATCCGTATTTTCACGGATGGCAGTAAAATTGACAGCAGTGTTGGAGCAGCGCTATCCGTGTGGACTAACGATGTTGAAACTAAAACCGTCAAATTTAAACTGTCACTGTATTGCACAGTTTACCAAGCAGAACTTCTGGCCATCAGTGAAGCTACTAAAATAGTATTAACAAGCAAAGAACAGAGCTTCGGAATATATAGTGACTCGCGCTCAGCACTGGAATCAGTTGTAAACAACGAATTAACGCATCTCTTAGCTATACAGTCGCGAACAAATGTTAAAGGTAGTAAACTCCAAAACAAGGAGATTTCTCTGTTCTGGGTTAAAGCTCACGCACGTTTAATAGGTAACGAAAGAGCTGATTATCTTGCTAAAGAGGCAGCGTAAAAATTAAAAACTAAGCCAAAATACGACTTGTGCCCGATTTCATTCGTCAAACGTCAAATCCGTATAGACACGTTGGTCGAATGGAACCGGCGTTATAAAAAAAGTAAAACAGCCAGTATCACCAAGCGCTTTCTTCCAGATGTCATTAAGGCATATGGACTCATGAATCAAATAGAAATGGACAAATTGCTCACGCAGGTGCTTGCGGGTCATGGTGGATTTTCGTAGTACTTGTTTCGCTTCAAGTGCAAAAATAGTCCGGCATGTCTCTGCGACCCTTTACAAGAGGAAACGATCGTACACCTGATTGTGGAGTGCCCGGTGTTCGGAAGAAAGCGAACTGACTTAGAAATAGAGTTAAACACAAAAATAGATATAAGAAATTTGAATTATCTAATTAGCAATAAGGAAATTAGGAACAAGTTTCTAGAATACTGTAAATACGTTGCACAGAGAACTGTAAATAGAAATAAGTGATTTTAAATAAGCGTGTAAATTCATTGAAGCACTAATTATGTATGTAGACAAGAATTCTGACCCGAATCAGAAGATATTAGTATAAAACAAAAATAAAGAAAATCAACAAACGAGGTTCTGGCTCTCACCAACCTGAGTCAAATCCTAATAAATATCAACTAAATATGGGAATCTTTGTAAGAGTTCTATGTCCAGCAGTGGACATTTAATGGTTGATGATGATTTACAATTTGCTTTAACTTTTTTGGAAAAAATTCTATATATAACACCAAACTGGTTCAAATCAAAATTAAAGAATTGGTTATTTCTAATACAACCTTCCATTTATTTCTTTACATAGTATTCCTACATTCGTTTTTTTTTTATATCAACTTGAAACATATATTTGAAATTATATTTCATGAAATTCCTGCTTTGATAAACATTAGAATAAGAGCTTCAAAATTATTAGGAATAAAAAAGAAAGTGATGTTGCTAAGTTGTATACAAATGATTTCTTTAACAGACTTGGAGGTTGGATGTTTTGGGAAAAATTGACACAGAGATCATGAGGGCCCAAAATATGTTTGAAAGGATACCTTTGAAGAGCAGTGATCGTTGGTTCGCCCTCGACCCAGCAGCAGTGGCTGTTGCAATTAATCCAGATTTAGTAAAAGAATATAAATATTCGAAGAATAGTATAATGACATGCGGTGAGTATAATTCAGTTTTACTTACAGAATTTACAACAGTAATAAACTGCCTTCATTTCGCTGAACTGTTAGATTTGAAACCAAGGGTTCCTGGTTCAAAGCTGGGCTAAATGAGAAGTTTGGATTGTGGTAATAATGTATCTGAGCTCACTATTCTACCAACCATCCTTATTTGGTTAAAATGCTGCCATAACACATGCTGTGTTCTGGCTATCTACTTATGAGAATCAAAATAGTTCGAGTGATCACATAGATGGCTCCATTATCATCATCAGCCGATAGAAGTCCACTTCTGGACATACATGGATAGCTTATTGTCACTTAATACCATGTAAAATGATAGTATATTGTCTTAAAAATTATGATCATTATGATGATGGATATCTTGCTTAGAATGTCTTTTTATGACATAACGCTTCTTGAAAATTGACTTACCTCATAATCTTATTAGTTATAGTTTCCTTTAAAAATATTCGAAAGTAATCGTAAATTAAGCTATGAGATATTTCCTAAAAAAAATCTTGCAAATCAACTTCAAATTGTTGTTTTTCAATTTGAACTCCTTCATCATATGCGTGCGATAAACAAACTACTGTAAATTGTTCTTTATCGTTGTTTATCTCTAAATTGAGTGTCTCTCAAATCACTCCAATAATAACTTGTGTAAGTAAACTACAAACGCTTTTAAATTAAATAGGTTAAGTAATAACCTTAATACGTTTTCAGGTGAACAAAGAGGTAAAAACACAAACGATTTCGTCGTCAAAGAAAATGCAAATGTCAAAGTCATTTATTCCGTCAAAGAAAACGAGTACAAAGATTTTCTGTTAAAGGTTTTTAGTAAAATTCTTTGATATTATAACGTTATTGACTTAAAATTAAATATTAATTAGTCTAAATAATTCGTGTTTGTCATATTAACAAATAAATATACTTTACAATAATAGTGTTTATTTAAATTATAACAAACAGTTTTCAAATAACTCAACAGATGGCGCTACCATGAACAATAGATCACGCTATCGAGTATCATAGTGCAAATTCATATAAAAATTTTTAGTCTGATAGAATCTGTGTTTAGTTTTTGTTATTGTTTGTTTAAAATTTTAGTTAGTTTTTTTTATTTAGTTTGCGGATCTGGTATCCCCGAGCTGAAATACAACTTGTTGCGTGGAGGGCCGTAGCTTCTTTGAGGGATCGAAAGAGGACAGACGCTGCTCGGAGACAAAGCCGTCGTGACCCTGACGTGTCATCTTTACGTTGTACCGATGAACGGTGCTGCCCCACCTTAATTAGGCCTTTGGGGTCGTTGGCCGTCAAGATGGAGGCTCTCATCGCCTTCTAAACGACCTTGAGGAGGATAATTGCTGAACGTGCTCCACGGTCATTGAAGCAGTATTCACGAGGCTGGTCGGGACTGCATAAAACAGACCCCGCGACGACCTATCTCAGCATAGTGTTAGCGAGGCCGCGGTTTTTTCAAACGGATATTCCGTGACCGCTTCAAACGCCGTAGGTCACCACCGAGGAGGTTTTAGTGGGTAAAAATCCCACATGACTGTTTCCCCACAGAAGACAGAATATCCTTTCGAAAATGTCTCCCCTCTCGAAACCGAAAAAAAGGGCATGCGTATTTACTTACCGTTATGTGAACGTCTTGCTTGTCCCGTCGCTTCGTCTAATGAAAAAAAAAACTGGATGTACTAGATTAGAAAGCGGCGAAATGTATGTTTTATCAAAATTGATGTCGTTCTGTCTTATAGAACAATTTTGGTTGAAAATTACATGCTGTCTTATCATGACAATGACAATGTTAATATTTGTGAGGCACTATATTGTGCTCATCGGCCTTGACACTATGAAACCATTATCAGCTCTATATTTCCTTGAGACTGTTTTGTCAGGTTTACGAGTAAGAATAATCGATATCTGATCAGTCTTCGCCGTCAATTCATAAGCGACGAAGTTAACAATGAAAATTTAAGAACAGCGCCATCTATTAGGTTAAGGAATTAATAATACAACTCAAGTAGGCGTCGGAGATGTGTAGGAATTGCTCACTAAAGTTTTATTATACTAACACTAGAGCGCAGACATTGTCTTGTTACTAGTAATAGGTCACTGTTACTTTGCTCTGTTGTCGACACTTTCTTGTTGAAGATGGTTATTAAATGAAACTTCCGGTTCGGGGCTTTGCAAATGATGAGCCTCATTATTCACTACCGAGTCCAGGTTAGACAATAATTATGACGTAGTCTCGTGTTGTTTGTGGTGTAGCGTGTGCTAGTTCAAAGGACTGCCGGTATGTTCTATAAGATATCAAGTCCCTCGTAATGCACTGAAGGTGAATCTGCAATGAGTTTTTAAGGGCACGAATCCCCACATAAAAGATTACGTTTCCTCCACAAGTAAGGTATCTTTTGAAAACTTCACCCTTATAAAAAAAGGTTCCTGTTACTAATGATGGATACTGATATTACTGCAGCATTTTTCCTCTTATACAAGTGTGTAGATAGTTATGCTGTGTTCCTGAAAGGAGTTGTATTCACGGAAATTAATGAAGTAACAAGTATTAGCATGTTAAAAGATGAGGGTACAGTGAGATGCTTTATAAACATTCTACCTAGCGTATATTATAGGTTTCGTTGTATAAAAAAATAAAAGTTTGATATTGCTTTATATAAAGTTCGACCTTAACACAAGCGATATGAAAGTAATGATCGTTACAAATGTTTATTTTGTATTATTAAAAAAAAGCCATCCGCGCCAATAAAACTGACCCGCCATAGTCGTAAAAATCAATCCTCGATTTCTTCACTTTACGATATCTGGTGTCGTAAATTTCATCGCGCTATTGATATGAAACGAAAGTTTTATGATATTTAATAAAATATCGGAAGGCTTTTTATAAAGATTCTATATTCTTTTTATTTCTTCGCGAAATCTTTAGTTCACTGTTTCGGTTGACTGTTATAAAATAAGTATCATCATCATCCACAGATAGATGCCTACTGTTGGTGATTTCCGTCTTCCAAACATTGCATCGATCGATCTCTGTTCTCATCTAAAATGTGGAATTTGTAGCCATAATATTTAAAAACCCTGAGACACTTCGATATATCAAAAAAAAATATTTCCATGACTAAACAAAATTGATTAAACATTAAACATTGTACCCACAACTTGAATACGTTAGTTCCTCTAAAAGTTTATTTTTCTACATTTTAATAGTCTTATCTATTAGGTGTACCGGAAAGTAATGTCGTTTTCTTACGCTAAATACAAACACATACATTTTTAACGAGTCTTTATTTTTAATCAATGATGTATTCCCCATCATTGTCAATAACCTTTTGCCATCTAGTGAGTAAATTTTCAATCCCTGATCGATAAAAATTAATTGGTTTTTCGGCAAAATATCTAGAGATGGCATTTTGGATATCATCCAAATTTGCAAATGTTTTGCCACTTAAAAAGTGTTGCAGCGCTCGGAATAAGTGGAAATCCGATGGTGCAACATCGGGCGAATATGGTGGATGAGGCAGCACCTCCCACCCCAATTCATTAATTTTTTCTAGAGTTCGCCTTGCGCAGTGCGGTCTTGCATTGTCATGTTGGAGAATGACGCCTTTTCGGTTGACAATCGCTGGCCACTTTTCAATTAAAGATTGATTGACTCGCTGCAATTGTTCGCTGTAGAGGTCTGCAGTAACAGTTTCTCCAGGTTTCAGTAATTCAAAATGAACAATGCCGCGAATACTCCACCAAACACACAAAAGCGCTTTTTTGGGGTGTAAACCTGGCTTAGCAGTACTCCGAGGGATTTCATTTGGAGAGAGCCACTGCCTTTTGCGTTTTGGGTTATCATACAGGACCCATTTCTCATCTCCTGTGATCAAGCGATCAAAAAACGCTTCTGTGTTGTGTCGTTGAAGCAATAAGTTGCATGTGATTGATTGGTTAGCCTTATTCTGTTCGGACAGATTATGCGGGACCCAAACACCTGCTCTGCTTACTTTTCCAATCTGCTTCAAATGTTCTTGGATGGTCGACCAAGGTTTGTTGAGACTGTTTGACAATTCCTCGATCGTCTGACACGGATTTGCTTCCACTTCCGCCCTTAACACGTCGTTGTCTAACGCTGATGGTCTTCCTGATCGATACGAGTCGGAAAGATCAAAATTACCCGATTTGAACTTGGAAAACCACCTTTGGCATTTACGAATGTCCAGTGCATTTGGATAAACATCGCAAATGTTTTTGGTAGCAACTGTTGCGTTATTTCCCTTGCGAAACTCAAAGAGCATGCAATGCCGGATGTGTACCTCTTCTGGTATTTGGCTGGCCATTTTACCCAAAATTACAAAAAAAAATTGTAATTCAATTGTCTATAAGTAAAGAAACCACTATAACCTCACAATGTCTTTGGTACGCCTCTGAACAAAACAATGAGCTGACAAATGACAATCAAGTATTGGCATGCGCAGAAACGACATTACTTTACGGTACACCTATTATATTCACTCGTATAAGAGATTTCTTATGTAGAGACATTACTGAAACCATTAGGCCTACAGACTTGAAAATTATTAAGAATAGTCTTTTTATCTTGTATAGGTCAGCTAAGAATGAACTTTACGTAACTCTTTCCCCTAAGAATGTTTCGGGGGTGTAACAGACAGCAAAGCAGGTGGAGAACATTCAGCATATATATATGTGTAACAAAAAATAATGCTTCATAGGTGTAAGCTTAAAGACACTGTAGAAAGAAATATTTAAGCATTTATAATATTAATTTATTTATTTTTCATTTCATTACTAACAATATATTGGTTACAAAAGAGGTTTTATTATAGTATTAGTATGCAAGTCTTGCTCTGCTACAGAAACAGATATTATTTATCTACTGATAAAAAGTATACGAACTTCTTTTTACCGTTACTATAGAATTTTAATGACGGGAAACATTATTCATATTTAAAAGATAACTTTCTTAAGTAAAACTGTCGCAGGTAGCGATGCCACGTAATTCTGAGTGGTTATTACAACGGAAACACGCACTTGATTAATTACTTGTCGACTTAACTCTCATTAGCGTTACATTTACTGTTTGTTTTTTTTGACATAATGAACCTTGTGTACCTGGTCGCAGGCTTATTATTATTAAAAACAAGAAAAAAATGATAAACAGGCCACTCATTTACTGTGGTGGGTCTCTGTTGCTGGAGCCTGTCTAGGTAGATACCATCGCAGTGGAGAACAAAGAACCCCTTAGCACCTATGCTCTGCTACGGGAAATACAAGACCACCATGCATTTGCCGTTCTTCCAAGGCTCGCTTCTTGAGCTCTGAGGGTCCTCAACCTCAAGGCTGCGAACTGAAGGACCCTTTTAATTGTCTTGCACGACAGACAAGGAATACCTTAGTCCCATTCTTAACAGCTCGAGACTACACGGCTGGCGGTAGAACCTACCTAGACGCTCTCCGGCAATAGAGATCCATCCTTCAAACCGGAAAACAGTACCGTAACAATTTTACCAGCTGTTGTAATTCTTGACGTTTTCGTCTATTGAAAACTCGTATAATTAATAAATAATCTGATAACGGTTATTTGATTAATGTAACGTTATTTGATGGTGCGTTATTTATTATACAGTTATAACTGACATCGCGTGATAGCATTAACGATGGTGGGAATGTGATTAATTATATTACGTTAATTAAATAATCTAACCCTTCACCGTTAAGGAAGGGCTGTGGTGCGATAGTTAGTGGATGTAATTACGAGTTTAAAGTTCGAAACAGAAAAAGGAAACAATTATTTTTTAAGCAATCGCAGCTTTATATAGTGACCTATCTATTGATTGTAGCTGCAGACGTTCACTTGATCGTTAATAATTATACATACATACTTCATCACCCGATGATCCTCTATTGCTGGACATAGGCCTCCCCAATGTTCTTTACATTCAATGGTCTACAGTCAGCATGGGCTTCGGTATCGCCGGGCCCTAGGAGTCATCGTTTGTAGGTTCTTATCGGCGGATTTGAGCTATTTCCCACCACGCGGCCCAATGCGGATTGACGGGAGCCAGAGCCACGTTTGTTCATTAACAGGAATTATATTACAACTTCGAGATTTACATATACTCATGGCGGAATAGTTAACCGCTATCTTTATAACTAGAAGGCTACTCCTTCGATTCCAGGGGTACATGTTATGGAGTTTAGTCAATGATAGGGTATTTTAGAACTCGCCTGTTTAGTTATCTCGTACAGTAAATCTTCCACCAGATTATTCTCGAAAATAACCCTTAACCTACTATAGCTTCATTGTAACTTAATACCACGTGAAGTTCAAGTGAAGTCGTAAAAGAAATACAATATTTCCAATTGAAGAACAACTAGGAAGATCAAGTTGTTTGTTGCAATAAACAAAGAAAATATAATGTAGAACCTTTATTATGTTGTCGGTTAATTTTATCATTGTATTTTAAGCCAGTGGTAATAGTACAAATTAAACTAAGTTACTAAAAACCTGTCAAGTTACTAAGTAGAGCGATTTGTTTACTTTGTAGTTTACAGGGGCAATTTGGGAAATGTCACCCGCGGACCCCCAGTAATTTGGGTAAACAGTTTCAAATTGCTAAAGTATGGACAAAACTACCAGGTAAAGGGCCATTTGCTTTGAATATAAAATAATATAAAGCATTAACTTGTTCGTAAGTTAAAGTACTCGTCTGTAAAAGTTACTCTTAAGTATATTATTAGAAAATCAAAGGACATGTATTAAGTATAGAAAATGTATGTAAATATATGGAGTACCTCCGTGCTTTAAGATATATAGAGATATATAGAGAAAGAAGTGATATATATATAGATTAAAAACGTAAGTATGCCAGATTTAAAAAAACCTATACATAAATATATATGTTGCATGTATATTTATTTATATTGATGTATATAAGGTATAAGTAAAAGTATATTTATATATATACATATTATATATAAGAGGATAGTTTGACGATTATTTTTCTGTAATAAATATATATCTATCTAATATCTAAATATATATCTATATAATAATATCAATATATAAATAGATAATTTTTATTTATTCGCTTATATATTTTAATTATTCTCTTACACATATATATGATGATGATGATTCCTTTGGCCGAGTATAGGTCAGATAAGAACGTAATTTTACAAAATACCATCCCCAAAGGGAGTTGCGGGGGTGTTACAGCATGCAAACAGAAGAGAACAGCTAGTATGATATATATTTCAATCGCAAATAAAAGAAAAGAAGATATGGATTCTTTAGCATCTGTTCAAATCTTTTGAAAGTTTGTATTGTTTATTTGTTGATAAAATTTTTAATATAGAATATCATAACTATCACACAGTAATAACGATCCAAACGTTTCTCTTTCTTTTTATTTCTTAGTTTTTTCATTTATGTCGCAATATTAAAGTATAAAATAATTAAAAACTACGACAGCGTGTATGATTATACAAATATATACAATATTGCTGTTTACCCACAAATAGTTACTTCGGTGTCGGAGTCATGTTAATATTTCGTATGTAAACAAGTAGACAGCTCGTAAATGTAGTATTTGCCTACATACCGACGTTAGACTAACACGTCATGTTCTGTATTTAGTTCTACGTGTTATTAAAAATAATTATTGTGAATGTTGACTCTAAATATACAAAAAGAAAAGGTATCCTCTTATTGACATTCTGACTGCATCGTACAGTATGTATTTATAACTTTATTATATTTATAAAGCAAAAGCAATTATATTAAAAAAAACACCTTTAGATTTACGAAGTATTACCTGAGAGTGTAAAGGGTCCAAAGATAAAAGCCTTTGTGTTATTTTTGTTAGTCGCAGAAGTGAGAGGTATAATCTTTGCTTTTATAGTATCATGGACTTTTGTATATATATACAACGTAAAGATTACCTACAATCTTATTTTCCATAACCTTTTAACCGAATCTCTTCCGTTCTCAATGTACGGAGTCAATGTATATATATAATAGGCTTCCACATATGTAGAGACTCATCATGATATCTCTAGAATCATAAGGCCTAGAGACTTGAAATTTGGTAGTAACATAGATAAGTCAATAAAGAACGGATTTTATATATACACATACATAAATTCCATCCCCAAAGGCAGGGGTGTTACGGCCAGCTAGTAACATATAACAGTTGTAAGCAACTTTACTTTTTCATTAGTAAAGTAATCACCTGTATTTATTAAGTAAATCGAAACATTTCGGAATTATTATCATCAAGGATAAGTGAAATAACGAATAGGTCCTTTGACATCGGTCGTATTAAATTAGTAACCTGGTTAGATATCATCAGCATTACTTTTGATTAGATTTCCTCATCAAGTTCCGTAGTATAAAATATCATGATTTACTACGGAACGTTCTTAGTACCGTCGTCTACGCGGCGTAGCTCATACGTCTGCACCTGCTACGATTCGTAGCATGTTACGAAGATCTTCGTGCTACGAAGAAAGCTATACAGTTTCGAGCACTAAGTATCTAAAAACATCACAAATATTCATCAGCTTCATTCTATAACATTATATTCATTTCAATTTTCCTTACGCACTTAAGATCATATGAAATTAAATATAGATTTCACCTGTTGTAGATAAATCATCATTTCAACAAAGATCAGTATTATTATTGTAGTGTTCAGCTGAAAGCAGGCTTTATTTACTCGGTATCATTTAAATGAAATCAAATTATCACGGCCATTATCGTTTACAAGAGCGTGTTGTAAACAAAATGATGGATTCACGATAAAAATCTACTTCCAATTTTGTTGTAGCAAGTAATCACAGTTTGTTCGCACGCAATGTATCAGCTCTATTGTTTTTATATTGAGTTCAATAATACTAAAGTATTCCTATTGGACATTCGGTATAATTATCGTTTACTATCATTGACATTATCGCCGCTCTATATCTAGTATGAAAGTACACTAATTTGCATAAGTAAATATGTCATAGTGTCTTATTTATTAGTCTTGAAGTGTTCAGTAGAACATTCGTTCAGTTAACATTTTAATGACCACATATACCTTGAAGGTCTCAAAATTTAGGTAAATTTTAATTGGTATATATATATCTATCTATCATATAATTATATAAAAGAAAAAAGTATTTATCGTAAAAGAGACTTATTTCGCTTTGCATTAAATATTATATTGAGTAATTCGAATATTTCTAGGTCTGCAAAAGTACTCAAAGTAAGTTACAATCGGAGCAAATATTCTAGAGTACTTGTTCGGCAGTCTTAGTTGTAAAAAAAAAACTTTACTTAAATAAATATTTGGGGTAAAAACAATTTTTCTTTTCAATCTTTTATCTACAACATCTAAAAAATCGTATTTTGCCAATTGTTTCGTTTTCGTTTCGTTTTCACTTGTCTTATCTGTATAATAAAATTCGTGGTGTGTTTTCCTATTAGTTAATATAAATTAGATTACATGACAGTACTGAATTTAAAATACCATGTTTTTTTTTTTTAAAAAAAACCTATCAGTTTTAATCACTTCTGACCCAGTCCCTGACAAGTTGAAATCGGATTGCTCAAAAAGTCGTCCGCATTTCAATGACTCTCGTGAACAGAACTGATTTTACTCTGATTGAAATCGCAGACAGTAGAGAAATGAGAAAAAACCTGGCGAAGAACAAAAATCTATGGATTCCTATTAAAAGTAAGTGAGTTTTTTTTGTTCTTTTCGCCGCACTATGACAGAGGTCTCAACAATAGACGACCTTTAACATTCCCATTTATAATTTCTGTTAGATTCTATACTTCAATATTTTATGTACGGAAATGTTAAAGCCACAATTTTTTTTCTAGGAAATAAAGTAAATGTAACACAAAATGGAGCACAAAAAAAATATCCTTCAACATTTCAAGAAACGTTACGAGCAACTCTGATTATCGGTCAAGCTTTTTCATTGATCCCTGTTAATGGAATTTTGAGCAAATCAGCTTCGGATGTACGGTAAGTTTTTTTAATTAAACTTCCTTTAGAACGGTGTGAATTAGATTTTTTGAAACGAAAAAGTGTAACGAAAAATAATGAACATATCAAGTGTTTGAGCGAGGATGAGATTAAATGTATTTCTATATACATAACCTATCCTTTGTCTCATCTTTGTACTTTGCTGAGTAGTATACGTCGTATCCTGTAATCGGATAGATCAACCCGGATATTGTAGAAATATATTCTAATAAATCTTTTGTCCTATTGAATCATTGTTCCGATATAGATACCTATCTTTACTTAAAACATAACTTTAATTAATCTATCAATAAAATAGTTGTCGATCTATCGCTTTCTCTCTTTCCTCTCCCTCTCTGTTTATCATGTCATTCTCTTACAAATTAACATTAATTTCTATTGCATGTGGACTCACATTCGTCTTTTTTAATCTGTGTGTCCAGAGTTTCTCGTCTCAGATATAAGAGTTGCCATAGCAAGTATCAGTCACAAAGTTCTTTAAACAGAAATACAGCCACCCTTGCACTTCGAGCATCAACCGGAAGTGTTGGCCTGCCATTGAAATCATATTTATCCCATCGTCTATCTGGTTTGCAATCATCTTCTTTAATTGCATGTTACGGTGTTGCCCTTGTTACAGATTTGATTGGACTTCATGGAAGTGCGTATACACATTTCTATCGCTTGCCGGGCAGTTTTTCATAACAGTTATGTGCATATTCAAAGTTGCACATACAGAAGTAACTCTTAATGTAACAAGTAATGTATTTTAGTATTGATTATTATAATTTATTAATAAACAAAGTTTCAGTTATTACTATCAACTTTGTCCAAATTTAGAAGCGGAAAATCAAGGTGTTTATCAGAATTTTTATGTCGTCGTTTTTCATCTTGTCGATATCCATTCTTAGTTATAAGCCACTATATTTTTGAGGTTTTTTTTTGGACTGTCGTGACGATGGAGATATTCTAAACAATCTATAGTAAAGTATATAATGATAATTATTTTCCAGCGCCTATAATATTCTACAGTACAACCTGCATAACGATGATTATGTTTTTTCGCGTCGCACTGAGGTGGCCTCAGTTGGTCCGTCATGTATCCTACGTAGAGGACATGGATCCCAGTTTCGATCATAAGGTCACATATAAATCTAACATAACTTGCGCCATCGTCTTGTTTTTAGCTTTGGGTACGTATTTACACAATGCTTTTTATCTTTAAAGTACTTAACGAAAAAGGTTCTTCATTTAAAAAGAAACTATTGCAGCGGAGCATGTGTTATCGTTATTGTCAGCATTCGCCGGAGCTATGATGTGCTACCCAAATAAGAATATCTACGAGGGTTTCGTCAGACATTTCTATCCGTGGGTGTTCAATTATTTGCCGTACACTCCTTTTCTGGGAATTCTTACACAGGTTGTAATTTTAATTTACTATTAATTAGAATTTTTCAATAGCTGTTATTTTCAGTTAGTTCTATAACTTACATACCTATCGGTATTTTAACATGATCCAATAGTCATGAGATAAAAGTGAAATAGCAGTATCTTTCAAAATTAGGTTCAATAGTGTTCAGACTTCCAACGCCAAGGACCGAACACAAGTAACTTCATAATTGTTGAACCACTGAACGATCTCCATAACTCTTTATTTCAGTTCCTCCACTTCCAATCGACGTTCATCTGGAACTTTTCCGATTTGTTTGTGATCTGTGTAAGTTACTACTTAACTTCCCGCTTGGAACATGTAAACAAAAAACTTTTGGCTGCTCAAGGGAAGGTAGGACGTTATTCATTAAATATGAATATTTTAGAATTATCGGATAAAATGTGATGATTATTTACAGGATGAAATGAAAATTAAGAGAAATTATTTGAAAATATAAAAGTGACAGTAGAATTTTGTAATAACACAAGCGTGTTACTACAAAATGTTTCCAAAACTATCCATCTATGTCCATGACTAGGTTATTATTAAATAGAAAACTTAATCTATCAACATTAAGTCACAAAATGTTAATCATTGATAACTAATGGATAAGACTTGTAAATGTATTGAAAAGATTGATTTAAATATTCACAGAAGTTGCTATTAATCATCTCTTCCAATGTATTGCTATGCAAATTATCTACTCTGCAATGAGTTAACTATTAAATCACAAATTGACATGGTCTGAATTACAACGAAAGCGAAAAATACCTTAGCTCGATTAGTTACACTATTCAACTTAGAAATCATACCAGTGAAAGCAGCAAAGCTATTCACTAGCTATCCAAGTTTAAAGAAACAGTACTATGGTCCAAACTCCATCAAAGTGTACCCAATGTTTACTATTAATTAGAATAGTCGTTTAGTCAGGGACCTCCTTGGTACATGTTAAGCAGCTTACCTGCAGTGCCGGGAAACAATGAGCCAAATTTAATTCCTCAAGCTGCATTAATAATAAACCTAATATTGATATTGAACATCGCTTTCTGTTTTAGTACCTGCCGGAGATATTCTGGCGGACAACTCGTGAAAATTACGGTCGAGCGACGCAGTTGGTGCGAAGAGTCGACGAGGTTATCAGCGGCATCGTCTTCATTTCCTTCGCCAACAATCTGTTCTTTATTTGTCTGCAACTGTTTAACACTTTGGAGTGAGTACTTTAACATGTTGGAAATCTTCGTATCATCAATTTGAGCTCATCGTTATTATAAAGAAGTTTATTCTTATCAGATATTTTTTTTTGATAAAAGTCTATAAGATAGAATAAATTCAGATTTTAGGGGTAGAATTAAAAATGAAGATTTAGATATAGAAGGAAAAACAACTAGATTTTTACAACCGAAGATATAACCTAAACACGGAAGACTTGCGTCTATCAATGGACTACTGTTTGTTGTAGATGATGATAAAAGAAAGTAAAAACAAGAATCATTTAATTAATTAAGGAATATTAAAATAAATTAGGTTTTATATGAAATTATAATTGTTTCAGAGACGGCATTAAAGGAACCGGAGAGTGTAGCAGCCGCGCTAAGAAGTAAACATTTTTAAATAATGAATATTGATTACAAAATCCCTTTGAAGATTTCCAAAAGTTCACAAGTACAAAATCAGTTTTTCCTATTCTTCTCTTTATCTTACATAAGTCTTTTCAAATACTCTTGAATGAGATGAAGACTGCACTGAAATAAAATTAAATTCCACATCAAGTAGGAAACCACTATAAAGTGTTCATTTTTATATGTTATTAAATTTTTAATGTGAGTTAAATTTGTTATATCCTTGAAGGACAACTATTCTGGGCGGTTACGAAGCGGCAGCATACTTCTTGTTTTCGCTGGTTTATCTCATCTCGCGATCTGTGGCGGTATCCCTCATCGCTTCACAGGTGAACACAGCATCAACAGTTCCGGCTCCCGTCTTGTACGATGTACCATCGCCTGTTTATTGCTTAGAGGTTGGCAATACTTTTATACATTACTACGACAAAATGCGATACACACTTGGCGAAATGTGGTGGATCACCTATCTCGTGGACTCTCGAAAAGAGGAGGCGAGGCTCCGTCTGTCTTATATATCTGATTTTCTCTCTCTTTGATTGATTACCTCTGGAAATCTTTATTTACTTATCTTGATAGACACGTCTGATTATCTTCCTCCACTCTAACCCTCAGTTTGTCATAAAAATTAACTACAGGGGTAACAGTTCTGGGTAAGAGGGAAGATTTACATTTCTTGTACTCTTTACCAATATATTATAATCGTAAACCTACGCTAGGCATGAAGGGTACATGCTTAGGATGCTGTTTACTTCTAAATCTAGAAATTATATGTTGAGCTGAGGGCGTTAATAGGCTAAAATGAAGAAGAATGACAATAGACCAAAGTTTGGGTCAGATAAAGATCTGTTACATGACCGCGTTTTGTGGAATACATTAGAAGAGACCTATATCCAGTAGTGGACGTACATCGGTTGAGATGATTATGATGTTGACGAAATATCTGGTGCTGAAAGTTTTGTAAACAAAAATAATATTACAGGTACAGAGATTTTTAGACCAGATACACGGCGACAAAGTTGCACTCAGTGGACTTCAGTTTTTCAGCGTCACCCGAAGCTTGTTGTTAACTGTGAGTCAAAGTTCTTTTCACAATTTCATCATAAATATAGTGTCAATAAATTATTATAAACAGGTTAAATGACCCAATTTACGTATTTTCACGATTCCAGATACTATTTGATTTGAACCGTTTATTTTGTAACAGAGATGGTAGCACAATTAGTAATTATGGTAGAAGTACGTTACGTACGTTTGTTTCTAATTGAACTTATGCTTCTGGTGAAAGAAATCGTCTCAAAGAATTACCTATGGAATATGCAAACCATCTCCTTCTGACAATAAGCGACATTCGCAATCCCAAACTTGACTCTCTCTTTGTAGAAGCAGTACAGTTTAAGAAATTTTTTAAGTCAAATATTTGTCTTAAGCCAATAAAATTAAGTATAAGACATTTTTAATTAATTTTCAAAATATTTCATTTACAGGTTGCCGGCACAATAGTCACTTACGAACTGGTCATGTTCCAGTTCAATTCGTCACAGGACCAAAATACCACTATAAGCAATAACCTAACAACGACAGTTACGCCGGCACATTAATAATTTTTTTTTTAAACTTCCATCCGTAAAAATAGGAGTTTTAGTATTTTTGTGTGCTCTATCTAAAACCTTCTAATATGCTAATCCGGTTATGAATAGTACTTTTGTGTGAAAGATGATTCAGTCCAAAGCCATGTAATGAAATAAATCAGTTAATATGATTGATTAAATAAAACCCTTTTCAGTTAGACTTTTTTTTAGGCATTTCTGTTGCTAGTTTTCTTCAATCCCTTACAATGATATAATTAGGTTTTTGGAGAGACAGAATTAGAAGTTAATTTAAAATAGCTAAACATTATGATTGTTTATTCAAAAAGTTTATACCGTTTTTATTTTTAGGAACAGGTTTGTTTTCCCAGCTCTTAGACTGGTAATAACTGCATTTATAGGTCCAAGCCAAGTAAATGCAGTGTGAACTGTGTGTTAATTGATCTTCTATTTTCATGATCTTTCTTATAATTCTACAAGTATTTCAAAATTACAGCTTTTTATAGGTTTATATACTAGGTTTCTTGTAGGTCTATTAACTCGAGGCTGCGGAGGAGATGATTCGGTATAACACCTGTTGTGGATAAAACTATGCGAACCCCGTATGTCTATCTTGTCTCCAGATTCTAGCTACTTCGTTTTTCAATTCTACATATATCGTTTTTATTATTATTGTATTTACTATTATTTACTTTTATCCGGTAAAGACATATCCTTAGATATGAGGGACCGACACCAGAGGGAGAGACAAGATTCATTATATGATATTTAATTTTTCAATTTGCCAACCATATAAAAGAAACCTTTTAGAAAAAATAATTTTGAGGCTGAAAATGTACGAAATTTTTAATCAAATACAATAAATTTTTATGATACGAATGAAAAGAAACTAGTTTTATGTCGCAGAATTCTTTACCTAATGATCTAATTAACACAATTTTATCGCAAAGCTAAAAGATATATACACAAACAATGTGATTCATAACTAATTGTAAAATTACTTTATCTACACAGTTTAAATTTCAGGTACATCATCTGCATCGATTGTGAGCCATCTCATCTCCCTTTGTAAATTATTTATATCCTTATCCACATAGTTTGGACTTATCTGGTTGTATTCGTTTCTAATCGACTCTTTTATTCCGTTCTGCTTCATCTCTGGATTCTCCATTTCATTTTCTCTCGCCTGCATTTCATTTCTTATTAGATCTTCTCGTATTCGTGACTTAATCTCTTCCTCTCTCATTTCGTTAATTTGAGAATTTCTTAGTTGAGCTTCACGCTGGGCTTCTCTTAACTGTGCCTCTGTTATCTGAAACGTGATCTCTATTAGTAGTTTCTTCACCTAGTGATTGGTCTCTATGCTGGTGGTTCATATCTCTATCTGTATTATACTTATGTTGGATGTGCACCGTCATCACAATCATTATAATCTTGATTGAAAGATGTCATACACTGGATTTATGTATAGACACTATTATTTTGCAACCGGAATAAGTATTTTAAATGCATGAACTCAGGCAAGAAGACTATCGCATTAATAATCAAAATTGTATTATTTTTCGATGTTGCTTGGCTAACTACCACTCTCATTTCATATATCTGACTCCGTAACAGCGTTGCTGTGTTGTCACTGTTAGCCCATAAGTAGATAAAAAGTAATGTATAACCTCAAAACGGCGGTCGGCTAGCTCCTGACGAATATCTTTTGTCCTTCTATAATTTAACCTGTTACTGTTAAGCCTCACACTGCCTGTTTGCAGAGGAATCGACTCTCTTCTTTTTATATTGGCAACAATTAAACCGGACGGGGCATAATCGTAGTTAAGTTGTTCTTGCCCTAAAGCAACAGTTAAAATAAACACCAAATTAACAATGAGCATCTCAAAGCAGATCCCATCTTTGAACCCGTTAAACAAATAACGTTTACTCGAATTCGATAAAAACCTAGTTTTGTAACGTAAACTATAACGATAACCATAAAATATGTCGAAACACACTTTTGAGTTAAATATTTTATTTTCCACTACATCAGAAGTTAGCTGATGTTATATATTGCACAATATGTAATTGTATTTAAAATGTTGATCTGCCACCATTTAAATAACTACCATTGCTGCTCTATATTTCTGTCGCTAATCGGTGATTTGTAAATAATACTATATCACTGAAGGATGTTGTAGGTAGTGTAATTAGTGAGGAATAGTGACATTATAATATATCTCAAAAAACAAGCACTGCCTGTTGCAGGTTACACCACACATTATAACTTACGCCACATTGTTATGGGCGTAACATTTACCATGAGATAGACGCATATATATTTTTTTATTTCTTTAAATTTTTTTCATCACTATCGCCATTATCGTCATCATTATCATCATGTCGCAATAGTAATCGTGCACTCAAGATTTTACTGCTGACGGCGGTAAACAACGAAGGTTGTGCGATGCCGCTTACAGTGGGCCGCGTGAAAATCCTTCAACTCGCACTGTGAGCAATGGAAAGGGCTGTGCTCAGGGTTTCCCTACGTGATCGGATCAAGTGAGGAGATCCGCAGGAGAACTAAGGTCGCCGACATAGTCCAAAAGTTTGCTAGTCTCAAGTGGCAATGGGCAGGACACATCGCTCGAAGGACTGACAGTCGATATAAATCTCGGAAACAAAGAATACTCGATTTAAATTGTGTTTAGTAGACGATTATATATTCCTTAAATTAACGAATTAAAACTTCTTAGTTATGGCAAGATTATGTCAAAAAAATCAAATTTGAAATACGGAGACTTTCGAATATGGAACTATGAAATTACTGCATTTGATTTTGCTTTTGTTTCTAATCTATCATTTAAGTGGGTATATAAACCATATTGATAGTATTTAATATTTATTTTTCAACCTGTAATAATGTCGCTTACATCTGGAAAATGCACCGCAATACTCAGAATTTTGGCACCAGCCGTAGTCAGCGCCATACAGCCAGAACTGTTGGTATGTCGCTGTCAACAGTACAAAGAGTTCTGCGACGTTACGAGGAAACTGGCTCTCTCAGGCAGAACTGGGTGTAATTCAGCACGAGAAGATCGAGGCTTGGTGAACAACGTGCTCTGTAATCGTTTTCTCACAGGAACTGAACTAACAAATCAGCTTCGACGCTTGGAAGGAAGTTACCCATGCATGGACAGAAAGACTGCAGCAAGCTGAATCTAACTAGAGCGTGGTGATCGTATTTCAAGACTAAGATATACCCAGAAACTATTGAAGATTCCGGTTCTCCGACTAATCAAAATATATGCTCTACAAGCACGATGGAAGACACAGAGCGTATAAAAGACCAGGGGAAAGATTCAAGCAAGCATGCATAGAAGAAAAAGTAGCCTTCGGTGGTCGGTATGTACCTATGGGCCGGAATTTCATCTGAGTGTCACACAGAACTGGTGTTCTTAAAAAAGGCTCTTTACCTAGCGTAAGATATGTGGAACAAATCCTTAATGAACACGTTGGGCCATTTATAGTCAATTTGGGTGAAGATGCTATTTTTATGCATAACAATGTCCGTCCTCATACAGGTTTCATTGTGAAACCTACAAGAGATGAATATTACTCGCGTGGAAAGGCCAGCACGTAACCCGGATATCAATGTGATCGAGCATACATGAGTGTGGGTATGGGACGAACTAGGGAGATGCGTCAACCAACGAAACCCTCCCCCGGTCACGTTTCGTGAGCTCAAAATTGCTCTCACAGAGGAATGGGAGAATATTTACCAAAATCGTACAAGAAATTTCGTGTACAGCATGCCAAACCGCGTAAACGCAGTAATGGAAGCGGAAGCACGAAGATGCAATACAAAGTATTAAAATGCAAGAAAATCATATTGTTGTACAAAGATGTCATGTTTCCTATTTTTGTTTTAAGGCGAGATCAACAGTTTTTTTCTTTATGTAATTTTTAATAAATAAAATTTAGTGACTTATAAATTTTATTACTTTCATTTAAGGGGTATTACATTGTCTATTAAACACTGTTTATTTTATTAACCTAACATTCTTAGTTTCTAAGATTTGTAGGTTTCTGCAAGTGACCCGTATTCATCGCTCTCGAGTACATTTTAATGAAAAGGCTTATATTTTTTTCTTTATTACAATAATATATTAATAGTCCTGTACTGCCCCACGTTTTGCTACACATATTAGGTGATATACAGATAATTACATATTACTCATTCCTTATAAATTATCAAAATAATCTTCCCTGTTGTTCTAGTCGGAATTTTTTCCTGTTATAAATGCTACGTCCAAACTCGTTTATCTTTTTGTCGGGGATTCTCCAATCTTCTTCTCTTGCTAGCATTTTACGTCTAATATTATTTTCTACTTGAGCTGAATTAATGTCGTTCTCGCTTATTTCGTTCATTTGTGAATTTTTAAGAATAGCCATTCTTCGAGCTTCTTCGATAGCCTCATTTTGAGATTCACCGAGAGCATCTCTTTGAATTTCTCTTTGTGCTTGTCTTAGCTGTGCTTCTGTTATCTGATATATACAAACAAACATTCAGAAAAATAACTACAGTAGGTATTCTTTTTAAATTATACTAAGTTACACTCTTGTTTTTTCACTGTATAATAAAACATGGACTTCGCGCTAAATAACGTATTATTTTAACTATTATAATTTATTTTAGATTACCTCAAAACGTCTATCAACTCCGTCTTCTCTAATGTCTTTCGTTCTTCTGTAGTTACCACCATTGCCACTCCTGATGGATCTTCGATTAATCTGAAAAGGGAGTATATCTCTTCTTTTTATGTTATCAACGGGATATATTGTCGACGAGTAATAATAATTTTCATGTTCAAAACACGAAGCACGAATTAAAACCAATGAAAATATTAAGACATGCATTTTTACGAGGCAGGTTAGGTAAGGAAGTAAATGCAAAACATTTATTCGAATTCCATAAAACATTATGAATACAAATTTCATTTGATTTATATTGTTATTTTATAGAAAGTCACGTGAATGATATAAATCTAACCTACCATGTAAGAAAAGGAGCCAAGTTATTATATTACTTTGTAAACGATCAAAAACCAATGCGTACAGAGCTAGAGGTGTATGAGAAGCAAAAATGTCTTAAACTATTGGAAATCTTTCACCAATCATTCCAATTTTGGTTAAATAAAAGGCCCACTTACTCGATAACATTCACGGCTTTAATCGTTGTCTATACCTAGATTACACCGTCCAATAGTAAATCTATTATATTTAAATTACTCTAAATACACATTTACAGAGCTCTATGTGTAATAGTTCACATTTGCTTCCGTTAATGAACTTAGTATGTTTTATTGTATAACTACAAAAAATTAACGCAGCACCCTTCAGCAGAATATCCTGTATTACAAAATAAAAATATGTATGACCATATGTTTCCTTATTTCAAGACCATATGTTTCCTTAAAGAAAAGAGCTAATAGTTTCGATTACACTCAAGTAGAATAAAATCCTTCACTAGTTGGAGATACTTTAAGAAGAAGAAGAGAACAAAATCAAGGGCATAAAAGGAATAATAACAATAACGATAAGGATTGTGCATTATATTTTATTAATTAGATTGAATAAGTTATACTAATTACATTAATGATACAGATTATACAAATAATTGTTAATATCAATCGAGGCAAATTACTTGATGATTGGATTGATGATTTAAAACTTTCCATGTGACATTGCAGGCTTTCTCCCAACGTTTTCCTTTTCTATAGTACTTGGTGGCCCAGCTATTGCCTTACAAATTCAAATGTGTTGTATACCTTACAGAGTGTTATCTATTTTAATAAGATATTGTTTAATTAAAAGTTAAATATTAATCATTAAATTCGTGTCTACTGAGGCCAGTGTTAACTCCTTTAACTCATGATTAACGTCACGAAGCTAACGTTCAGGAAATTGAAGCAGCACAAGCTCATAAGTTATTAAAGTTGCAATCATCTGAAAAGGTATTTTTATTATTAGGCTTGCTTAAATCAAACAATAAATATGCCCAAATATCTACACGTATTAATTATCTGTATACATATGTATATATATGTACATACATTAGAGTCATACTTTATTAGAAATTACTAGAATTTAACTGACTCCGTGATGCCTATTTGTAATGTGGAGCTTCCTATTTTGATTCTAAGGCCATGTGCATCAGGTATATTATGAAAATTGGTGGTAGGTTTATCCAACGCACTAGATTAGCTACCCCTAACATAATTTAAACTTGCCACCACGATAACATTGCTGCGTGCTGTTAATATATAAGGACCAGAGTATTTTCGGCGAGCTTCACCACCTACGGTTTCAAGTATTTCCGATTCAGGCCGTGGATCCGGGTCCACGAGCCCAGTGTCAGATGAGCTGTAAGAGCCGCTGTGGCTTCCAGCCCGATCAAAAACAAGAATATAGGTATTTCCGATGTGTAAGTTTACAATAAATTTTTCTTATCTTCAGATAATGACAATTTATATCGATGCGCTGACATTTTGGCTGAATATTTGCATTTTTATGTTCTAGTATGAGTCGTCGATAAATGATTAATCATTGTTACAAAGGTTATTGCGATTGTATGTAGTACTAGAACATTCTAGAGTGACGCTCCGTGTATCAGGCGTCCGAGTTTATACAATGAGTTATCGCTAATAATTTGTCTGTGTTGTATTAGAAAAAAAAGAGTTCTCCGGATATTTGTGTTATCTGGAATTTTCTAGATTAGTGCTCTCTGGAAATTATGAGAGTTATGTTCTCTGGAAATCACCACGGCGGATTTGATAGATAGATACTGCAATTGATTTTCAGTCTATACGAGCGACATACAACTGGCCTAGTAATTTTAGACCTGTAAAGTCATTATCTTATTTGGACCTTTGTTACCAAGAATAATAAATGTTTTCGTTGGAACATTATTCCATTCGAACTACTCCAAACCAGCGCGTAACAATGTTTATGAATATTCAAACTTTTACGTACAGACAGAATCGATTCCCTGGTCACGTAGAAGAACTTCCAACCACTTAAACTTAGCCTCGAATGAAATACTTGGTCCATGAATCTTTGCATCTGAAAGCAAATCACCACATAACTTTTGATAATTTTATTGAAATATTCTACTTATCTATTCTTACGTCTATAGTATGTTATTGAAAATTCACCTAAATTAGTTTATGATTATTTTATGCTATAGGTATTTGGCAAGTACATTAAATTTAATGAAAATGTTGTTAAGTTTTTTTATGAATATCTACATGGCTCACCAAGTCAGATTGAAGCTATGACGATTGTGTTATATATTTATAACTACTTAAGCTATTATAGTATCGTATTACATAAAAATACAGTTTATTATGTAGATAGCTTACTTTATAGTTATAAGCCGAGACAGGTACAGTATGTAATATCTCCAATGGTGCCCGTGTTAGGGTGTGATAATGAGCTAAGAACAGCGAGACCACCGTGGCCCTCACAACTATGAATACTGTTGAGAAACCGAGGTAAACAACTGGTTCCCAATCAAAGCTGAAAATATATAAACTTGTAGATTAAACTGTATATTCTAAATAATAGTTTGGCAAATATCTCCCTTCCGCCTTTTTGTCTTTTGAATTTCGCGGCTATGTACAAAGCGCTACAGAGCTCGTATCTGGCAATACTATACATAATTTGAAAGGTCTTGACATAACCTACAAAACGACGCTATGCATAATTAGTTTGGATATTGCGTTCAACAGTTATAGACGTGTAAACATAGAGTTCACTAACGCCGAAATTCGCACTATTTTAAAGTTTTCCTTCGTTAAAGGCAAATCCGCTAGAGAAACGTTCCGTGAGATTAATGGTGTTTTGGGGGATGGTACTCTATCACTTCGAACCGCGGAGGAATGGTTTCGACGATTCAGAGCCGATGAAAACGACACCATGGATAAGCCAGCCGGCGGAAGACCTGTGACGACAAATACCGATCAAATCATGGACTACATCGAGTTAGACCGGCATGTGGCATCTCGTGACATCGCCCAGGAGATGGGAGTTAGTCACCAAACCATTTTAAACCATCCGCAGAAGGCTGGATACAAAAAAAAGCTTGATGTTTGGGTGCCGCATGATTTGACGCAAAAAAACCTTCTGGACCGAATCAACGCCTGCGATATGCTGCTGAAACGGAACGAACTCGACCCATTCTTGAAGCGGATGGTGACTGGCGACCAAAAATGGATCACATACGACAATATCAAGCGAAAACGGTCGTGGTCGAAGGCCGGTGAATCGTCCCAAACAGTGGCCAAGCCGGGATTGACGGCCAGGAAGGTTTTGCTGTGTGTTTGGTGGGATTGGAAGGGAATCATCCACTATGAGCTGCTCCCATATGGCCAGACGCTTAATTCTACCATCTACTGCGAACAACTGGACCGCTTGAAGCAGGCGATCGACCAGAAGCATCCAGAATTGGCCAAAAGGAAGGGTGTAGTGTTCCACCAGGACAACGCCAGACCACACACTTCGTTGATGACTCGTCAGAAGCTACGGGAGCTCGGATGGGAGGTTTTATCGCATCCACCATATAGCCCGGACATAGCGCCAAGTGATTACCACCTGTTCCTGTCCATGGTGAACGCCCTTGGTGGTGTAAAGTTGAACTCAAAAGAGGCTTGTGAAAAGTGGCTGTCCGAGTTCTTCGCAAATAAGGAGGGGGGCTTCGACGAGGGAGGTATTATGAAGTTGCCGTCTAGATGGAAACAGATTATCGAACAAAACGGCGCATATTTGAACTAAATCCGATCACTGTAACACTTTTTATAAAACATTGAATAAAGAGCAAAAAAGCGGAAGGGAGATATTTGCCAACCTATTATTTTTTAAAATATCCCATACCTCGTTATCATCAATGCCGAGTCGGCATTGGAGGTAACTAAAAAAATTGCTCTCTGTGATCTGAAAATGAATAAATTTAGTTTCAATTAAGAAATATTGTATAAGCAAAGATATAAAGTTTTCTTCGAACAAATGTAGTGGTGACATGTCTTAGTTACTGGAGGCTGTTTAAGTAGGTACCACTGCAGCTTTGACGATCAGTATGCAAATATAATATGAAATATAAATGAAATTACTGGGGTAACGAGGCTAATCTAAAAGATAATCAGAGCGACGAGCATAATGTGGGTATGTATTACCCTAATTAGTACCACATTGTTATGGGTGTCTCATTTACCATGACAAACACGCCGCTTAGTTTATGGCATCGTTTGTTTTTTTACAGTTTTCCTAACCATATTTATAATCATTATCATTACCATCGCAGTTTTGACTAACAAAAAAATACTTTAAATGTGAACGTTTGAAAATAATTTTCCGATTTGTATTTCCGTTAGGGATGGACCTTGTGTTCCCAATATATTAAACTAATTTGGAGATACTATAGATAGCAGAGACTTTAAATATATTCAGAGAAAAATAAGGGATTATCACAAGGGCAAAAAGGAGACAGTCTCCTAGCGATCTCCATCAGTATTCTGAGATCGCCAACCCGCGAGTCTTGATTGACAATTAAGATACTTTACTTCATTTGGAGAAGCCTACAGTAGTAAATAGTAGTAAAATAAATATCTTGGACGATAGTAAAAATCACTTACTGTATAATACTAAATATCTGTTTGCAAATAAACACAATATTGCTAGAAAATGAAACGAAGATGAATGGGTTGACTAATTCGTCCAACAGTAGTACGATTCTTGTGAGACGCGTGTAGTGCTTCTGTATATCTGACCATGGCATGAGACGTCCTAATTGTTGGACCTGGAAATTGATAGGTACTAGAGTTAATACTAGTAGAATCTGGAAAGTTAATTTTACTATGATAATTATTAGCGCCAAAGGAATCCTAGAGAAATTTTCATACAATTGAATACTTGATAAACAATCATAATTTGTACACGAAACCCTAATGTCTAGATCTGTGTGATAGTGAGGTTCCCCTAAAACTCATTTTACTGTTACAGAGATATATTTATACAAACGGAAAGTCAATTTTTTTTGTATATTTCAAAAAAATCACTAAATTATTGGATACAGTATTTACATAATTTTTGTTTCATATTTTTACAACATCCAGGTTAACTTTCAGTGTGCAGGATACGGTTGTAGAGAAGAGGGTTTATTAAGAAATATAGCACAAAAAGGAGACGAAAGAGGAGAAAAACATGGAGACACAAAAAAGAAGAAGAACATACAATATACATTTATAGTTGTATCTTTTTGTTAAGCGTTTTCGTTTCATACAATCTAATATAGACCTAAAAGAAGTTCCACATCAAAGGAGGCGTCTGCAAGGTTTTTTTTATTCACATCATAAAATGTGAAGAACTTACCTTTTTCTCTTCAAGCAGTAAACGTTTGTTGAAATAAGAGAATCGCGCGCACAGATACACAGTTACTGACATTATGAATATGTCTGTTAAGTTTCTTAAAAAAGCTGCTTGCAATTTTGAAATCTGTACAGAGCAATATAATAATTAAAACATTGTTTAAGAAACACATACTAAAATTTTACGTAAAGACTAATAACTAGGAAGCCGAAGTCCAGTTGTGTTTGCCGGACCAAACACCTTTGAGGCATATGTTCAGTGGACATTCATCAGCAGAAATGATGAACAAATGTGATAATTATGCAATAAGCTGCACAGTTTATAACCATATCTGAAAGCTTGTACTCTTAAATTCATTTACTGGTGGCACATAAAAGGGGTGTAAGAGTTCCCGCACAATAACTTAAAGGATCCAAACCACCCTCACCTGCTCGTGGTGCTCCCTGCTAATCAACAAACGAGGCTCTTTCTCTCATCTACATTGGGCTAGCGTGGTGGGAAATGACTCAAATCTTCCTATGTAAATTCCTATCCGATCGATGTAGGAATCTTTGAGAAAGCCTCTGTCCAGCAGTGGACATTTATCAGCTGATGATGATGACTGGTGGCATTTGTCTATGGCCAAAGTCTGTCTAGGTAAGTACCACAACAACTCCTATTTCTGCTGTCAAACAGTATGCAAATATTATTATGTACCAGTTTAAAGGCGCTGTAATTACTAAAATTACTGGGGTAATGAGACTTAAAATCTTATATCTCAAGGCGATGAGCGCAATGTGGTGCAGTATAACATCCTAACACCGTCTTTTTGAGCAAACAATATATTTCGTCGCTTCGTAAAATTCAAAACGATATAAAATATGTATTACCTGTCTTAATGATATAACTCGTGTTATTCTCATTTTGCAAAAGATGTGTTAAAAAAAAAAACCACTCACAACCAACATGAACCCGAGGCCGCATTGAAACTGTATATGGTTGAAGAACCAGTCGTAGGCGTCGGTAAAGAAGCCCACGAAGCAATAACCGGGGCCGTCGTCACCCCATTTCTTTTTCGCAGAGAACACCGTGTAAATCATGTAAGTTACGAACTCAACTTGAAAAGGTGAAACAAGTTATTTCAGTCACAGCTTTTTTTTTCACTTTCAACTCGATTCACTCTCAAATCAACCCGTTTAAGACAAAGATTATAGTCGTCATTTACGAGCTGCTTTCATGATACAGCAGATAGCAGTAAGCTATGTAACATAGTCTCTGGTTCGATTCCATATGTGACAGAATTTAGACGGTTGCAAGGGCTTTCGGCACCCCTGTGTAGCTATCATCCTTATTGTAAATCTATCAATATAACATCATTACTATATTCCAGCTATAAACTTATCAGAGTCAGAGAATTCCGGCGATTATAATTGACCTCGTTGATATACTTAATATAACCGGAAGTTGACGTCTGTAGTTACAAATATTCATATTCATAGGTAAACCGCTTCTTCATTCGGGTAGAGGGTTAACAAAGGGGTGCAACGAAAATAAATGCACACTTACGAAAAGCATTGAACAAAACTATGAATACAATTCTTTTGACCATTTTAATTGGTCTCGTGGCTTTTTGGTTTGGCAACAAACATTCCAAGTCTTCAATCTTGCGCATGTTCTCGTTCCATTTGACGGCCAACTTCATCATGAGGAGCGTTGAAAATATGGTATTGAAGGAGAAGATAATTCCGGCTTTGTAAAAAAAAAATGGTATTATATCCAGGAATATAACTAAAGAAGTTCTTAGTTAAACTACATTATTACTTTATCATTTCTTATCTTAGATTTCAATGATACTAGTTTTTGTTGCTAATGTCTTGATAATTCTATTTACTCTTCTGTCTATATCTACTGTCATGATCATACTTACAGATATCTTTACGTCCTAATCCAAATACCAATTTATCGACACACTTTGTGAAGGTGCAAAGTATCGTCCAGATCACGTTAGGGATATAATAATATCTGTAAACTGATTTCCATTGGAACCTGCAAGTAATTATAAAATACACAATTTGTGAATGGTTTGTCCGTAACTCCTTAAAGTTTTAAAGTTTCTGATCATTTTGGTTCTGTTCCTCTTTTTGACAACTTTAATAGATTTATTAGTCCCGCGGTCTACAGTTACGGAACCCATGAATTCAAATTAACAGTTATGTTAATACATGTATTATTGTTTAGATTAAATCATACTAAATGTTACGTAGATAATTAAGTTAAATTTCAAAATATTTGTCTTATAACAAAGATCTCTAGAAAGTCATCATCATCAGCTGATAGACTTCCACTGCTGGACATAGGCCTCCCTCAACGATCTCCATATCGGTCGGTCTTGCGCTGCTTTGGTTCCGGCGCCCTGTCAATGTCTGTCATATGAAGGGATTTGGGCCATTTTTTCACCACACTGGCCCAATGCGGGCTGGTGGGAGCCAGAGCCTCGTCTGTTGATTACCAGGGCGCACCTCGAACAGATGAGGTTGTCTTGGGTCCAGCGAGTTGTTGAAACCTTTTTAAGAAGTCAAGTCGAGGATACATATTAAGCGGAAAAAAATCAAGTAAAGCTTCAAAAGTAATTATTAATAACTAAGGTCATATGTAGAAAAAGGGGCAAAGTACTAACTACATATTAGGTACGCTAGATATTAGGAATCAAAATTAAAGATTTTCTTACCTTGAATAGTATTTATTGCTTATTATCCCTGTTAATGGCAGAAAACCTAACAGTTTGCAGCACAAAAGCACAGGTCTCGCGCATTTGTAAAAATTATAAGAATCTCTTTCATTTTTCTTCTTCAAAACCTTTTTACTTTTTACAACTGACGGACTCATGAAGGTGAGTAACGTTACAAAAATCTCTCAGCAAACTACTTACTACAATGTAGTTAGTTACAGTATTTACAGCGATGAGTTATGTACATATTTACGTAAAGTCGACTGTTGATGGAATATCTTCTATTGGTTTAACCTTCGATAACTGAAAGGTTTGATTTGATTTGCGTATACCATATTTAACATACGTTATTTTTTTAACCGAGTCCGTGATTATTTATTACCTGTAAATCTAGTAATTGGAAACACCTGTGTCTAGCTAGAAATGTCTGGCAGTGGATGTCTATCTGTTTAATATGATGATGTGTGTCTAGTATATCATCAGTTACAAAATTTATTAAACTACCTAAAAGTCGACTTAGTTTAATAACGATAATGAAAGTCATATATAAAAGTTCTTCCTGAACATATTAATATGTTATTTGATATATCTCAGTGTTCTGGTTTCCAAGATCTAGAATCACAGCTTTTCGAAGCTTCATGAGAATCCTCGACAATAATAATTTAATTCGGCTATTCGAATAGACATTAGACAGAGAAACTATTACTGTGGTATTTTAGATAAATCTGTATATTTTTTTTCATGTACTTTGATGGTAAATGGAGATCTAGTCTAGATGTTACGTTGCCTAGAAGTAGCCTATTTATTCTTCTCTTGAAGACTCCTAATAAATCCGCTTTTAGTTTATAGTTATAAGTTTCAAACGACGTTACATATTACATGTTTAAGTATATATCTCATGTTGATTTCTCTATTATTGTATCTTAGACGAATAGCGTTCATTAAACGTTAAAATATTCGATATTATAATGAAAGAGACGAAAAATTTAATTTATCTCTCGAATAGTACAAATTCTGAAAAGCTTCTTAGTAAGTGAAATAATTATGAAAAGCTTTCAAAAGTCTGAAAACGTCTGCTTAGATTCTTTGAGTGATGGTCGTTACAGATTTTCGAGGAAATTGTATTCGTTACTTTAAGACTATAGATGGATATGATTTTTCACATGGATTTTTTTACGGTTTGTTAAATAAGCAAGATCTACTCTTCCACTTCAAAAAGACAGAATTTGTTCATAGTATTATGTTATTATTTTTTCGCGGAATCCTAATTTTTATATAAAAGTAATGTGAAAGTAGACTTCATTATATCTCAAACCTTAAGATGTATTTCAAAGAAAACTCTTACAGGTCCTAACATTACAGAGAGGAATTCGGACAAACAGGCGGACAGACTAAAATTTTATAGTTGGATTTTGTTATATCATATTGACTTTCATAAGGCTTTTATTTTATCACTGACAGAAACTAGAATTCTATTAATTTATATAGATTTAAGAAGTTTATTCAATGTAGTACATTATTTCATTGAAAATCTTTTCTAACTGTCGTACTGCAATAATATCAGCTCGTACTTCAAAACGGCTGCGACTACCTGCGAAATATTTTTTAGTTATATTATCATATATTTCATATATGACACGATACAAACTACAAATACATACGTAGAAACACGTATAGAAATACATATAATAGATTTATACTTATTATGTGTTGAAAGGAAGTCACATGCAGTGAGTATATTCTCCACCCATATTAGACATTAGTAGTTAGTATTTTAGATAAATATGTAAATTACTAACTTCAGTTTTAAATAAAAAAAAATATAAGAAATATTAGCATATAATCCTGAAACTGCTAGAAGTTAAATGAAAGCAGTCATGTTTGAATCCCTCATGCAATCATTTCATATTGCCGCCGGAAGACGTATTCGTCACCATAATCGATAAACGTCCGTCGTTGGGAATTGTGCTTCACCAAAAGATCTTTGTCGTATTGAAAAAGATTAAATAACTCACCCCCAGCAAACTTTGCCTAGACAAAGAAAAAAGTCCTAAACCCTTAAGAGAGACATTATCGTGCGATAGTTGGGTAATCAGCCTCTTTATCTGAAAAATAACATATTTATTATATTTATATATGAAAGTTTATTGTAGTATAATATATCCGTAGATATATATATATATATATACAACAAAATGCAAAATTTTTACACGATTTTACCTCTATGTTATATATCGAGCTTCGACATGAGCGTAGGTATGGTAATGCACGTTGCGACTGCAAAGTTATCTCCGCAGCTGCTAGAACTACACAGCAAGCTCTGAACAACAACCAGATCAGGGATAGAATGTAATACAGCTTACTGACCCAAGAGTTGTACGTAATCCTGAAATATTTCAAATATTTATCACCCCCTCCTTCCGTGTGGAAGACGGAATTGGTATATCCCTACTGCCGATGACACTTCGACGTATTTTAAACAGTAACAAAAACAGATAATTTATAAAAAAAATATCAGTAATTAACACCGAGAACATTATCAGAACCTTTCATGCCAGGGTTAGCCAGTAAGGCTGAAGGGTAAGCCCTTTCCTATGAAGACTTAACAGTGATTAACAATAGTCTAAAATAATGTGTTTATATAAAGGTAGCCTAGTTTACTTATAACAAGGAAAAAAAAAAACCCATTTCAATAACAGATTATGTTGATTAATAACAAGGCTGATGATGACGAAGTTTTGTTGTTAGTACTCTCTCATGTATTAACAGCCGAAACACACATTAAGACCTAATATATTCAGATAAGACCTACCTATCTAATCAGATGATACCAAAAAACTTACCATCATATAAAGTATGTTGATAGGCACTCTCAGCTGCAGCTGAGGCAGCTGAATCTTATTTAGACAGCAACATGACTTTCAAATGGCAACACCAAATATAATCAAATTTTTCCTTAATTTAGCAAATAAATAGTACTTAAAATTAATTTAATTTGATAATAAACGAGGAATTAAAAGAATTAATAAAAATGGTATAATAAAGACTTTCTAATAGTTTGAAATGGGCTTGTGGTGTGTCGGGCCTCTGGTGTTAAAGGTTACTATAATCGCCTTTAAGCCTATAGGTTGCTTATTACAGACTTCAATGGTAGAAAAATAGACACTTACTTGATACCTATGTACAGTTGTAGACAGATGAAGTATAAGTTATTCATATTTGACAAGAGTATCAAAGGGCCAAGTTGTGAATCAAGCGTGCGCACTAAATTCGCGTGGTATGCAAAACCCTGTCTCAGTTTACGCCAAATGAAGACTTTATGTGGAATCAGCGTGTTCACCTATAAACGAGTGTTAAATTTTGTTTACAGTATTAATAACATCATGATGATGCAAACAAAAAAGCAATAGAGTAATACAAAAATAAATAAGCCTTAAATAAGCCATATTTGGAGTATAAATAATATTATCTATTAAGCAATTGACGTGACCTGCACAACATTCAACTAATTAGGATAAAATACATTGCACCGTCTTTTGCTCGTGATTCTACGCAATTAATATAACAATTAGGTTGTAATAATTAATCGTCGGTCATGGTATTCTATTATAATCATTACTTACCTCATTAAAATCGTTCATTTGGTTTTCACGTTCAACCAAATACTTAGTGAAATCATTCAGTCGGCGGTATCGAGAAGTGACACCCATGCTTAATAATATTATCACCAAATCCTGCAGATTCCATAAAATGGTCGCTAATTTACTTAAAACAAAGATCGGTATCGCTAACCATAAACTATAGTCTTCTGTAATAGAAAATAGTAGTTAAGAATAAGAAACGAGAATTAATGATGTACCTCCATGAAGTTGACATCTAGTGTTAGAATTTGTGTTAATTGAGACAAGTTGAAAACATATGAGTTACTACATAGACACAATATTGTATATGCATTCTACGTTCATGATGGTAAGTAAAATGCCAATGAGTCTCTAGTCAAGATGATAAACACTGCACCACATTGTACTTGTCGCCTTGAAGTATCTAATGAGGCTACAGTTGTATTCATCTAGAATCTAGACCGTCTTCAGAATTAGACACTTACCAGAAATAAAAATATCTGATGATATCATCAAATCAATCTTGATTAAGACCTTCTTACCAAAGAATCAAGATAGTTCAATAAGTTCAGAAATTTTAATGTCTTCAAGACAGGTCTAGGTCGACAGTGACGGGATTTTTGGGAGAGACATATCCAGCAGTAGGTATCATTAGGTTAATGATGATGAATGTATTTAAACATAACTACTTTAATATAATAATACTTGTAACATACGTTCTTCTATCATCGCCGTAATGCTAGAAGCAACCAGTATAGGTGTAAATACAAATAGCATACAATAGGCGACACCAACAAATAAACAACTTGTTGCTAGAGTAAATTTAATATACTTTAGAATTGAGATTTTCTTGCAAGAAATGTAAAGAGAAGTTCAAGTAATTACTATATTTAGTAGATGATACTATAGTAGAAAAAATTAAATAGACTTACGAGGTCGCAATAGGAATCCATGTGACTGCAAAATATATGTCTGAAAGCATTCTTCGAGGGAACAAAGGCTTAGACCAATTGCTGATATCATGCTCATTATATGTTCCACTAAAAACATAGTTGTCGTTAATTTAGTTGAAGTTAAATAGCAAAATTATATATCGTTAGCTCATTTAATGTTTCCACTACTTAGGCTCTCTCTCAAAATGTTGGAATCAAGACTAGGTTACTACGCTTGCCAACCATTCGTTAGTCACATCTCCACAAAGGCTATTGTTCTTAAAACTTGAAGACACAACATATAAATGAACAGAAAGCTCAAGGTCTATGAGGATAGAAACTGTACATAAAAGCATTTGTAGCCTTAAAACAACATATACATTTGTAATGAAATTTACTCTAATTAAAGCATTTGTCGTATTCGCCAAGCTTGACTGTACAATATGCTAGTAATCTATTACCCAAGAGTAAAGTGATGATGATAATATTTTAACTCAGACAAGGAACTAATTTATACTGGACGCGAGCAACGCAGGACAGATCGATGTGGAGATCTTTGGAGGAGTCCTATGTCCAGCAGTGGACTTCTATCAGCTGATGACGATGATGAAGAACTAAATATTTTTATACAGAACCAAAACGTAGTCGTCGTCGCAATCGATGCATTTAACTTTAGCACTTTAAAGACCCCGAGTACATTTTGAATACCATATACCTTCCTAGATGAATTCACAAAGAAATCTTCTTGTTATATTAATAATTACCAACCAAAAGCACACACGCCAATGAAAATGGAGACGAACTTGAATCTTGTCAATACAGTATAATCTGGTGGTAGATCCAAGCCCACAGACAATTCAGTTCTTAACCAATATTCCGAAGTTTTTTTCCATGTACCGACGAACTTCCAAATGAGAATCATCGATATTAAAGAGTTTGCATAAAACAGCGTTCCAGACAATTTGCTTACAAAGCTCCCTGAAAATTAAAAAAAGTTATAATTACTCAATTAAGCCTTAATTCAACTGGAAATTGTATAACAGCTTAAGCTATAGCAACACGATTTATTAAACTCCCGAACTTAATATCAATTAAAATTGATATAAATACAAAAGTAACGTCAAGTTAATTATAACTCGATAATAGTTTTGTTTACATTTCCCCCAATTTTACATTTAGGTGGTAGTTAACCAGACGATATTGGTGTAGCTATACCACCAACTAACTACCATTCAGGTCGCCTTGAAATTAGGAACCTTCATGGACATACCAAGTGGCTTAACCCTGCGCAACAAAAACATTAAATATCCTTTATTACTATCATTGAGAAAATGTTAAGACCACCGTTCATCAGCGTTATGTGGGACCATAGAGACAAATAATGAATAGCCTTATATCGTGATAAAGGTGAATCACCAACTAATCCAGCAACTCACATTTTTTTTAACATCATTTAGAATGTTAGATTGAAAGTTAAAAACATCCTGTATATAAATCCCGGAAAATGAGTATATAGCTTAATATAAACTTTCAATCGTAATACGCCTGCCAATGCTAGTTAAGATGATATACACTGCACCACATAGTGCTCGTCGCCTTATGAAGTAAGATTGCGTCTCGTTACCACAGTAATTACACTAGCAGTACTACAGGGCCTTTCAAGCCGGAACACAGTAATATTTGCACACTACTCTTTGGTAATAGAAATAGGCGCTGGCTCAGATAACAGACTTACCACCAGTAAATCTCCTTTAGTGAGAGAATTGAAAAAGTTAATATTAAATATTTTTGTTTTTTTTTTTATTTATTGTCAAGAGAAAAACATACTCACGACTAGCGGTTACGTGAATTGCGATCCCGGTCAATACACGAACTAACTTCCAAACGGAGCACGCTTCCATACAAACGAACATTAGCAATATCGCCATTGCGTAGTACATCGCCAATTTACCGCCGTACACCGGTATACCGATCCATTTTATATATTTGAACAGGTTAGTCATACTCCGCAGGAAGTCCTGAACATTTTTTTTAATAACACATACTACTCATACGTATATAGTATTGCTTGTGATGATTACAACAAAGACATAAATAAAGGTCTTCACCAAACAACACAGTGTTCAAAATTTCACGAATCATGAGACCAACAGATTTATTTAGCTAGACTGGCTTTCGGACCGGAAGACAGAGATATTTGTACATTAATACTTAGCGGAAACGATATATCTTTAGGCTATTTTAGATTTCACTTCTGTTAGTTATCTAAACTGAATTTGCCTTATATTTCTTCTTTTTGTTTTTTTAAAGTATTGATTGAATTCAAAATGGCCGTCTCGTGTGTGGGGGAGAGGTTAGAATACCCTCATTGTTACGTTGCTTCCGTCTTGTTCTTTACGACGATTAAGAAGGAATTGTGCCATATGCAGAGAGTACACAAAATTATATTTTTTAAAATGCCTATATATAGTAGGCATTAACAAATTGAAATGATGAAATGGGATATTCTACAAACATTACAAAGTCTTTCAAATATACTGATGGACCCTTGATGCGTAATATAGCAGTAGGAATATTTTTAGTGTTTGAACAAAAGGTACCATATATACTTCAATTGGTATAAAGTAAGAAACAATTAAGATTCTGCTAATATTTAAGTTTAATGAACAACAAATACCTGACTGGATTGACGCACATCGTACGAATGGATATACTTATTACCAAACTTCCTTCTCATCTTATACATTTAGGGGATGTACTATAATATCCACTTGAAAAGTGTCAATACTTTCAACTCACTCGTTATATTAACAAATGAGTTTTGGATTAAATTAGTTTTATACTAAAAAAAGTTATAATGACAGTTTTCTCTAATGTGTAATGCTTGATGGCTTTTCTAAGGAACAATTCCAAAGTGATATTCAAGGTACATTAATAATCTATAGTATAAAAAGAAAGGGAAACTTTGATAACTACCTTTAATGTTATGGTGATAAAGAATTAAGAATCGATTGGAATAGAATATTTTATTATATATATGTAGTAGCTGTTCTCCGGCTGCTTTGCTACTCGTTATATAAAATTGGAATAGAAATTTGTACGAAATATTCCTTGAGAGCAATCACAATCGCAAATTAATTTCTATATCAACCGTTACTATAGCAACCGCATATATAACACTCAATGAATATGTTTATAAAAGTTAATGAGGAATAAAATATTGAAGGATGTATGAAATTCAAAAAATAAATAGCCTATAACCAATCATGTTTCCATATCGATAAGTTCACTTATTTTCGCGTGATTGGCGAACAAACGAAATACATTTTCATTATATACATAGATTGAATAATTTCATATCCTTAAGGAACACAAAAGGATAAGACTTATTTAAAAACACCTTTGAATTTAACTAATTTAAACTTTCACATGTCTCCTCGGGTTTCGAAGTGATTTTGCGTCAGCTTTTTCATTTCTTTTATCCTTTTTATCCTTTCTTATTCCTTTTGGTTATCTCTTGGGTATTATGCCGTAATGATTTTCCTCCATTTTTGAAAATATTTGGAGGAATTTGTAGAAAGACAACAGATATTTTGTAAAAAAATATAACATTATCTAATTCTGCATAGCTAGCGTTACGAAGCTCAGTAATGAGGAATACGATGTGATGAAGAGGAAACAAATTAAACTCCATGTAAATGAAATCCTTGACGCATTTCAGAGAAATAATCAAAGATAAATGTAGCACGAACTGTTTAAACAGATCCTTAAGACTTTTTTTGTGTTTTTTCATGTCCTTTTATGTTTTATCCCATAAATTCTTTTAAAGTTACACCATTTACAGAGATTGTATTTTTTTTTATGTCATAAAACGCCTAAAGGTTTTCGCGAGTCCTCATCAGCTGAATAGAATCTCAATGACAGCCATTAAAACATTTTAAGGAATTCCTCCCTGAAACTTTCGACCGAAGTGAAATAATTACAATTTGTAATTGGTAAAGTGAGAGAGTCGGGGGATGAACGTTTGAATTATACCTTCAAACATTTTCAGAGAGTCGTCGTATCATTTCTGTCTACGAATAATTTGGAATCTCCTTTTTTATTAAATACTCTTATAAGAAAATTCTTAATAAGAGAATAAAAATCACGATATCCATACATTTTTTCAAGGATTATTTGTTTTTGGTTGCAATACATAAAGGACCAGGTATCACGAATGTATTCAAAATATTATTACTGCTAAGACATCCTTTAGTAGGTAGAGTTTATGTTTATAATACAACTGTATATTTGTTCAAGGATATATCTATATCTAGGTATCATTTCAGTCTATTCCTGCAGCGAAATATAGTATGAACATAGTACTATTACGATTTGAAGAGCAACTTGTAAAATTACTGGGGTTACAAGAGATCTACCTTGTGGTCTACAAGCGTTATATATTGGTGTGTACACATCATACCTATTATACCTTTATTCTATGGGAATATTGTCATATCGATGGAACTCAACAGCGTTCTGAGTTGCGAAAAAAAAAAACTTTTACAAACGAACTGTTCAATTAGTAAAAATCAACAATTTGAAAATTGATATCGGAGACGTTATCAGATCCCGCTGAACAAACGGAGACCCATTACAGTATAAGGTTTTTTTTAAGCCGAGTTTTTTTTTATTTATCTCCATAATGAAACCGAAAAAGATGATCGTGTTTTATACTTTCATTATTACAGGCAATATAACTGTTTTTGTTTCATGAAGAAATTGAATACTTTAAAGGTTATTTGAAATATTTACAATAATGAAAAACATCGGCTGTAGCTATGTACTAAAGGAGACATTAAATGGACTTTTAGCTACTTATGCTTGGAACTGATGGTAGGTCTCTGTTGCTGGACACATTCTAGATAGACAGAACCTATTTCTGCCGACAAATCGTAGGATACAAACTTTACTAGGTTCCAGTATGAAAAGGGCTGTGATTACTGAAAGTACTGGCGTAACGACATCTAACATCTATCATCTCAAGGTGGTGAGTTCATGTTCCTGTGTTCTACCTACCACCTCGTTTTTATAGCGGAGCAGGCATATCAATTTCCATCAGGTGAAGGTCTTGTTAATCTTGTGGCTTAGTTGAATTAAATTAAAACTTAATTTAAGATGATGACAAATAACAATTATGTTAAAGATGTTGAGATCCTTCTCCTCTATAATATTTTTCTTCTCACAAGTTTGAAAAGAATAGAGTGAAGCTGTTATGACCTCTAATTGACAATGATGGTGGTAGCTGGTTATCCAAAAAGCAAAACCGATAACCATACTCGACAATTTAAGGATCCGGAAACGAATAATGAAAAAAGTAAAGTTCCTTTGTAGTAAATCAACTTCGTTATCCGCTTTATCCATCAAAGTAAAGGTATTCCACGTTTTGTCTAGATTCCTTTATCTCTGTTTTATTTGCATGGCTTTGTTGTTGCATTGAAATTGTTGTTGTTGAATCACAAGAATCTCCTACAAATCCAACAATATTATTCCATTGAAATTTGCTTCAGAGAAACACGAGGGTTCTTTACTGAATGTGATTTATTTACAGTGATGCTGTTATACAGGAAACTGTCATCATCATCAGCCTATAGGCATCAACTGCTGGACATAGGTCACCCCTGAAGATTTCCACATCGATCGAGTAGGAATTTTCCCACCTCGCTGGCCCAATGCGGGTTGGTGGGAGCTAGAGGCTTGTTCGTTGATTAGCAGGGTGCACCACGAGCAGGTGAGATTGGCTTCGGTCCTGTGAGTAGTTGTCCAGGACCGTTTACCCCTCTTACAAGAGACTTCTACCTCGGTCATGTACTCCGTCATCGGCGATATGATCTTCTCCAATTAATTATTATTGGTAAAGTTTATGGCAAACGAAAGGTGGGTAGAAGGAAAAAGTCATGGTTGAGGAATATCAGGGAATGGACTGGCATATCTGCATCTGAATTGTTCCGCCGAACCAGAGACAGAAAGGACTGTATTACGCTGATCGCCAACCTTCACTAGTTGGAGAGGCACTTTAGGAAGAAGAAGAAGGAGACTCTGATTAAGTTTTTATACATTTTTTTCAGACCAAGACGTCCAAGTTACAAGTTACTTAGTTACAATATTAGTTACCACAAACACTAACGTAAGTTAAAATTAAGAAACTTCATTCTACTAACTTGGTCAGTGTGGTAGATAAATGGCTTTGACTCTTTCATTGTGAGAGGTTCCAAATCCCAGCGGTGGGAATATTAAGAGGGCTGTATATATACAGTAAGCATTCTTTATTACACAAAGTCGCGTTGAATAAAATGTATATTACTGTGTTGCAGACTCACAGTGTAATAAGATTTATTTTATCCCTTTTCAGATTTATCGTTTAACTTAGCGCGATAAACACTTTGTTTTGCTTTCAATATTACAACAAATAACTTTACCATAGCAAAACTAAGCGATAACTTTGTTATTCGCAGTCAAATCGTTATTTTTTTAATAAAGTATCAATTGTATATAAGACAAGATCGACATTAGGTAATCTAGTAGATGATAGGGTAGCTTATAGTGTCATATAAGTTAGAATTTTAAACAGCGTAATAAAGCACTACTCCTATGTCCTAACAAATTCAGTCTAGTTACCCAAGTGATTTTACTTGTTTACTTGTAGTCAGTAGCCCATAGTAATATATATTTAGTTAAACCGAACTGAAGCGAAAGAATAATAAAGTAGTACCTATTAAAGATAAATATATCTTTACACAAAAGTAATGTCTTGTAGTAAAAAAAAAATAGAATTCAACTTACTATTCAATATTACCGTCAATATTTTGTTTATCTACCTCCAGTGTCAGTTGGATGTTAGCCAACGAGTAGAATATATCAGTTTTATAGTTTCGTTTGTTTATCTGAAGAAATGTTTTATATTTAAGTTACAATCATCGATAACTTATTTACTATAGTCGAAGAAAAAGTGTATTTATGTAATATTGATAAAAGATGAACAAGTTATGAATGAAGTCAAAATCATTTGTATTTGACATACAGAAGAAAAGCTTCTTTCTATATTGTATGGAGTTTCTTTACAAGAAAATTCTTATAAAACTTATCAAAACATAAAATTATGCTATAACTGTAATATAATTTAACTAATTAAATTAAAAAGAGACAAACTTTGACTAAGTAACAAAACTTGAATTAAGCTCATATATATTCAAAACACATATACATTCCGACACAGAGACACTGAGGTCCTTCTGTGATAAAGAGAGAACCAAGGTCATTTATCCATCACACTGGATACCAATGTTAAAAAAAGCGGTTCTTGTAACGGGTCCGTTTCCTTCATATGTCTTCCTTCACCGGAAGTTCAAGCTCAGTGTAAATTAAACCCGTGTTAAGTTGTACAGCGAGTACTACTCCTAGCGAACAGAGCTATGAGGGTTTGAACTTTATCTAGATATTAGTTATTAAGTTATATGATAGACAAAGACTATTTTAAGTATTTAAATAAATAAACTTAATCTCCACGATTTCCTGCCCTCGTAAATTTAAGTGTAACAGTTCAAACACAGGATGCTCATTGATTTAACCAAGCAACAAAGCACGCTGGTTATTTCCGGTTGAATCCAGTTACAGTCTCCAAATCTGGAGATTTATAACGGATCAGATACAGCGGAATGAATGTTAATGGAAAATTGATACCGTTAAGTCTCAACTTAATGTACTTTGAATTAAGTCGAATCTCAGTAAGTGAATAAATTGTGAATGAATGGAAGAACGAATAGATTTATAGAGTATGAAAGATTTTTTTTAAAGAATCGACAAGACAAGCAAAACGTTCACCTGATGCTAAGTGATACCTGCTCATAATAACCTAGCGCTGGTTAGGATGGTACTGCACCACATTGCGCTCGTCACTTCAGAAAAAAATGTTCATTCTGGTTACCCTAATAATATAATTTGTTACGGCGCCCTTCAAACCAGATGTTTGCACAGTAGTTTGTCTGTAGATTTAGGCGTTGTGGTGGTACCCGTATGGACGGTGCCTGGCAACAGAAGAAAAGAAAGAGAATTGGAATAAAAGGAAGTCTAAAGTACTGAAAAATTAAAATGTTATTATGGCTTCGCACTATTATCTATTATTATATATAGAAGATTATATATAATATTATATAAAGAAGATTATGTATTATATATTATATATAGGAATATAGGACATTCGTTGGCTCATTACGAGATCTCCGAAACTATTAAACGTAAGGACTAAAAACTTGGTAGAGATATGCTTCTGCCATTAAGTCCGGTAAGAGTTCTACAAAATTCTTTCTCCAAGGGGTGTTACAGGGGTGTTGATAAAGCGAGGGTGCCCGATAAGGTGGTGAGTTGCCACCGGGCAGGAGTATTTCTGACAAATATCAAGTCTATGCGGACGTGGACTAGGTAGTATTTACATAAATATGGCTGATAGTATTGTATTGCATAAGTATATCTAACTTAATATATATACATTTTCTTCTTTCACTACTTTAAATCTCTTCTTTTCATTCCATTTCTCGCTTTCTCGCTCTCTCTCTCTTTCTCTCTCTGTTTCTCTCTCTCTTATGCTCTGTTGCCAGACGCCGTCTAGATGAGTATAACCTCAACGCCTAATTCTGCAGACAAACATAACTGTGCAAACATTACTGTGTTCCTGTTCAAAGTGCGCTGTAGCTAATGAAATTATTGGGAGAACGAGACTTAATATGTTACGTCTCAAAGCGATTCTGTAAAAGAAAAACACAGTTAAAATTTTATTACCTTTTTATTATTCGTTTCACTATTTGGAAACCTTGTGATGTATTACTTCGCTTCAGCGTTTTTCATGTGCAACATACAGAAATATATATAAAGATATATAGAAATAATATACAGAGATATGACTATTCGAACCGCTATATACGTACTACTAATAAGTGAGTATATATAACACTCTTTAATAATTAATTAATAACTCTAATACTCTTTTAAACCCCTTATATATACATGGCTTTAGTCCTAACCTAAACTTAAGACTACAGGGCAGAGATAGAATTAGCACCAATAGAAAAGGATAGGTACAAAATAAAAAATTACGTATTATTTAAGATACATGATTATCAGACAATATAAATTATACATTACAGTCAAATATTTTTTTTTTTTTAATATAAGACAGTACTTCTATTAACAAAACGTAAATTACTTCTATTCATCCGCCATAGAAATGCTTTGGACTTCATAGGAACAGGCGCCACAATTTCAACGGTCTATATATAGTAATTAAAGGCTCTTCTTACTGTAAAACTATTACATAGTAATAAAGATTTAGGTGGCACTTAAAGGGACGGCATGACGTGAATAAGGTATGGTGTAAATATCTCACCTCTTGCAGTCGCCGACGGAACCGTATCATAAAGCGGCGAAGGAAACGAGATAGAAGCAAGTATCGTATACTATTCCCTCGTAAAACAATAATCATCTTCGTCATCATCATCAGCCGATAGATATCCACTCAAATGATAAATTCGTAAAATTCTAAGTCAGTGGATGAGGTTAAGTAAATCTAAGTAACTGTACGAACAATGTTAATACTTTGGTAAAGATCTCGAAGTTTCCACGTTACAGGAAACATCGGGTGGAGATTGCGATTCGGTTTGCAAAGATCTGCCTCTAATCGATACACAGCCGGTTTGCATGATGTTCAGCCGATATAAAAAAGGTTATCAGTTCTTTATCAATCAGTGTCATGCACGAAGAGCAATTTGCAAGGGGAATTTAGGTAAAATAATCTACTTAATATTGAGACTTTATTACATGTTCATATGTGAGATGAATCTTGCCGAAATTCTATCAACTTGTTACTTTTAACCAACATCTGATAATATCTATTCACTGCTGGATATTTATAATACTTCTTAGATCACCAGCTAGTTTATTTCTAATCAGCTGAGTTAACTTAATTATCTTTGTACTTTATCCAAGCTAATAATTACTTTAGATGAAAGCTGATCGATGCTTTTGAATTTCAGTGCTCCACATGGTCCATCCTAGTCGATGCTACAAAAGTCGACAATTTTTCATGCCTTTACATTAATTTTTTCTATGTAATATATTAAAAAGAACTCTGTATGAATACTAGAAGATAACAAATATATGATTTAGAGAGATATTACATAAAACTGCATATAGATATAGAACATATAATTTGTTAAGTTGAATTGCTTTAAAGATTCTGTTGTTTTAAGTGTATTTTAGTTTGGAATTAATTTAAACATATAACTTATGTTGTCATAATATTATTTCACAAGCTAATACATAACATTAAGCTGATATATAACATATGTTTGAAGATCAAAATGTGAAGAAGACAAAGAGATGTAAGATGTAGTTTATATCATAGATAATTCATACTACATACGAATTAACAATTAAATGAAAATCATGATATTTTATTAACCACTAATACTTCTTTTATTGAATATTATCTAAATTAAGCTATAAACTTAATAGCTTAAGTATATTTATAACAATTTGATGGCGCTGCTGTTGAGCTGAAGCAACACCAACTCGTATGTAATGATAGTTCGAAATACCTGGAATAAAACAGATGTTATGTATAATGGATGTAGTGCCCACTTCTTGTTCCCACTACTGGGAAACGGAGCTTTCTACAAACTGAAACTTGAGACGTCAATCTGCCGGATCGGTTCAGTGTGACTTTTCCAATGTCATTCACTTTTTCGTTCTTGGTCGTCAGATTCTTGATTCTCGATTTTCGTTCACCGAAAGCTAAAGCTTATTGGTGATTGAACTTTTTATTGTTTAGTACGAGATCCAATATACATTAGTTACTAAAAAGTATTGTTATATGTACTTACAGATAAAACAAATTCTCGTGTTACGTAGAAAAAATCCAAACCACTCAAAGCGACGGTATTTCCATGTACGTGATCAATGAATCTTTGGATCTGTTGAAGAAAAATTTATTACATGCAATTTCAGTTAGTATATGTAATACAAAATAATTTTCAATGTTAACATTTATTCATATATATAAAAAAGAATTTCTAAATATATGACAAACTATATAATTTGTATGACAAACTATATTGTAACTACATAGCTTTCTTGAATTAATTTTCAGTGCTATGTTGTCTCATATCGCTTAGATCAAATTATTCATTGCTTTGATGTTATTATAATTATGTACTTTTATATATTAGACTCCTACATATTACTAGTCCTTCCCCGCCTGTTTTGCTGGTTGTACCACCCCGCAACTTCTTTCGGGTAAGGGTTTTTCAAATCATTCTTAGCTCACCTCTAAATGGCAGAAGGAATATCTCTACCAAATTTTGAGTCCGTACGTCTAATAGTTTAGGTCTCGTGATAAATCAATCGTTCTCATATCGATATATATATATATATATATATATGAGATATATATATATATATATATAAAATTCAATAATTGTTTTTGATAAAGCAACAATAAGATGTCCTCAGACGATGTAGAGCAAGCGAGGATCAAATTATAGTTGCTCAGGTTTATATCTTATTCATTAAACAGAGCAAGTAAGCAAATACAATGATCATAACGGAGATCCTTAGATTTGGATATTTATATGTATCACAATGAAAATGTAATATATTTAACATTTTAAGGATATTTATAATTAGCTATAAGATCTTTTGTTTATTAATATTTCCCATAGTACCTAAATACATCAGAAATAAGTTGCTATCCGGTGTTTTGATACAGATTGTTGTAAGTATACATACGAAATATAAGAAGTGCTGACATAATTTTGTATGTTTATTTGGTTTCAATAAAGAATTTTGTATTTTAAATATATATTAAACTTACTTCAGGGCAGAACACTGATGCTGGTACGTCGTACAAGTAGAGTGGCGTCGTGAGCGAAGCGGAGTTAATTTCAGCGGCGCACAGTGATACCACCAAGTAACGTACGAACATAAATATCACTAAGGTTATAAAATAGATACTATGCGCATATCCATACAAAGGGCTAGAAAAAAATGCAGTACATTAAAATTTTCTAAAGTACTTCTATTTCGATAATACAATTGTCAATGGAGATTATACAGATGTTTAAAAATCTCGTGTTTGTACACAGAGACTTCTATAAATTCTTTATATAACCATGTACTTACTGTCTAGAATAATTTGGGCATGGACCCTGTGCTATCGTTATTGAGTTGCTTGCACCATTTCTGAAATAAAATAACTTTTAAAGTTGTAACAAAATTACCAACCATCAAAGCTCAAGGTATCAAATCTCAGCAGTGAAAATATTAAGTGGGATGTTCAATTTATTTATATATAACAAAGCTTCTCCGTTAGACACAAAGATCAAATCCGTCATAACCCATGGAGATAGAATCAACAACACTCTAAATCAAGAAGTACGAAATATAATACTTACAGAAGAATATAGTACACTTGAAAGCAAACGAAGAACAAATTGCTGGTGAACGTTGAAAATATAAGACAACTGATGTCTTCATTGAAGTGGCGTACGACGGTAGTGATACGGTTGTAATCTTCACGCAATCGTCTCCAATAATCCGAAGGTAATGACTGCGAAGGTAAACAAGGATAATATTAAGGACTAGCCAAAGGCGATATGAGAGAAAAAATATTAAAGATCAATAGAAGCTTATTAAATTCAAAACTGTTCAACTAACATTGAAAATATCTATTAAATCTATTTCATTGGTCGATAATTTTCTTAGCGAACCCAATAGATAGAAGAAACCTAGATAAACTTATACAAAACTAGATCTACATTCTTCATGATTTTAAGATTATAAAGATTCTGCTAGTAATGAAAAGACTGCGATAGCAATAGCGATAGATACAGAGGATAGTACCTAGACAGGAGAGTTAAAGAAAATGTTAAACTACTCAAACATTTCTATGCACCTCACTTTGAATCTAATCTTCTGTATTATAAAGCAAGCGGTCTAGAGAAGATAAACTAGATCAAAATCTATAAATAAGATAAAAATCTTTCGAAGAGTTACAAGCGTTAAACTATGTCATTCTTCTTAGGTTTAAAAAAATGTTTTAGAAAAAAATTTTGAAAAGTTTATACTACTTACTTTACCCTCTGTAGAGATTATCTTTTCATTGAACCGATGGATAATGGAGGATAAATACAAACTGACGCATATTAAAAACAAGTCCGGATAGAGCCAAATCATAACCGTCACTAAATTTAACACCTAGGAAAATTTCAAATGACGTTAAATGTTTGTTATGTATGAAATATCAAATAATTCTAGCTCTAACTTACCACTAGCGAGACCTGCACGAATTTAATGTAACCTAAGTTAAATTGTTCTAGCCACGGATAAGTAATGTCGCAGTAAATTTTCAAAACGTCGGTGGCTTTCGTGTAACATTTTAGTACTTCATTTACTCTATCTATAACTCGCAACACATGAAGAACTGTAAATATATTAATTGTTTAATATTAAAAAAAAACATACACCTAGTTTTAAGTGATAAAACATTACTACAAGCGTTCTTAGCTTTTATTGTATAAAAAATGTTGCTTTGGAAGGAAGAGAGCGTAAGTATAAAGAGTAGTTTAATAATGGGGGTATTAATTACTTCTACGGGGTAGTAATTTCTTACCTACAGATATAGTCATGTAAGTTAGAGAAATAATTTTACACTTGATCTTGACACGGCTATCAACATAATCATCAAGTCCTGATTCAAATAATTTGTAAACCAACCCAGGCCACCTTGATGCGATCTTTATGCATAGTACACTTGTCGCGGTGGTAGACATGTAAAAGCATGTAAATACTGAAAGAGAATATTTTATTTAATAAGTTAGTATTCTGGTGTTTCAAAATTACAGAAAAAAATACTATGTTTCAAACTCTTCTTAATCTCTACAGGAAACCCTGCAAAGAAGATTTAAAGAACCTATATAAAAAGAAAATGGTCGTAAGGAAAATGGTCTAAGAAGAAAAAGAAAATATTTTAAACCTATTTTCATCTATGGTATAAATAATTTTTTTATGCATATTCTGTTTATTTTGTGAATATTAGATAGCTCAACTATAGATATAATGCATATAAAAAAAAAATCGGAATAATGTTAGAAAAAATGTAAATAAGGTAAAGAAAGCCCTGAATAATATTCTCAGGGAATATTGGAATTAAGTAAAATAATATATATAAATATATTTTTAATACTATAATAATCTATAGTATAAAAAATATATATATTTAAAACCATAGATAATTTAATAATATGTTATAAGAAATTATACAGATTAAAAAAAGATAAAACTAATCTTGTAACGGTATTTAATGTATGTAATTATATTTAAATCTATCATAATATTAAAAAAAAATACTAAAATATTCAGTTATGTTTAAGCTAATATAAGTATTAAGTTAACTAAAGCGTACTTACTTATTGTAGATAGCGAGAGCGGTTCATTTAATAATCTGTTGAAACATAAAATGGCGGCCATTATCTGCGTAAAGCATATTAGTATGCTGTATAAAGATTTCCATGATAATAATGAAAATCTGAAATCATCAACCGGAGACTGGTGATTACCATGAGCATCACTTCCGGGGGTGGCTTACGTTCATCAGCAGACAACAAAAAAAAATGAATTAATAGACAAAAGAATCCAATTCTTATAAAGAACGTAATGCAAACTATAAAGGGTTGATTTACCATTGACTGGTGGTGTCGGTGATCGTCTAGATAGCCACCACTACAACTATCTTGGCGGACAGGTAGTGTGCAAACATTACAGTGTTCCGGTTTGAAGGACGCTGTAGCTAGTGAAATTACTGGACAAATGAATCTTATCTCTCGAGGCGACGAGTATAATGTGGAGCTGTGTATATAATCCTAACTACACATTGTTATGGGCGTATATAACACTTACTATCCGGTGAAAGTCCTGCTCGTCTTTATCAAAAAGATATGTTTTTTTTTAATTATTGAAAAGTATAAAGTACCTTATTTTCAGGATGTCTTCCTCGAAAAATCCTCCAACGGGAAACAAGCCCAAGATTCGTGCAATAAAGAAAACTATATTTAAGGACCCTTGCAAGACGCTTACTTGCGTTTCCTTTTGTTTATTGGTTGCTTTATTAAAAAAAATATATATTAATTTTATGTTTATAATGTAATGTGGTGTAATGGTTTCCGTGCTACAACTCACAGGAACCACATCCTTACCTGATCATGGTGGATCCTGCTAACCAACAAACGAAATTCTGCCTCCCACCGAACATCATTGAGCCAGCACAATGGGAAATGAGCTAAATCCCCCACTATAAATCCCTACCCAATCGAAGTGGGAATTATTGAGAAAGGCCTGTCCAGCAGTGGACTTTTATCAGCTGACGATGATGATGATGTATATAACTGAAGCAAAGTAACTTACATTCTTGTGTAGTTTTTTGTTCAATTTTAGTATCAGATTCGATGACTTCATTACTGCAAAGCAATAAAGTTAAAATTATTAATAACTGTATGTGGATATGATTTAAATATATAATAATAGGTGTACCGGAAAGTAATATCGTTTCTGCGCATGCCAATACTTGATTGTCATTTGTCAGCTCATTGTTTTGTTCAGAGGCGTACCAAAGACATTGTGAGGTTATAGTGATTTCTTTACTTATAGACAATTGAATTACAATTTTTTTTTGTAATTTTGGGTAAAATGGCCAGCCAAATACCAGAAGAGGTACACATCCGGCATTGCATGCTCTTTGAGTTTCGCAAGGGAAATAACGCAACAGTTGCTACCAAAAACATTTGCGATGTTTATCCAAATGCACTGGACATTCGTAAATGCCAAAGGTGGTTTTCCAAGTTCAAATCGGGTAATTTTGATCTTTCCGACTCGTATCGATCAGGAAGACCATCAGCGTTAGACAACGACGTGTTAAGGGCGGAAGTGGAAGCAAATCCGTGTCAGACGATCGAGGAATTGTCAAACAGTCTCAACAAACCTTGGTCGACCATCCAAGAACATTTGAAGCAGATTGGAAAAGTAAGCAGAGCAGGTGTTTGGGTCCCGCATAATCTGTCCGAACAGAATAAGGCTAACCGATCAATCACATGCAACTTATTGCTTCAACGACACAACACAGAAGCGTTTTTTGATCGCTTGATCACAGGAGATGAGAAATGGGTCCTGTATGATAACCCAAAACGCAAAAGGCAGTGGCTCTCTCCAAATGAAATCCCTCGGAGTACTGCTAAGCCAGGTTTACACCCCAAAAAAGCGCTTTTGTGTGTTTGGTGGAGTATTCGCGGCATTGTTCATTTTGAATTACTGAAACCTGGAGAAACTGTTACTGCAGACCTCTACAGCGAACAATTGCAGCGAGTCAATCAATCTTTAATTGAAAAGTGGCCAGCGATTGTCAACCGAAAAGGCGTCATTCTCCAACATGACAATGCAAGACCGCACTGCGCAAGGCGAACTCTAGAAAAAATTAATGAATTGGGGTGGGAGGTGCTGCCTCATCCACCATATTCGCCCGATGTTGCACCATCGGATTTCCACTTATTCCGAGCGCTGCAACACTTTTTAAGTGGCAAAACATTTGCAAATTTGGATGATATCCAAAATGCCATCTCTAGATATTTTGCCGAAAAACCAATTAATTTTTATCGATCAGGGATTGAAAATTTACTCACTAGATGGCAAAAGGTTATTGACAATGATGGGGAATACATCATTGATTAAAAATAAAGACTCGTTAAAAATGTATGTGTTTGTATTTAGCGTAAGAAAACGACATTACTTTCCGGTCAACCTAATATATATACCTCTATACATATATATATATGTGGGGGGCTTGTTAATAAAGTAATTATTATGAAAATCACCATTTTAAACTATTACAAGTATAGTCTTAATTATAATCTATGATATCCTTCTACGTACTTCGTCTCTCTGAACCCGCTCTCTCTTTCTAACATCAGTTTCGTTTAGAAATATAGATTTATCTAGGTTTTTTTGTTTTATAATTAAACCTAAAAATATCAATTATACGTGTGTTTGAATTACCTCTCGAATAATCCATCTGTATAGTTGACGGCTTCTAACTTTTTATATAAATCCGATACCGAACAATCTGCAATGATATTAACATTAAAACTTCTAATAAAGTAGTCATTTTTTGTGATGGATTCCTAATTAGCTATATTTCATTGCTTTTTTTTATATATTAATATTAATTGATATTTTTGTACTCTTTTACATAGATAAAGAATTTTTAAATTCTAATGTACTAGGTTATGAGTTAGAATCTTTCAAGTCTATGTCAAACAAATATACTATACACAAAATAGAAGCTAATTAAAAGAGTTTTTTTTTTTTTAAATATAAACTATCCTTCGGCAAACGTGTTGTAGTGAAAATAATCTATGTAATACATACATTCACATGTTTTTATATTTAAAAGTAAATATAATACTTTTACTTATTAACACTGGAGCAGTTTGTAAGATTTATATAGAGCTGATTTAAAAGCAATTTTTATAAGAAATGGTAGATTTATCTATCGATCGATTCATAAAAAAATGCATATAAATAGTGAAAAAACAATAGTTATAATATTACAGTAATTATTTTATTTTAACTGTAATATAGTAAAGTCTATAATATACAATGAACTGTTCAAGGAGTTTTTAGTTTAATTTTTAATGAAGCTTCATGTTAAAGTGATAATATTTCACCCTTAGGATAGGTTTTATAATTTCTTTTAGTCTGCTCTAAATACTTTTATAAGTCTCAGTATTTTAAGGGTTTGTGAAGTAGACTCTTCAGATATTACTATAGCAACTGTTGGGTGGCTGTAACGCTACCTGAGTAGTGTCTGTCTTGTTCGTAAAATATTGTAAAACTTATTTTATGTATTTATAAACTTATAGATGATTTCATATTCAACATCTCTCTTACTTGTTATTTCAATTTCTTCAGTGTCCATCGGAGTTGTGCTCGCAGCCATGATAACGAATGTTATATTGCAAATGTAGTGCTTGAGGTGAACGTTTGAAACGACTGAATATTAGTTGCGACTGTGACGAGTTAAAAAAGGTTGGTTATCATCAAATCACCGTCAACATGTGTCACTAACCGACCATCAGTAAATACATATTAAAAATAACACCTGAATTATTTATTTTAGGGTGTTTGATCATTACTACATATTTTCTGTAGTTTAAATGGTTATGTACTCGAAAGATGACGATTTGGAGGTCAGAATGAAGTAGAGGAGAAAAATGAAGATAGCTAACCCCATCAACTTATAGGATATCTAGGTAAAGAGACTAAAGCTTCATGAGAAGATGTGTTGATGGTAAAGCATACTAATCTGCTCTTAAACCTTCCAAGCACTTCCTTAAATTACTCATTAAATGTAATATTTTGTTTTAATGAAATTTAATTATAGTTTTGATGATTCAAAGGAATTTGAAGAAGCACGGGTTGGTAACAAACTGAGCGGAAACATCCGGCGAGAGAAAACTTCGTAAAGACACCGGCTAGCTTTGGAAAAACTATCTATGTAGGTGGTGAATAAATAGTATAGGTCACGGTATAAATGCTTGAATGTAGTATTTTAATGAACGTCAAAAGCTAAATAAATCGCTGTATTTTCGTAGATAAAGCAGCTTAATATAATTAACTTCAAAAATCTCCTGAATCCTTCCTTACTGTACGTATATTACTTTGACGTAAGCTACACACACATACCCGCGGTCGGGCTTAAAGAAAACGACGCAACATTTACCCTGTTCACTGAAAATTACCCCTGTATCCATTTTGTCGCTGATACATCGCTATCATTTTTCAAAACAAACTCCTTGAAATGTTTTGTAAGGAAACCGCAATTTTTCTCGAAGTGTTATTTAGAAACAACTTTAAAATATTTCCTTACAAATATAGATAAGAATATAATAATATACAGCCTTCCCGATATATTCATAGCTCGGGCCTTCTCTCGCAAGGAGGAAGTCAAAGTTATCCACCACGATAGCCAAGGACAGGTTGGTGGATATCATATGTGAGGAAACCCTTTTTTTATTTTAATGAAGCGACAGGAGGAGCGAGATATTCAACAAGGTAGCGCAGTTAGAATGAAGTACAAATCACCATGCTCGTCTCCTGAAGACTTAATATCCTGTTACCACAGTAATGTTACTAGCTACATCAACTTTCCAACCGGAACTCAATACTGTTTGCATACTACCGTTTGGCGATAGAAATAGGAGGCTGCGGCCGTACCTTAGATGGTCCTCGGCAATGAAGACCTACGAACAGTTCTTGAAATATATCGATTTTCTCAAGGTAGCTGATGTTCAGTAGGAATCGAACCCACGCCTCTTCAAGATATGTAATATCTACGGTCTTAAACAATACTATTAATAAAAAAATATTTTGTTTCATGGTAACTAACGATCTTTGGGTAAGGCCTTTGTCCAGCAGTGGACGTTTTCCGGCTGATTGGATTGGATTGGAACTAACGATACCGTCTAGGTAGATACCACAGCTCCTTTATCTGCTATCAAACCGTTGTGTGAATACATCATATTCCGATTAGGAGGACTTAGTAGGAGGGCGTAATAGTTAGTCAAATTATATAGGTTAAGGAGACTTGATTACACTTGACATGGATACATGTGTTCTAGTGTATATCATCCTAACCAGCACGATGTTATGAATAAACGTATCATTTGCTATCAGGCGAACATACCGCTCGTGTCGACTCTTTGTAGAATAAAAAAAAAATATTACAACCGTGGTTTACTCTTAACACATACGTGAACTTTTCCCTCATCTAACCTTCTTCGCTTAATAAGTATTTTTGTCACGTAACTTATTACTTCCGTTACTAAACTTATACGTGTGTATCGGTTAATACAGGCTCGTATCGACGATTTATATGTAAAATCTCTTCCAGAATAAGCACGTCTAAAAGGAATTTTAAGAAGTGATAAAAATATATAATGTAACATACCGTTTAGTGGTTTCACCGTTTAGTAATATTTTACTAAAAATATAGTTATTATATAATAAATAACTTGAGAGTATGTAACACAATTACAACGTCTTTACTTAACGTTTCCAAGCAACGTCTTCACTATGCGAGCACTCGATGCAGTAAATCTGCGGCACTTAGCTTAATTAACAGCACTTCGCCTGTCTTCAACAGCACCAGCAGCATGTCTAATGAACTTTATAACCCCTATATTATCATTTATATTAGGTACATTTTAATAATCTAGTTCTTTTTATATTAATTATTATAGAGGTTACAAATCACACACTCAATGTTCAATCGGCGTTGATTCCTACTTTAGTTATGATAACTTATGTTACTTCTATAAATGAGAATAAATACAGTATATTATTACCAAAGTAACTAGTATACAAGTAAAAATTTATTGCTTACCATTATAATGACTATTTTTTAATAGTTTATATATTAACTGTAATACTAAGCTTTTTCCTTTAGAAATAAACTCCACATCTTTGTCTACTTACTATATATTTGTATAATATTAATAAAATTGTAAAAATTACTTAAGCTGAGTATAATATATATAAAAGACGTTGAAAGTTGCAATGATGATGATAATGATGAATTATATAAGTCTACACATGATTAATGGAAACGTTATTACGACAGTATAGTACTCATGAAGAAAATACAGTAATGCTACGTATTGTGGGACTATTTCTTATATAAGTTAAAGTACTAGACCATGAGAACACCTGGTGGTAAGTTTAAATGTAATTCTTCGTGGTAAAACGAAATACTCGAGAAGAAGGCTATGTATTAAATTTTAGCTATAGAAATGACTGATGAAATGAGACCTTCGAATCTCATGTCTTGTGGAATTATCATCATCCGATGGACGTCCAATGCTGGACATAGGTCTTCTGTAAAGCATTCAACAAAACAAGTCTTGCGCTTACTGTTTAGCGTTCTAATGCTATCGAAACTACTTGTTCTTTACAATACTTCTAAAATGCTTCATTTTCTTTAGTAGTGACATTAACTGGTAATCTCTGTTGATGGAGTTCTTATCAATAAATAGTAAACCAGAATAGTAATATACAAACGTAATCTTTATGCGATTTCATTTCATTATAAGGGACGGGCGAGTTCTTCATTTGATGGTTGATACTGTAACGAGATACATTAATTTATAAAAATAAAATTAATGATTCTAAACAAATATATCAAGTATTAAATAGTTCAAATAAAATTTATAAAGTACATGGATTTGAAACTGTGTAAAATGGTGCATGACAAAATTAACATATAACATCATGTTGGTGAAGGAGGTGAGATACCAGCCGGGTGTAGTTGGTGGTTACTTGATTATACTCTGGTTCGGGAAGAGTGTGAGATGACACTTCGGTGATATCGAAATTCTCAGAACCATGTCTTAGAGCTTCGGCTCTATGATACGTGGGTATTCGGCGTCTTAGTGGCTTGCCACTATGATACGTCGTGTTTAATAATATTTGTTTATTCCAAAGTCAACTTGAACTGTGTCGATGCATTATGAGGTAGCGGAAGCGGACGTGAACTACTGCCTCGATGCTTATCAAACATTGATATTGCGTCTTGTCGTAGCGGGACGTTTGCATCGTTATTGAACTGATGCGTCTTACAGATCTGGTAGGCTGAGGACTTTTGCAAGATATTGATGTCTGCTGTGATGTCTTGTGCGCCTTTCATGATGATGTGCGCCGATGTTAGTTGATTGAATGTCTGTCGCAGTTCGGTGATACGACGTCTTCGACGACCTCTGGGTTAAATGTCATTTTTGAAGGTTGCGTCTTGCGTTATGGTTTGACACTTTTATTTTTATTATAGATTTTTCCAAGTCGTGTCCCTTGATGACGGGGCTGCAGACCGTCTGCCCTCCCTATTTTATGGAAATTGCAAATAAAGGCCTGAATAGCTCCCCACCTTTTAAAATATGTGGCGAGTTGTCAGTGGGCGAGACAAACTTGATCAAAACAACATTTTACTCAACGACAAAGACTATGCCTGATGGCTCAGAATAAAAATGATATTTATTGGCTGTATCCACTACAGTAGTTGGTGGAGTTATGCATTTACTTCATGAACGGTGATAGCTGGTGGGAGTACAATCTCTCAAAGCTGCGATGTAATCGCTTTGCTATTTTATGAGGTGAGCAATGAGCTCTCGAATGCACTCCGCGGATTGCGATCCGTGCTGACTACGTAGTTGGTGGTGAAGTCAATTCCAACACTTTACAATGTGTCTGCAAGTGCACCTGACTAGTGAAGGTGGTGGCTCGTACAAAGGACTAATCTTTGGGTCAGAGTACCCTTTATATCTATTATGTGTCCTGGAATGTGCGCTGACCATACACTGTATATCTGGTTACGGTTGTATCTTGTGAGATGCCTACTCACATTGCCATGCGCAATTTAATCACAGTTTGTGCTTACGCACTAACAATGAGCCGAGCGCTCTTCTACTGGTTCGCCAGTAAACCTTGCTGTGGACTGCGGTCCGAGGCCAATTAAATTCTCCCCGTTTCGGGGGGAGCGCAGTATTTAGTTGGCGCTCACCGCATACGGCGGGGTCTGTTTGCTGGAGCCGTATGCCATCCCCACATTTTTTTTTAAATGTGAGGATGCGAACTTATACACTTGTGTCGGGGTCTTAAGAATTAATAAATATTGTAAACCCGTAACAAGATGTGAAGACCTTTACAAGCGTGAAGGGATTGTGAATAAGGAAATAAACCACACAAACGGCATCAGACTATCTTAACAACTATTCATCCTTCTATATAAACCTAAAAGAACTAAATGTTACTATAAACACAACGTAGAACAAGGTCCTAATCGGGACGTTCACAAATTAATATAAATAATTAATGGCCAAAATATAAACATTAATCATACCACAAAGAATAGTGTGCATCAACCTGGTCACGATTATCTGAGTACTAAATATAGTTTTAAAATATTTAAAACTTATTATATGTAAGAGAAGGGGGGAAAGGTTACAATACTAAAGAGGTAATCATAATTATATATTATAAACAGTACTATATTTTGCTTGTAGCATGAAGTATAATATGTTGAGTCTCGTTACCATAGTAATTTCACCAGCTACAACTCTAAAACTGACGATTACTTGGCTTCAGAAATAGTAGCTGCGATGGTACCTCCCTAGATAGACTTACTATAAGAAGAGCGCTGTTGTTCGATATTACTATGTTAAGGAGATAATGTTATATCCTAAAAAAAACCAACACAATATGTTGTAAAATAAACTTCTTTGTCATCAGCTGACAGACGTCCACTGCTGGACATGGTCCTCCTCCAAAGATTCCCACATCGATCAAGCATAGACATCAAATTAGTCAATAACGCCGTATTATTTAATATTAGACGAAGTTACAATATAGATTATTTTAATGAAAAGATCCTTCAGAATATTAGACCTCTTAGGATATTATTCAAAACACGAGGAACGTTAATTAAGGGGAAGTTGCCTCTTATCGCATCATTAACGTCTTGCGTTCTGGCGAAATTTGCATTATCCTGCCCTTACCATGATAATAGTGCTACGAATCCTTGTCAAATGATATATATTCATAAGTATCCAGAATATTATACATGAAAACATGTTAACACATTTTGCTATATATATTAGTATTATTTAGACAAGCAAGATGATCACCTGATAGTAAGTGATAACCTTGCCCATAACAATTTGGTGGTATTTAGGATGGTATATACTGCAATACATTACGATCGTCGTCTTGAGACATTATATGTTGTCTCGTTACCCTATTAATTATACTAACTACAGGGCCCTTTAAACCGGAACACAATAATGTTTGCACACAATTGTTTGGCGGTAGAAATAGGCATTGTGGTGGTACCTACCTAGACGGTATTTGGGAATAGACACCTACCACCAGTCTTTAAAGATAGTAGTCATCTCCAATTTCCTTATAAAGCCGAGACTTGAACATGACCACTACCCTCTAAGCTTCCTCTTCTTTTTAATTTTGTTTACTTCCGCTTCATCAGGAGTGGATTAGCAATCACGGGGTAAGGCCGGGCGAAACCAATATGTGTCATGTTACCGGATACGAAGTAAACCCGTTAATAAGTTACGTGACTACGGTTCAACTCGCACAGTTAAAGAGTTTATTAACTAAGTCGACTTATTGGCTAACGGAGAACGATTGAAACTGGAAATAAGGTATTTTTTACTGTTTTGTTTCTGATGCAAATGAAACTAAAATTAATAAATTTGGGTAAATTACGATCCTTTAACAGGCAAAGACCCCACCACTATGTCAAGAGTGATACCAACGAAGAAGAAGAATTAGCAAAGGAATATCTTCCGGTCGACTGTGTTTCGATCGAAAGACGCCAGAAGTGTATCATCATCATCAGCCGATAGACGTCCACTGCTATACAAAGGCCTCTCCAAAAGATTCCCACCTTGATCGGATCCAATCGAATCCCAAATTCTCCCACATAAAACCCTATATGGGGGGATGTGGGCCAATTCCCACCACACTAGTCCAATGCGGGTTGGTGGAAGCCAGAGACTCGTTTGTTGATTAGCAGGGTGCACCATGAGAAGACGAAGTTGGCTTGGATCTCATGCGTTGTTGTGCGAGATCCTTGAGAGGTGTACAATAGAAGTAAATAGCCTACTAGGCTAATATAAGACCTTAATTTTCGATAAGTGACCTCTAAATTAGAAGTTACAGTAGTAAAAGCTAGTGTTGCGCACAACACATACCTAAATTTAAACCTTTACAAAATACGACAGGGTCGGTCTAGATCTAAGTAGCTGATACAATAGGTTCGGTGGACTGGCTCCGTTAAATTCTCCCGTTCCCTACCTGCAAATTCACTGTGACTACATAGTAAAGTAACAAAAGGTTTCCTTCCCCGAAGCAATAAATCTTACTACACTGCAAAAGCACTACCTTACTATTGTACGTAAATCGAATAACAAATGAAGTCGTGTTATTCAGTTTGTACTCGCTGCATTGTGGGGGCCATTAGGTGAAAAACGATACGGAGAAATATTTTTGAATGTCACCCTGCAAAAAACATTGCGACCCGGATTCGATTCCCGGATACCACGGTGAAGCTAGCTACAACTTTCCTTAACTGAAGCACTATAACAAAGATCCCGCTGTGGTTACCGCAATAGTTAAAGACATTTTTAATGAGACGGGTACACAGTTTATATATATGTAACAGTATGTTTAAGGAAAAAACTTTATTATGGCGATTATGATGACGACGATGATGATGTTGATGATGACGACGACGATGATGACAATGACGTCGATGATAATGATGGTGACAATGACGATGATGCGAACAGGGGAGAGTTAGTACATATAACAGATTTTTTCCAACGTAGAGACCTATATTCCTTATGCCAATTATTGGCCATCTAAGCTAAGTTTTTACAAAACTCTTACCCCAAAGGCAGCTGGAGGGGTGTTACAGCCAGCAAAGCGGACAGGGAACAGCTAGTAACATATCAAGAGCGATGTATGTTCAGCAATTATCCTTTCCCAAATTAACGTTAATGTCCGTCCAAGGACGACCTTATGAGGATGCTTTGTTATAATTTTTGACGTACAATTAAATTTAACTGGCAACAGACCTCCATAATTATTTGTTTAGCCGACCAAAAATTAAAGAGTTGCATACTTTTATAGTTTTTTTTTTTACTTAACGAAGCGACGGCACGGAGGGACGTACACTTGAATTTTTGATTTTGTCTCACATTATATTACTTTTTCCAATATTGTAAACACGTATAGAAAAAACAGAAATATTTACTAACACTTATGATTAAGTTTGTAAACAAACTTGTTTGTGTAACTATAGATATTATTAAAAATTCTATTAATTAGTAAAACTAACAAATTAATATTCAGCATTCAAATAACGACTGTCTATTATGCAGAGATTTAGTGTAGCTAAATCTAGGTCAATAGCTTTCGAGCTTTGAAAAATGCTTGATAGCTGTATGCAAAGCAAATGTTTATACAAACGAGCTCTGAAATAGAATAGATATTTTTAATCGGTGAAGATAATAGCAAATATTTTAAATAAATACATATATATTTAGGGGTGTACAACTCACGGGACCCAAGTCAACCTCACCTGCGCGTGGTGCACCCTGCTAATCAACTAACTAGGCTCTGGCTTCCACTAACTCGCATTGGGCCAGCGTGGTGGAAATTGGCCCAAATCCCCCTATATGAACCCCTACAGACGACTAGCCCTAATACTCGGTGGTGCCGGAGACAATGCGAACTACATCGCAGGACCGGTCGATGTGGAGATTTTTGGCGGAGTCCTATGTGCCACCAGTGGATGTCTATCAGCGGATGATGATGATGATATTTATTAAAAATATGTTATGTAGATGTCTTGAAGTGGCTTTGCGCGGGGGTTTTTGGTAGATGAAAACACACGCAGTAATATCAACACCATATTGATAATATGTAGCGCAATTCAAGGTACAAGCAAAAGTAAAGCAAGTTACTAAGTACAACAGTACACTGTCTGTTATCTTATGATGTTGAGCGCTTGTTAGTGATATTGAGTCTTACAGCTAATCTGATACTGGGCTCGTGGATGCTCGTGGCAACGGCTTGCTACTCAATGTACACAAAAATGTACGAACTTTATATTGATTTGCGTTATAGTAAACGATAGCGCGATCTATTGTTTGTGGTGGTGCCATCTGTTGAGTTATTTGAAAAGTTATTGTTCCAATAATGTTTATTTTAAAGTAAACCAGTCTTTTGAATCGTACGTTATATATTTATTAAATATTATGGTGTGACTATAAAAATACAAGTATTTGTTTATACGAATATGAACATTAATTAATTCTGTTATATTTGTTATGTCTAAATATCGTCTTTAATTGTCTAAGATATTATAGTCATTTGTAGGAGTTTATACTATAGTATAAACTCTATATGGGATTTGTGCCATTTCCCTCCATGCTGACCCAATTCGAGTTGGTCGGAAACAGAGCCTTGTTGATTGATTAGCAGAGTGCACCATGAGCAGGTGAGGTTTGTAAATCTTGGATGGATCAGAGTTGATTTCTTGTAATGTTTTCAACACAAAGGCTTTTCTTTTCAGTATAAAGTTACCACAGAATATATTAAAAACAAATCTTAAAGAATGATTACTTTTGTTAAAGCTAAGTTTTTTTCTTACTTATTTTTATCGTTACAGTAATAATACAAAAAAAACACATATTTATCTATGATTTCGAAGGCGATAAAGTTTAGTGATGTTTACATACACCGCAGTGACAGAAATACATAAAAATAACACTTAAGTGAACAACTTTGTTAACAAAGGAAAAATTCCTAGCCGTGTTTTTTTACTTAAACTTGACATACCATCAACGTGACATGTTTGGTTTAAGTAAAGAAAATTACTAAGCAATGAAATCGACATGACGAAGAAGTAGAAAAAAAAAATAAAAGTGTTTAATCAGATAAAAAATATTGTCATTATAAACACACATCGTAGGGGTTAAGTTTATATAGTTAGTATATTGGTTACCTAGAAAGCCAGTATGTTAGTATTCTATCAAAGATCCTAACGTCGGCTCGTCTTAAGAATCAAACGGAATCCTTCGCATAGACATAGTTCCTGTAATCAACTGCTAGAAGTCTTCTTAGTAGTATCTATAATAATTTGTCGCTAATCATTAGTAACACTACTAGCAATAAAGTTAGCGAGAGGTTATACGTCTACTCATAACAATGTGGTGCTAGTTAGGTTGATATATACTGCACCACATTGCGATCGTCACCTGAGAAAAGATGTTGAGTCTTGTGACCCCAGTAATTACAATACCTACAGCGCTATCTTTCAAACCGGAATACAGTACTGTTTGTCGGCTGCTATAGGTACTGCAGTGGCACTTACTTAGATAGTTTCTGGCTCTGGCTGGATCTTAAAGCCAAATTGCAGTAGTTGTTCAGGATTTAAATTATACTCCTTGGTCTGTAGAATTAATCATTCCACCAAAAACCTTTACGTGTATCGATTTGAAAGTCGATGTAGCTAATGAAATTACTGGAGTAACAAACCAATAAACAACTTCTTCCTTAGATCGTTTAACAATTTAAAATGGCAAAACCACTAAATGTTTTTTTTTTTGCAATAGCACAGTTTTGAAGTACAAATACTGCCAACAATGATGAAATTTGAAAATGTACATAAAAGCAATAGATGTGAATTGGATCACTGTTTGCGTGAACCGCTGAGGTTATGCCGATGGGCTGGGTTCTTTCCACTTGATCCTCTCAGGGAATCTTCAATTTCTTCACGAAGGTAATAAGATACAACATTAAACTTCCTGTCCATTTTTGGCTATTATAGGAGTTAATCGTTTGCTTTATAACACGAAGATTTCTAACTAGATAAGGGCAACAAATGGTGACCTTTAATGGATGGTATTTCCATTTAGCTTAACCTCAACCAGCATTCCTTGCAATATTCTGGGAGAACACGCTTCATCATCTTCCTCGTGTCGTTTAATTACATGTGTGTAGTAAAAAACAAATCAAGTAATTTATTTATCTTTACAGGTTTTTAAAATTTTCCTATTTGTCAATTCATTTTGCTTCATTAACTTTGCAAACAATAACAACGGGATTCACAATCTTCTGGTTTTTCATTAATGCCTTCAATTTGGAAACGTTGAGTAAGAATTTTAATTTTCTTAGTTTCAATTGCTTCTTTGACTTTAGCAATATTCTCAACGCTACCTTTAGCTTTAAACTAAGAAATGATATCGACGTTATTAGATATTTTTTTTCTATTTTCAGCTTATTCAATTTTCTATTTGACTGTATTAATAGGGATTGTATTATTGCGTAAACTTGCTTTGATTTGGACGTTTGTAATTAAAAAGGCTTTGGATATAGAAAAGAGTTTATCGGAATTACGGAGATCTACGAGTACATTGTGGAGATATAGCCTGATTACTTATATAGTAATGTTACTAGCACTAAGTGAGTAAATTAACTTTATCAAGCTTAGCCTCTGAAATTCCATCTTCGCATCGCAAGGCGCTGTGAAATTACTAGTGTAATGAGATTTAGTGTTGTGTCTCAAGGCGATGGGTACAACGGAAACTGTGTAAATATCCTATGTCGAACGTGAAATTTATAGCAGATGAGTTTTCAATCACAACAGCACAGTGGCAATATCAAAGTATTTGCAAACTTATCATATCTTAACTTAAGGATTCTGAAGTTCAGACTTCGGAACGATAAAGTTGGGTGTCCGACTCTAGTATAAACAGCTATGTTATTGAATTGCAATTTCACTTTTCTTTTCTTTTGATATTAAATTTAAGACTTCTGATAATAACACTATATAGTTAATGAAAATACATGATGATCATTATCAAAGAGTTTTCTAATAAGCTTTAATGTCATAATGATTACATTGTAATATTATATAATATGTATTTCTAAAGGTAACATTCAGATATCTAAGGAATCAGATTTGTTTGCTCTTTTCTATTTAGCAACACATTTTATATTAATTATTAAATAATGAAGTTTATCATTATAAAAGAAGTATCATTACCAAAGCTCAGGACTCAAGATCTTTAACTGAAGGAATTCAAGTCAAGAGTGTACCTTTGTATTTCCTGCCTGGTTCTCTTTCCATATTGTCATATTACTTAGGGATCGTCTTTAATAATATCTAGACCATAGTTATAATCTACAAATCTCCTTCAATAGATGATAATAAAGATGATTACTATTTTGTTGCTGTAGGTTTTATATCTATATGATTGTTAACTTTAAGCCTGTTGAATGTTGCACAGTGTAATAATTTCAAAGTTTTATTTTCACAGTAGAACACTTAATGTCAATAGTTTCTAGAATGGCCAAAGTGATGAGTGACTTGAATGAAACAAAAATAACGGATAAAGTCCTGGAACTGTATTTTACAAGATCTGTGCCTTTCATATTTAATATGACTACATACAATTCGTGGAAAGCGGTACCATTTTTGGTAAGTTTCATTTAACCTAATGGAAATGTAGACAATTACGATCCTAGATCAAATTGCTTTTGTGTTCACTATAAATCCCTTCTAGTATGAATAACATATATTATAAATAAAACACCTTTAAAATTTCATATATGGTATATAAGATATACAGCATCAGTTCATCAGATGCGTCTGATAGAAAAATATGTGTATCTATAGTATTATAAATGCATGCAATGTTAGTTTGTTTTTGAGGTCATTTACCAATTACGTCCCTTTTTCCTGTTTGACGACTATTTAAAGTTAAAAGATACTCTTTTCAAATGAAAGCGATATGAACATTTGTTCAGATTATTCTACCCTTTTTGGGATTTGTCGTATTATTATCAACCCTTTTATTATTACAGATTGCAAACGTCCAAGCCACTTTCATTTGGAATATAACGGACGTGATGACGATGTGCATAAGTTTGTACTTGACATCCTACTTTGGTGATCTTAATAAAATTATAAAAGATAATGAAAAAATTGTAAGTGTCTTACAATGCTCAAAGTGGAATATTCTTTTGAAATCTATAGTACTTTCGTTATTATATTTAACACGTTATCATTTTCATGTATATCATCAGTACAGCAACTACAAATGTATCATATATGTTCTTTTCATCATTAGAAAACAGTGTCATGGGGAAAAATTCGAATGTACTATTCTGATCTCGTCGCTCTCGTGAAGGAAGTTGATGCGAGATTCTGTTATCTCGTACTACTGTCGTTCTTCACCAACCTGTTCTTCATATCTCTGCAGTTATTCAACACATTAAAGTAAGTCTTGAATACTTAGTGGCTCTGTTGTAAAGTTTATAAATTTCACTAAAATATTATTTTGAATATTCTCCAGCTACGGCATACCGAAACGCGTTCATAGAGGACGTAAAGATTTTATTTAGTAAGTATTGTCCTGTTTTTTACAATTACACAATAATGATAATGGAATAAATATTAATTTTATATATATATTACTAAAAAAAAAAAAAAAAAAAAAAAAAAAAAAAAAAAAAAAAAAAACAGGTAAATTTATAGTATAGTATTTATATATTATTAAAAGCAAAAACTCATAAAACTGTAGACAGCTGTAAATTTACTTTATTGAGCTTGATTTTGCCATCACTAGATCTTTGGGGAGGCCTATATCCAGCAGTGGACGTCTATCGGCTGATGATGATGAGATCTCGATTGCATGGGTCCGAAGACGGTAACGGTAAACTAACCACCTGTCCCAAAATACTCTGACTCTTGTAATTTTACAACTCAAAGACAGCAGTGTTGTAATTCTAATATTGCCATCATGAGTATGGTACCTAACCTGATGGGTTCCAACAAATGGTAGAGCCATTGAACATCTGGGATACGCTACTCTAGATTACAATCAGGGATTTCGTATTAACCTTCATAATGAACTATGTTATGATTATTCCATCAGCTCCTTACACAGCACAATGCATATGACGTACTACATATACTCGTTCATGTTCCTGACCGTGAGGGCGTGTGTGATGTGTTTGCTCGCAGCTGACGTTCATGTGGCAGCTCAGGAGCCGCTGCACACCATCAGATATGTTCCATCTTCGGATTATACACTCGATGTAAGTATGCTACCTTGAAACTTCTTGACCACAATGATGTTTTCTTCATGGTAAAAGATATAAAAAAATGCGTAAAGCCGAAGATCGGACTAAATGACGTTCTCAGGGCTATATCCAATAGTGGACAGCAGAGTGCTGATTATGATGATGATCAATATCACATTGATTGACTGGTTATGATGATAAAACAGCAACAGGAATGCGAACGTCAAAATGTGACGTTTTTTTTAATAGTAGTAGTAGTCTCTGAAGAATAGTAGAGGATCTAAATGGTTTTCTCAATCTGATCGCCAAATTTCAGTATGAAGACGGCACCTAATGATGATGACGAGTACTCCATTGCCAGAGACTTTCTTAATAGGTACCTTTGTAGCTTCCCGTTTGACCCTTCAAAGGATAGATTTTGAGGCCAGGAGCACAATGTGATGTTTATATATGATCTTAACTAGCGCTACGTCCTTCTTAAGTGTAACATATTACTAGTAGTAAAATCACACTACTAGTCATATTTGTAATGATATATTTTTTTTAATTTTGTTACTTTTAATTAACAATCATGACAGTCCCATCGTATCATAAGTTAATTCCACTTCCGAAATGTTGTTTCCTCTAGGACTTAATAAAATTTAGGACAAAATTGGACAGTGCTCTAGCCTTCTCAGAGCATGGAGAAGATAGAACCCTGTGATATGGACTGATGTCTAATTGACTTCTATTAGGTTGTTCCTAAGTGTTTTCCTACTGCTTCCGTTCCGGACACTACTTTTGTTACACAAGTAGTATGTTGATATTGAATAATATTAATATGTATTACAATTTTTTTTACAGTTGCAAAGATTCACACGACAATTGCGTTACACAACGACCGCATTGAGCGGTGTATACTTTTATGTCACTAGAGGCACTTTACTTAAGGTGACTATTTATATAACTTACATTTGCTTAACAGATTCCTTATAGTTTTCCTTGCACAGGGCTTAAATTATTTATATTTTAACATCAGGTCTCATATTGTATTGCATTTGGTCATTCTTTGACTAGCTCATGATCATCATGGGGAGCCTTATTCAAACTGTTTAGTTTTCCGATTCTTAAAACTATTCCGCTCTTATGCTACTTTTTTTAAGTAATCCTATTTAGACCGGTTCATGATAGGGCAAAGGGAGTCCACAGTGATTCTCTATGGCGTTCGGTCTTGGGTTTTTATTCTCAATCTCAATTCACGTCTCCTCAATCTTCTTCGCCTCGTCTGCTACTGTGCGGCGCCACTTCCATCTGGAGCAACAGCGCTTGAATTTTCCTTGCATATACCAATCAAGAGCCTGTTTGGGAATATGGTTGTAATCTTTTCGTAGAATATGGCCAATCCACTACATAATGCCTACATAGTGTCAGACTATTTCTTCAGCTATCTATCTGGAACATGTTTGCCTACTTACCCTCCTCAATATCTATCAGTATACTAATTGTGGATGAGGAAACTTCGCCGTCTTCTCTATAACGAAAATAGGCACTATGCATTTATAACTACTATTAGTGATATTTTTAAAATCAAAGACTACAAATTTAGTCTATTGTCCAGTTTAATAATTAACTACTTCGTTACTTTAAAAACTTTTGAATTTTTATACTGAATGCAAACTACGCTATATTCTTATTACTTAGCTTTATATAGTTCTCTAAGGTCTCTAAACACATACCAGTAGGCATTCAACATCATCGACCGATAGATGTCTGCTGCTGGACATAGGCCTCACCCAAAGATATCCATATTCGTAGGAGTTCATAAGGGGGGATTAGAGGCATTTCCCACCACGCTGGCCTAATTCGGGTTGATGGGAGCCAGAGCTTCGTTTGTTGATAAGGGTGCACCACGAGCAGGCGAAATTGGTTTGGACCCCGTAAGTTGTTCTGCGGGACCCCTTACACCATTAGGCATTATTTTCGCATAAATTTAAACAATGCTAGCTCATTGTAGACAAAAAAAATGGCTTAAAGCTTTCGTGTGAGAGGTTACATCATGATAATACACCATTAAATCGCTGGTAGATCTTTGTTGCCGGACACTGTCAGGGTACCATCGCAGCGCCTATTTCTGCCGACAAAGAGTAGTCTGCAAACATTATTGTGTTCCGGTTAGAAGGATCCTGCACCTAGTAAATTTTCTGGGGAAACGAGACTCAACAGTATATATAAACATATCTAGCGCCACGTGGGCATGCGTTTCACTTAAACTATAAGAAGCTCGTCTTCTTTTATATTATTTTTTTTTCTCTGATAATCTAACTGTTGTTGTGGCAAATTATATATAAATAATATTTGTACAGGTTGCAGGAACAATTTTCACATACGAGTTGGTTTTACTGCAGTTTAATATGGTTACATATGAAGGAGCAAATAATACACGGATAGATTTATAATAATCCTCACACTTATATATAATATATATATGTATTAGTATATAAAACAATAGAGGGAATTATACACATTAAGTGGATTACGTAGTCATGTATATTCACCTAATCATATACTCAATGTTTTGTTGTAATATCTAATAAATGATATAAAACTGAATACTTTTTTTCACGGTATCTTTTCTAGTTGTAGTTTAGTACATTTTTTTATGACAGACATTGAAATAAGATGTACAGGAGAGTGAAAAACTGTAGTTTGATTTCTCAACTTTATTCCCAAAACTTCTATCATCCTACTTTCCTTTTTAATGTCCACCAGTGTACATTTATCATGGAACAGAGGAAATGAAGATTGCTCGCTGGTGATCATTGTGAAGAAAATTTCTGCAACATAATTTAGCATTACTATTGTATGAGTATCATGAAGTAGTAAAAAAAAAAAACAAAAATAACATTCTTATTTTATGAAGAATCGATGCACACGAACAATTTCGCTGGTAAGAGATGGATGGAAGGTTGTTCATGACAACGTAGCGCTAATAAAGATCGAACATTATACCCATCGTCAGACATAATATGTTAAGTATTCTTACTGCTGTAATTTCACCACCTACAACGCTTTTTATACTGGAGTATAGTAATGTTTGTCCACTAGTGTTTGGCGGCAGAAATAGGAGCTGCGGTGATACTTACCTAGTCGGTCTCCGGCAGTAGAGGAAATATCAAAAGCATTAAGAAATCTTTCAACAAATATATAAACTAACTAAAATTCAATAATTGTTTATTTAGATTTTTTAAGTAGAGTTTAATTTATAATAATATTACAACGCTTGCAATATTTCCCCGTACAATATTGCTAGTATCAAAGTAAATCCAACTTCTAGATTGCTCACACGTCTATGTAATCCCCCGTCACGGGATGCCTGGGCATTAAGCTTCTTGAAATTAATATTAAACACGGGAAATGCTGCTTTAAAGCTACACTATAAACATTTGTAAAGCACTACAAAATAATTTTACCTCCTATATTCATATAACATGCTAATAAGTTTGCGACTTTATTTAATTTTAGACAAATCTATGCTTGATTCTGTTTATGTCTCATTATAACCTCAAAGATTGCAAAGAGTTTATGACATAAAAAAATAATAGTACTCATAATGTTTAATAATAAAGTTTTTTTTTTTTTGGATATATCATTGATATGTAATAGAAATAATAAAGAAGATGAAAACTTCACAAACCAAACTTTGATGTTTTACGAGCTTATATAATAATTCGAATAACGACATTGTCTATATTTAACCAAAATGTTAAAACAAGGGATATTTTCATATCCTTAACTCGAACCAAAATATACAATGAAGAGGTTTTAACTAACTAATTAGATCTCAAAAGGGTTTGGGATCGATCCCTTTTCAGAAGGATACACCACACAGAAAACAAATATTAGCAAACATGGTAGCTTTAATAGAGAGGAAACTATTTGCACAATTTAATCTTCCCGCAGACAGCGTGGTTTGCATGCCTAAACTTTCAACGAGAGAGATAGAATAAAAAGGTACAAAGTATATAGACATATAGCTAACATACACACATATATATATATTCTTAGTGGCTGTCCCCCGCCCGCTTATATTATATTGAAACTAGTTTTAGATGTAGTGTTTGTCCCGACAATGAAAAGAAAAGAGGTACTTTTCTTCAATTATTGTTCAATTATTCTCTAACGGCTCCGTTCTTCTTCTTCGTCGTCGTCATAGCAACCGTTACTATAGCAACCGCATAAATAATACGAATTTAATACATACGTTTTCCTTTTAGAATGATAAAGGAACTCTGAAATTCCATAAATAAATAGCCTATAACCAATACTCACGTTTCTTTGTCGATACAATAACTAATTTCTACGTGATTGGCGAACAAAAAAAATCTATTTTCATTATATACATATATATATATATATATATATATATAGATAGAGACTCATCATGATATATCAGAATCCATAAGGCCAAGAGATTTAAAATATGGTAGAAATATTCCTTTTACCGAGTATAGGCTAGCTAAGAACGCCATTTACAAAATTCATTCCTCAAAAAGTGTTGCGGGGATATTAGAACAAGTAAAGCGGGAACAGCTGGTTACCATTATAAACAGCTTCCCTTATTTCCCTCAGTAGAGGCTCGAGCCTCCTCTCACAAAAAGAAAGATCATTTATCGCTTGACCATGAATAGCAGGAGATTCAAAGTTTATCGAGAATTAATTGAAAGAGATACGTATAAATACATAAGCAGTGAAACGAACAGACACAGACAACGATTTTAAAAACAGTTTTTTGGACATAACTATAATTAATGATAGTCAACACCCCACTTAAATAATCCACTGCTGGGATTAGTTGCTTTGTATAGCAAGGAAGCGTCATAGAGGATAGTCAAGGCCAATTATCCACTACTGCTGATATACGCCTAATTGTATTGCCAACGCGCCAATTGGTTGATTTCATATTTCCACTGGAAGCTAGTGTTCTAAAAACATGACAGTTTTTATACGATTTCCTTCGCCGGAAGCGTAAAAATTAGCGTGGATTTCCGTCATATATAAAGAAAGAAGAGGGTAAAACATAATACTCTTTTATCCTACTTTCCAATGAAAACACACATGGGTACACAAATTCTAGCGAAGATCGATCGAATGAAGGATTTAAACATCAGGGATATACTAACCAAAATAAGGATCGATGGGTTAGTTGTCAAAACATACTTGTCAAAGAGTCGGTAATGTTTGTGAAGCAAACAAACCGTTTCCTAAATAAACTGCATTAAATCAACTTGCATAAAGTTGCAATGATAACATAGATTCTAACATAACCGTGTACGGTTGACAGTGAGATTTGAGACATGGTAACACTCAGAGTGAACATTCAACTGTAATTTAAAAAAAAAATATTAATGTTAACTAAGGTGATCACCAACAGATCTGAGTAAGAGTTGATATTGGTAGGTTTATTACAGTAAATTATATTATGCACAATATATATACTTTACTATATATTAATTATAATACAGATACATATTAATAGTTTATTCATGATATTGATAAAATAAAATAGTTTTTTTTTTCCAATCTGAATGTGGTCAATATATATAGTATCGTTATAATTGATACTATGTACTGTTGAACCATTTCACAAATCCTTAAGTATTCTTAGGCTCTCTCCTTATGAGAGAAGGTTCTAAGACCCTGTAGTGAGAATATTAAATAGCTCGTTTTATTATTAATACAGAAAAGTATAATTTTATGGTACAAATTAGACTAAATCGTTCATCGAAGCAAAAGAATTGTGTTGGGAACAACATCTATGTTTATTACTAAAAAGTTTCTAATGTACTTCTCTTGTAATAGCTGTGTTGTAAAAGTAATTCTAAACATAGTGTATAAAGTTAGAGACTAAAACTAGGTTATTGTTTCAAATTTAAAGCACATTTGAGAGCACAATATAGTTATAATTAGTGTACCCATTCAAATCTTCATACAACTATATAATATTGCATCGTAATACCCAAATAAGGGAATCGATTTTGAACCAATTATTTCTCCGCGAAGGAAACCTCTACAAGTTATAAGTAAGCGCTAGTTGGTTTTAAGCGGCTCTAGATTGCACTCGTCGTCTCAAGACATAAATATAAATACACTAGCAACTTTATTAGTTACATAGCTCTTCAAACTATAACACACTAAATTTGCACACTATTTTATGTCGACAGAATAGGCGCTGGAATATCTAGTCTTCGTAAACAGAGATTTTCAGATAACTATCACATATCACGTTACCTTAGTAATTTTTCGCATACTTACTTAAAAAAATGTTTTTATAATTACACAGTATGCAATAGCAAATTTGATTTATCTTTGTAAGCATCTTATAAATTCATTCAGCTGTAGCTATTCTTTATTGAAGTTGATATCGATCTACTCTGACACTTCAATTATTTTCGTGAGAGCTTCAAAAACCAATCAAATCTAGCCTACTTGCCATTAATGCTGGACTGACACTGTTATGAATTTTTATATTTACATTTTCAACGTGTTTAGTTTGAAAATAGAAATGTTTGTTATTTTAAATAAGATTATATGTGAGTATCATTCTTTTACTTCTTCTTAAAGTGCCTCTCCAACTGGTGAAGGTTGGTGATCAGAGTGGTACAATCCTTTCTCTCTCCGATTCGGTGGAACAATTCGGTCGCCCTAGAAATGCCTGTTCATATCCTGATATTCCTCAACCATGACTTTTTCCTCATCCCCGCCTTTCATTTTCGTTGTATTATTCAATACATATAATTATTAGGGGGACCGGAAAGTAATGTCGTTTTCTTACGCTAAATATAAATACAAACACATACATTTTTAACGAGTCTTTATTTTTAATCAATGATGTATTCCCCATCATTGTCAATAACCTTTTGCCATCTAGTGAGTAAATTTTCAATCCCTGATCGATAAAAATTAATTGGTTTTTCGGCAAAATATCTAGAGATGGCATTTTGGATATCATCCAAATTTGCAAATGTTTTGCCACTTAAAAAGTGTTGCAGCGCTCGGAATAAGTGGAAATCCGATGGTGCAACATCGGGCGAATATGGTGGATGAGGCAGCACCTCCCACCCCAATTCATTAATTTTTTCTAGAGTTCGCCTTGCGCAGTGCGGTCTTGCATTGTCATGTTGGAGAATGACGCCTTTTCGGTTGACAATCGCTGGCCACTTTTCAATTAAAGATTGATTGACTCGCTGCAATTGTTCGCTGTAGAGGTCTGCAGTAACAGTTTCTCCAGGTTTCAGTAATTCAAAATGAACAATGCCGCGAATACTCCACCAAACACACAAAAGCGCTTTTTTGGGGTGTAAACCTGGCTTAGCAGTACTCCGAGGGATTTCATTTGGAGAGAGCCACTGCCTTTTGCGTTTTGGGTTATCATACAGGACCCATTTCTCATCTCCTGTGATCAAGCGATCAAAAAACGCTTCTGTGTTGTGTCGTTGAAGCAATAAGTTGCATGTGATTGATCGGTTAGCCTTATTCTGTTCGGACAGATTATGCGGGACCCAAACACCTGCTCTGCTTACTTTTCCAATCTGCTTCAAATGTTCTTGGATGGTCGACCAAGGTTTGTTGAGACTGTTTGACAATTCCTCGATCGTCTGACACGGATTTGCTTCCACTTCCGCCCTTAACACGTCGTTGTCTAACGCTGATGGTCTTCCTGATCGATACGAGTCGGAAAGATCAAAATTACCCGATTTGAACTTGGAAAACCACCTTTGGCATTTACGAATGTCCAGTGCATTTGGATAAACATCGCAAATGTTTTTGGTAGCAACTGTTGCGTTATTTCCCTTGCGAAACTCAAAGAGCATGCAATGCCGGATGTGTACCTCTTCTGGTATTTGGCTGGCCATTTTACCCAAAATTACAAAAAAAAATTGTAATTCAATTGTCTATAAGTAAAGAAATCACTATAACCTCACAATGTCTTTGGTACGCCTCTGAACAAAACAATGAGCTGACAAATGACAATCAAGTATTGGCATGCGCAGAAACGACATTACTTTCCGGTCCCCCTAATATTAATAACATAATTTTCGGAGTCATGGCAAACCTAAATTGAATATCACAAATCGTTCAATCATCATCCCGAAGGTTACATCTTATAGACCAACTACTGAACATAGGGTTCTAACTAAACACAATTATTTGTGTACTTTTTAATTGAAGGTTTACTCTTTCCTGAATCATATAGTACTTAAAAACTTCATAGTAAAGATTTTAACTGTTTAAAAGGCAGTACGTAGTGAGAGGAAATCATTTATAACAAGCTTCATTGAGACTATATTTTAAAGAGTGCACACTTTGTTCCCTATTGAACTTCATAATAGTATTTATGCTTGTTAATACATTATTAGTGTTTTACCGATCACCTTGTCATTATTAATTAAATTGTTTTCAGGTTCGCTTAGAAAAATGTTTGGTAAGAGCAACGCTAAAGGTAGACTCTTTAATCAACAATTGGCAACGTTTCAATCTACAATGAAACTGTCTATCGTCATTGGACAATTTTTCGGCTTGAACCCAGTTGTTGGTGTTTACGGCATTGATGTCTCCAAAATACGGTAAAGCACAGATTTTTTTCTATTCTAAATTATTCATAAGTTTGAAGTTACCCCTTCGTCTATCAGTTACCGTCTAGACCATATTGTTAACATTGAAATCTTCTTTGTCCAGATTCAAATTGTGTTCAGCAAGATGTCTGTACGCAATGTTGTCGATCATGGGACAAGGTGCTATGTTACTTTTTTCCGTATTAAAGTATCTAAGAGATATTGACACATCACTCTCCTCTAATAGTGAGTATATTAACCGTAAATTTAGATTGGTCTAAAAAATATTAACTTCAAACCTTACATAAAATCTATTATAACTTTAAAACCATTACTTCCAGCAACTTTGGCTTTCTACAGCTCTAACTTTTTAACAACACTTCTGTTCCTCCGCATGGCTACAAAATGGCCGCGACTTTGTCTACAAATATCAATGACAGAAGCCTCAACTCCCGTTACGGATACTTCGCTAGTTAGAAAATGTAATCTGACTTGCATTCTCATACTAACATTGGCAATGGGTGAGATGTTACTTATCACATTTAAATAATTACACCTTTTAAAGACCTATTCCTTATTACTAATTTAATTCAATCATAGAGGATAGAATATGTTTTTGTTAAGGCTAATGAACGTTAACATTGTAGGGTGTCCGACAGTGACAAGTACTAATGGAGAAAATGTTCTACCTAGATAAAACTTCATACTTTTTTAATGTTTATATGTAATGTATTATATAAAACATTATTATTCAGATTTTTATTTTGCAGTTGAACATTTTTTATCAGATCTATCGGGTCTAGCGGCAGTGATTGATTGCGAACCGCAAAAAAACGTCTACGAAGCATTTATCAGACACAGTTTCCCCTGGGTATATGAATTTGTACCCTACAATCATTTTATTGGATTTTTATCACAGGTATTTTTTTTTTTTTTTTATTTTAATAAAGTAAGTCCAGTCAGTTAGCCGGCTTAACCTAAATGGTGTATGGCTTAAAATAGAATTAAAAAAAAAAAAAAAAAGTAAGTCCAGTCTCAATCCGTACGACAGCGGCCACTGATCTTAATCTTTTTTTAGCTTATTCCACAAGATTTTTAGTTGCTACTTTGTTTTGCAGGTTGTTAACATACAATCTACCTTCACATGGAGTTTCGCCGATTTATTTATTATCTGTATTAGTTTCTATCTAATATCTAGACTTGAACAAGTCAATAAGAAAATTGTTGCAGCTCGAGGAAAGGTAGGATTACTTTCTCCCAGTGATATATCAAATTGGCTAATACAATATATACCTTTAAAGGTTTTCTTAAATATCAAGTTATTACGTAGTCAATACATATAACTATTATCAAGATATCTTCTACTCACTTCAGCGATCTAATACAAGAATGTAACTTCGGTCTAATTCAAAATTTCTGTTTTATAAAAATTCGAGTGTTTACTTTAATCTACAACTTCCATGGATATTTTACGTTACCCCGACTAGGTACATATTTTAATTTAAAAAAAAAAATCTATTGCTGGAAACCAACTGATGGAATTTTTGTAGTTCTCGTTTATGTTTGTATTATATAATGATTATTAGTGTTTTACAGCATAGATCAGTCAAACATTAACGTCAGGTTAAATTTTGTTTTTAACGTTAATTTTATTTATGTATTTTTTCATAAAGCACAAGTTTTTTTTCCAAAGAACTTGCCTCAACACTTCTGGCGTACCGTTCGGGAGGAATACAACCAAGCCGCGTCACTGGTACGACGCGTGGATGAAGTGATCGGCGCTATCATCTTCATATCTTTTGCTAATAATCTTTTCTTTATTTGCCTTCAATTATACAACACATTGAAGTAAGTATAAAGCAGATAATATTCAACTGCCAACTACTTGAAATAATCCATTATAATGATGACACTGGTTAAGGGGAAGTTTTGTGTCAACACACTGATTGTTCCAACAATAGTTACTTCCAACTTCATTGAAATATAACTAAAAAAATCGCTGTAAATATCTTTACTTAGTAACCTCTTTTGTTATAATGTCAGGAAAAAGTATTTTGTAGCTTAAATGAAGACATGAATATAAATTGTAACTTAACATACAGCTTTTGATGTCGTTACCAGGTTTATTTTTTCATTTCCTTAACACCTTTCAAGAGTAAATTATTATGAATACCTTCAAATATCTTTCATATTCAATCTGTTTAATAGAAAGTAGAATCTCGATTGAAACTTATTAATATTTTTACTGCGTTATTGGGAAACTATGTTGTGGATATCGATGAATGAATGGATGAAGGATGAATTAATGATTTTTTTTTTATTTTAGATGTAATGAGTCAAAGTATCTTGATAGAAGTCAGATGTTAATTTGGTTATATGTTACAGAGACGGAATAAAAGCAACGCCGTTATGTCGAGCTGAAGACATTAGGTGTGTTTTAATAATTTTTACTTAGTCTTCTTTTTTTATATAGATTAAATTAATATGAAAAAGTAGATAAAAAACCGTAGCTTATTTCTTATATATCGATATAGATATGTAAGCTGATAGCGAAAAGCAATAATATACTATACATCAATAACACATATGATCGGCAGTTGCAGGCACTCAAAGCTTTGAACAATTTTGTCTTTGGTTCAACTGATCTAGGATCTATTTTCAACCCTTAATAAACTTTACGAATTTTATTGCATTTATTTAGTTAGTTGATTACCCTGTCGTTTCAACCACTGTGCAACAACTGCGGTAATATCACCCTTTGTTATGTTTCAGACCGCTACACGGATATGAGCAAGCGACGTATTTTATGTACTCATTCATATTCCTCGTGATGAGATCGTTGGCTGTATCCCTGATAGCCGCTCGGGTATACGCGTCTAGCCGTAAACCGGCGGTTACATTGTACGACGTGCCAACCAACACTTACTGCCTCGAAGTAAGATAATATATACTTTATTATTATCACACGTAGAGTCTAAAACCGCGTGATATAAAGCGAATGGAGTGATGAGTTTAATTCGTGTAGGTAACAGATATACCGTTTAACTGTCCGTGATATTGCAGTTTCCAAACAGCTTTTTCTACTATAGTTTTAACTACTACTTCCTTTGTTTAAAAGGTGCGATAGAATGTTATAGTCCCTTTATTTTAATGGTACTATGCTTAAAAGTTTTATTTTGGTTTCCCAGCCCTACAAAATATAGCTTTTTTTATTGACTACTTAAGTTTTCCTAGATTAAACAAATAAAAGTTGAAAGAACCTATAAATTAGCTTTCCGGTAATATAAATGATTTCTATAAATCTTCCTTCTTTTAAATAATTCCAAATCTAAGTAAAGACCAATTAGATTAAATTATAATACTAAGTAACATTTTCATAGATCGTTAAATATTTATTTCATTGGTGGTGAGATCTTGTTAGGTTTTCGGCAAAGGTCTAGTTAGACCCTAAATTCAGGTACAGATACCTGAATGAACTCAGTGTTTATTTCTATCCATAGAACAGTGGTATGTAAAAATTGTATTGCCGAAATAAAAGCATCATATATCGATAAAACAAAGGACGAGCACAATATAGTGCAGTATCATCATTATCATCATCATCATCAGCAGCCGATATACGTCCTGTGCTGGACATAGGCCTCTTTCTGAGATTTCCAATTCAGGTAAGGATTCATATGGGGCTATTTGAGCCATTTCCTACCACGCTGGCCCAATGCGGGTTGGGAGGAGTCAGAACCTCGGTTGTTGATTACTAGCGAGCAGGTGAGGTTGGCTTGGATCCCATGTTGTTCTGCAAGACGCCTTACACCCCTTACATAGTATATGTTATCACATATGACAAAAGAAATATTACTAATATACTTTTGCAGATTCAGAGATTTCTAGACCAAGTACACGGGGACACGGTTGCGCTAAGTGGTCTTCAATTTTTCAATATAAAGAAAGGACTTGTGCTTTCAGTGAGTTAACAAAAACTATCGTTATTAATGTTACAACTTCTAAAAGATTTTATTTTAAATTATGCTTTGATATATTAAAAAAAATAACTTATATTAAGTTTTGACCATTTAATAAGAGGTCAAAATGAGTTTGACTATTATTTCATATGATTACAAGCAACAACGGAGAAGAAGGTAGTGTTTGCGTAGAATACTCTGGCTTGTATTTTTGAGAAACTCCAACGATGTTACCGACACTTTAAGGGTGATTCCAGAGGTCAAATTAAATACCACCATCTCTAAGAACTAAACACTGGTACCTGTAGAAACGAACCTTGAACATTAAGCACTTTAATTTAAATAACTACTGTCTTAAATTTGATTACAGATTGCCGGTACTATAGTGACGTATGAACTAGTGCTGCTCCAATTCACGGGAGTGACGCCGACGTCCAGCCCGCCGGTTGTTGTTGATTAAAAGCTAAAAAAACGTCAAAAATAATAAAAATAATTTAGCACTTTATTAGACCTCTAAACACTTGTAGTATTAGTTTAATATTTTTCTAGTTTAATGTAGTTTTTAATCATTTAATTAACAGATAAACAAGTACTAGAATAGATCGCAGCTTCAATTTCCGCCATTAAACGGTAGCATGCAAATATTATAGTATTCTAATTTGAAGAGAGTTGGTTAATATAATAATTGAGGCTTAAATTCAGGTGTCTCAAGATGACGAGCAGAATAAGATGATAAAAAACAATTCAATCACTTTGGGCAAGCGCATCACTTACCATCGAGTAAATTATGACAGTATTCAGTGACGGAGTACAGTTACAGTAGATAAAACTTGCTTTATTTGAAATATGTTATTCCTACGTATAGTTTTAATACTTTATATATTACCTATATCATGTTTTTTTTAATACTGTGACAATTATAGCATAGTATGAATTCTGCTGAAATTGCAGCATCTATTAAACTATTGTAATTAAACTGTTTGTTATTACCTTGTGTCAGCTAATATCTAATATTATATATATAAGGGATATTCATTGACTCATCACGAGATCTCCGAAACTATTAACCTTAAACATTCAAAATTTGGTAGAGATATGCTTCTGCCCTTTAGAAGTCAGCTAAGAATGGATTGTAGAAAACTCTTTCCCCAAACGCAGTTGCAGAGATATTAAAGGGATGAAACAAAAAAATATCATTAATAGTTAAACATTTTTATGACATAGCTTTAGATTTGTTTATAGTTCACAAAACAGCAGCAGAGTAACATATAAACAAACTTCTTTACTTGATTCAACTTGTATGAAGTAAAACGTAAACATAGCCTCCGCAATATGTTGTATTGCGGAAGCTGATCGCTGTGGACGGAAGCGGCTGACCCATCCAGTTAATTGAATTACGAGTGAAATGCAATTACTGCCTCCAATTCTATCGTATAGGTCAACATTCGACTGGTTATGAAACGATCCAAATACTGGCGCTGTTTATTTATGTAATTATATTTAAAAAGCTTTGTAACCATCAACTGAAAAAGAGGAGTGTGTTCTGATAATAAAAGGCTTTACTAGAGGTGTCATAATTCCCGACCAACAAGTCACGTGATCCAAACCAATCCCACGTGATTCACCCTAGTAATGAACGGAAGCGGGTCTGGCTCCCACCAACCAGCATTGAGCCACCGTGGTGGGAAATAGCCTAAATATCCCCACATGAATCCCTACTCGACCGTGTAGGAATATTTGGAGGAGGCCGATGTCTAGCAGCGGACGTCTATCAGCTGATGATGAAATAACTGTCTACCTGGTGCAGGAACTAAGGGTATACCTTCACTTTTTTCCAAGCAATCGCTTCCTACTTCGAATCCGGGACTACGGTGGTGATATTAATTGACAATGAAGCTAAATATAGTAGATTATTTTTTAGTAATAGACTAAGCCATTAGTCCAGCAAGACGTGTATGTTGGTATGTGGACCCGGATGATATACTGCACCACATTATGCTTGTCACCTTGAGACAATGTTAAGTCCTGTTAATCCAGTATACAAGCTACAACGCCCTTCAAAACGGAACACAGTAATTCTTGCATAATACTGTCTGGCGGCAGAAATGGATGCTGCAGCAGTAGCTATATGGATTACCACAACTTGACAGCTACAATACTGGTAGTAGCCAGGCGGCTTCGAAACAAACCTTATTACCATCCAGTTTCCGGTACATATGGACACAGAATTGAACTAGGGACATCCATATTACAAGCAATTAACACCCTGAGATATATTAACGGTGAAAGTACCTTTTTTTTTTAACGAAGCGACGAAAGGTGTGGGACGTTCACCTGATGGTAAGTGATACGCCTGGCGATAACAACGTTGCGCTAGTTAGGATGTTATATCAGTGTAAACTGCATACCGTGCAGTGACTGCACCACATTGCGCTCGTCCCCTGATACATAGGATGTTCAAAGCCTCATTACCCCAGTAATTTCATTAGCTATGACGCCCTTTAAATCGGAACGTAGCAATATTTACACAGTACTGTTTAGCAGCTGTGACAAACACCTCCATTAAAAAAGAAGGTAATGAAGAAATTAAAAAAGGGATGCTTCATGATTTTCAGGTTCCCTTTCAGGAATAAGGCGACTGTCTTCACTTGCGAGAGGTATGAAAGAAAGAAAAGGAATGAAGAATGTTAGATGGTAATAAGTGTATAAGATGAACAGAAGATGAAAGAAAGAATAGAAACAGTATGAATTGAAAATAGAGATGTACTGATGATAAATGTTTGGAAGAATAAAAGCTCAGACCCAAAGCACGCAAAGGGAATGATAAAAAAAAACAGTCAGTAGATACATTACAACAATATCATAATTTAACACATAGAGATGTTTCTATCGCTGAAATCATGAATATAAACCTGAAAACTATCTCGAAAGCTTATCAAATCAGAACTAAAACATTATAAGGTAAAAGCTTTGAAGGTAAATCACTCGTGCGGAAACAGGCTGTATAGGTTTGGACAGCTTTCAGGAAAGGGGGGTGGGTATTCATTAGAATTAACAGGCAAGTTATACGCAACGTTAGTTCGTTAGCAGTTACTTTGGAACAAGTAAACATGGTAACGGGTTTCATTGAAATTTATTATTTGTGTATACCTCACCATTTATACCATTTACTGCAAAACATAGGCAATAGTTTAACCTCAAAATTTATAACTTAATTATACCTTTTTTTATGTAGAAAAAAAAAAAATAACTGATAAATCAACTCGAACATTTAACGGTTAATATTAATTACCAACCCTCATGTTTAAGAATCTATACTTATGGTACCAACAGGCATAATTAACAAATAACTATTAATAATGTTTTTTTTTTCATCGCAGTGATGTTGACAATATTATCTAGGTATACAGTCAAAGTATCCTATGAAGGTTGACTGTAAATAACTAAAGTCTAGACCTAAAAATTGAACTACAATTTTCAGTAAGCATTCAGCTAAGCTCTGAATTAACTGAAACTTAAAATAATGATTTATAGATAATGTTATTATTAATCTAAGCAGTATTAAGTTATTGACTTTACAGTTTATTAAGTTGATAAAATGATTATCATCATCATCATTACCAGCCTTTATATATCAACTGTTAGATATAGGTCTTCCGAAATGTCTACCACCAAATACACTCCTCAGCTTCCAATCGCCCTGATGGTGTTGTTTCATCTGGAGAGAGGGCGTCCTACACTTCTACAATTTATACACGGCTTCCACTTCAAGACTTTTCTCTCCCATCAGCCGTCAGACATGGCCGGTCCACTGTCACTTCAGCTTGCAGATTTTGAGAGCTACGTCAACTTTAGTTCTCCTTCAAATTTCTTCGTTCCGGATCTTGTCTCTTAGAGAAATGCCAAGCACAGCTCTCTCCATCGCCCGCTGTGCTACTTTGAATCGGTTGACCAGCCCGATGGTCAGGTGCCATGTTTCTTCCTCGTAAAGGCCGCTGTTATAGAATTGTTATAATTTTAATAATACATCAGGATTAATATTCCTTCGCGACTAATATTACATCTACTTGTAATGAAAAGTGAAAACTGGTAGCTTTCGTATCGCCAGTCATTTGCTGACCGTCGAAGGGTGTACTCTTCGTGCTGTTTCAAGTTCTATAAAATCTTCTTATAATTATTTGTTACTGTAATCGTTAATTTACGGTTACTGGTTGTAGGTCTTTGTTACCGGAGACCGTGCAAGTAATTACCACCGCAACACCTATTTCTACCGCCAAAGAGTAGTTTGCAAACATTGCTGTGTTCCCGTTCAAAGAGCGGTGCTGCAGCTAGTGAAATTACTGTGGTAATGAGACTCAACATCTTACGTCTCAAGACTTCGAGTAGAATGTGAACATCTCGCTCGTCTCATAGCTTGATAACATTAAAAAAAATGTACACAATATAATATTCTATTTATTGTAAAACATTAGGTTCTTATCACTGAACTCCTTACTGGTTTCTTATCAGGAGAGTTTATCGATCGTGAAGATGATGAAGATATATATAAATGTTTAAACTCCCATCGATCATTTATGTTTTCTTTCTTTCAATCGCCGACAATCAAATCTCAAAAGTAAAGGATAGATTGAAACAAAAAAAAAGGAAATTTAAGTTAGAACAGTTATTCTTACTCGCAGGCCGCCATTGTACAAAGTTGGCTCATTAAGTGGAATTAATGAGTAATTAGAGACACACCAGTAATTTTTTTATGATGCCATTAAGGAGATATGACGGAATTTATATTCAGTTTTATAACTTTCTCGCTTGTCTACGAATCGCTCTTCATGAAACGGAGGACCTGGAGAAATAAGCATGTCGCAGAATATAGAAGTTGACGCCATATTTAATTTCGAGTAGTTTAATATATACGAGAAACTTTCGAAGGGGAAAAGTTAAGTAATAAAACATCCGGTTTCACGCAGACATACGTATGCAATTTCTGTTATATAAAAGAGCCGTTAAGTTAAGATTAAGCAATATTTGTGCTTTGTAAACAATTTTTTTTTATCCAAAAGCGACAAGACAAACCAGATGTTCACCTGATGGTAAGACACGTTTACCCAAGAAATCATGGAGCTAGTTATAATCGTGATACCACACTGTGCTCGAGACATAACATCTTGTATCATGAGCTTAATATAATACACTAATAGCAATTACACTAGCTACAGCGCCATTCAAACCGGATCACAGTAATATTTGCACACAACTGTTTGATGGTAGAAATAGGCGATGGACTGCTACTGCATCACCAGTAATAAAACATACGTACATATGATACAGTCATCATCAGCCACTAGACGTCCACTGCTGGACAGAGGCGTACCCCAAATATTACCACATCGATTGGGTAGGTATTCATATGGGGGGATTTAGGCTATTTCCCACCAAGATGGCCCAATGGGAATTGGTAGGAGATTATGATACAGTACTGATAAATATTTGTTGTGATAACTATCTTCACGTTTAACTATCGCCACGCATAACCCTACAAAATTACCAAAAACAAAATGAGGTTCCTATTAATGTTTACGGTACCTACTTCTTATTTTAGTCGGTTTATGTTATCTTTCATAAGGGAACAATTGATCTCAATGTCACATGATGTTAAAGAAGATATCCAGAATACTCTTACTTACTTTACTAGTGGTAGGTAAGAGACCGTCTACGTATCACCACAGCGCCTTTTTCTTCCCCCAAACAGTACTGGGTATACTTTATTGTGTTCCGGTCTAAAGGACGCTGTCGCTAGTGAAATTACTGGTAACGAGATAGAACATCTAATGTCTCAAGGCGACGAGTAAAATGTGGTGCTATGAATACCAATTCAACTAACACCACATTTTTATGGGCAGTCGTGTCGCTTGCTATCAGGCTAACGTCCTTCTCGTCTCAACGTTTCCTTAAAAAAACTAAGGACCTGTTAAAAAAGTGGACAGATTTAGAATATATATATATACTAACCTAACACCAAAGTCCTAACTCCAGAATCGAACCAGATACCTCTTTGATAAATGCTATCGGTTAGCCTACTACGCGATGTAGCTGTTGGATATGGGTCTGCAATATAAACCTAGTTTCATAATAAGGCTTTTAATAGGATTTACGTCTTTCCAGGCATATAAAACTAGACTAAGTTAGTAATAAATGAAAAAAGTATAGATTAAATTCAATTTTATTTTTAGGTTTACGCTTTTTATTACTAGATAATAATATTTACTTGAAGACGAATATCACTGGAGGTAGGACTCTGTCAGAAACCGTACCACCGTTGCTCCTATTACAGCCGCTATACAGTAGTAGTAGTGTGCATTGCTGTGTTCTGGTTTGAAGTGCCCTGTAGCTAGTGAAATTACTGAGGTAACGACACTAGATCTGATGTCTCAAAGCGATGTGAACAATTTGGTGCAATGTATATCCTAAATAGCGCCACATTGTTATGGACGGGCGAATCACTTGCCATCAGGTGAACGTCCAAACCTCCAACCTCTTATATTAGGAATTATTTCATTTGTATGTCTGCTGCTTGTATTATATGGACCGTTATGAAGACTGTTGGCACTTTCTTTTAGGTGATTGCAGGAGTCCGCCGACTGAGGGCTGCAGTAAGACTATCCACGCGGAACCTATTTGACTAGAATGATCTATAGTATGATCACTAAATAACATCGTAAATATTACCCTAAATTAGTATGTTTAACGGAGGAAGAAAAATACGTGAGTATAACCACATCGTCATTTAGCATTGAAGGTTCTCGATTGATGACCGGTGAGCGTGACTCGGTGACAGGCCCGGATGATGAGGTACGGCCCCAAGGTCCGTACATTATCGCAGGCGAGCGACCTCAGTCTGACAATCGTTGCGAATGGCTCGGTAACTAACTAACTTTTAAACTTTAACTTGAATAATTTTAAATAATTAAGGATCTTCAATATCAAAAATTTGATAACAGTAAAGTTTTAAATTTAAACACACCCTTAATCAACTTAGAAGCTTAATTATATTTAATTTCCTCTCACTTTCCAAGTTATAACCAACTTTGTTTTAATTACATTTCGAGCCGCTTATTCAGACGGTATCATTACGGATCTACAGTTAAAATAATTCTTCTGGTTATAATTATGTTTGCAATATTCTTGAAATCGATCTCAAGTTTAGTTAGTTTAATCCAATTGTATTTAAACCTTCCATCTCTTCATCATCTAGCTCTTGCTCATGAGCCACTGGCCTTTACTACGTCATCTTTGAGTCTCAATTTACATAGTCCAGCTAACTAAGCTTTAGTCTTCCTTGAACTAAAAAACCATTCATCAAAAGCACATGCTTGGTCCATCTAAGCCTATCCAGTTTCATATATCCAGTTTTAGGTAGAGTTCATAAAGCTCATAAAGAAGCTCTATGAAAACGACTCCAAAACATTAAAACTTTGAATTACTTCATCTTTTCTCTTTTCGTGCACTTCGTTGCTGAATGTCATGCTTGTGCCGGAAATGCCTTTATTGATACGACCAGCGTCCAGCATGTCTTAGGTAGACAGGATATTGATGCTTAATATAGCCTGTATGTAGATAAACTAGTAGATAGGTGTTCTTTCTGGTTAAGATTCTCGTGATCTTTTGCCTTCGACCTTTTCTATTACAACCGGTTTATCCTGATTTTCTAATTGTGTCCCGACAATACAGTTAAAGTAATTTAAAACTCGTTAGTAGTAGGTAGTGTAAAACCTGTTCATGGTATTCTTAGTTTTCTCCTCTAGCACCTCGAAAGTCTAAATTTTATTCGGTCGTCTGCTATATTAGGCTATTACTAATAGGCTATGATTCAAAACCGTATAGAAATGTTGAGAAAACTGATTCTCATGATGTAGTGATGTAAATTTAAAAGTACTTTATTGCATTAATAGCGATAATTGAATAAAAAAAAGGATATTTACAAGTAAAGCAATGTAAGTTAATAGATAAAAAGAAACGAATGGGTTTTTATCGCATTGTATTGCTAAACACGCGCGTGTACCAACGAGCGACAATTGCTTCCAAACCGAGAGGAAATTGTACTAAGTAACACGAGATGAATATAAATTTTATAAATATTCGTCTTTCCTTTGAATGAGCAGTTCTCTTAGGAGGCGCGGGTTCGAATCCCATCGCTGTCACCACGAAATATAACTTGCTTCACCAAGAATTTAAAACAACAGATATATACCAATTTTAGGTAAGCCTGTTATTGCTGATAGGTCTAGTTTCTGAAGACCGTCTACACCACCGCTACTCCATAACCTCATAAATAGCAGTGTGTAAACATTACTGTTTCAGTTTAAAGGCTAGCTAGTAAAATTACTGGAGTAATGAGATTTAACATCTCATGTCTGACGATGAGCTCAATGTGGTGCTGTGTGTGTCCTAACCACCTCGTTGTTATGAGCTTTTCTCTTACAATCATATGAAAGACGAGCGTCTTGTCGCTTCGTTGTATATAAAAAAAAAATTGTTAATTGTATGCATAATAATTTAAACTTATATATACGTAACGTTGGTAGTTACAAATATTTGGAAGCAGTTAAAAATATATAGACACTTTAACTTCAATTTTGCGAGCTTGTTCATAAGTCACTGAAGAGAAGCTGTACAGCATGAAGGTCACTCGAAACTGTTTTCGTATTAAATGGTTTCTATTGGATATGTTAATAAAATAGAGATTTTTTTTTAATTTTCAATGGTTAATATTTGCTAAGTTATGGTTATAATAAATATATTATCATCAACAACAACAACCTGCAGCAGTCAGTTGGACTCAGGTCTCGATATATATGTAATAACTACAAGCCTTGATGAATCGATTAGTAGGTTGTAAGCGTTATATCTGGTTGAGGCGAAGGTTAAACTTGCGCTTCCGGTGAAGTAAACATCACGCTTTGGTGAACATATGACACCTGCCAACTCGCATTTGCCAGCGTCGTCGATGAATACCCTTGACTCTCTTATTGAGAAAAGACCTGTAGCTCCAACAATGAGAACAGTAGATCACAATGTATTGGTTAATTAGTACAGTTGGCAAGTTCCTGTTGCCGGAGATCATCTAAGCAGGTACCACAGCATCTTCAATTTGTACCGACAGACATGTGTGCAAGCATTATTGTATCCCGGCTTAAAGGATGCTATAGCTAATATAGACTACTTAGGTATCGAGACTTAATATGACTTAATATGTCCCAAGGCGAGCACAGTGTGATGCTGTGTATGTAATATTTACTATACTTGTCATTTACTATGAGATAAACGTCTCGCTTATACCGTTGTTTACTATATAAGATCCAGGAGTTACAGTATACGTATACCTGTAATAATCATACTCATTTCTTTTTTATATAGATGATATATACTTTACGTTTGCAGCGTAAAACCAATAAAGGCTTTATGGTGCATGAAATGCTTTATTATTTTGTGATAACCTTTGAATTTAGCGACAGTTTTACGATTCGCTGTGACGTAAACTGTAGTTTGTTATTGTCTAGACGAGTTAACTTGATATATAACTCTTTAATCGAATAACTTAAACTTAATATGGAATTAAACGTAAGTCGGAAATTCTTGCTGGTTGTTAAAGAACAACTCTTTAACTAGAACGAAGCTAGAAGAGATTTGATGTTTTCAAATCACAGGCTTCCCTTTTCACCGCTGAGAGAAGCCTGTTTATGTTGGGTCTTACTTTTTAAGATATGACCCTAGGATTTACTATCTTCAGCTGTTGGTGGTCGTTATGACACAGCTCAACTATGGTCAATTCATCGAGTTTAAAACTGAGACAGCTTCAAGAAAACTGGAATTCATTGACAAAGTGCGACAATATTTCACACGGGGATGGCTTTTGACTAAACATGGGCAGGTGCTGCCGAAATTCATCTAGCACCACTAAGCTCGCTGGAGAGGCGGGATAAGAAGCTTGTTGGTGATATGTCATAACTTGGCTGGACAATATTCAACACAGGCGCCGTGTTCTAGAGGATGCATTTCGGAGAGTATGCGATACATAATATATTCACACGTCCCCTTTTTACCACTGGACGACAAGAGATACAGGGAGTGATCATCCGTATGCTGTGGACATACCCAGTTTGCTAACAAAGAGGTTTCAGCTCCTTGTTCTTCATAAGAATAGCAGAGTAGTGATATAACTGACAGGCGTCGGTGTTCCTGTTTAAATAAGACGTGAGTGTCTTCAAGAGAATAGTGAATAGGCTGTTACTACTAATTATTCATCAGGTTTGAGAGATTGTAAAGTATTTTTTTTAAAATTACAACAAAAGACTTCATCGTAATACTACAAGGAAATTAATTCATCAATATCAACACGGATGCCGGATATTACATGATATATTATATAAATATATTCAAACCTAACACGAGTACATCTATCCGGTTATTAAACTTGATTAAACGTAAACAAATCGTTATAACGTTATACAGTGAATTGTTTACGTAAATTTACATTTAGCTGCGTTATCTAAATTAATTTTGTTATCACAAATACTCAAATTAACTTCAACATCTAAGTTAGAACAAAACGCTTTGTGAACAACATTATTCAGTTCAAAGCTGAGCATACACTTTTCCGATGAAGTTTTACGGTAGTCCTTATATGGCTGTAAGGATTTACATTATACTCGTCGTTTGAGATGTTAGTTTTTAACTTATTACCACAGTAATTACGCTAGTTATTCCGCGTTAAAGAATACTAACGTGTGGATATACATTAGCCGCTAGAATATTCGCTGCGGCGGTACTAACCTAACAACGGAAACAAATAGCTACTATCTCTTCCGAAGATTATCACTTTTTCCGACACACTCTAGGTAGAGTGATGAGTGGCTGCTCTTATCACTATAGTGTCTATAATCTACAAAATTGTATGAAAGTAATCTCTTATAAGAGATTTCTTTCATACAATTAGAAAAGAGCTAATATCAGGTGTGATTGGGATAAAAAGCTTTCGCCTACCTACACTAACCTTTATTCAAATACAGTTGACAAAGTTTTATTATGCCTCCGAATTATTACTGGATAATAATTATTTAATAAAAATGTTATTTTAGTGGATTGCGGCCTATTATTCACCTGCTTCCGTGAATTAATTGCTTAAAGTTATCTTTGAAATATGCCCCTAATTTATTATGGCAGGAATGTAGTACCGGCAAAGCGCAGATTCAGCAGTAATTCTTTAAACTTTCAAAGAAAACGCTTTGGGTTTTAAACAAAAAAAAGTTATATACATTGTACGGTATTAAGATCAACTGATTCTTTTCTTTGATTTAACTACTATAAATGCTATAACTATATATACTGCTATGGAAATAATGAAACTTTAAAGGTTGAAATGTTTTTAAAGATAAGATGTTGTCTTCAAAGACTAGTATTGATTGATGCAATTACTTTTCGAGTTTGAGGGGGTTGTATGTATTTAAATTATTGAGTCAATATAAATTAAAATATCAGGGATAGTAAAGCTAACTCATTACAGTAAATATTTTAACATATACAAGCTCGTAAATGGACGTATATTTCGCCGCTTGGGAGACGAATAGACTATTTTTCATCCGTTAATATATTATATATTCGGTGTGATACAAAATTTTAAAGGAGTAAAACTAGGAAAAGCATAGATTGAATAGATTAAAATATAAAGTTTTTAAATTTTTGATTATATATATACATTTTACAAGACTTTCTAGTACAACAGTTACGTATTCTATTATATAAACAGTGTTTTGCAGTTTTCGCACTTCAAGCGGAGCACAAAATACATTCAGGCGGAATCGAATCTTCACGATTTATTTCAGCACTGAAATATTTACGATTTATAGCAATCATACGCAGTTATTCGGAACGTATAAACCTTTACTGTAGTCATTTGCCTGTACACCCAATAAATGGCGCTGCATAAATCATACATCCAGACGGAGTCGAAAAATACATGAAATATCGCCTCCGGATACTGTTCTCTGATGTTAGATATTTTTTTTGCTGTTTATTGTTTATATGCAAATAATCGACGACATAGATAATTATTGGATAATCTTATTAATAACCTGTAGAGAATTTGAGGAATCTCTTTTATTTAAATATCACCCGATGAGATGATCGTTCCTTAGTCTCCTTGACGGCAAGTAGCTCCATCTTGTACAATACAGATATTGGTAGATAAAGCTTTTCAATTTAAAATATGTCAAGGTAGTGATTAAATCTGTAATTACACTAAGTACAAGGTACTAAAGGAGTGCTTACAGGCACTAACACGGGATTTCAGCGACATAATCTACGGTCAATACGATCGTCATCATAATAGAGTATAGATATCTATTGTTGAACGTAAGCCTCTTTAAACCGAGTATATAATACTGGAAGTATTTACTGTATTATGGTGCAGTGAGCTGATGTAGTTATCACAGGCAGAGAGTAATTTTAATTTCTTTACTAGCTTTTTACACTTCTCTAACGGTAGTGCTTGATTTGATTTTCTAAACCTTATTCCATACCATATTACCCCACCAGTGCCATTCAACGAAACTTGAAAAAGCTCTCCTTTTACAGTAATTTTTACAAGTGTAGCTTTCTATGTAGTAATGTATAATAAAAAAAATTATAGCCAATAAGTCGTGGTACTTACTAGTGGTAGGTCTCCATTGCCGGAAACCGTGGTGCCGTCAAACAGTGGTGTGCGAACATTAGTGTTCCGTTTTGAACGACGTTGTACCTAATGAAATTACTTCGGGGAACGAAACTTAATATATTATGTAATGAACACGACGAGCACAATGTGCTGTTGTGCTACCATCAGAACGTCTCCCTCATCTCTTCGAATAAAAAAAAAAGTACTTATTATTATAATTTTTTCATAAGCATTTATTTATACGAACCTATTTTCACAATGAAGCTTTACCCTTGGGATTTATGATCGGAATAATCAATGTACGACAGAAACGACAGTCATGCGGCTAAGGGTGATTACACACTGGACCACTTTATACGTCGTTATATTTTTATATAAGCAACGAAACAAACGAACTTTTCACATTATACTAAGTTGCAAAGGATATCGATCGTTATCATAACGTAACTCCTTCTAACTGAAGTTTGGTGGAGAGATTGAGAAAACTAATCCAGTCTTCAGATATTCTTATCAGCTGATGGTATTTAACCCTATTCAAACTATTTCTTCCGCTGTCCACCAGGACTATGTCTTCTGTCAATTTTGACCATCTACAATAAATCTTCGTAGCTCATAAAGTAATCCTTGAAGTTAACGTTACATAGCGGTCGTTATCAGCCTACGTTTGCAGTAAACTTTCTCAACAATTTGAGCGTTAGAAACATCATCATCATCATCAACTGATAGATGTCCACTGCTAGACACTGTCCAGTTCTGCGTTTTCTGTATCCAGAGACTTCTTGCCGATTTAACCTTCTTCAGTCGACTTTCTGTAGTCTTCTAGCATTAAGTTCACAGGAGTAGAATACCGTCATCAATATCGACTGAAGAAGATTAAGAATGTTGACATTGATAGTTACTAAAACCATCAGACTAATGGGGTTATTACGTAAAAACGCATTAAGAGATTAACGCACATCAATCGCTTTGAGTGAAAGAAAATCAGGAAAAGTGCAATACAGCAACTACAGTGCCAAAAAACTACTTGCTGTTGGATAATAGTGATACTTACCTATGAGGTACAAGGGTGAAAACAATACATAAAATTACTTTCATAATACCAATTAGCTACTATAGAAGTACAATTTTTTTTTCAAGAATTTGAATAGAATAAAACCTTTTTTTTATTATAGGGAATTTTCACAAATATTGTATTGTAAGAGAAAATATGTATGAACAAAAACAATTTCAGCAGGCGATGTTAACTGAATTAGATCACATGGCTCTTGTGTAAGCGATAAATTGATTACGTCGTACATAAAGTTCAAGGACAACGCTCCATCATCAGAATAGGCTCACTAGAATATATTCAGTATGTGAAAGCTTCTCATCGTTGAACGTTTTTTTTTTTAATAATTCCTGTAAAACAATCGGTAGATCTTCAGCCTCGAAAACGGAGCCTGTGGCGGTCAGTACCATCGCAAGTAATACAACTGTACTGAAATTGATCATGTAGTGTTTTTTTTTTTTTTATTTCATTATATGACGAAATGTGCAGAACATTCACTTGATAATAAGTGATACGCCTGCCTATGATAATATGGCGATAGTTAGGATTATATACACTGTACGACATTGCGCTCGACGCCTGAGACCTAAGATGTTGAGTGTTTTTACTACGATAATTATGCTTGAATGTAATTACTAGCTATTGAGCTACAACGCCATTCAAACCGGAAAGCAGTAACCTTTGCACACCACAGCTTGGCGGCAGAAATAGGCAGTGCAATTGTACCTACTTAGACGGCCTAACAGAGACCTTCCACCAATAAAGTATATCCTTCCCGTTGCTATACAGTTATGAAGATCATTTATTAGAACATCCTGCTTCTCTTGTGAAGGAACATGCTCATCCTTAGCGAGGATGAACAAAATGGCGTCATAGTGTATTTAAGTAAAGCTTTACAGTAAAAGGCTGTGCAGTATTTATAAAAAAAAGGCGCAAATTCACAGTTTAATGATTGAAAGGACACTGACACTGTTTCATTGAATGATTAACAAAGAACGATTGCTCTTTGTCGTATAATTTTTTTTTTATTTAATTTCTCTCTCTAATTGATGTGCGGCTTTATTTACTTCACGATCGGCTTGTATTGATTTTTTAAAGGTTCGTACTTTAATATAATTCCATCATCATCATTGCATCATTAATTACTAAACGTAGGTCTGCTTAATCGATGTCTAGCGTGGACGGTTCGATGACAACTTGCTCCAACAACTTCCTGCCTTCTTCACCAGATCCTCGGTCCTCATAGTCGATCTCCAATGCTCTTGCAATATACGGTGGTGTTGTACAAGGTTACATGTAACCGAAGAATTGTTTATTTTGACTCAAAAATAAATATAATACATTACTATGTAAAAGGCCCACAGTAAGCTTACTGTGGGCCTTGTCCGCAAGCTTAAGATTGCTGAGAGGGCGATGGAGCGAGCTATGCTCGGAGTTTCCCTGCGAGATCGAATCAGAAATGAGGAGATCCGCAGGAGAACCAAGGTCACCGACATAGCTCGAAGGGTCGCCGTCGCAAAGTGGCAATGGGCAGGGCACATAGCTCGCAGAACCGACGGCCGTTGGGGCAGAAATGTTCTCGAGTGGCGGCCACGTACCGGAAAACGTAGCGTGGGCAGACTCCCCACAAGGTGGACCGCCGACCTGGTCAAGGTCGCTGGCAACCATTGGATGCGGGTGGCCCAGGACCGGTCTGAATGGAAATCTTTGGGGGAGGCCTTTGTCCAGCAGTGGACGTCTTCCGGTTGATTGGATGGATGGATGGACTATGTAAAATATTTATTGAGCCTTTGCTACTATATCTCCTTAGATAGTCTCAATATAAATACTAATCAGTCCTATAAAGTCCAATCGAAACACTTTTCTCTGGAATCACATCTTTATATATATCTAAAGGCCTAGACGAAGTCGCCAATACCTCCAGGCTTTAAATCGGACATCCGTTTCCTGACGATATCGATGGTAAGCTGGACCAGCTATCTCACAACACAACCAAATAATTTTCTCATCACATCGGCTGTACTTCATCATGACGCCTCCTACCCAAACTCGACGGGTCATGACAATGAGGTATAGTTTTAAGTTAATTTAAAAAAAAAAGTCCCAAATGGTACTTTATAATCATCCACAAATTTGGTTTAAATTATTTACATGTTTTTGGGTTTTTTTTTCCTTCAAATCTAAATTATTTTACTGTTGGTAATACTGAATATATCTCTTTCAAAATTTTTCTTCATAGTTCATATTACAGTGGCGATTATAATCTGTAGTACTAGGCGGAGGATTTTATCATCTCTAAAAATACTTTTGCCGGAAGTGATTGAGGAATAGAGAATAAGCTATAAGTACTTCACCATTTAACCTTATTTTAATATAAAGAGTAATTTTCTTATAAAACTCATTTTGTACATTATAGGAATTTGAAGCAAATGTAAAGTATGAATAAACTATTAGGTTAATGAAGTAAACTGTTATATGTGATTTATTAGTATTATAATTAAAAACTGTTATATCAATAAGAGTAATTAGGACATCTGTCGGCTGATGATGATGATGATGATATAAATAAGCAACATAGTAATATATGAAACGTTAAACAAAGTAGTTACTATACGTTTGCGGTAATATTTATATAAAATTCGTATATTTGAGTTATACAAACGTACAAATGTTATATAAATTAACGTTTTGTCTTCGGTTAAATAATGAGTGTTGTCACAGTAAAAAAAGGGTTTAGGTTAAAATGTATAAAATTCGCGACGAATCTGTCCGCGAATGTGTGAGCGACATTGATTGGCAGCCGTAATGGCGCCTAACAGATTGTGTAGCGCTAAGTATTAATATTCAAGTATGCAGACATTTAAATTATCATTATGACAACTATATTATAAGTACTTCATTTGTAAAATATTCATAGTAAAAAAAACACGTTTTTTTTTAAATACTAGCTGTTCCATGCGCGCTTTTTTGACTGTGACATTCCTGCAACTCCTTTAAGAGAGATTTTTTTTTTAATATTCCCTTTACGTGTGGTGGGTCAGGGCATTTATTAGCTTAGCATTTAACATCAGTACTTTATTTCTCATTTACAACTCATTCTCATCTTTCAATCTCTCTTTTCAATGACACTCCGATTATCTATAACACTTCTATTCTTCTATCATACTACATCCTATTTCCTTCTTTCATATCCCTCGCAAGTGAATAAAGCCTTTTTCCTTTTGCATCCAGATAAAGACATGGAATTCATAAAACCTCTTTTCTTCTGTTCTCTTTTCTCACATTCTTTTGTTATCTGTTTATTTCTTAACTATATTTGTTTTCTCTTTTATTCTTTGACAATTTATATTTTTTTATTTTATAACTATATCTTAATATAATGTTGTTTCATAATTTTATGTTTATATTTTGTGGGGAAGGAATTTTGTTGTCCATTCTTAGCTGACCTCTAAATGCAGACGCATCATCTCCACCAAGTTTTGAGTGTTTACGTTTAATACGTTGGGATATCCCAAAGCGTGATCAAGATATCCAGAGATTAATTAAATCATCCCATCGCGTGATGATTTAATTAATCTCTGGATATCTCATATATATATTTATCTTTCTCTCTAGGGTCGTTCCCTCGTGTCTGGGAATCGTGATCAGTGCTAAGGTTTGAAGCGGACTATGTATCTGCTCTGATGATATTTTGACATCAATTTATAAATAGAATTTGAAAGAAGAATCTCTTTTTTTATTAGTTCTCTTTACATTCATTAATTTACTTAAATAAGTAATAACTTCAAACGTTTGTTTTCGTTGATCAATCATCGTTTATGGCACGACATTATCAATTATCGTATTTAAATATAATTAAGATTTTAGAACTACATTACGAAATATCTAATAGTGTTCCTATACGCAATAAAAAGTGATAATGTATGAAACATTCAAGCAACTAAGCACTGAAATAGTTTATATGTTATTCGCTAAGCAACATTTAAAACGCGAAAATCTTTCCACTGCTGATTCACAATTACTCTTATTAATCATCCCCTGTCTCTTACAGCGGTAGCGTGATTAATGAAATTAGTATTATACCGGATCGGGAAAAATATTTAAAAAAAAAAACATGTTATTCAGATGCCCTAAATCATATTAAAAAGGTCTGAAACTAGTCCTGATCTATAATCTTAGACTTAGACTATTAGGAATAAGACTAAGGTAACCCATGCCTGTGGAAGAATACGATTAAAAGGACTTCGGGTTCACAGGCTTTCAAGGTTCTTTGGGTAAGGGTTAGATGATTTATATCAGGTCTTATAGCCTTACATACTACTACCTACTACCTATTATACTTATGGCCCTACCTGATACGTGATGAAGGACGAGCCACTGTTGTTATTTTAGTAGGTATATTCAAATTCATACTATTCCACATAACATTGTCTTTAGGAAGTAGAGAGTCTCGAAAAAATCTCTCCCCCTCCCCTACAAATATGAAAGTATTTAACAGATTTAAATCTTTAGTATCAACCCGTAAAGTAATAATAACTATTCGTGTATAAGTTGCAGTTTTAATGCATTGAATTTTGTATGAAAATGTTTACATCGCGTGCCTGACGTGACCAACAGCCGGCCATCATAACTTGACACGTCAATCACTGCTGTTAGATCGATACTATAGTCAATTTTAAATTAATTAACAATAATATATTATTAACAATAACTAATGTAAATAGTCTGTTATATACATATCTTTGTTCAGTACACTTGTGTCAACTATCAGTTCTTCTAAGTTTTCTCCAGTTCCTATTTTTACCGACTACAGTAGTATCTAAATATTACTGTATTCCAGTTTGAAATATGTTATAGTTATTGAAATTACTGAGATGAAGAGAGATGACATATTCTCGAAACAACGACTACAATGTAGTTTTGTGTTTATTATCCTATCAGTATCAGTTACCATCAAGTAGTTGTTTTTCTCGCATCCGCAAAGAGTTTGTTAGATTTTTCATCGAGAAAACGAGATAAGGTTCAAGTTTCTCGTAACCCATTGAATCTTTATTGCAAGCCTTTGTACTGGAAATCTCTACTGTACTTGAAGTCTGTATTAAGTACACTAATTATTTAAGTACATATTTATGCTAAATGAAACATTTAAGCTGTTTTTTAACTGTAGAGCTAGGAGATAAATCTTGACAGATGTTAACGAATTAAAACTAGAGTATAAAGAGCACACTTTAAGTTCTTCGGTATTAAAAATTAAGTGTAACTTGTTAAGTTAACTATTAAGTACAATATTATATGAAATCTAATTCATTTGTTAGCTCTTAATCAAAAAAAGTTACAATACATTTGAAAAGCCGTAATAAAATACATTTCGTGTGAGGGTAGAATATTCTAACTACAATTCTACTCTCGCTGTTAACCATTGAAGCAAAAAAAAACATTATAATACACAAGTCACAAGTGAACGTCTATCGCCTGATGATGGTGATGATGATGATGAATATGTATTCATGAAGTAAATAAGGAAAGTTAAATCCAGTAGCAACAACTGTTACATTTTTCAATAGGAAATTAAACGTGTAAATACAGAAAGGCTCTACTTATACCAGACGCTACAGCAAATACAAAGTTTCCGTGTATACATACAATTATCAATTTTTTTTTTAAAAAAAAGGTTAAACTTAACTCGGTTAATTGAATACGAAAGGTTAATTGTCAGTTAGTCGCAATAAAAAAATTCTGTGAATTAACGTGTCAGTATTAAATGTATTGAGTATTTAAATTTCCATACATAGTCATGTTTTACATAATTAAAAAGGAAAAGTTGAAGATACTTCCACAACCGAAGCATTCTTCAGACGTACGTCATTTTTTTTATTGTAAATTTAAAAAAAAAAATTTCAATGTGAAGAAACTGGTGGTAGGTTTCTGTTGCTTGAAATCGTTTAAGAATCCCCTGTAGCTCGTATTTCCGCTGCCAAACAATACTGTACAAACTGCTGTGCTCCTGTCGTAGCAACTAGTTAAATTACTGGGGCGACGAGACAACGAGCACAGGGTAGTAGTGTATATCATTCTAACCAGCGCCACGATGAATGGGCAAGTGTATTACTTACATTCAAGTGAATATCTCGCTCGCCTTGTCGCTTCAATACATTGTTTAAAAAGCTTCTCTAAAATCCTGCCATATATTTACTTATTATTTAGTACCTAAAATTAAGCTCTGATAGCTCAGTGTTTACAGCTGTCGTATGCGTCATAGGACTCAGGTTCGATTCCCACAAAAAAATTATTGAAGGTATGAAGAAACCGACATGTTATAAGAAAGCAGACGTAGATACATAACAACCGCCAACCCACACTTGGCCAGTAGATAATTCACTCTCCTTTAAAAACTCTACCCAGTACTACTTTCCCAGTAGTGGGAAAATTAAGTGGGATACTTATATTAACCTAAGAATACGCAGAAACATTTTACGATATAAAGTTATTAGACCACTCTATAACATTGTTATATCTGTTAACCTACTAACTAAAAAGGTTGGTGTTTGAATATTTAACCACTATATCTATATATGTAGGAGATTATCATATTTTCTAGTTCCGGCGGAAGTTGTTATAACTTTTTAATTTATTAATATTATTAAGTAAATCACTTTCAGCAATATTTAATGAGAATGATGCGGCTGTTTCGGCGGGCGAGATGGCTCGGCATCGCAGGAACCAGTCAATATTACTGGAGGCTTTGGGGCGTTTTACTGCTGCTCGCGTTGATTATCGTCGAAATCGGTGCCATTTGGAAGGTGGTGAAGGCCCTCGCGGGATGGGCAGTAAGCACCGCTGGACATAGTAAGTGCTGCCTAGTAATATTTATTATTACTTTTTATCAAATTAAGGAAAGAGACGAGCACGTTGCTGAGTTGATAGGAGGTAATACATCTATAAACATATAAACATACAGCTCCAGTTAGGATGTCTATACTATACTATATATATCTATTATACACTTATTTATATAAGATTATATATATATGTATAGCTTCACAGTAAATATTACTGTGAACCTTCCATTTTAACCATTCATTCTGAAGGTCACTTTAACTAGTGAGACTTATAATAGAACTCGATATCTTGTATCTCAAAGCGTAAAGTACATTGTGGTGTAGTTTATCATTATAATTAACACCACAATTTTATGAGCATCATCATCATGTTAACGTCTTCTTAGTCTCTTCACTGTATGAATTAAAAAAAAAAACATTAGTTTCTGTTGTCGCGAATAACAATGAAAACCAATACTAATGTTGTGAACGGCGAGACGTCAGAAGCTCGTAGTTTATTTGAAATCATTATAGTTTGCGAGGTATGTAGACGGTTTAAACTTTAATCTTTTCTAAACTACGAAACGAAAAGTTGATCATCATCATCATTATCAGCCGATAGAGATTCACTGCTGGACATAGGCCTCGACCAAAGATCTCTAAATCGATCGATCCTGCGCTGTCCGCATCCAGCTGCTTCCCGCGACCTTCACCACATCGACGGACCACCTGGTGAGGGACCTGCCAACACTACGTCTACCGAAACGTGGTCTCTATTTGAGGACCTTAGCGCCCCATTGGCTCCGAAGTTCACTAAATGGTAAATGATAAGTCTAGTATCAATATGACGCTGGTACAGGTTTAGACTTCACGACATCACATAAGACACAAGCGTTTAGTCTCTTTTCTCCCAATAGCTACACTAGCTACAATACCCTACAAACCAGAACACAAGTCTCATTCATACATAGACGGTCGCCGATAACGAGACGAGCTGAACGTTCACCTGATGGGGTAAATCATACGCCTGCCCACAACAACGTGGCGCTATTCGCCTGAGACTTAACACGTTGAGTCTCATTTACCCTGTAATTCCACTACCTACAGAGTCCTTCAAATCGGAAAAGTGTTTCCACACTACTGTTTATCAGAAATAGATTTGCGGTGGTAGATGGTCTCCAGCAACAGAGACTTGCCACCACTGCATACTTTATCTTTTAAGGAAGCGTCACAGCGCGGTTGGCGGGCGCGACGCTGTACGCGAATGCTGTTCTATCTATCATGTTAAGCTGGAAGCTGTCAACGCGGTGGCGGAATATCACAGATTTCTGGATATTAATAGAACGAGCGGTTGCCGCCAGCAATATACCAAGAGATGAGAGTTTAGATAGAAAAATGACAGCCGTAACAAAATTATTCATCGTTTGCGGACTCTGTGAGTACATAAATCGATCAAATAGTATAAAAGATCTTACAACTAAGTTGGTGATGTTCTCTGAGGATAACAAGGTTACTGTATCATCACAATCACATCATGAAGTCATCAGTACAGTCATGAAGGTTTCAACTTAGTCACTAGATAGCAGAAGCGATGTTTATACTTGTATACTAAGAAATGTTTGATAGTAAATATTGCACAAGGTGAAAGGATATTCTGATGAAGGTCACGGGATAATACTTCGTTGTGAAGATCTTTGGGAAGGCGCTACATCCAGTAACGTCTACCAGCTGATGATGATGATGATGAATAAGTACACGAAGAAAACATTTGCAATACGTACGTACATACTAAAGGATGGCGCTGAAGTTTTCCTATACCGTTCAGCTAAATTTAGCAAATATAATTATTACTAAACATATATAAATAGGCAGAAGTATACGTACATCATTTTTATATATACTATATGAAAAAAAATCTGATCTGAATGACTTTGTTTAAGTTGAACATATGTTGAGTATCGTAGCTGTCGTCGGTTTCAATTGTCCACCTTCGCTCTGGCTTGAAAAGTATGTTCTTACATCGCATGGATTTTTACTGCAACCTAGTAAGTAAGAACGTTTATACATAAATCCATAAGAAATACAAAATAAAAATATTACTAAGTAAGAGTATGTCTTGTGTTCGATGCGCTGTATCGATAGTGAAGTGGATAAGATGATCTGAATGCTGAATAGGAATACAACTTTGTGTATTGATCAGGACATTGACATACTGTAGAGAGAAAAATAAAAGGTAGGATTATACAGTATATAGAATAAACTACTTTCTTAATTATTCCCACTGCTGGGCCTGTCTTCTTTCAAAAGGAGAGATTCAAAGTCTTTAGTCCACCACGCTTACTAATTGCGGACTATTCTATCAAGAGTGATACGAAGAAGATATAACTTGTCAACAAAAGCTGTTGTTGTTGGAACAAGTGTTTCATATTCACGATGACAATAAAAAAAAAACGACGAGGAACGAAAACCTCCATTCCTCATAGAATTATATAGAAATAAATATTGTTTCAAAGCATGAGATCACAGATGGGTACCTTTTACTGCTCTCATTATTCAGTACATGAAAAAAATATTACTGTAATAGTATTTTCCCAGTACCACCTGTGCTCACTAATTGATATTAATTTTAGGCGACTATTCAGTCTCCGTCGGTGTATCATTGATTGTTCTAAGCGTAATAGCGACAGTATTATGGAATTTCCAAGATTTGATTATAATACTTATAACACTAGGATTGGCTTCGAGATATCGTCGTATAAATAAATACGTAGCAACAATTTGCGCTAAGGATAAAAAGGATATCGAATCTAAGGTACATAATAGTTAGATAGATCAAATCCTAATAAATACTAATGTTCTAGATTCCTTTGTTATATTTAATAAGTATTTTACAACGACAATACGTTAACATTTACCAGATATATTGAGATACTTAAGTTATAAACAAGTTACCGAGTTGACTTTCTTTGAGACCACATACGAAAAAAATTTATGAATATTGTTTATTTAAAGGAAATATTTAAATTTTACATTGGTTCATTCAAAATTAAAAATATATAAGTATTATGTTTAATATATGTATTCATTCGCGACGCTTGCCTTAGACTAAACTTTAGTCGTCCAGAATGTTTGGACCTTGATATTATTCCTAATCTTCTATTCCGCCTTCAAGCCCTAAAATATACCGCAATAGCTTATGGAAAATATCATTAATGTTTTAGAGTACAGTAGGGTAGAGTACAGGTACAGTAAAGTAGAGCACAGCACAGTAGAGTACAGTACACTTGAGTACAGTACAATACAGTGGAGTATAGTAGAGCACAGTAGAGTCAAGTACAGTATAGTAGAGTGGAGTACAGTACAGTAGAGTACAGGTACATTACAGTAAATAACATTAGGGTGGAGTACAGATACAGTACAGTACATGACAGTAAACTATCTATTTTCAGAATTCGGACACTTTAGAATTATTTACGTGGCGTAAAGTTAGAGAGGCTTACGTCAAACAAGCGATACTAGTTCGCAAAGTAGACGACGCACTGGGACCTCTCATTCTCTTATCAAGCTCTTGCAATTTTTACTTTATCTGTTTGCAATTGTTTTTAGGCATCACGTAAGTAAATTCTTTCCATATAATACTACCCTTCAGTAATATTACAATCAAATTCGTCACTAAAAAAGGAGTCTAATTGCATCCGCGGCGTTGTGACTAAGCCATTGCTTTATACCGGGGAGATCTCTGGTTCTGTTTAAATGTCTGGATGGACTAGATTTTCTCAAGCCTAGCTAGGAGCCATTGTCTTGTAAAAAATCAACCATAAAAGCATGACTGACATAATCTTATCAAATTTTTTACAAGCATATATCATATTAACAATAATGTCCTTTATATTTCAGTCAAGCAATGTCTGATACTAGATTTCAGCAGATGTATTACATATTGTCCTTCATCTGGTTGTGTATACGTACCATTTCAGTGGTGCTTTCAGCTGCTGACGTTAATGTATGCTCTAAAGCAGCACTTCCACATCTATTCGTATACCGGACGCAAAGTTATAACTTAGAGGTACATTCTTTTTTTATGATCTACAAAAGTTTTATTCTTTATATATTCATCTCATGTATTATATCGTTCAAAGCTCTATGGAGTATAGCACGTTGCCTCCGTAATTAAACTACCTGCCTTCAAACAGGAACTCGATAATTTTCCTCACGACTTCCTGTCAGCAAAAATAGGAACAGCGCAGTTTTAGTGCTTAGAACATTTTCAAACGGGAAACTCATCGAAAAAGTTTATTAATTAGACATGAACGTCTGGTATACGTAAGTGGGAGAGTTTTGCAAACCCACTTAGTTTGCTACCATCATCATATTGTAATAAATTATTAAGGATAATTAATTGAAGAATATCCTTATTAAACGACAGTTTTTTAATAAGGATACCTTAAGATTTCAGTGACTACTACCGTAACACAATTTCAGATCGAGCGTCTCCAATACCAGTTAAGTAAAGATTTTGTTGCTTTAAGCGGCATGGGATTTTTCTACTTAACCAAATCGCTCCTTTTACAGGTAATATATCCATTTAATACATCACACAGTTAAACTGTTAACTGAACAGCTAACGCACATTCAAAGGCACAATTATATAGATAATTATATAAAACTTTAACTAAATACAGTAAATAATCCTTTAAAAGCAATTAGAAGCAGTAAATTGACCAGCGCACCTGATAGTAAGTAATACGCCTGACCATAAATACGTAACGCCGTATACCCTGAGATACAAGATGTTGAGTATCATACCCACATAATTACAATAACTACAGCGTCCTTCGAGCCGGAACTTAGTTATATTTGCATAGTAGTAGCGCTCATGTGCTACCTACCTAGAGAGTCTTCGGCAACAGAGACCTAACGCCATTGAATTATTATTTCTCATGCTGTTGACCGCCTATGTAAGATTTATTTCTACTACCGCAGCATCAACTTCCGCCGACAAAAATGCTGTATTAATTTGAAAGCGATTTGTAGCTTTTTCGATTAATGGTTTAACCGGAAATCAACATATAAATAACTTAAATAGGAACTATTTGTTACGATCAGACGTAAAGCACACATCATGTGAATGTATCAGAGCTTTAATGTGATAAAAAATGTGAAAGCTAAAAGTTCACTGGTGGTAGGTCTCTTTCCAAAGATCGTCTGTTAGGTACCAACGCAGCTCCTTTTTTTACTGTAATCCAGTTTGAGTGGCTCTGTAGCTAGTATAATTACAGGGGTAACTGTTAACATTATAATTCTCAACGCGACGATCAATGTGGTGGTCTCAATACCATCCTAACGAACGCAATGTTGTGGGTAGGCGTATCACTTACTATCAGGTGAATATCTTGCTCTATTCGATGCTTCGTTGAAGAAAAAAAAATAATTTTGTTCCTTCTTTTGTTTATTGAAACAACCTAACAAGCAAGACGACGGTTTAAGTTAGGATGCTATACACTATACCGCGTTATACCAAATATTGTATCCTAGTAATTCCACTAGCTATAACGCAAATTAGGCGGTTTGATGTTATATACCTAGACGGTCTTTTACAAAATCTTACACCGTTATATATAAATCATCATCATCATCAGCCATCACGTCCGCTGCCAGATAGAGGACTCCCACAAAGATCTCCACATCGGTCGGTCCTCAGCATGACCTCCAGTACCGGCGATTAATAGGTTCATAAGGAAGGATTTGGGCCATTTTCCACCACATTGTCTACTGGTGGTGGTTGATGATAACCAGAACCTCTTCTATTGATTAGCAAGGTGCACCACGAGCAGGTGATGTTGTCTTGGGTCGAGCGAGTCATTGTGCGGGACCCTTTACACCCCATATATAATGTTTAATATTAATCGCCATCCGGTCGCGTGAGAATCTTTAGGGATGGTCTATGTCCAGCTGTGGGCGCCTATCGACTGATGAATAATGTATAAAAACAAAGAATCATTCTTTCAACGAGTCTGGCAACATTTCGATGCCTACCTTCGTATTCAATTTGTCCTGGTAATCGGATACGATAATATGTTTTCAGATGGCCGGCGCGGTGGTTACGTACGAGCTGGTGCTCATACAGTTGGACGGCACAGACCGCAACTCGACCAACACAACTACATTTTAAATATAAATATATATGTAAAAAGGTAAATATATATATATGCAGTGGACAATCATTACTGTGCTCCAGTTTGAAGGGTGAGGCGACTTAACTTTTTATGTCGTGAAGCGACGAGCGCAATGTGGTGTTGTGAATATTATCCTAACTAGTGTTTCACTGGGCAGGCGTATCACTGACATTCGAGTGATATTGCTCGTGTATTCAAAGTAAGCGCGAACACACAATATTTTATAGTAAGTAAAAAGCAATGACAAATAAGCTACTGGAGAAAATAGTTGAAATCCGTACTGAAAAGGTTTTGATATATTTTAAAGGAAAGAAACATAACTTGAGAGCTAAAAGATTTTTCATTATTTTGTATTAATTCTAACCACAAAGTAGTAAGATCACGACTCACCACACCGAAGATTAGACAGACATTAAGCCCGTCTTTTGTATACCGCTAGACGATCGCTACCATCACCTAATAATAAGTGATACGCCAGCCCATAACAACTTAACGTGAAGATGTTATACACTCCATTACATTGTGATCCTCGCCTTGATACATGAAGATGTTGAGTCTCATTACCCAAGTAATTTCACCAGCTACGGCATCCTTCAACCCGGTTTACAGTAATGTTAGTGCACTACTATTTGGCGGTAGAACTAGGCGCTGCGGTGGTACCTACCCAAATGGTCTCCGACAATAGAGACCTACCGCCAGTGACCAGTAACAAAGATCCCAACTAGCATATGAATGCTCATGCTGATGATCTCTCTTTACTTAATGTTACTTAACTTTTGTCAGTTTACTTGTTGTTAGTTAACTTACAAGTTAATCATGATTTTTGTAACGTGATTTCCTATATAAAATACAGGGGGTGTAAAGGGTTCCGGAAGCCAACCTAACCTCACCTGCTTGTGGTGCACTCTGCAAATCAACAGAGTCTCTATCTTGCCTGAGAGAAGTGGAAAATTTCTCGAATCTTCTATATGGACCCTACAAACGTGATGATCTATAGGAGAGGGTGATGTTCAGCTGATGATTTTATATGTATACATGTAAATGTTTACAGCAAGGCTACAAACAAATATTCGCTATTGCTCGGAGCTCTCAATATTTGCGGAGGAACAATACGGATAGAGTCCTCTTTTGATACTTCAGTCTCGAGGCGTCTCTTTGAACTTTCCACGACCTTGTTTTCAATGTGTCGAGTTGAAATAATGTAGTTTCACAACACCATTTGAAATATCTTGTACATTTTCATTAATTTTGTTAACAACAAATAATTAAGTCTATTTTTGTATACTTAGCACGACTGTTGTTTGATTTTCTTTCAATTTATCAATACTGCATTTTGAGGTTATGAACTGCATTGGCAGTAGTTATCATATACATGAGATAAACTGTTTCTACAGTCCCTAAGGACTCATATTAACTACATTTTAATAATTTTATTACTTTCTACATACAAATAAAGCAAGAAACGGACATTGATCATAAGTGGTATGGATATTATAGACGAGCTTAACTGATGTGGAGTTTCCCATCTGTATTGATGAGAGATAAATGGATATTCACAAATAGAAACAACGGAAATAATGTTACATTTAAACACAATTATGTCGACAATTAGTATGGTTATTAGCTGTTTTCCACCCTATTTGCTAACCGTAACACCCTCTCCTCTTTCTTTGGAGAAAAATTATGTAAAATCCATTCTTAGCTGACCTCTAAACAGCAAAAGCATTATCTCTACTAAATTTTGAATGTTTCCGCCTAAGTTTCGGCGATCTCAATGAATCTCTGGTTATCTCCTATATATATTAAGATTTTTTCATTTCAAATATAATAGCTATGTAATAACTCACTTCACATGTATTAATTTGAAATGTAGAACTATTTATATACTATGTTAAAGTATTAATGGCGATACACTACAGGAACGTCTGCAGTGGTATAAACTAAAAGAATAAATCTAAAGATACTTAAGATGAAGAAATAAAATATGTTTAATACTAAAACATTATTAGATGTTTCATAATCACTGTATTTTGTTTACGTAACAAACAAAAATAAATCTAAACTACTCCGTTTGCTAACGAAGGTAGATTCTATATTGTCGATTTATATAACTAGAAAAGTTATTACAATAACGAACTTGATTGAAATTCTGAACTGGCGCCAATCACCATCATTAAATGGTAAATGGAAATTTCTTTCCAAATTCTGGACAAAGTATAATTTCAATTTGTGACCGATGAAGCGGAGGGGCTTCGCGAGTCAACGAGTTCTCCGAATTGTATAAAAGATTGAGTAACAGCCTCGTCGATTAAAACTGAAATATTTGAATTTACTATTTACGAGCCTGAGCCTGAAACTTGAGACTCTGATCAAAAATATGTTCAAAATTTATCGTCTTTTCGGCGTATTGAAGTCAACTGCTGATCAAAGACCTCACCTCAATTCGCTGATATAAAAGTCAAAGGAGATCTACAGCAGATAATCGTTCCTTTATCCTAGATAATGATTTATTGGTAGGTCTCTGTTGCCAGAGACTACCTAGGTAGATAACACCGCAGCTTCTGTTTCAACAAACAGTAGACTTCAAATATTACTATATTCCGGATTGAAAGGATTTGTAGCTAGTGAGATTACTGGGGTAAGGATATTTAACATCCTATCTCAAGGCAACTTACCTACATACCGGACGCTGCGCCTCATTGCTTCGTTGAATAAAATATGGAAATGCTGCACTCTTTCTTAACTGTTCTTTATCCTCTTCCTTCACAAGAGGATAGAGTGGAATAGCCGATATTCCAGCTTAGGATTCCATTCTTCTTTACGTCTAAATCATTAAATTTTATAGAGATTTAACGCCTGCATCTCACAACTAAAAGCTCGTCTAGACGTTTTAATGCTCGTAGTAAAGTTTCTTAGGGTGCTTAACGTCTTTTTTAAGCAATAACCATAAGCTTTATTTTGAATATGAATAAAGAAATTGTTATGTATGAAACTTTATTTATTTATTCAAACTTCTACATATATTTTCAAACATGATATCTCTCGGGTCCCAACCTAAGCACCACTTGTACCTGAGGACTATAACTTATGAAAGTTATTCGCGGTATGTATAACAAAGATTTTTTCTTAATATATATCTAATATATTTAGGTATATATTTGTGACGCGTACGTGTACGTGTGAGTGTGTATAGAACCTATATCCAATCACTCTCACTCTCAATTGTCAAATTCCAATCACTATATTATCTGTTCTACAATAGGTTTTCAAAAGCTTTGATAAGAAACCATCGATATTGTAGTGTCGCTTTAAATCGGCCGGAAATAAATAATTAATTGCAGTGTTATACATAATGTCTCTATCGACTGATGATGATGATATTTATGATGTGAAATACAAAATTTTCTATCACAGTTCTGATTTCTAACGTTACATAAATAATGTTTAAAAGACAACGTTCGTGAAGCGGCGATAAATCGTACGAAATTATACAGCGACGGCGTCGGAAATTCAAACAAATTAATTCCGTCTAACCACCGGAGTAAATTGTAGAAGTAACATTGAAAACGCCTCGTAATTTATGGCTCCACGAGACGAGGTCTTGTTACGGACCGCAAGGAGGCATTATCTGCGGGGAAATGTCTTTGAGCGAATTATAATAATACCGTTATAATTGTATTTTTTGCTATATTAACATTACAATGTCTCGGATATATATTCTACGACCACCGTTACTCGGGATGTTAATATTAGCATTTAACGGTGGAAATAAAATAGCATAAAAGCCTCCTACCCTCTTCCTCGTGACGCTTTGAACAATTAATTTTATCAACGTTATAATTATTATCCAAAAACTCAATGTAATATCAGTCGCCTCTCCAAGCAGCAACAAATAGATGACACAAGCGACCAGACTTCAAAGGTAGATTGTCTTCGAAGGCAATTGATTTATTTTAATAAATATCTCAAATTATTAAAATATAATAATTAGTAACGTTGTAATAAAATCTATTGTTATTTATATGTTCATAATAAATTCATATATATAATAAAACCACAATTGTAAACATATTAGTTAGTGATACGATAACAAGTATATAATAAGATGGTTATGATGCCACGTACCGGTAGACGTAGTGTCGGGACCCTTCTCCCCCCCAAAAAAAAAAGGTAGACTGATCGATGTGGAGATTTTAGGGGAGACCTATGTCCAGCAGTGGTCGTCTATAGGATGATGATAAAATAAAATAAAAATGGTAAGGCACTGTTGCACAATGTGGTGCTGTGTATAATATTCTAATTAGCTCTAAATTCAGCGACCTCCCGACTGCTGTCGCTTCGTGATCAGTAGTTCATCGTATCAGTAGTTTTTCATCATCATTGTCATCGCCTTCATCATAAATATCTTTCTTATAATAATCTACCGACTACTCCAGATTCAACTCCTGGCCCAACTCCCAACTCGACGCTCGACTCGACAATCGAGTCGATTCCCAACTCGATATCCAAATCAACTACCTGCTCGATTTCCGACTCGATTTTTGACTAAACTTCCAACTCAACACCGGACTCAATTCACGACTCATCCGCCGACTCGACTTTGGCCTTAACTAGTGATTCAACTTCAGACCATACCCGTGAACTCCAACTTCCACCCCTAACTCGTCTTCAGCTTCAACTCCCGATCCAAACGACATACTGTATCGGAAACAAAAAAGGGAGAGTTTACTAGAACTAGAGATGTTTAAAATTTATTTAGTATAGAATTTGATGATTTTTTTTTAATTTTCTGAATAGTAAACTTCTTCTTCTTCCTTCTGTTTGAATGATAATATTATTTGAAGAAATACTATCCTTACGTATTAAACTAAATTCTAACCAAAGTTATCATTCCGTACGGAGGTTATGTTATAAGTTACATTATATCCAGAACTATTATTTGTATTTTTTTTTTCATTTGTATATAAAATAAATACACAATTTTTATAAACAAAATAATCATGTTTCTGTTTCACTAGGGGACCAGGTGTCGAGTGTTTTCTAACGACGCCAAGAGCAACTGACCTACATAGAAAGAAACTGTAGAAAGCTCTGGAAACGACAATTTTTTAATTTGCCGATACTGAATAATTATACTCTTACAGCTCCACTCTCCTCTATCATGTTTAAATAATTTTATTAAGCTTTTATCTATATATTAATAAAACTTCGGTACAGCTTGGCTTGTGTTTCAAATGTCCCAGATTGGATTTCGGGGCTATATTGTGGAGTTTATTCGGTATTAAGCTATTTTTTTGGAACTAGCGATGATAGATTTATATTCTAAATCTGCCGCCATGGCAGAACCAGTCTCTTCCGGTTTATACATAACTTCGCCTTCTAGACTACATAGTTTGCTTCCAGATAATTCTCTCGAAAGTAATAAATAAATCCTTACGAAAAACTATCAATATGTACCAAAAACTTCTCCGAATGGTTAGCCTTCTGTAAACATATTAAATCTTAAGACTTACAAACATCTGAGTTCGTAGGCGTTCTCCTAATAACCCTATTAGTATGTTCAAAATTTGCATAGCAATAATTACTGAGTACTGGCGTAGTAAACTGCGGCGCTTATTGGCGTTGATATGATTTACATTTATGATTGCTACTGTGATACGTTACGAATAATTACGTGTTATATTTTAGTGTTCGGAACAGAGAATAGAATAGAATAGCTCCATAAATATTTGACACGTACACAGTAGTAACACGTAAGCGCGATATAAACAAGACTCAACAATATAGTGTATTAATTTCCTTTTCGCAATAATTGTATGGCCGGGGGATGTCTGCATTTTTACTGCTTAACAGTAGTATGCAAACATTTACCGTGTTCCAGTTAGAACGGTAGTGTAGCTAGTGAATTTATTGTAGTGACGGGAAGTAATAATTTTCAAAGGCCACGACCGCAATTTAGTGCAGATTAAACATCTAGACGGCCAGCTTACTATTAAGTTGAAGTCCATATTTCCATGTCGCCAATTTCAATAAAGAAGATAACTTAGTAACAAATAGCTAATAGGCTTAAAAGGAATGATTTATTATAACATTTACATATCCTGTCTGTCACATTGATTATTCCGATCCTAATACTCGGGAACAAATCCTTAGGAGACGGTTTCGTACCTTAAGTAAACCTTAACGTAAGTATTATTTATTTTATCTCCATAAAGAGAAAAATTACTTTTGTATTACACAATTACATCCGTATGATCTTTTGTAAGATATATGAGGTTTAGAATATAACAGACATCTTTATATTAGACAAGAAACGTGGAGAAAAAAACATTTATTAACTGTTGAATTGAAACTCCTGTTAGGGTGCACACAGAATCAAATCACTTTCGTCGTATTGAGACCTCCAATGCTTGGACCTCGTAGTCTAAATTCTGTAGACTATTATACAGTAAAAGAAATACAGTCGTTATAACCAGGCTTTCTTCTTGCGAAGTGGTTTCGAAAACCTATTCGCTATTCTGAAGTCGCTCTGATAGTCTACAGATATGACATAATATTCCTCAAAAGATAGTCCAATCCCAATAGCCACACCGCCCATCACAGAACACAGTAATATTATACAGTAAAATGATTACTGGGAAATCTGACTACATTTTTCTTGTTTCTTCCTTCATTTTATAATATAAAAAAAATCTGAAGCTCTTAGCTGTTATGTTATAACCAAAACATTGAATATGGCTCTTCTAATTCCCTTTACCATCAAAGACAACATAGCCGTTCACCACTACGTGATATCATAGCACGAATCTATATCATAATAAAAAAGATCTAGAAGAAAGAGCACGAATCTATATCATAATAAAAAATTGGATAAAAAAAAAAGAAAGGCTTTTACAAATATTTATGATCCAGTTATAAAGTTATAACCCCTTCGATGTATTGGAGGAGAAACCTTTTGAAAAGTTGGATTACTTTTTCAAATAAATTCACCATTAGATTCAAGGGATTTCTTTCAACATGATAAAGTCGTTTCATTCAAATCGATAATTCATATAAATCACCGAAAGGCAAATGAACTTATGTGATAAGGCCTTAAGCCTCCCCCAAAGGTCCCCACATCTATCGGTCCTGCACTGTTCTAGTTCCGGCCCCTCGCCAACGTCCAACACAGTTAAGATCGCCTTCAGTACCATCGAGCATCAGGGACTATCGTTTGTAGGGGTTCAAACAAGATTGAGATCATTCCCTACCACGCTAACCCAAAGGGGGTTGATAGGAGCCATACCCTTGTTTGTTGATTAACAGGATACACCATAAGCAGGTGAAGTTAGTCTGGATCCCGACGGTTATTGTAACCCCTTGCACACCTCGAACATAATTAGTAGTAATCAGAAAATATTGCCCTCACCTGCTTTCGAGTGTATCGTTTCTCCTCAGTAGATGTCGCATAATTAACTGAACTAATGTAATTATCCTAAAGGATATAATTTAACAAGAAAACACTAGTATTAGTTTTCAGAACTTTAACCTCGCGGCAAGTGATACGCTCTGTCCTAATAAATTTGATTGTATTCACTATCTTCATATATTAAATGGTACGTCTGAATAACTCAGTGGCTAGACGTCTCTTAATTTGGAACTCAAAATTTACTATACTGTTTGCTAGTAATAATTTTAACTCCAGTAAATTTAATCGAACGTATTTACAACCCCTTTAATTCCAACTTATCAGCGAATGACATATTGTTATAATTTCTTATATAAATAGTAAAATATAAACTTTCTTATGAAAAAAATAACAAGTAAATTTAATAGTTAATATACTTAAATATAACAACATAAAGAGCTTTTTTAATATTAATATTACCTTTTTAAGTTATTTCTAACTCACGCTTGCCAAATGTTATACCTTGTATAATATAACTTGATAATTTTTGCAGTTCACAGTAAGGAAAAGGAGTAGTGTATAATCGTTAATGAAAATATTCGATTATCGATTACTACTCTCGTAGAACTGTTATCGATTATTTAATTTTTTTTTTTCATTGTTAAATATTTAGGCAAGATCGTTAATTTGTTGCGCTAAGCATATAAGAGGAGTATTATCTTAAATACATTTTTCATGTCAATAATATACTATGAAAGGAATCTCTTAAAAACTTAAATATTTACAAAAGTACAATATAAATTAACTTAGTGACATTTTTATATAATCGATTTAATTAATTTTTAAAGCGATGTTTGATAGTCTGTGGTCGTTAGTTGTGTCACATCACGACGAAGGCGGTAACCTCCTATAAAGTATAATATTAACTTTAATACGTAGAACCGAAAGAAAAGACGAAATATCATATATATGAGCTGTCAAAATTATTAAAATATATATTCTAAAGTATAGTTAGCATATATCGCATACACGCGAAAGTATTTTACGTAAATCCACGTTAACAAACTTGCTTATTAGAATCGAGTTCGAACTCCACTGCGCTTATAAACTAACCTGCGAACAAAAAACTACTGTTAACAAGATATAAGAGATATATATCAATAGCAAATATATTAAACTAATAGCCAACGAGCAGTTATTTCTTTAGATATTCAATTTATAACTAGTTAACTAATTAATTAAACACTATCGTTATATTATTCTACGATTAATACTAGTAAAAGGTGTCTGGCGGCAGATTTATATTTTAAAAAACGAATATCTCAATAAGTTATAAACAGTGCGGGGAGAAGGTGGTGTCATTAGAATCACCGATCGTGCGGATTTCTTAGTCACGATGTCGCAGTGGTCGGGTGAGGTCATATTAATAAATTATTCATCTGGCTATAACAATATAGTGTTATTTAAGATGATATATTCAGCATCACATTGTGCTTAGAAGATGTTGAACCTCAACACTCTAGCAATTTTATTAGTTACTACGCCTTTCAAACCGGATCACAGTTTGGCAGCGAAAATAGGATCTACAGTTGTACCTGGAATGTCTCCGGCAATAGATACCAGCCATTAGTAACCGGCCAAAGAAACGGCTATCACAAGAATAGATTATTAGGCGAAATTCTAGATAACTGACAACTTATATATAACTTAGTTTCCTGCGGAAGCTTAACATTGAAAGGTCATAAATATTCTAAATAAATAACAGCATTAATTATATTTTCAACAACATATAAGTTGAGCTTTAACTACCTTCGCGGCGCAGTGGCTGAAAACTTGCCTAGTGACACGGAAGTCCCTAGTTCCAAGTTTCACCTACCTAGACGGTCTACGACAACAGACACAGCTTAACAATAAATTCAGCTTTTTTTTAATACTTATAGATTACAGCTCGACCAATAATTCTCCTTATAGATTTAGATCTTTATTCCAGATCAGTCAGTCCCATTCACTCTCTTAAGTTTCACCACGTCGTTCCAACGTTTCAATACCAAAGCTCTTAAAATAACCGCAATATTATTTTCAATATAGAAATGCCTAATGATTTGTTGAGAGTCATTAACGTTCCCAGAGCAATCATCAGCTGAAGCCATCGACACGAATATTTGAATGTTGAGCGGCTCAAGGTCCAACGCCTCCACACATGGAGCACCGAGATGACGAGGACGGTACTGAGCTCTTAAATAAATCTCACTTAATAGGTCAACTTCGCTTTTCGCTTTAAAGCTTTTATTCGCTGAATATATCAATAATAAAGCTTGCTATAAAGTGCTATATTAAACTACTTGTAGTTCTTTTAATCTACTTCCTTTAACAATTGCATTACTCTAAAATGATCGCTTTAATATATGAGAAGAAAATCTATAAATGATAAAACAGGAGGTGTTTTAAACAGGATTTTGTATGCGTCAAATTGAGCTTCATGAAATTGTAAATATATTTCCTAACAGAGCTTCGAGTAACCATCTCCTGAATACTGATTATCATTGCATCGAGACTAAAACTAGTAAGGAGATAGATATTGTGATATCTAAACAGTAGCACCGTCTGTTTTCCTGTAACAATAGTAGAAGATCCACCTTATGTCAATGCTGAGATGATGAACAGCATCACATTACGCTCGCCTTGAGATAATTAAGTTTTACTACCCCAGTAATTAGCTACAGCGCCATACACGTGAAAATAATACGTCCTCCAGCAACATAGACCGATTGTAAATAACATGCGATTTCACAGAGAATTTCAGTGGCAACCGTTAAATTGAAACTTCAGCCTTCAATGCGGAGCTTTTGTTACATAAGGTCTGTAACATAATAATGCGCCATAAATGTTACTTTGAGTTGGCTGTTAAGTTTCGTGTCCCCGGCAATAACGGATTTATCAAGCCATCTAAATCCCTGTAATAGTGGTAGTTACAAAGAGCGGGCTCATCAAATATCAATGTTACTTCGGTTTTTATTGCTCGTCCATTTCCCCCGAAAGGACCTCTGTAATCCTTAATTGAAACACAGGTTTGTATTATTCCGAGCTACAAGAACATTTCATTATTACAACGGAATAATAGAAGAGGAACATATTTAAATTTTGTTTGTTATCTCTTTACCTCGATGATACCTGTTCTATGAGATATACAATGTTTGTGTCCTTAGAGAATTAAAGGATAAGAACTAGCAGGTAAATATTTGATGCGATAGCAACGTTAACAATAAATTCAAACACCGATATCAAATCTCCAATATTTACTATTTTTATCGAGCTTTAACCCTTTGCCCCTCTCGAAAAAGGGTATTCGATATACACGCCCGAAGTGACCCTTATATCCTTATCCCTTTAATCTATTTTCAGAAGATAACCGGATTTGCAATTTATATGTTATCCCACTACAATTTACAACGATCCTTTAACATATTTTGATGTAAAGGATCTGGTGAGAATTCTAAGAAGAATTATTTCGATTTTTATCACTACATTGCTCAAATCGTACTATCGAGAACCTAATACTAAGTAAAGCTTTGAGGTCTTTTTCTACTTAACTGTATTATACAAACATAATAATATTTAATGTATTATTTAACGTATTTTACAACCCCTTCAAACATCTAAACCTGTATAGATTAACCGTATTTTTATTATTAAAAAAAAATAATTGAAAATATTGTTAGATCATATTATAGATCCTTTAACATGAAATGATGTTAAGTCATAGTAAATGTAAACTTGAAGGTATGATTCGTGTTGTTGGCGTAATAAAAGGCTACTAAGCATTATTAATAGCGTACAATACAATTTCAACCTTAATAACGTATAATTTAAACCACAAATTACTTTAATAAGCTCGCAGCCGCTCGTTTTGTAATAATTAACAACACTTTATACAGCGTTTATGCTAAGCTTATAGCTCAAGATGTTAAGTTTATGAGTGTTTAACTCTTTTTAATTTAAGTTATTAAACATTATAAAAATATTAGACTTAATTAAATGTAAGTTAAGTAAATAACAAACATATTTTTAAACATATTTATATTAAATCATTGAGAGATTACATATAATGTACTAATCTAGTACTAGAAATAAATGTAGACGTCGGATACGTGTCTAACTGTTTCTAATGTTCTCTAAGGGATTATTTAGGGAATCCGTTATTGTATATTTATAGCTTTTTATATCATTTATTATACTAATCTTTACATTATAAATAAAGCATAAAATATACATTGATTACAGGGAAATGGAAAGTAAAGGCGAGATTAACTCACATTGAGTTTTCTACCTGCTTAATAAAACAGGAACGATGTATGAAGCATATGTAAGTAAATACGTGGAAAGAAGGAAAAAAGTAAAATACATACAATATATACAGATATAGGAAAGTAATTAAATTTTTATACGGTTATAAGTAAATATCTACTAATACGATAGGGATAGAATATTTTTTTTAATCCTAGAAGCGACGAGATAAGCGAGACGTTCGCCTTATGAAAAATAATATACCTGCCGACAACAAAGTGGTTCTAATGGCTCTTGAAACATAAGATGTTAAATCTCGTTACCCTAATAATTTTGCTAGCTACAGCGCTATTCGAACCGGAACAAGATAACGTTTGCATAATACTATTTGACGGCAGAAATACTACCTGTAGTATCTGGACGGTGTCCGACAACAGACCTATTACAGGTAAAGTTGTCTTTAAGTTATTTTTCATAAGAAATGATGCACGACATTAAGTTACATTGTTTGTTAAGTTACAAATTGTAAAGATTCTCCATTTGCTTTTGTAGTTAGACGTGAGAAAATATGAAGAGTCGGATTTATTGTGTAGGAAGTGGAAAGCTTTTGTTAAAGTTTGTATGTGAGGAGGGAGACGGCGGATGAAAGCGGGCGCTCGAGCTTAAAGCGGAACAGTCAAGTCACATTGTTGTAATCAAGAAAGTACTTAAATTTAACTTTGATATTTACACAATGCTCACACGACAGTGTTTTTATATACACATAACATTTCCTATTGTCTAATTGGTTAGAATAGTTGACCGTCTAAGTAGCTACCACCGCAGCGCCTATTTCTACCGCCGAACAGTAGTGTGCAAACATTACTGTACTTCTGATTTAAACGGCGCTCTACCTAATGAACTACACTTATTACCTTATACAGATACTTAAGTTATTATCAGTATCAAAATTATGGATTTTCTTTATTAAACTTATATGATTACGTGTAATTATAATTACATACGCAATCGCAATAACAAACAACCACTGCAAACCGATTCCATATATAATGGCAGAATTTTTGATTTAGTGGGGTAAACGATTTAGATAAGTTATACTACGTATTAATGTTACTTCCGCATTAATATTTAGTATAACTTAGACATATATTTTTGTATACTATATAAAAGAAAGATATAACAACAGAGTGAGAACGTCATGTTACTATTAACGAACTCTTGTTGACAATAAACATGTTATTAAACCCAAAAACAGTTTATTGTCTCAAATTTTAATGCTTTGTATAGCCTTTTTTGTGCTGTCAGAGCCAATTTTCGATACACGAACTGCCGTTTAGTATTTCATACCACATTTGCTTTGATACTATAAAGAAGACCACTCCGTCTCTTCTATTCTCCTCGTGTTCTCCTAATGACCGTTATAATAGGTGGTCAAATATCTCCCTTCCGCCTTTTTGTCTTTTGAATTTCGCGGCTATGTACAAAGCGCTACAGAGCTCGTATCTGGCAATACTATACATATTATAATTTGTAAGGTCTTGACATAACCTACAAAACGACGCTATGCATAATTAGTTTGGATATTGCGTTCAACAGTTATAGACGTGTAAACATATAGTTCACTAACGCCGAATTTGCGCTATTTTAAAGTTTTCCTTCGTTAAAGGCAAATCCGCTAGAGAAACGTTCCGTGAGATTAATGGTGTTTTGGGGGATGATACTCTATCACTTCGAACCGCGGAGGAATGGTTTCGACGATTCAGAGCCGGTGAAAACGACACCATGGATAAGCCAGCCGGCGGAAGACCTGTGACGACAAATACCGATCAAATCATGGACTACATCGAGATAGACCGGCATGTGGCATCTCGTGACATCGTCCAGGAGATGGGAGTTAGTCACCAAACCATTTTAAACCATCCGCAGAAGGCTGGATACAAAAAAAAAGCTTGATGTTTGGGTGCCGCATGATTTGACGCAAAAAAACCTTCTGGACCGAATCAACGCCTGCGATATGCTGCTGAAACGGAACGAACTCGACCCATTCTTGAAGCGGATGGTGACTGGCGACCAAAAATGGATCACATACGACAATATCAAGCGAAAACGGTCGTGGTCGAAGGCCGGTGAATCGTCCCAAACAGTGGCCAAGCCGGGATTGACGGCCAGGAAGGTTTTGCTGTGTGTTTGGTGGGATTGGAAGGGAATCATCCACTATGAGCTGCTCCCATATGGCCAGACGCTTAATTCTACCATCTACTGCGAACAACTGGACCGCTTGAAGCAGGCGATCGACCAGAAGCGTCCAGAATTGGCCAACAGGAAGGGTGTAGTGTTCCACCAGGACAACGCCAGACCACACACTTCGTTGATGACTCGTCAGAAGCTACGGGAGCTCGGATGGGAGGTTTTATCGCATCCACCATATAGCCCGGACATAGCGCCAAGTGATTACCACCTGTTCCTGTCCATGGTGAACGCCCTTGGTGGTGTAAAGTTGAACTCAAAAGAGGCTTGTGAAAAGTGGCTGTCAGAGTTCTTCGCAAATAAGGAGGGGGGCTTCTACGAGGGAGGTATTATGAAGTTGCCGTCTAGATGGAAACAGATTATCGAACAAAACGGCGCATATTTGAACTAAATCCGATCACTGTAACACTTTTTATAAAGCATTGAATAAAGAGCAAAAAAGCGGAAGGGAGATATTTGACAACATTATATATATTAACATTATATATAAGTTTATATTTATTCGTCTATATACAGTAAATCCTCTTTTTATGCTGTGGATTATATAAAAGATATCATTCATAAAAAAATTCGGTATTTACATAAATAGATATAATAAAAAACCTAGTACTAAATACTAAGTAATGTTTATATGTTGCGGATAGGGACTGCATAAAGACAAGTTACCTGTAACTTAAGTATTATGGTAAGATATAATAGAATATTCAAAAGCTTCCAATTAATTTATTTTCACATTATTGTTATATTACTAGTCTATGGAATATCCTCCAAAGACACTAATGTTTCTGACAGAGGGTCTGTTAATATGAAAGGAGGCACAGCGGGATGCCCGCAGAGATCTGATTGCATTGGACACATCCGGGAAAATCTGTTGCGACAACCCTTAGCCCTATATCTATGCTTTTTTATAAATATGATATACTTTAAACAATATTTAATATTTTTTAGATTTCATCACGTTCAATTTAGTGAGTTTTCTTGTTCGTTACATAACCGGAACATCAACAAACGTCACCATCCTAGGACGTCCTCGTTTCTTGTTCTATACAGAACCGGAAGATCACCCTAAGACGTCCTGATTAAATCCTATTAAATAGTGCTTTCAACTTTAATTAATTATTTTATTTCAGTTTGATATATACAGAATGGGATCACTCTATATTGAAATCTTGGAGAATTGAAACAATGAGGATACACTTATCTTCATGAACGCTTTGAACTTCCAACGTGCAGAGGTGATTCACGTAGTACAGCAATATCTTCGCTTTCAAATCCTCTTCATCATACTTTAAGTTATAATGTTTCTTTTACTATTTAAGCTGTTAAGTTGTGGAACTTTCTTCCAGAAGATATTAATAATAATTATATTACTTTTATACTAGGAAGCGTCATTCATAGTGTTATATCAATAATTATGAATTGATCTATTTGTGTACAATTAAACATTATTATTATACAATATCCATTAATTAAGATATCCAATCTATTATTTATATTATAATACATATTGCAAATTAGTTACTTTTATAGCATTAATTGTGTACAGATGTTCTGTCCGCATGAAACAATCAAAATCCTCTCCACGCTTAAGTTTACAAGTAGAAATCTCTAATAGTAGTTAAATTGGCTCTTTTTAAGATAATTGTTATTTTTTCATAGTAAATAGTAACGGAATATATAAAATAAATAAATAAGTTATCATCATGTGATGTGATGAACGTCCGTAGCTGAACTTAGGTCTCTTGTTATATATCTCTCAATACACGTCCTTGTACTTTTTAAGGCCTGTGGCTCCAGGCGATTCTTGATATGACAATTATTAAACTTACTACTACTCTACTAGTACGTAAACTGAAATTTGAAATAAAATTATGATAAGAGAAAACAAGTATTATAGCTATTAAACTCTTAGTGAGAGAAAGTTGAACAAGCCGTAAATATCGTCGGAAAGCTTTCAGTTGTTTTCGGTTTCAATTCATTACTCTTTGATAGGACAAGTGAATTAATACAGCCGCTAACTCATAAAGCTTCTGGAAGTTGGGATAAGTTTTAAGTAAAGCTAACTTAATAATATCGCAAGTAATTTATGCTGTCGATACTCGAAAAGAATTCCAATTATATATTTTATTACGTATTGTTTTGATGATGGTTCAAAAGGAAGAAACACTGAGAACATTGGTAATAATTATTACGTACAGACAATATTTTATTAGTAGTTAAATATTTATCTGTTCCCAAAGACTACCTTAGCAGGTTCCTGGTTAGAAGTGAAATAACTGGGGTAAATAGACTCTTCCGTCTCAAGCTGAACAGTACTGGGAAAAGCGCCCGTTGCTTATTAGTAAAGAAAAATATAGTAATAAAAATTATTATGGACTTTATCGTTTTATAGGGAAAAGCTCTATAAGAAAAGTTGTTTTTTTTTACAACCTTATTATCCTTAGAAAGAACTAGGATCAATCAAAGACATACTTTACGAGAGAAGAACTTAAGGTCTTAGTAAAGAGAATATTAATACTGTAGAAAATTTCAAATCAAATGTATTATTAACTTAAGTTATTGTAAGTCAATATAATAATTATAACCATGAATATCTTCCGAGAAAAGTTATAAATATTACGCTACTTAATAAACTAGTTATTTTAGTAAGATTGCTCTTCTATAGTTAATAGTCAGTGTTGGTGTCGTAACAAATAACAGGAAGTGGTTAAAAATTAATTAAAAGTTCAGTTCAAAAATAAACTTTATTCTACAAACATACAATGATAGCAATTACACACGTCACTTTGAAATACTATACAGAAATCGCTATTTTTATATATGTTTGGTTAATTATTTACATCATAGTTTCGTAAACACATCAAGTTTACGTTACAGTTAGTCGTATAAAACTTTTACAGAAACATTAACATAACAGCTAGACTTTGGTTATCTTATTAATTCTTTCCTAAACTTTTTAGAAAGAGGATCTAAAATGAGATCTGAGATCTATATTGAGATACTTATATTTAATATCAATTTGTTACATATAACGGAAATGTATATAATAGAAGATATATTTTTCAAAGTCTAACAAATCAGATTTCTGTATCTAATTTTGTATCATTACAACTAATTCAGAATTTTCCCACTGTTGGGACTTCACTCAGATAGAAATACTCCATGCCAGCTCTGGCCAAGTGCGAGTCGTTAGAGTCGAACATTATATCTTCTTTTGTACCTTTGATATCTTCTTCACCGGAAGCACAATTTCATCGAGCTTCGAACCCGTGCCTCTTCATGACACACACGATCGCCTGATAAACTGAACTTTCAGTTTTGAATAGAAGAAAATACAATAAAAGTACTAACTTACAGTTAAAGTTAATTGCTTGTAAATATTATATATATACATGTGATTGAAGAGGATTTTGGAATTGAAGTAAAGTTTCATCATGACTTGAAAACTTCCGTTTTAATACTCAAGGTAATCCTTAACCCATGCTGGATACATAAATTGCACTTAACTGTAACTTTAAACTCTTGAAACATATGATAACAAATAAGATCAAGTGATAATGATGTTGTAAAATAATTATAGAATTAATTGACTATATATATATATATGGGCGGAAGTGTAGAGGAAGATCAAGGAGGAAGTGTGAAGAGAGATTTGCCTGTAAAAGGAGTAAGTTGATGATTGATAGAAGATAATGGAAGGCGTTGTGCCGACTACACATAAAATAGGAACAGGACACTGATGATGATGATTTTTCTATAATTGACATCTAAATATCATTACAAGATACTTTAAAATAAATCAGTATGTATATTTGAAAATATCGAGTACTTTATATAACTAAGTAATCAACTTAATTCGGACATACAATCCATAAGTAAATTTAACAAAGTGTTTTTATTATTTGAGCAAAATTATTATAAAGTAACATTACACAGATTTAACTACCTCCGTGGGGCAGTGGTTGAACCCTTTTTAAAGCGAAGGTCGCCGGTTTGATCCTACTGCCATATATGGAGTCATCTACCATTTTCATACTGTCAATCTCTGGCTAAAATAACTTAGATGTTACCATCCATATCATTGTCATTTAACATATATAAATATGGCTACAGAATTCCAACAACAGTTGTAAAGGTATTTAACGTTTTAGTTAATTATACTTAATCAGGGTAAAGAGTAACATCAATAAAATTATTATATGTATTAATATCACATCTATATATCGGAATGTATGAATAATGATATAAATACAATATGCAACGAATATATGATAACTTCTATATTCGTTCACAATTTAATAGCGCATTTTGAAGCCTGATAAAGGTGCTTCGATCAGTACGGACTCGGCTGTCTCCTGTGTCGGCGGTGCTGGTGGTGGTAGCACTGAGGGTCGCAGTGATATCGCCAGAGGCAATGCGGATCGCGCGCAAAGCTGCGAGGCACCACGCGTGGACCCGACCGACATGTACCGAGTGCAGTGGCCACGTCTGAAATACCAATTGACCTTCTCAGTTACAGTTCTATCAAGAGTCAGAGATGAGGAGATCCGCAGGAGAACTAAGGTCACCGACTTCGTCCAAAAGTTTGCTAGGTTCAAGTGGCAATGGGCAGGATACATCGCTCGAAGAACTGACAGTTGATGAGCACTAGGATCCTCGAATGTCCACCGCGCACCGGAAGACGTAGTGTTGTCAAGCCCTCCACCAAGTGGTCCGACGATCTGGTGAAGGCGGAAGCAGCTGGAGGCGGTCAGCGCTGAATCAATTGATGTGGAGATCTTTGGGGGAGACTTATGTTCAGCAGTGGACATCTGTCGGTTGATAATGATGATAGTAATAAGGTAATAGAAGTGAAGTGAGTAGTCTCCTAGAAAAATCCTTGAAAAAGGAAAAATACACTATTAATTTGAAGGAGACATATAAAGGTTACCTGCTGCAGTGACACTTCAGGAGCCTTAAGAACGCCGCTCTGAAAGTTCGGTTGAATATGGTGTAGATGATGGGATTTATGGTCGAGGACATGTAACCCAGCCATAGGCATACATTGACCACGTGATCTGTGAAATAGAACACAGTCAAGTCTAGTACTAAAAGAATAGCTTAAGGTGAGGCTCAGTACCATTATTCTGTTATCAACGTACCTGGAACGATGCAGGCAGGACAGGATGCGAATAAAATGTTCAAAAGGAAAAATGGCGCCCAACAAAGGACGAACGTGAAAAAGACCAGCCCAAGTACTTTCGTAGCCTTCTGTTCATTGGCCACAGCATTCGCTGATAACGATCTCCCTTTCTTACGATTAGTAAGAAATCTACGAACAGTAATATTTTACTATATATTAGTTAACTTTTCATTATAATATAAATTGACTGGTGATAGGTCTTTGTTGTCGGAGACTGTCTAGTTAGGTATCACTGCAGCGCCTTTTTCTGCCGCTAAACAGTAGTATGCAGACATTTCTGTGTTCCGGTTTGAAGGGTGCTGTAGCTAATGTACTGAGGTTAACGAGACTCGACATCTTATGTCCCAATGAGCGCAATGTGGTGTAGTATGTATCAAACTAGCGCCACGTTATCATAGGCGTATCCTTTACCATTAAGTGAAGGTTCCGATCGTCTCGTCGCTTGATTGAATAAAAAAAAAAGGATAATATTACTTTGACTGCTGTTTGAAATATTGAGGACATATTCTCATTATCATCATCATCCCCATCAGTGGGTTCTCACGATTCTCATCAGTCTCATACACATATTGTTATAGTTTGTAATAAGTATACTTGGTAACTAAGTAGTTTTCATCATAAGGATTAACAGGTAATCACCAAAAAAAAAGAATTACTTTAACATCATCATCATCATCATCCGATAGACGTCCATCGGCTATTCCAACACCAATTGGATGGAGATCGATATGGGGGGATTTGGGCTATATCCCACTACGCTGGCTCAATGTAGGTTGATGGTAGAAAGAGCCTCGTCTGTTGATTAGCATGATGCACCACAAACAGGTTAGATCGGCTCGGATCCCATGAGTTCTGCGGGAACCCTTACACCCTTAATATTTTCTTACTTCTCGATAAAAAAAAAATTAATACATTATGTCGGACAGGAAGTGAGCGAATGTAAAAGCAGTAAAAGGTTTTCTGGGAGGCTGCCTGGTGGTATTTCAACTGACTCAGCAGCGCAGTGGCTAAACGGTTTCCTTGTACCACCAAGGTACCGATAGTAGAAACTGGTCACAAGTCATGGATTTTGGTTGGTGAAAGAGATTTTTTTTTTTTAACCAATTTACTTACTAATACCCTCGTAATAAACATACATACAACATAGCTACAATAACAGCATTGAAGTGTTTCTGCTGACATTGTGTAGTCACTATCAATTACTTCATTGTGAAGCACTACATGACATTGTAGTCAAGATGAAGTTATTGTAGATAAAAAAAAATCTCTATAATTTAATCAAGAATGAGATGATTAATCAAAAGAACAAAGGCGGCTGTCAACCAGCGAATTAATACAGAGAGTTGATGATGATGATCACTTTAAAGGTTCTGTGGGAGTATATAAAATTGACATCACCTCAAGTTGAGAGCGTTGGGCGGGGCAAGGGTCAGCTTTAGCGGTCTCAGGCGTGCTCTTCTGGTCTCTGCTGCTATACTGACTGGTGTCTGAGTGGCAACGTCTCTACCTCTCCTGGAGCCGCCGGAGCTCGAACCACTTCCACAACCGTTCATATAACTCAACTGGGGGTTCGACACGCTCATACCAATCTTATTACGCTGCCCCCTTCACAATGAAATTGAATACATTTCAAATGATAATAGATTTTTTTACATTATTGTATATAAGTAAATACAGTTAAATATTGAAAGTTTAACTGTACGTTAGTATCTTAACTCCTAAACTATCTAAACCTATTTTTTTTGGCTAGAAATAGCTTTCCTTAAATATCTAAACAACTCAAGAAACCTAAGAACTTTCAACTATGATTTATTTATGTGTTTACCTGTTAAAAAGATTCTCTTCGTACATACATATATATGTATATCATTATATATAGATAAATAGACAGAGAAGTATTACATATATATGTATATATATACATATAACATCACGCATCTAACTACGATAAATATAGTATAGAACACTCTTAGGTTTCTTAAGTTGTTCTGATGAATGTCTGAAAAATAGTAATCTAAATATTTTAAATGATTCCCAATATGTACTATTTTGTGTACATATATATATATTAATAAATTATATGTTGTTTAAGACTTTTTAAAGATTTTTACAGCTTTATATTACTCGAATGTCGCGAATCCGCTATCTTATATTATATTTTTTAGCTCCTGTGACTAAAATTTATATTTTTGTATGTAAAAGAATAGAATTTATAGAGAACAAGATATATATATATGATTTAATAAAAAAAATCATTATTTACTATTCTATACATTGCCAACAAGTCAACATGAAGTTGTATGTTTGAACAGATTATAAAGAATAAACACGGTCGATGTTCAAACACGATTTTATAGCGAGTACAATTTGAATAGAAATATAACGATTCATTGGTGGTTTTGTTTTTATACCTGGTACTCGATGTTATCCTCCAAGTCATTTGCCTGGAGACGTTGCTGCTAGGATATAAATCCGGCGAGCTTTTAGTGCCCATCCGGCGCGCACCTTGGGGAGGCCCATTGTCGAAACCGCCGCATTGTCTACAATGAAAACTTATTTTCAACATCAACGAACGTATTTTGAAACAATATATTTTCAATGTAATTAATTGATAACAATCAGCAAATTATATTGAATATTCCATCAGCAAACAAAACTTTTAACAGAGTCTATCATGTTTCTTTTCTTTCTCAAAGTAAACTGAAGCTGAAGCAATATATATTTCCCATCAAAAGAATATAGTTTTAGTGCTTTCAATATCTGTTTAAACTTATTCATATATTTTCAATTCCTACTTATACTCTATTGAAAACTAATTTTAATAACTAATACACTACAATACAGTGGCAATTATAGCGACAGTGCTCAGATGAATCCTTATTATCATCCACTTTCTACTATTTATGTACTTATGAAATCATACTAGAAAATACTTACAAGACAAGCAGTTAAGTGATAAAACAGAGAAGCAGTTAAAGATATACTTACATATTTATATGACTTTAAATTATTACAATTATAACTATAGTCTTACCTCCTCTGAGTCCCTCCCGGTACTGGAGTAGCAGCTAGCAGCGCTTGCCTTTTTAATAACTGAACAGTGAGCGCGAAGGATACAACCATCATCAGCATGGGAATGTAAAAAGCCACCAGTGAACCGAACACCCAAAATAACCGGTTATTAATAACACACAGATCCGGTGTCGGCATGATATTATTCCGGTTGATAATACCTGTAAAGTTTAAACGTCATAGAGTTCGCACAAACGATTTAGCCGCAGCATACTGACTTAGGTATTACTAGAGAAGCCTTTAGAAAAGGAATTGCACAATAATATCTTTGCTTAGTATTACTACTAAGTTCTATATTCACGAATTATTTTATTACTAAAAACCATAGTGATTCGTTTTAAACATCAATACAACTAAACACATATTTAGTTGTGTTATTCTAACTAGACAAAGTTAGATCCTAAAGTTAAACTGTCGGTGGATATTGTTACTGAATGTAACCCACGGCATAACCTGAACTTCAAAACCCAATTACTCCTGAACTCTACAGTATACTCCTGTAATGAGACTTAAAATGAAAAATCCTTTACATCACATTACAAACGTTTCATACAATCCTTTCTCTCCAATGGTTTAACTTGTGGCCTAGATTTAACACGTTCAGTTTCTCATGCTGTTCAGTTACAAGCGAATGTGGACGATGAAATATGATCGGCCAGGATAATCTAGCTACCATATGCAGATATCGACGGCAGATGGTAATTAGCTACAAACTAAACTTTTTAAGTAATCCAAGCAAATCGACGTGATGGTAAATAAACATGTCAGTAACAAGATAGAGGGAGGATGTATATAAAGCACCATATTGTACTCTTCGCTTTAAGATATAGGATGTTACGTTAGTGTTACTTAAATAATTGAACTACCTGTAAGACAGTAATGTTTTCACACTACTTTTAAGCGGTTAATATCGGAGCTGAAGTGCTTACTATATGAAATCAGGGATCAGATACCTACTACCAGCTAATTTCACTTACTACAGTGGCTTATCAATTGGAATTGGATAATATCTGCTAATATTCTACTCTAATATTTAGCTAAAAAAAGGGTTATAGGACATTTAAGAAATTTTAGGACAGACTGATATTATTACAGCAATTACTTTAATGTTACTATACTCGATTAAAAAATACCAACATAAAATTCGCAGTACTATCCTTAATGAAAAACGATAAACGTCATATTACTTTTCCAATATAAAGCTCTGAACTCATCATCTTGAGACGCGTCTTCTAAGTACAGTAATTTTAATTTACAGCACCATTCAAAGGTATATAGTAATATTCGATACTAATGCAATCAAACAGAAATGCCTCTTTTACTCCCAAAACCAATCGTTCACCGTAAACAATAAAATATTAATGATATAACATCATACATCTATATATCAATCTGTGCCATAGATACTGTATCATCACAGCTCCTGAATGACTGGTTAAATCTTCTTTATCTTCTCTTTATCAAAATAGAGCAATAAAAATCCAATTTACTTGTGAAAGGGAGAAGAATCAAGATGATCAGGAAAAGTTAGAGGAGTATGAAGAATTATTGAAATTTCCGATTCCGATACACGAACAGAGATATTGGGAGTATCACTCACAGCAGAAATGAGTTTTCCAGAGAAGACAGGAGACCTGATACTGACCCAAAAAATTTATATTTACACAGGTTTCATTTATGTAATATTTTGATTGTTTGATTTGGAAAAATCGGTGCAGGCCGACCTAGACGGACATACTCCGATCAAATCGGAGATGTCCTAAAGAAAGGCCGGATCAAAAGCACACGCAACCGACGAGCGTGCATGAAGACGCTTATGAAAGTGGAGGAAGCGAGAGAGGTGTGCCAGGATCGTAGCAGGTGGAGAGAGGTGGTCTCTGCCTACCCCGCTGGGAACGAGGCGTGATATATATGTATATGTATGTATGTATGTATGATTTAGATACGGGTTTAAATTACTTATTTTTCTGATAAGTATAATTTTGATATATGAATAGGAATGTGGGTATTGAAAAATCAACTAAAAGGGTACTTGTTAAATATTCACATGAAATCAATTCAGAAAAGTATCACGTAGCTTACAAAACATAGTACCTACTCATGTGTTATCATATGAATGTTGTATCACATACAATATATTCAGTACATCACAGTAGCAAGACTTATAATGATGATACTCCTTCCTAACAACAGTAGTTCTAGTCGTATAATAATGTTTAAACACTACAGCTTAGTGTATAGCTACAGAGGATACAGTATCTTAAAATTCTTATCTAATTTTATCTTGTCATTCCTTCTCCTATCTTGTTCCCTTGACATCGGAGCTCAGGTATCGCATCTTGCTCCATATTTCATACTTCCACTTTCCTGTGCATTTATTTATTGAATTCATATCCTTTCATGCTTTTGCTTATTTTCTAAACCCATCCATTTGCAATATTTATCAAACTTTCTGCAATTCACTTCATTTCTTTTATAACGTATTTTATCTATTGACTACATTCACTAACTTATCTATTTACAAGCTTACTTAACGTATTGCATTTACTTAAGCTTGTTTAAAGTTTCATATCAAATGAGGTACTCGTAATTAACTAAGTAAATGTCTACGGTTAACTTAAAGCATATGTAATAACTCACCTAAAACTGTAATCGAGCTGGAAACGACCATGCTCAAAAGCCAAACCAAGGCGATTTTTATTATTACCACCCGCTTAGTAGAATGGTGGCGGCTTTTAAGTGGATTACGTATACCGAGATACCTAAAACATCAAACCACTTAAAATTAAAAAAAATTAAGATATATCCTTCAGCAGTTAAAAGTCAAAGTATCGCTCATAATACATTCAACTGTTAAGTATTTTATTTTATTGCGAATAGATGGCGCTGTTTTAAAGAATAAGTTATGTAGTGAAAAGTTACTTAAGATGCAATTAAATGTGATTAAAGTGTTTTTGCTTACTTAAAATATTAAAAGTGATACTTATAATAATACTTTACAAGTATATCTATTTGAAATAACTTATCAGACTGTACTTTAAATAAAAAAAATGTCAATGTTTTCACATGAAAAGGCGTCCTTTATTCATGAAATTATTACCTTGTCTGAGAGTATTGAAATTATTGATTATGTTGGAAATAATTAAATATTATCACACGAGATATCTTATCACAATTTTTCGGAATCTGAACTGTATTTGCGTAAGTGTTCATAACTAATTTACAAATAGATCATATTGTTACTGACAAGAAACACTTTGTAATAGTCTACTAAAGATCCGTCGATGTCAAAGTGCTGTTACTAATAAATTCAAGACACTGCTACATATCGTAAACTATGAACTGTTATAGGTGTTTTTGTTAATTAGAAATTTAATAATAATATATTTACATTAATTAACTTACCTGCCTATACTTATAAAACACATATGCATAATACTTGCTGAACAGGCCAGCACATCGCATGTGACATAGACGTTGCACCACACCACGCCCAACGGCCAATATCCTAAGGAATTCATGTTATATATATATCCTCTCCACAAGAAATCTAAGCTACTGAATATAATAATTACTACAGGAATTAATAGCTTCAAAATCAGTCTCCCCGCTCTTAGTATTAAAATATATCTTACAATAAGTTACATGTGGAACTATGAAAAAATAATCAAAGTACACCATATAAAATGTTGTAAGATCAAGGATCCATCTCAGCTATTCTATTGCTTAAAGAATAAACGATATTTTATAAACAATATCATATATTATTTATGACCTAATCAATAAAAAAATATCATACAGTATATATAGTATAAGTGTTCATTCATAATAGTCAATATAAAGACATACATATTTTGAAAATATATTATTTAATAGAGCCATTCTTCTCCTTGAAGTTAGTTTCATAGCGTTCCTCATTATATATATATATATATATATATATACATATATAATGAGATTCATTGTCTTATCACGTATAGACTCAAAATTTGGTAGAGAAGTTGCTTCTGCGATTTAGAGGTCAGCTAAGAATAGATTTTACAAAATTCCTCCCCAAATGCCGTTGAGGGAGTTATACGGCCAGCAAATGGGGAAAAGGTAATACAATAATATATTTACATATAGATATATATATATTATATATATTAAATAATAAGAAAAAAAGTCTTTCTCGACGTTTCTAGTTAGATCACCATTCTATGTATAAAAAATATAATTTAAAGTTGAAGGTACTCCATGGTACCCATGTCTTTAGGACATTTCCCACCTCAACCTTTCTATGTCCATAGATGCTTTAAAGCACTCAAAAGGGAGTAACATATAGTTACAATAAATTCGTAAAAAATCGAAAGCTCTAGCTTTATTAAATATATTTATAGTAACGTTAGCGTAAATAGAAGAAATACTGTGCGCCTTGTCCGCAAGCTTAAGATTGCTGAGAGGGCGATGGAGCGAGCTATGCTCGGAGTTTCCCTGCGAGATCGAATCAGAAATGAGGAGATCCGCAGGAGAACCAAGGTCACCGACATAGCTCTAAGGGTCGCCGTCGCAAAGTGGCAATGGGCAGGGCACATAGCTCGCAGACCCGACGGCCGTTGGAGCAGAAAAGTTCTCGAGTGGCGGCCACGTACCGGAAGACGTAGCGTAGGCAGGCCCCCACAAGGTGGACCGACGACCTGGTCAAGGTCGCTGGCAACCATTGGATGCGGGTGGCCCAGGACCGGTCTGAGTGGAAATCTTTGCGGGAGGCCTTTGTCCAGCAGTGGACGTCTTCCGGCTGATTGGATTGGATTGGAAATAGAAGAAATTATATAGAAAAAGTGAAAATCTTGATTCTTAGAAACACGACCTTAAAATGTTTACTATCACACCAGTTGATTGAAGGAATAACCTACATAACGCTATATACACCTACAAAATAAATATGACCATATATATACAGACGTATATACATAAATTCATCTTCATCTAAATATAACTTCAATAAGGTATTTAAATTAATGTACTAGCATGATTCACATGGTAGTAAGACCTAAATATTAACATACATCTTAAACTAGTAAAGCTACAAATTGGTTGTTAACCTAATAAGTTCAAGAGTTATGAAATCTCATTAGTCGGTACACTTACACACTGAAAACACAAAGCTGTAAGTTTCCTATATATATCATGTTTTATATTCATACCTGTGAATACTGTATTTACAAAGATAATAATATAGCTAATTATTTATAATTTCACTGAACTAGTACTATATAGTAAGTACTTATAATGAATCTGATGGTGATCGTAGGATCTTCAATAAGCAACATAGCCTTAATCATTGTGACATAAACGATACCCTATTATTAGCTGTTGAAATACTAATTTATGAAACAAAACTAAAGGTGTTTAGCTTTTAAAACTATTTCATTCGAAAGGTTAGTTTCTTCTCAATCTTTTTTTAAACGAACACTCAGTTCTTTGCGAAGGAATGGTTAAATATAAAAGAACATTTGAGTCCAATACCGTGTCGGCAACCAAAGGCCTGACCTCCAGTGAAATACATCGCTCCGTCGCAAATATTTCGCATTCAAAGGAACGAAAACGTGTATGATTCTCAATAACCTTTTTATAAGCAAAAATAACGGACAAAGTTTGCGCGAAACGGCCCAGATATCCGGATGAAAACATTTTTCAATACTTCCTCGGCTCCGGAGAATGTTTTTTGTGTCTCATAACAGTTTCCATCTCTTACATAAATTCTCTATTGTTTTCTAAACTAATACACTGGAAAGACGTATATATATATTTATTAAACTAATCTATAACCTCAAAATAGAAACATGTGAGGAAGAAAGACCAAGTTAACTAGCAACAGGTCAAATAATATTATATATACCGGTTTAAAAAAAAACAATCATCTTATCGTTCCGACTGGTGGAACTGGAAGCATTCCCTCACAAGTAGAGAGTTAAGGTTATTTATCCACCAAAATGGCTAAATCTTTAAACTCCCGTTTTTTATATTTATTATAAACCATTATATTATGAACCACCCTTTTTGAAATATTTCGGTTTTTTCACGATACTTTTTTTTCATCGGAAACTTAGGCTCATTGGAGATAAGTCGCGTACGACAGCAGACTGAACCATCACGGCTTCTGTAATACATCTAGACTATCTTATGATGTTAATTAGATCGACTAATTATTTATAATAAAGTTAGATGTGCGTTATCGTTTCACTTACCTAGAAAACCAGGGATGGCGCCCATGGGCATAACAAACAAACTAACGAGTAAATCGGCAATCGCCAGCGACAGTAGAAAATAGTTCGTTACATTTTGAAGTCTCTTATCTAGACACACAGCCAGACACACCAGAATATTACCAACACCACCCGCAATTATGAACAGTATAACGAACAGGAAGCTCCAATCGTAACCAACGGCCACGGATAAATTATTCGTGAAGTTCTTCACGTTGAATTTACATCGAAAAGGTTCTATAACACTCAGATTGTATTCACTGGCATTGAGGCCGATGTATAACGTCCGATCGTATCCGTCGTTGTGGCAGAACAGAGTGTCCCAATCACAAACATCATACTCCGGAAGTTTTAACCACAAACTCTTCAATGCACTCTCGAAGACGGCAGACAGTATCTTGAGTTTGAATCTAACATTGCATACAGTATAGTTGATGTTAAGATCCATAGTGTTACTGGTACATCTTGTGCAACTGTATGCGGTCTCATTTTCCGCATCAGGACCTAATTCACAGTAATAATCTGAAACGTTATTTGTAGATCCGCAGTAGAGGCCCGAGGTAGTGCCGTCGCATCCGTGGTCCACTTTGAAACGACATTTCAATTCATCTAAGAGTATATCTAAGTATGTGATATTCATTATAGTCGCAACATCCATCCGGACGTTGCTAAGTCACCTCATCTGGATACATCTTAACACCGGGATCACATCTTTGTTCCACTTTTTGGCAGACCTGGAACAAAATTGAAGTGTTTAGTTGTTACCAAACTTAATATCATAAATCTGTTGCAGACATTGATGTATAGTTTTTATGCTACATTATATATTACTTTAAATTTCATACTACTTGTATTATATATTACTTTATATTTTAGTTTTTATCTCAATGTAACGTCTATACAACGCTAACATCAGTGAAAGCTTTCGTTTAAATAATAACGAGATCAGCTCTTTGCTTTCTCTCTCTCTTCAACTACTCTACTCTCTTTAATTTAACTTTCTATAAATTTCAACTTGATCATATGTACAAAACAACCATTGTTTTATGTTATAAAAATAGTTTATTCACTTGCTAACAAGAAAATACGGAAGAGCTTACTCGTTAATTCTATTAACAACATACAAATGGTAATGTCGATTGTCTCGGAGCATCTCAATGTAGCGGAGGCTGAGCTTTGCAAAATTAAGACGAGCTATCATGGTCATGTTCGGATGACGTCACATTGTCACATACTGCACCCGAGATACAATACCGAACTCGCATTGTAACACACCACTGTCAAGGTTCAATTCCGGAGTCACATGTAATGAAGTTTGTTCGGTGGAAAGGTATATTAAAACTTGTCTAACCACTACCCCGTATGAGAGACGGGTTAGAATATCCCCACTGTTATACTACCTTTGGATTACTGTAAAAGGCGACTAAATAAGGAAAAATCCAAGGAAAGATCAGCATTATATTTCTGCGACTATTGGCATATCTTGTCAGTGGGTTCAACTGTTCGATGAATATTCCAAAGCCTATATCGGGCAGTGGATAAACAAAGGCTTATAATGATGAACCTGCTGATAATGATGATGATAATAATGACTTCTAGATTGTTGCGTAAGCGCATTATATCACTTATTCATTGTCAGTTAATATCATCTAAATGTGAGGTGTTAAAATCATTGAGATAGAATCTATGTGATTTATTTATAGTATAGTTTGTATGAGTGGATACAAAATATATTAATGCAACTGTTTTACAAAGTAAAATACTATAGATATTTTAAGATGCATAGGGATAAGGGAAGACAGTAATATTGAATAATTAATATATGAGAGTCATTAAAAGTAATGACTTTAGTACTCTGATGTTTTATTATATACAACAGCAAATCGCCAGCTATAAGCAAAGTTCACCTTGAGCTTATTAAACAAACTTATGGTATAGAAACAAAAAAAAAGCTGATAGGTTCGAAGTGAATAATCTAAACCCTGTCTCCATCCGCTCAAAACGGATGACGGTAAATCGATGTGGAAATAATGCTGACTCTAAGTAGAACGGAAATGAGACATGTGATGTAGCACTCTATCAATTTGCACACGTATATTTATACTATCATCTATATATTCTTCCTGTGATAGGTGTCTGTTGTCGGAGATCGTCTAGGTAGGTACCACCACAGTCTCTACTTCTGCCGACAAACAGTAATGTGCGGACATTACTGTTCCAGTTTAAAGTGGCTAGTGAAATTATTGGATTAATAAGACTTTAGATCTTATGTCTCAAAGCGACGAGCGCAATGTGGTGCAATCATAACTACGACCACGTTATGAGCAGGTATATCTTTTCAATCAAGAGAACATCCCTCTAGTCTTGTCGCTTCGAATTATTAAAAAAAAATTGAGGGTTGAAATAACAAGATTACAGTTCTGTCCCTTATACAAAAAAAATATTCAAGATAGTTTGTCTCTATGGTAAAGGTCTCGCACAACTCACGGGACCCACACCAATCTCACCTGCGCCTGGTGTACCCTACTAATCAATAAATAAGGCTCTTGCTCCCCTCGACCATCATTAGGCCAGGGTGGTGGGAAATGGCCGAAATCTCCGATTTAAACCTCTACAAACGACAACCCCTTAATAGCCGGCGACGCGGACAGCGAAAGACCGATCGATGTGGGTATCTTTGGGGGAGGCCTATATCCAGTAGTGGACATCTATTAGCTGATGATGACGTTAAAGGAGACAACCCAGAAAGTCCAAATAGGTTTCGGCAGTAATTTCAGAGGAAAGTAGCTGAAGATACAGATCATAACACTGCAAATTTCATAAAGAACTAGGAAAGAGAGAAAGGAACAAATTTCGATCGCGGTTGCTTTATTTCACTTCCAAATATTGTCATTTGTGACAAACATTTCAGTTATTCCAATATTAATTGATACCTGTTCCTTGCCCGCTTCACTATCCGCAACATCTTCACAACCCCTTTTACTGGTAAGATTTTCTAATACCGACCTCAGCTCACCCCGTACTATACATATCTTGATAGTATACTTGGCAAAATGAATATTCCTACCAAATTCAAGTCTCTAGACCTTATGGCTCCAGAGATATCGTGATGAGTCTCTACATAGGTGGATTATATTGTTATCATCATCATCATTATTATCATCATCCGATAGACGATATTTTGTTATAGTGGATATTAATTTTATATATATATAATACAAAGAGCGATAGTCGCGTTCAATATTGATACTTGTACAAGAAAATTCATTGGCAATATTTTTAAGCACTAGTTTCAGGGTTTTCATATTAATATTAATGAACTTTATTACATTAAAATTAACGGATTCTGAGAGAGGGTTTATCCCCCTTTTTTATGTTTCTTTGAATATTTAGTGTATTTGGCGTACTCTTTACGATGTAGACTCGGTTTTTCGATAGTTCGTTACACACTTGTACTAGAGTTCGCTTAAGAAAACAGCTCAAATATATTAATAAGAATCAAATCACTATTATAATAGCTTAAGAATTATCCTTTTTTAAGATAATTATGTTGTTTAATCCTTCAAGACAATAATTAATCTCTTTTTAACGAAAATTTAAAAAAAAAGTCTGCTTTATTCAGGACTCGAATATCTTATATGTGACCTTTCCTATACATTTGTTTTACAGAATTTATATGCGTACTATTTTCTTATTAATTCGTACTTAAATCAAACTAACGTTTCATTATTAAAAACAAGTAACCAGGGAGCAAATTAATGATTATACTTACAACTACAAAACTGAACTAAAATATACAAGGTTATTATGGGCTTTGAATAATTTAAGTTATAAACTAATAGTGAATTGTTACTAGAAGAGCAAGTTATGTTATAGAAGATAGTTATTAGAAATTTCATGTTAAAGTTGTATGGAAACAAAGAAAACATAGAGAATAAAGCAAATTGTTTTCACTAGTAAGACTATTAAGTTTGTAGATCACAGTACCTAGTGAAATTACTAGAGTGACAAGATATGTCATTTTTCAAAGGCAACGAACGCTTCTCTTTTACCAAGTTTTTTGCAAATTTGGTAAAAGAGAATATCCAACTAGGTGAAGAAGAAACCCATTTAACTATTAGTGGGACCGGAAAGTAATGTCGTTTCTGCGCATGCCAATACTTGATTGTCATTTGTCAGCTCATTGTTTTGTTCAGAGGCGTACCAAAGACATTGTGAGGTTATAGTGATTTCTTTACTTATAGACAATTGAATTACAATTTTTTTTTGTAATTTTGGGTAAAATGGCCAGCCAAATACCAGAAGAGGTACACATCCGGCATTGCATGCTCTTTGAGTTTCGCAAGGGAAATAACGCAACAGTTGCTACCAAAAACATTTGCGATGTTTATCCAAATGCACTGGACATTCGTAAATGCCAAAGGTGGTTTTCCAAGTTCAAATCGGGTAATTTTGATCTTTCCGACTCGTATCGATCAGGAAGACCATCAGCGTTAGACAACGACGTGTTAAGGGCGGAAGTGGAAGCAAATCCGTGTCAGACGATCGAGGAATTGTCAAACAGTCTCAACAAACCTTGGTCGACCATCCAAGAACATTTGAAGCAGATTGGAAAAGTAAGCAGAGCAGGTGTTTGGGTCCCGCATAATCTGTCCGAACAGAATAAGGCTAACCGATCAATCACATGCAACTTATTGCTTCAACGACACAACACAGAAGCGTTTTTTGATCGCTTGATCACAGGAGATGAGAAATGGGTCCTGTATGATAACCCAAAACGCAAAAGGCAGTGGCTCTCTCCAAATGAAATCCCTCGGAGTACTGCTAAGCCAGGTTTACACCCCAAAAAAGCGCTTTTGTGTGTTTGGTGGAGTATTCGCGGCATTGTTCATTTTGAATTACTGAAACCTGGAGAAACTGTTACTGCAGACCTCTACAGCGAACAATTGCAGCGAGTCAATCAATCTTTAATTGAAAAGTGGCCAGCGATTGTCAACCGAAAAGGCGTCATTCTCCAACATGACAATGCAAGACCGCACTGCGCAAGGCGAACTCTAGAAAAAATTAATGAATTGGGGTGGGAGGTGCTGCCTCATCCACCATATTCGCCCGATGTTGCACCATCGGATTTCCACTTATTCCGAGCGCTGCAACACTTTTTAAGTGGCAAAACATTTGCAAATTTGGATGATATCCAAAATGCCATCTCTAGATATTTTGCCGAAAAACCAATTAATTTTTATCGATCAGGGATTGAAAATTTACTCACTAGATGGCAAAAGGTTATTGACAATGATGGGGAATACATCATTGATTAAAAATAAAGACTCGTTAAAAATGTATGTGTTTGTATTTAGCGTAAGAAAACGACATTACTTTCCGGTCCCCCTAATATATAACAATGTTGAACCAGTTAGGATGACGTACAAAACATCAACCAGTTCCCATTCACCTGGTAGTAAGTGATACACCTGCCTCTAACAACGTGGCGCTACTTAGGATGATAGATATTGCATCACATTGCGCTCATCACAACTTTGCTGAGGCTTAAGATGTTGAATCTCATTACCGCACTAGCTACAGCCTCCATCAAACCCAAACACTATAATGCTTGCACACCACTGTCTGGCAGCAGAAATAGGCGCTGCGGTGATACCTAGATGATCTGCAGCTATGAGACCGACCACCAATAGTTATCTATAAAATTAACCTGTCTATATATGGTGAAGCTTCTCGCTCAGAACACTCCAGCAGTCAAATGTAGAAAGCATAAGTCCTAGAGGGGGTATAAGGAGTCGTCCACAACAACTCACGGTACCCAAGCCATCCTCACTTTCTCATGGTGCACCCTGCTAATAAACAAATGAGGCTCTGGTTCACGCCAACCCGCATTGGGCCAGCGTGGTGGGAAGTGGCCTAAAGCCCTTCACATGAACCCCTATATACTATAGACCCTAGCGCCCGGAGATACCAAAGGCCATGCTGAGAGAAGAAGCTGAAGAAGAGATCTTTGGGGAGGCCTAAGTCCAGTTGTGGACGTCTATAGGCCGATGATGATGAAAGTTTAGAGACTTGAAATTTGGTGGGAATATTCCTTTTACCGATTGCAGGTCTAAGAAGGGTTGCGAAGATATTAACTTTAAGGGGCCTTAGTGAAAATTTCATATCTAATTCTAGATCATGGCCAACAAAGAAGGCCTGGAACAGCTAATATATAATATACACATCAAAGTTGGAGTCTGATGTGAATACGCAGTATACGTCCTGATGCAGTGTAGTGAACCGACCGTAGTCTAATACGTCCGTGACATATATTTCGTACTGGAGTCTGCGTGTGTGGAACTCCAGGTTATATTCACTCCATTAGTTGATCACAGGGGCACTGATAGGGTATTTAGAACCTATTAATATTTTAACTGATGAACTAACCACCAACCTCCACTAATCGGAGAAGCATTCAAAAGTTAGTGGATTACGAGCTTTTTCTCAATGATGGCTGATAATGATGATGATGACTTTACTAATGTAAGTAAAATTTGAGAGGATAAACTGTTTGAGAAAACAGCTAATTTAGCTCCTATCAATCCTCATGCCACCGTGGTGATAAATGGTCCAATCCCCTCCATTTCAACCCTTACAAACGACGGCCGATGGTGCCCGGCAATGCGAGCTTCGCTGCACCGATCGCTGTAGGAATCTTTGGCGGAGACCTATGTCCAGCAGTGGACGTCTATCGGCTGATGATTCAACGATTTAACAAACTATTGTATTTTTCCATTACCACAGTTTTTAATTTATCTACTCAGTTATAACTTATTCCTTAATTATTAACAGGTTTTTGAAGGGATGATTTGTAACAAATACATACACTAACAGAACTGTGTATAGGTTCAACACCTTACTGACATCTTTCCTGTTTAAAGTAATGTTTTATTAATAAAAAACAAATATAATAGAAGATAAATGAATAATGAAGCATCTTCTTACGTCTAAATCATTTATATCAATATATATTATAAGTTTCTGTATTAACCTATGAAAATCCATATTATTGAATATCCAATAAGCGGTTCAAATAAGTAGTTCAACTTCTCTTATTTACCGTTATCTTATTTATAAGATATTAAGTATCGTTCACTCAGTAATATAGTGATATTGGTAGCTAGTGAGCTACAACGCACTTCAAACCAGTGCGGTGATACTTACCTGGACGGTGTCCAGCAAAAGAGACAAACCACCAGCGAAATAAGTTTGGTCCATTAGAATAATATTCAAATACATATTATTACAATATATATCACAAAGTTAATAAAACTAATCATCAAATTCAAACGTACACAACATATTTTAGTACGGAATCTATATCATCATCATCATCAGAAGATAGAAGTCCACTGCTGGACATAGGCGTCCCCAAAGATTCCCATACAGATTGGTCCCGCGTTGCTCACATCCAGAGGATTCCATTATACATATATAAAGAAAAGGTGTTATCTTTCTTCGCCAATCACGTGAAAACTAGTGATCGTATCGTCATGGCAACATGACCATTCGACGCGCAATGATCTATAGATGGTTCTAGGCTATTTATTATTTGAATCTCATAGATCCTACATCATTTTATTTATAATTAACTTTTATAAACATTTTCATGGTATGTTAGTTATGCGGTTGCTATTGTAGCGGTTGCTTTGGAAAGTCATTTGCAGGAGCAGTTGCTCTCAAAGAAAATATCTTACAAATTTCAAGTCTAATTTTATATTACAGACAACAAAGGAGGCTAATATATGTATATATATTACAGATAGTATATATATCCTAAAATTTCTTTTATTTAAACTAATTCTCTTCCATTTTTTCAAGTAAGAAACTTGATAAGTTGAAGCTTATCGTGCTTTGTTATTTTATTCTTTGAATTATACGTAAATATATTAATATGTAGAACCCAGACGATAATAAATTGTTTAAAATAATATACTCAACCCTAAAACGCTTGTCATGTCGAATCACTAACAACGGCGCTATACAAAATACCTCTTCACTGAATATTGCCACGAAAAGTACCTGAAATATGTTTTGTCAGTGGAATATTTTTCATGGAGCTTTATAGTAAATATTAAGATTATTATTTAAAAAAAAAAAAGCTATTAAATTTTTTTTAGGGTATAAAAACACGTTTATAATACATACATCAGATATACTAGAAGATATGTAGCCCCATACAAAAAAGAGCCTAAAGAAAAGTATATATTTAGATTCAGTAGCAGTTAATTTTTATATTTTATATCTAGTATATGTAATAATATATATACTTATATATATATAAATGATTAATACAAGTAACGCGAGATATACGATAACATTATAAATACTTAATAAACATTAAAGTGTATAGAATATTAGAGTCAAGTAATAACTTGAGAGCATCTGTCTTTGAGATGGGAATAGTTTATTATTAATTTAAACTGAGTGGCCATTAAATAAAATTTATATCTAAAGCAGCATCCATTGTTAAAAAGCATAGACAATATTGTCTATTATTAATTAGTTATAATAATATTAATTATAACAGTATCCAATACCTGATATTAAAGATACTAACTATTGATTTAATACGATTCATATCATAAGAGGGAATAGTTAAGGTATTTATTTAGGTTATTGTCTTTTTTTAATTTTAGAGCGTTGACTTAAGTATTATGTAAGTGAACTTAAACAAAAGCAGTTCAAAGAAACACATAACAGGAGGAAAAAGCCAAAACGAAAAACGTAAACGTACCCGCAGCACACTTACTTTCTTTATTCGTTTGAATAAACTGAGAGGGAGGAATTTCACTGAAACCACATGGAAAATTCGCTTTGAAATTTCCGCTTCCTCTTTTGCCGTTTATTAAGGCCGCTATTTTCTCGCACTTATCGTGATAATTCTTTTAAATTTCTATAAGAAGAAAACCTTTTGTAATACAATGTAATGGAATGATCAAATTTAAGCATCATCTCCGCTTCGAATGTAAACAATGTTCACTTTAGACCCAATTCATTACTCTTCTCTAATATTATAATAGGAAAGCTTTTTACGTTACAAATTAACATATATTCATATAAAAGTTTTATTGGAATATATAAAAACGAACTTAGAACTTAGGATTTAATTCTAATGAGCTTTTAACAACATAAGATATAAGAAGATTCAGTGATGAAAATGAAATCAAATAAACTTGAGATCTATTAATATATATACGTAAGTATTTATATAAATAAATATATGTTTAAATAACTACATAGTTTAACATCAAAAAACCAGCTATTAGTGTGTATTTAATACCTAGGCATCATACTATTGTCTAGAGTTCTTTTGATATTATGACTCAGAATCCTTGATGAATATATAGAGAAATATATTATTATTCATGATTAATAATTAAAATCTATATCAAAACATATTTCTAGAATAATCGTACAATTTATTTAGATCATTAAAAATATCTAGTTATAAGTGCTTAGTTAAAAATATGATTTTTTAAACTTCAACACTGATTTTATCTTGAGGATTGAACTCCCTGAAAGGCTTAAACAGCAGCTGCACAGATTTCCCCAAAGCAAACGTAGCACTTAACTTCACGTAAGAATAACAGCCTTAATGTTTTTTTTTTTGTCTTTCTAACAAATTCACATTGCTTTTAGTCAATGTGAAATATGGAAAAGTCTTCGCAGAACTAATGAAGAGTAATATTGAGGCGAGCAATTATCAGCAGTAAGTTATAAAGTTTAACTCAATATACTCAATATATGAATGTATTATATGTTATATTGTTATTATTGTCAACAAAATTTATTATCTATGAAATTTAGCATACGATTAGAATATAACATACCTAATATTATTTACTTATAAATATCATATAGTTATGATGTAAGGATTCTTGCCCACCACCTCACGGGACACAAGCCTTGACCTGCTTGTGGAGTACCTAGCTTATTAACAAACGAGGCTCTGGCTTCCACTAACTCCCATACGGTCAGCGTGATGTGTAATGGTCCAAATTCCCCATATCAACCCTCACAAACAACAGCTCCTTATGCCTGTGTCCCACAATTGACGTGTTTCGGCTAATGATGACGGTTTAATTGCAATAAAAACTGCTTTAATAAAGTAGTAAATAAGCAAATACCACCAATGATACCTAAGTATTCGTCAATTTTTGTATGAGACATACGTTTTATTACGGTACTCATAGAGATAACAATTTTCTAAGGATAAAGCATGAATAATACTAAAATAAACCGATTCGTAGTAAAACAGAGTTTCAACAGAATTTTTTATTGACAACCATTCTATCAGTTTTTCCAATAATTTGTATTGAAAAAATTACTCCACTCAATAAAAAATATCATAAAAAAATACTACTTACCCTTAGGCACTAGAAAACATATTAATAAGAGATAAATCATTCTTCAGTGGCTCAAGAATTAACTTGACTTGTGCCTTTAACAGTACCATTCATACCTTAATCTCTCGTTAATTTTAACCGACAGTTATTTTAACTGGAGAATGGATTCATACAGTTAATGAGGTGGTTACTAAACATAGACAAAACACATAGCAGTCTGTAAAGAGATCTTGAAGAGGCATTGGTTCGATAACCCATTGAACTCGGTCATCTAATGGAGAAATAACGAGAATACCAACCAGTGCTCCAAGAACAGCAGCTTTCATACATTTATGATATACTAACCAACCAAGAACGATCTTTCGGACATTTATCATTTACCCATTTTTTGTTTTTTTTTTTCTCTATTCTACGAAGCGACGAGACGAACGGGACGTACATTTGAAAAGAAGTGATACAGCTGCCTATAACAGCACTCTTCAAACCGGAACAGGAATATCTACACTGCAAAAAACTGGCATCACGAAAATGACAGCTTTCATGCATATTAATTCTACGAACCAAGCAAGAACCAAACCTTTCGTAGACATATATTATCTATCAACTCACGCTTGACCAACGCGGTGATCGAGATTCGAATCGTATTTCTGCTAACAAACAATGTGAACATTAGTTTGTTCCAGTTTGAAGAGTGTTGCTAGTGAAACTGGTACAGTGTATACCATCCTATTGCCAGCAGGTGGACGTTTATTCATTAGGATGGTTTAAAAAAAGTGCGATGATCGCTTCAGGAGCAAACAAAATCAATAACAGTAAGGATCATAAATCTTCAACGGCAGCGTGAATGCAAATATCAACAGGTCGCTTTGAAGAGTAGCCTGATGAAAGCTAATGCACTCCACAACATTAATCATAGGTGTATGGCGCGATCTCTAGAAAGGATATTGATGTAAATCAAACAGAAACTATACAGATTTTTCAAAGATAAACTGAAAAATAAGCAGAAATTAACAATAGAACTCAAAAAGTTCATTTTTCATATATAGCTTTCTTTACCATTTAAACTGAAGATATATCTTGAAATCAGATTTTTCATTGTGAACTTACATTCATAAATATCCTTTCAATTTAATACTTTGCTAAGAAATAAACAGATATATAACAATTTTACATAATTGTTTTTAAAAACAAAAAAAAAAATGATATAATGGAGTATGTTTCCGGTGGTAGGTTTATACTTTGAAAGACGGTCTATATAGGCCTATTTCTGGTACAGAATAACAATGTGCAAACATCACTGTTTCCGTTTGAATACCGTTGTAGTTTCTGAAATTACTGGGGTAACGAAACTTAATACCCGATCGTGACGAGCGTAATATAGTGCTGTGTATCCTATCTTCACGTGAATGTAGTACTAGTCAAAGTCATGTGCCAGTCTATCAAATATTCCGTATCAGTCGAACTGAATTCGAGCTAGTTGCATTCTGCTTCGGGATTTCACGGAATTTATACAGAGAGCATATTCATCGAAATTTTAATCTCTACTCTCCTCTACACTTTCGATATAAAATATTTAAAAGCTTTATTTAATATTAACTGAATTATTTATATAGCTAATAATGAATCCTTTATAATAGTTTTAATATGTTATAGATGTATAAAAAGGACAAATCTCCGCCGCGTTCTTCATCTTCGTCCTCATTGTCAGTTTAATCGCACAACTGCAATATATAGACTAGTAAGATATTTCTTATCATCTTTCTAATCGTGTAATATTATGTTGACGTCTTTTAAAAAAAACTAGGTAATACAAGTTCCATATGGTGGTTTAATAGTTAGTAAAAGGCTTTAATCCTCACCGACCTTGAGCTTCCGGTGAAACTAAACATCGCGTGGAAACCGAAGTGCTTCAAGAGGAGCGGCTTTAGTTGATATGAGACATTCGCCATGCCGCACTGGACTGTATGGTAGTTAATTGCATGACTCTCATTGTTTGAAAAGGCATCTAGTATTGGAAAATAAATAGAGCTGTTTATTCATTTATCTTCTATGTGAGAATTGTCGGAATATCTCATCTGCTACACTTCCTCCTGTACCGTAAAAAGCGACCATAGAAGACATAATTCTACAAAAACGAGTAGTTTTCCTGTGACTATTGCGGGTAATATTAAGGTATTATACAACAATGACGAACCATCATCAAGACAAGGTCCCATCATCGTGAGATTTTGTTCATTATTATATCAAAAATATAAATATATTCGCCCATAACAGAATTAACGCGATGTGAAATGAACACAGCGCAAACAAAGCTCCGAAGTAAACCGCTGGAGTTGTATATAACGATATTATTATGAAAACTCGGCGATGAATACATGAATTTCAAATGAACCGAGCACCCGGTAGCACAGACTCTTACTCTCTCTCTCTTCCCAACCATTATCTCATGTGGTGGTGGAGTCAGCTTACTTTATTTTTCTTCGTCACTTCGCTGAGGCGGTAGCACGGACTGATGACGCGAATTATAAAAGTACGCCGTAAACAAAAGTTATCGCGCTATTTACTTATTCTTCCCATAGGAATTACAAATTTCGAAAATAAGTAGAACCATCATTTAATAATTTAGTATAAGTTAGCAATAGCAGCTAAGTTAATTTTGTTAATACTTTTTTTATTCTACAAAGCGACTAGACGAGCGGGACGTTCAGATGATATGATGAAACGTGGTGCTACTTATATACGCAGCACCGCACTATGCTTGTCGCCCTAAGACGTAAGGTGTCAGGTCTCGTTACCCCAGTAATTTCACTAGCTACAGCACCTTTGAAACCGGAACCCAGTAATGTTAGCACCCTACTGTTTTTCTCACACTCACACATCTAGATCCGGCAACAGAGACCTATCACCGGTGATTAGCAAAATAGCAATAAATTAATAAAAATTGTAAATAGCGTATATATACGAGTGTATGGCAAAAAATTTAGTATCATAATTTATAAGATCGTTCATTATCGATACACTACAACCAACAAGTCTACAAGAGACCAGCTAGGTTATACAACTATAGTAATCCATACAGTATGATCTAGGATTTTCCTTAATAATACCACTGTTGTGGTAGCCGAATCTGCGGCTTTATGACCCTCACAACAGCTAGTTCTGCTGCTGAACATCTTAATTATTTATACTTTAAGAACATTGATGTGACCTTAATTTCAGAATCATAGCTGAGATAGCTTGAAGCCAAATTCAATGCTGTGTAAACCTCCTTAATAACAGACTGAAATTTTAATAAAAAACATACCCCTATAAACAGTTTCGACGACAGCGCCCACAAAAGTGTTATATGAACCTAAATAATAGTACAAAATATTGTATTAAAAAAAAAACAGTTATTTTATTACTGGAATCCTTTGAAACCGAGGGTCCAAAATTGCGAACGTAATCCCTTAACACGCACAGCGAATTTAAAACAACGTGGGACCTCTCCTGTGGTTTCCCCCACTCTCGTCTGGACCGAAAGCTGCTGCCGAAGCATTTCTAAATGGGATACATTTATAAAGCGCTCTTCGAAAACTCAATTAACAGTTTTTAATGTAACATAAACATTGGTTTAACGTTTTTTTAAAACGATACTTTAATGCCTTCACAAAGAAGATTAAGAGGGATAAAACAATTTTCTATATGCACGAGCAAGGCTGCCATCAATCACAATTGAAACTTTTTTTAATTTGAATCGATCCCTGTTAAATGGCTCCCCACTTAACTAAATCCTTTGTTACTTTAACCGCTGTCCGACAAAGAAGCTATTATACTTTGACCCTGTGTAAGAAAGTTTAATGTTATTAATTACATAAAATAACTTTCCACAAACAAATTAGTAGAGAGTAATTGTCAATAACTTCTACTTAAATAACTCTTAAGTCTTGTACTTAAATATGTATTAGGTATATCTTTAATAACATACAAATGCTTAACAAGTTATATATCAAATAAGCAACGACAATATGATCATTTGAATTAGATCTACATTGTAATGGAGAGGCGAGGCATACAAGAGCAATGTCCTTTTCTAGGATGTATATATATATATCAGACATCTTTAATATTTGCATAATTATAATATACACTAACCTCTATTAGAATATATTTCCTAATCATAGAGTATGTAACGATATATACTATATCTAGAAAATATTTACACCCTCACTTTTATTCTCTGCTCAACCCTTTGTTAGGTTTAGAGAGAATGCCCTTTGCTATTAAAGTGTTAGCGATATATTCTTTAAGATGACATAAATGTCTCAAACTTATAGAGAAACTTATTGAAAATAATGAAAGACAAGTTAAGTAGATATAAAGTGAAAATAACTTTCTTTTTAAATAAGTTTCTTAAGTTAAAAATAACATTAACAGCGAGGTGTTAATAGAATTATTACTACAACCATACCGTTAAGGTTTATGTTTGAGATTAATGTAACTCAATTATGCAAACAACTTCCGGTTTCACAAATGGCGTACCTATACTGTGTGAAAATAGCCTTTCATTTATCACTTAATTAGCTTCATTTAGTGAAATGTTTCGCTGTAAACATTTGTAAATAACGAATGTAAAATGTAAATATGTCAATTGCAATACACCAAGGGAACTTCATTCCTAGCTACTGAACATAAATGACTAATGAGGACTAATGGAAACCAGAGCTTCATATGTTAATTAGCAGGGTAGATCACGATCAGGTGAGGTAGGCATGGATCCCGCGAGTCGTGCTGAAACCCTTATACCCGAACCCTACTTGTTTAAAATCCCTCACAACCTAAAATGTCCGAGAACATTAAATTAGGGGTAAGTATTTTACCGTAAGTAAGGTACATACGCCAAACCCCATATGACCTACATGGTGAATAACCTAGACTCTGTTCTTACGAGAGAAGGCTGCTAATTCTAGCAGTGAGAAGATTAAGAGGGCTTTCTTAATAACAAGATACCACCAGCTACCAGCTCAAAGAGATGACGACGACAGACGATGACGACCAGACTTTCACCAGGCAGTTAAAGATACAACTGCCCTTTACAACGTGGCGCTAGCTAGGATGATATACACAGCACAATAAAGTTCTTTCCTTGACACTCAATATAATCACTTCAGTAATTTCACTAGCTACAACGTCCTTCAAACTAGAACATAGTAATTTCAGCACAATACTGTTTAGAAGCTTAAATAGAAACTGTGGTTATACCTACTTAGTCAGTCTCCGGAAAGTAAATATAGTCCATGTAATGTGTGCCGTAACTAATGAAATTACAGAATAAACGTAAAACCTAATGCTGTGTAAACATCCTAATTATTTCTGCGTTGGATTGTTTCTATTATTTTATATCATCCTGATCGTTAGAACGAAGTCTTTGTGAAAAAATAAAGGAAAGACAAAATGTACTAAACCTAAGACAATGACGCCATTGTGAAAGTTCTACTTAATGCTTGATGTTGTTCAAAAAGATCTATTATTTCAATTGTTTAGCAGAAGAATTACGTTTCAGAAAGCAGATTTATCATCGACCTATTTATTCATGATAAGATTCAACGTAATTACAATTTTTTTTTCTTCATTTTGGCATAAAACTGTTATGTATACAATACTAACTGTTCCACGTCCGCCTTGCTGACTGCAACATCCCCGCAACTCTCTTTACAGAAGTGACTTTGTAAAATCCACTCTTATCTGATCTCTAAATGGCAGAAGCAATCATCATCATCATCAACATAAATTTAAGCTAGAGTTGCTTGAAATTTTAACCCTCCCAAATTATTTTTTACATCATCACTAGTCAAAATTACTTACTACTCTATGTATGTCATTATTCCAAACGCTCGTAATTGTCTCTGGAATATTTAAGGTTCCTTAAGCATCTAGCCATCATAGGTACGAATTGCTTCTACTTATCTTGATGAGCAGTGGAGGGTAAATGAAGTGTTGGTGGTAGGAAAAAATCGGGACTGCATAACATCAGGGGATGGGCCGTGATCGCGAGTGCCGACCAACTAACACTGGACGAACTATGGTGAACTGATCGCCAGTCTCCGCTAGACGGAGAGGTACCTTAAGAAGAAGAAGCATCTAGCGTGCATAAGTATATGCCCACTTTGAGAAACAGTAACCAATTTATCGTTTGTATTTGTGGTAAATGAATGAATCTAGGTAGAGCGTCATCAGTGTCGCTTGTATTTCGCTTCGGAAACTTCGATGTGACAACAACTCGTCGGTTCGTTGAATAATGCCAAAGGCAAAATGATATTTTGCTGTACAATATATAATTCAGGTATATTTTATTTTAAAGTAATAACGTAGGGGTAGTTGAAGCTCATTATTGATTGAAGGACCTCTCTCCGCTCTTGCAGGAAGCCATCATGTTAATTAAACATTATATAAACTAAAGCCCTGACTCATAACTACACTAATTACAGAATGATTTGAATTAAAAAAATAACTGTATTGTTAGAGACGAACTAGTTAATGTGTATCTTTAGAAATCAGTGCGCATTACTATATACTAAATTGAGAGAATTTGGTTGAAGCTGATACCTAAAAAATATACAAAGTTTCAACTAAACACTTTGATAAGCCTACTAAACTAAAATAATCTAAGTAAACATTTCCATTAGCTTCACGTCCTAGTTTCCTTGTTTTGCGATATACAATACAAAAATTAGTAAAGCTGCGTTTAAGGGTACACGGTAACTTAAAAAGCAACACCTCTAACAATAAATAATATGTTAAGCCAAAATCTTTCACCGCAAACTCTACATATAACTGTTCTATAGAATCTGTTATGAAAAAGTTTAAAGAAGATTATGAAACATCTTCACAACTAACTTAGAGCATTTGTCTTCGACTAAGACTAACTGTCAAGAGATAACCCTCGTATTTCAATTACTCAAAAACCTTCTGCTGACATACTTTTTCTTTTGGTTATCTTATAAGATGTATTGTGTGAAATATTATTATAGAATTATCCTTTTATAGAACTTGACACTATTTTTTAACTTTCTTAACCGAAAAATATGAAATTATACTTAAATATTGATTACTGAGCTTCGTGCTCCAGTTACTAAAAAATCTATGATTAAAAATTGCTTCCACCCCTACATTATCTACAATTACTGATAGTAAGATCTCAATAACGGAAGTCATTATCAAACATCCTTACTAGCATTCATAGTTAGGGTCGAATTTTGGAGCTTTTTAGTACTGTAACTTCTTCATATAATAACAATAGATTATTTCATATAATTCATTTGAATATCAAACAATTGAATAAGTAACTCGAAGGTCTGTTTATGTACTTCCGTTTATTTAATTAACAAATCAATTTTATTCATTCAGTCTCGAAATAAATTAATGTTTGATATTCAGATTTAATGAAACACTAGTGGTAAGTTCTTTGATGTAGAAGCAACTTCCGGGTCCACCCCACTTGGCATACTCCGGTTTTGTTAGCAGAAGTTCCAACGGATTTAAATTATTCAAATAACTTGCGATACGAAGGATATTAAATAAGTAATTTATTACTTAAGTAAAACAATAGTTTTCCGATATATAAACTTAGTGAAGTAACCCTTATGAAACCTAACAGAAAGGTTAAGTTTAAAGATGTTATAACTAACAATAACGGCTTAAATAATATCCACTATATATAATTGTAAATTGTATACTTAGATACGTTAACATATAACAATATATCTAGTACGTTTTTACACATAGATCTGTATAAGAAAAATTTGTATGAGATGATAATTGTATCTACAATCAGTTCAAAATATGTTTATTTTATATATCCAGTTTTTAGCAAGAGACATAGCGAAGTGAATTTTTTTGTGAAGAAAAATAGAGTACCGTCACTGTAATTGTATGCACGCTACAGATGGCGGAATTTTAAATCAGCATTTTTTAAAAAAAAAGTATTATATTTAACTGTCTTCTTGTGTATATATTTTTAAAGGAATAATAATAGGATAATATCAACAGGCCGATAGACGTGGACAGCTGGACATAAGCCTCCCCCAAAGATCTCGCGCTGCCCCCTATCCGGTGGCTTTCCGCAACCTATCCTCCGTCAGCACACCTTCCAGTAACATCATTAATGATCATCGTTTATACGGGTTCATATAGGGTGGGTTAGCAGGGTGCACCACAAGCAGAAAAGCTTGATTTGGGTCCCGTGAGTAGTTGTGCAGGACCCCTTACACCCTACAAAAGGAATAATACTATTTTTCATATCCATACAGACAGATGTCTACTACTGGACTTTAATCTCCATCTATCTAGATAAATAGTTTGATAGATCTCCCCTATAATCTTTCAAAACTTTACTAGTTCACCGCAGCTCCTAGTTCTACCGTCGAAGAGTAGTACAAACATTACTTTGTTCTGGTTTGAAAGATGCTGAAGATAGTGTAATTACTGAAGTAACGAGACTCAACAACTTATGTCGCAGGCCAAGAAGGCTTGGCTTTCCTTAACTAAGGTACTACCAATCCGCAGACCCACACTTGACCAGCGTGGTTGATAAACAGCCTTGACTCTCCCCTTCTGAGAGAAAGCACCGAGTTCCAATAGAGAGAAGATTGAGAGGGCTGTTTAATAATAATTAAACAACATACCACCAGCGTCCTCTTTGCCAGATTACAAATGACTGAACAATAGACAACTTATCTATTAAAAATCTGTTTATTATGGTACAATGGAATTCATAAATCCTCTTAATATATACAGGAAGATAGGAAACAAGCCTAGACTAAGTATAGTAAGTCTAGATTACGTTTAATAACTTTGTATGACGTCAAATGTATAACCTAGAGTAAGAAATCGATGTCGTAGTGTACGTAGGATTATATTTATTGTCAATAATTCCTGACAACGATCAAAATGTAGGCGTTAATAGTCGACTAGCGTTTGAAGGGACGCTCAATGGAGACAAAGCGATAGTATTAAATAAACATAACATGGTATACTATATGATAGGATCTTTATACAGCGGCATCCGGACACCGTCTACCTGTTACATACATATATTTCTCTAAGACTATCGGACTATCGGACGATCGAGACGATCGGACGTTCACCTGATGGTAAGCGTACCTGCTAATAACAACGTGGGCTAGTTAGGATAATATATACTGCACCACATTGCGCTCATCGCCTGGGACGTAAGATGTTGAATCTTGACCCCAGTAATTCATCACCAACCGATAGACTTCCACTGCCGGACAAAGGCCTCTCTCCAAGATCTCCACATCGGTCGGTCCCATTGCTCGCATCCCAACATCAGCTGATGAGAATATATGTATAATAACTTTTAAATTATATTCTGTAGAAGTCATGACATAAAGCGTCATACATTTTTATTTAAAGTCAAGTACTTATTTATATAAGTACATGACTTTAATACCTATCCGACGAGATATATGAAAGTACATAAAGTTTCTAAAATTTCGAAAAAAGAAACGCAATAAAACCAAGTAGCATGAAATATCAAACTGTAGAGACTCATAAAAGTAGAAGCCTCGCCGGCCCTTAATTTGACTCTTTTGTTGTTGTTGTAACACGCGCGAGTTTGTTGTTGTCGTTTTAGATATTGAGTTTAGAGTAAAAGTGTAAACTAACAATTAATTTAAATTTAACTCAAACTGACGGACACGGTTCCTGATGAAAGCACGAAGCCTTTTTCATAAGTCAGATCGAGCGACTCGCCCTGTCAGCTGTTCTCTTATTCTGTCAGCAGCGACGATGATGCGTGACTTTAAATCTTCTAACGAGTTAATTGTTGTTGTGTACACTAAAGATTTCATGTGACCCCATAAGTAATAATCGCAAGGTGTTAAATCAGGACACCTTGCGGGCCACGGTGTTGCTCCGTCTCGGCCAATGAGTAATGAGACGTACTACAGTTAAAATTTAAGTACTTTCGCGTGTGAACGTACATTATCGTCATCTTCTTCATTCTGAATATTTTTTCTTTTCCACATCAAATAAATTTAATTTCAATGACGAATTACGGTAATGAAGAATGCGCTGACATTTTCTATTGCTATGGACTTAGTGATGGAAATTCCTTACAAGAACGAAGCTACGGAAAAGCCTACCGTGAAGAAGAGTCGACTGAGAAGTAGTCTACTGCGAGAAAAAGTCTACTGTGGAGAAAAGGCAAAAAGTACGTGTTTATTCACCTCTGCCTAGCCCTACTGGGAAAAAGGCGTTTTACCATCTACGGCCTCGTTGTCACTAAATACCACGTGAAATTGTCCACAACTGTAAGCATGTTCTAGAAAAAAAAACTGCTTCGTCACACAAAGAATTGGGTGGAATTGAGTAAATCATAACTCGTTGACACCGCCGACGAGAATGTCCGCAAGCAAACGTGCAGCATTCAATTACCTGAGAGGCGAGCTGGTGCCAAATTAAATCACAATCCGGGAGCAATACGAGGCCTTTATTAATATTAATTGGAGCGCGAAACGAAAACGTTGAATGAAATTATAGGTCGCCGTAGGGTCAAATGTTGTTCATCGATTGATTCTCGGTACACAAGGTATAACCTAATAACGAATCTAGATCGAGCGCTCTAGATATCATGTTTGTAAACCATAAAAAACTGTCATGCATTTTTATACCCAAATCATTGTTTATGGTGATGATAAGGGAGGGGAAAAAAAGGGGGAAATATAACGAGTATTTTGTTACCATCCCATCTACAATGTAACAGTATATTGAAGACAGTGTTTTATATGTTGATAAAAATCATAAACTGAAATAGATAGCAGAATTATAAATTAATATGATGTTTACTTTGACCAGCGATATACTATTACTGTTCCGGTTTGAAAGGCGCCGCAGCTGAAACCTACTGGGGTAATAAGATAATATCTTATCCTTTGAAGCGATGTGCTGCATTGTATTGTAATCATCTGAACTAGCACCACATTGTTATGGACGAACGTATCACTGACTATTAGCTGATCGATCAACTCATCGCGTTGATTTCCAAAAGCGAGAAATTAAAAAAAAAAAACTTTATTGATTATTTTTATTCCAACAATACATACTATTCTCATCTGCAACTTGAAACTGAAACATTACGTATCATCATTATTATTTTCATTTTACTCCGCTGAAAAGCAAAATTTCAATAAACGAAGTAACAAATGAAACCGGAAACGGACGCTTGTTTTTGTGTTCGTTTAAAACTATTCATGTTTCCGCTCTATTCATTATTATTTTATATGTTATTTATAAATTTCTTTTACTATTGCTATCGGAAAATCATTGTAGTCCATTGTATTTATCGAAGTGGTAGCGCTGTAATTACAAATATACAAACGGAAGTTGAAGCTATGAAAGCTTAGTTTAAGTGGCGGTCGATTCCCGATGAACTTGAACATCCGGTGAAGAACATGGTGTGGAAATTGGCAATATCATAAACAGTTTTTTATGGATGTATAATGTCTGCCAATCCGCACTTGGTTAATGTTGGATAAATGTGTTTAACTCTCCATTTCAGATAAAGTTCCGGAAGTTTTTCATTTTCCATCTAAATATATGAAAAATAACTATTCTTTTAACTACGAAATATAAAGTTTAAACTTTAATTATAGCTATAATACTATTATTTAATTCGTAAACCCTGTTGGTAGGTCTCTGATGGCGGAGTCATTCTAGGTACCACTGCAGTTCCTATTTCCATCGCCAAACAGCACTGTGCGAACATTACTATGATCCTGTTTGAATGGCGTTGTTGCTAGTGAACTCACAACGATAAGGAGACTTATCTATGTCTCAAGGCGACGAGTATAATATGTACATCATCGTGACTAGAGCCGCGTTGTTATAGGCAGGCGGCGTATCGAGTATAACAAGTATATCATCAAATGATAGACGTCCACTGCTGGAGACGAGCCTCCAAAGATCTCCACATAGATCGGTCACGCTCTGCTCTGCTTCCGGTGCTTTACCAACATCCGTCACAGTCATCATGGCCTCCAGTACCGTCGGACACCAGAGGCTGTCGTTTATAGGGATTCATATAGGGGGAAAATAGGAGTAAGTATATATTTAATTAATAAAAAGTAATCATTTTTTTTTTTATTTAATGTATGTGCATACAAATGAGTTAGTTATTACTATGATTACTATATTTATAACCTTGATACTAATTTATTTCTTTCAAACATAGATCTTTGTAGTGTTTTATAAAGTTTAATTGTACGATGTGAAAATATCTGTGAATATAAGTGTTTGATACACTTTATACAGTTTTCAATGTAGATCTATTTAATGTTTTATATAAAGAACACTTTGTAGTACACTTCAGCTGTATATTCTGAAATATGAAACGTACAAAGCGACGTAACAGATGCCATTTGGCCAACAGTCTTGCCAGACGCCGCCAGCGGGTAGCTTTTGCAAATGTACAAATTCCGACTGAAATTTAAACACAGTAGCGTTTTGTAATCTGACATCGGTTTTATATCTATATATCTGTTACTATTTCAGTATTATTCAGATATCAGTTTCATGTGTTATTTATTATCGATTCGACTACATTAAATCAATGCTTCACTTATACATGAACGTTATTCATGTATTTTTTTAGTGAGTTTTGTCTGTGGTTAGCTTATGCACGACTCTGAAAACTGATTGTTTTGTTAACTGTATTTTTAATATAGCAAAACGATAGCACAAAAACATGTCATTATATATTTATATAGCTTGTTTAATATTGTTATTCTGTTATACTAGAACGTTGTCGGTACTATTTTATGTACAACAAAAGAAAAAGTATCTGTATCCTAACACTCTCTTCACCAACATTCTACTCGTAGAATCGATATTTTCATCAATTTCACTGTAATACACCATTGCTATGATGTGTATATGTTAGTATGAGTTGTTGGTGTTGCAAACAAAAATGAAACAGTTGTATGGACCGTAAAACACCTAAGAGCATCTCGTAAACTCCCCGAGGCACCATACATACGGTTCGATCTTATTAGAGATGAGTTTCGGTCTAACCCTAATAAAACCGAATTGATTCATCAAACTCTGGTTATCAAACACGCATAGTTTTCGGTATTTGAAGCTAGATAGATATAAAAAGGACTTGTGTTTCATTTCGAAGTCTAACAAACAAAATTCCTAACAAACTTTCGGACGGTATGTTCAGTAATAGGTGAATACGATGAACGGAAAAGGATGCTGCGAGTGTTTATCTTTTTATACTTTAAAATTGCGGGTAAGTTCACTTTGATAATGTCAATTTGTTTAAAGTTTAATTAAGCATTAGTTTTATTAAGGGATTAATCCAAAATCTCCCAAATATTACAGTACTTTCTTTAAGAGAAGTAAAGCGAAAATTTTTATTTTCACTAAGCTCTTTCTTCGAGCGAGTATCCCAGGAGCGTACGTATGGATTTCTCTCAAGGTGCCATTTAATACTGCTCTATATTACATCCAAACGATAAAAACGTAAAACCGTTACCCTGCTGTGTCACATAACTCGCACAAGTATTAAGCCCCGAATAGAATTGTAGTATTATGTTTGGAATAGAATTCGGGGCGGGGTTTACACCTTAAAGCTGTTAGCAATCTGTGAAAAGAGTTTTTTAGGTCACGATTATGCGCACCAATTGGGACCTGGGCGAAATGAATGTGCATGAATTCGTGTCGCAATAAAGCCTTCATTCACATTTATATCAATTACTTAATCTCAACACATTCGCATTTCTGAAAATATTAAGTTAAACATGTATACTTAACTACCTCATTCTAAGATTGTAGTATGAAATATTGCCAGAAACAGAATTAACATTTCTCTATATCTATGAAACTACAGACATTGATTCTAATTAAATTATCAATTGCACATAGATAAGTTTTAACTTATCTTACATATGTTGAACTTAATCCATAGTAATCCTTAGGGACCGTACACATCTTTTTCGATCTTAGATAAGAAAAATATAAGATCCGTTGCCGCTCCTTTGTGCGAACTAATCTACTATCCAATCTCAAACACCGTGTTATCTATACATACACACATTAATTTAATCATATATTTAGTAATTAATTGTAATAGGAAAATAATTACTGTTAAACTACAAATTCCGGTTACATATCAGTGATAACCCAGCAAATATAGTTTTCACTACTAAAGCTTCAAAAACTTAATAATTTCTTAATGTATGTAATTATATAACAGCTTTAGATCATTGATCAACTTCATTTGATAGCAATTATTGTCAGACTTTCATCGTACCTTAAAATTGATAAGATATATAACAACCTGTCTTACATTGAGCATATATATATTCATATTAGAGATATATCGCCTATTTGTATATAGTAACCATTGTTATATATCGAAATTCTATAAAACTATACATATGATAACATATTTATTATTAGACTATTTATTCCATACTAGATGCAGGGGACTTCTATATTAAAATATTGTTCTAATAAAAAAACCTAAACAAGATGTCTTCCTCCTTTACAAATATAATATTATCCTCTGAGAGTTCCACTCTCTTCAACTCTTCAACAGTTCTCACCTTCGAAATCATTTTAAATAACATCGCTACAGAAAGTTCTTTTGTAACTACAAACTCCAAATAAAACTAAAATGCGACTCACAGCGCCATTTATAACGAATCCAGGCTTCAAAACCACAGAGCTATGGAATTTAGCATATAAATAGAGTGATCAAGTGCTCCCAGAGCACTTGTTAAAACAGATTTTTTTTTTTCAAAACAACTTCATACATCTCGTGTTGATTCTATGACGTACTTCCGTTACCTATGGTTATTAAATATAAATATAATGAAAGTTTTGTATAAAAAATTGAAATTTTGTATATGGATTATAAAAATCTTTTTCAAATAGATGCATTATATGTCCCATAGAGCATCAGGTTCGATGCCCAATGAGTTTGAGTTCCTGCTGAAGAAAAACATCAAACAGGAAATCGACATGTTCCAAGAATAACATCTTTTAGGGTCATATTTTAAATGGCATTAAATTTATAATCAAAGATCCCAAATCCCAGCTGTGGGAACATTATTCATTAATATGTATTATACATAAGTTGTTACCTCCCGCTTTTCTGGTTGTAACACCCCCGCAAGTCTCTCTGGGGAAAGAATTTCGAAAAATTCATTCTTAGGTAGAGGTACCTATACCTCTACTTAATTATGAGTGTTTACCTCCTCAATCAGGACACGATTTTAGTACCGATTGGGAGGTAAGAAGAAAATCCTTTGGTTGTGTTTTCATTACATATCGTTCAAATGATTCCTCTGTCCTTTGCTATAACCAACGGATTGTATTTCACCAAGAGGATATCCTACAAAGGATACTCTTCCATTGCGAGAACAAAGACAGTGTGGAACTCTTACCTGTTAAACCAACACATGCTTGACAATGCTTTTAGTCTGAACTGTGAGATGAGAGGAGTATCTTCATTTGATAAATAAATCTGTTTTCATATACTATTGCATATGGCAGAAGTATTTGTAAAATAGACTTGAATTTTTAAGCGAAGCAACAAAAGTATTTTTCGAGCCCTGAGTCGTGTGCATGCTATAGAAATAGGGGCGTTTTATTCGCAGCCTAACTTAAATGTGGGAGAGTATTTCTAAAAGCTTCTAGCTTTTCTAGAAAAAAAAAACATTTCAAGCCTAAATTACTTGTGCGAAAGTATTAAAAATTTTATTACTACATTTTCTATTTTACACATTAAGCACTACTTAAACCTAAATCTGTTGATCTACATAGCATTGTAGTAGTATTTACGTATTCACTGGTGGTAGGTCTCCATCTAGTTAGGTACCACCGCAGCGCCTATTTCCGCCGCCAAACAGTACTGTGCTAATATCACTGTGTTCCGGTTTGAGGGGCTTAATAGCTAGTGTAATTACTGTGGTAACGACACTCAACATTTTATATCTCGGACGATTAGCGCAATGTGGAGCATTATATATCATCCTATCTAACATCACCTTCTTATGAGCGAGGTAACTTATTCATCAGCAATATTATTAGTTTGTTTATCACTATAACGTCAATAATCTTTTAAAAACAGATCTAATAATTTGAAAGTATAGATTTTTAGGTATTTCAGTATTTGTTACTTGAATACTAAAACAAATCTCTCGTCTTGTTTACGATTCTTAAACAAATATTACCTTCTATATCACTTCACACGAACAATTTCATACGATCAGTACAAAACTAGAAAGTTCGTTCAGAAATTTCTTCTTTAGTTGCTTCTTTTAATTAGCAAATTAACTTCATAATTAGCGTAAAGTTTCATTATGAGAATATTTTCATACACGCGAAAACTTCCCTTTGAAAACGACAAGTTTCTTTTTGTGTTTGTAGAAGATCTGTTTACGTTTTAACTGCCAAAAAGTTACGTATTCTTTGTAAAAGTTTTAATGAGTTGTCATGAAATTTCACTTGAAAAGAGGAATAAGAGTATTATGCTGTAACTTTCTTAAGTTTAAAATGAGAGCTTTTTTTATAGGAAGGCTAGGCAAACGGGTGAATAGTTCAACCGGTGGAAAGTAATCAGTGACGCTCATGGACAGTCGCAACACCGGAGTGATCGCAGCTGCGTTGCCGATCTTTAACGGTGTAATACTCAATTTTCTTGAAGGTCACCATGTCGTAATGGTTCGCATATACCACTGGCGACAACTGATACCACAAATTGATAGTACATGGTAAAAAGTTGCGCTTGAAATGCACAGTGAAGGATGTGGTAAGGTTAGAACTTGGCGATGTGTCATATACTGTGCTGGTGGAAAGTAGTCAGGAATAATTCTGAACAACTCCTCGGAACACTACCCGTGGTACATTTTAGTACTCATAACATAGGTCGACAGCATGGTTATTTTTTTTTGTCAAAGTAGATAGCAGTTAATAATGTAGGATAGTAATTTGATGGTGATTGATGAACCGATGCATGATAAGTAGTGTTAATGACATTTTTTTGTTCTCAAAGACTCAAGATTTCATAATAAAAACTTTAAAGCTCTTATAAGCGACGAATAGGATTTACTGGTGGTAGGTCTCTGTTGCTGGAGACCGTCTTGGTAAGTATCACCGCATATTTCTCATATATCTGCCAACAAACAGTAGTGTATATTCATAACCGTGTTCCAGTGTGAAGAGCGTTGTAGCTGGTGAAATTACTGAAGTAACAAGACTTAGTATCTTACGTCTTAAGGCCGCAATGTTAGGTACAGGAATCACTTACCATTTGGTGACAGTTTCGTTTCTCTCCTTATTTCGTCGAGTAAATAATAGATGATTGATATTATATCTTCAAGCGAGAAGAGAAACCAACGCAATAACTGTACCATCCATTTTAAAATAGAGATTCTCTTCACAAACTTAATAGAATTTTTGATTTGATATTAAAATGTAATCGTTAACAGACCTCTGAGTATTAATTAACAATTTATTAAATCGTGCTGAATCAAACCCCTTCTAATTAAGACAGAGTTTTCTATACAAACCAAACTGTTTTCTCAGCGTCTTCTACAAAAACAAGACAAAGGGAGAACCTACCTCAGTAGAGATCTAATGAATTTTATGGAAATTTTGACTGGGATTGTAGGAAAGGTGCTCCCAAAGTGATGCTACATAAGCAATGCGATCGGTAAAGGAATCGGATTCATTATCCGAGACACGGGGATAATCGCAGACTTAGAAAGTAGATTCTTAAAAGAAAACGTTCAAAATAGATATTTATAGGGGGTGGAATCTTTACATATCTACTAACTGTTTCCTACTAGGTCGACAGAGGACATAAAAAGAACGCTGGGAGTAACTTGATTCAAACAGCGCAAGACCGTTTTGTGGAACAGATTACAAGAGACCTAGACCCAGCAGTGGATGGTGATGAAATGATAATGATGGACTATTCCCCGCCCGCTTTGTTGGCCGTAATATCAACTGGGACTTAAAATTTGTCTGAAATACTCCTAGAGAGCAACAATAACTGGGAAAGAATTCCTATAACAACCGTTACTGTAGCAACCGCACAAGTAACACCAAATGAAAATGTTTAAAACTTTTAATTAGATCTTAGAAATTTAAAAAATCAATAGCCTATCTACAAAACGTACCCATGTCGATACGTTCACCAGTTTTCACGTGATCGGCGAACAAACGAAATCCATTTTCATTATATATTTATACATAGAATTTAGGGTCCCGCACTACTATTCACGGGACCCAAGCCAACCAACCTCACCTGCTCGAGGTGCACCTGCTAATCAATAAACGAGGCTCTGGCTTTTACCAACACGCATTGGGCCAGCGTGTTGGTAAATGGCCCAAATCCCCCTATATGAATACACCGACGACGACCCTTTGAGTCCGGCGGTACCGGAGGCTATGCTGACTGCACCACAGGACCGATGGATCTGGAGATTTTTGAGGGAGACCCTGTCCAGCTGTGGACGATTCAATTGACTCATGGTAAGACAAACGCCCATCCTGTGATGCTAGTTATAATGATATTTACAGTTCCATATTGTACTTATCTCCTTTGCAAGTAAAATGTTTAATCAGGTTACCCTAGTAATTTTACTTGCTATAATGCACGCAATGATTCAGCAGCAGCAATAGGATATGCGGTGATACCAACCTAGACATTCTCCAGCTTGAGAAACATACCACCAGGTTCAATTTCCAATGACGTTAACTCATAGTTTATGGTTACTGGAACATAGCTATAATGTTATAAAGGTAGACTAACAATCTCAGTGTTTAGCTATAAAGATAGATGCTAGATGATCTGAAGTCAAATGATGAAGCTGTCTTCGAATAATCAGAAGTTAATTAAGAATTTTCTACATTATAAAGTTCTATTATCAGTAACTTTACTGCTGTATTAATAACTTTATTAACCACAGCAACCTTCAAAGTGACACTAGGTAAAGTTTACTTTGAGCACTGCATTGATACTACTGGCTTCAAGAAAGAATATTAGTTTTACACTACTAATAAACACTATGCAAACTATCATTATATATTACTTAAAATATTTAACGATTATCTCTTATAGTTAACTCACAAGTTCTCTGTAGTTATAAAAATTTAACTTTATACACAAACTGAGAAATAAACTCACGAAGCTATAGAATATAGTGCTGCATCAGAGGACGCACCGCCCACACGTTGGTTTTCATAATAACACATAATGTATATAAACTTTTCACTATGTTTACCCTGAAATATGAAACTATGTTATAAGTTTAAACTTTACACAGTTTAACAATATTAATTTTGAAAAAAAAAATCTATAAAAAAAACTACAATAAGTATACTCTTAAGCTACCTGTGAAAATTTTATCACCTCTTGAACCTTTCTCTTTCATTGATACGCAATTTTTCAAATGTCGTTCCAAATGAATGGAAGGGAGGCATCATGAAGACCCTTTGCCTTTCTCCATTCGTGGCAATTATCCGATTTCTTCCGAGCTTCATACCCAAGAGAGCCTTGTAAGCGTTTCCGATTGTTGTCTTAGAATAGGACTCGAAAAGTTACAAAGAAAGCCTACGGACATTCTATAAAATGTACATGTAAACAGTACAGACTAACCGGAAGCAAACCTCAGAAAATTATGTACTCTGTACTAATAGTAGTACTATTATACAATATAGTAATTACTGCTTGATATTCAAGATGGTTTGGTATTGATTATGATGAAATTAAGCTCCTTTCGTAGTATCGAAACATTACAACATTGATTTCACACGATTTGGACGTAACAAGTGATAATAAAGAATTGCTAGTAATAAGAACGTACTAGGAAATTGTTTATGAAAACCCTTTGAAAAACACGTATCTGAATATGGATACTAGGTATTTTAACTCTTGGACTATTTTCTGCATATAGTTACTAATTTAATAACGACGAGTTTATAGTACATAACATAATTATACACATATATATCACACCTCGTTCCCAGCGGGGTAGGCAGAGACCACCTTTCCACTTGTTACGATCCTGGCACACCTCTCTCACTTCCGGCACTTCCATGAGCGTCTTCATGCACGCTCGTAGGTTGCGAGTACTCTAGACCCGGCCTTTCTTTAGAATATCTTCAATTTAATCGCAATGTATCTGCCTAGGTTGACCTGTACCGATTTGTCGAATCATTCTTATCTTGTTACCTAACCTATTTTGTTAATCTTCTTTCATCCATTCTTCCCACATGGCCGAACCATCTAAGCATCCATTTCGCTGTGTTTATCACTACATCTTCAACCACGCCGCACCGCTTCCTTATCACACTGTTCCTCACTTTAGCTTCACTTCACTTATACTTCTCAGGCTTCTCATCTTCACAACATTAATCCTACTTTCATGTTTCTTCTGCCATACCCAACATTCACTACTATTCATAAAGTTATGAAGTGCCCCATTCACTTGATACCCTTTCAAGACCCTCCTTTCAACATCACCATCACACTTGCCATCTCGTAAACAGTCTGTGGCCGTATCAGCGTGCTGTTTACCCCATAAACAGTTAGACATAGTACATAAAAAGTAGGTAAATATATAGAAAGTATTTTAGATAATCAGTACTATAAATTTTACTGAATACTAACAGAAAGTCTGACTTTTTCATAGGTGACAAAGAAGGCGTGGATAGTGAAGCGTGGTTTCCTGTACTCTGTTACGTAGACAGCCGGAAACCGGAACCAAAAAAACCTTGACAATATCCAAACTTCAAAACACGTAGCTGCGGAATCGAACCAGGACGGTTCCTTGTTCAACAGGCTACGGAAGCAGTGATTAAAGTGTTAACACTGAATGGTTCTGGGCTATTTGTGTCACGTGTTAAATAACGTGGAAATAAAATCATCTTAAACTGATTCAGGAATAAATTTACGCTGTAAGATGTCTAGATTCGACCATTTCAGGTCGTACTGAAAAGTTCTTAGCATATAAAACGGTAGGCCATTACCTGCAACGGGTTATATTACGTATGAGAGAACATTTCGCGTCTTTAGAATGTAAACGATCCATGAAAAGACCCGTTTTAAGGTATAAGGCGACCTGCACTCACCTAAATGAGCTGCTTCTATTCGATCTCACACACACCGTAACGAATTTTTTTTTATTACTCAAGAACATTTAATACTACAAACTATTCTACAACATATATCAACTGACAATAGCAGTTTTTTCGCAGTTATTGCAAAAGGGAGATCGTCTAAATACAAATGAAACTTCTAAGGACAAGCGTTACGTACATGTCCTTCATTGTCCTAGGAAGGAGTATCGTTTATTGAAGGTCCTCAAATCTTGCTCGGAACACTAAGTGGAATATCATCAATGATTAGATGGGACATCAATGGATAAGGGATGGATTTAAATTTGTATTGAAATTTTCTTTTTGCCTGTAACAGTATGCGATCATTATTGTGTTCCCGTTTAAAAGAAACCGTAACAAGTAAACATCTTATGAAAGAAAGCAGAGTGATTCTCAATAAAAAATCTGTGGTAACTAATAAAGGTGTAGCTTCCTTTAAATTGTATAAACGGCTTTTAAATAGCATATTTTCATAACTCTATATCTTCCTTCTCTCTTTTTTAAACGCAACGGGGGAGAGAGAGATTAATGTTGATGGCAGAAGATGAAACACTCTCTTAAATAACATGTTATCAGAATTTCTCTGGACTCCGCTTCAGAGATAACCTGATATGTTTCCTTTTTGTTGATAAAGAAACGGGGGTATCCTTTGTGATATATAGCAGGATCGCCGGTTCGATTCCTGAATGAACAGTAGCGTTGATTTATTCGACGTTTAAATTTGCAATGATCCCTCCCTTTCGTTGTTTACTGTGTGTATAGGGTGGGTAAAGTGGCCGTGTTGGGATTGTATAAAGTACATAAGAATAATGTTGCAGTAGTAAAATTTTGGATGTCTGCCTAATCAGGAGAATATTTAGACGCAAAGTGCTTCATTAAATACTTGGAGGAAAAAACACAAAAGACGTTCTTTACAACACATCGAAAAATACATTGCTAGTGAGGGGAAGTCAGGGTTATATGAGATTCCTACTCGCTAAAACCGTCTCGGTCGTCTGCATCAGTGTATTTGGAGACCCTGGGATCTCTTATAGAAGGCACCGGTGCCTCTACGCTTTATATTAGCTCATCTCTGAGGAAGAGCTATACCCTCCTAGGCACTATCACTGAGCCATACACTGTTTCACGTAGATTCACTTGTTGAACTATAAGGGCCCCCACTTTCAAGGCTCGCGAAACTCCTAGACCCTTTTAGTCGCCTCCTACAACAGTCCTATTTTTTCTAGTCTAAGACTACAGGGCTCTTCATGTACACCTATCAACCAAAACGAAAAAAGATAGAAAACTTTAACATACAGTTATAAAATTAAAGAATATTGTTAAACATCAGGTGTAATTATATATTGTTTTTACATATAAATGTGTATATCTATCACCATAATACAGATTATTTATGGTCTGGAGGGGTCGGATACAACCAATTAACTCCGTTTATATACATAATTGATGTAATAATAGCGTAGATATATAGTGGAGCCTGGAGGAGCCTTTGCAAAGAATTGATATATTATATTAAAGATAAGAAAATCTACACATAGCAATACAATAGTAACAAAATTATATCATCTGTTTCGAAGGTGTTTTAATAGGTTTATCTTCAAATATATATTTTTTTTAATTTGTTATGTTATTCATTATAAACTGTAACAATACTTGCCGTCTTATTTACGAACATCGTAACTCCTACGCGTTGTACTTCGCCGCGGCGGCAGGACCTCTACGTTATATTGCAGGTAGATTGTAATATTCGGAGGTCTGTTTTGGCCATTCATTACCACTAAACTTGGGCTGTTGCGTGCCAAGCTTATGAATGGCACAATTCCCCAAATATTAGCAGTCCAACAGCGAAGTGGCTGCACGTTTTTATCACCGATTCGTAATTCGGCGAGAAGTTATCACGATTGGACTAGATGTTAAGATATTTATAAGGAAAAGTTATATGTATCTATACGATTCATTGTGTTTCAATATAATAAACAAATATGCTTCGTACAAATTATCGTAAAAAAGAGGTAAAATACTAATATCAGTGTTACCAGTATATATACTTTTCGTAATACTAGTTTTTAATAATTTTAATAATCAGGATTTCAATTAATTACATAATAGGTTAGTAAAACTCTTTTCCCATTATAGTATGTATGAACTTGTAGTAAAATCTCTTTGCTGCTATACAATTTGTATCTGGCTGGTTTTGGTATCGTTGAAAGTTTAAATTTTAAAGAACACAATTCCAAATTCAAATTAGGAAAACGTGTGATTTTCATTCGTTTTTCGTACTGAGTCAAGATGAGTGAATCTAATGAAGAAATTTAGTACATTTTAAAATTTTACTACAAACGAGGTAAAAATGCAACGCAAGCCGCGAAAAAAATTGCGATGTTCATGGAGCTAGTGCAGTGTGCAGTGTCTGTGAGAGTAGCACAAATTTGGTTTAAGCGTTTTCAATCCGGAAATTTTGATGTCAAAGATGCACGTCACTCTGGTCGCCCTCTTACGGATAAAATGGATGCCATTTTTGAAAAAGTGGACCAAGATCGGCAAATAAGTAGTTACGACGTAGCTGAAGAACTGGGAATTAATCACAAAACAGTTTTCGAGCGTTTGAAAATGGGTATACAAAAAAGCTCGATATTTGGGTACCTCACGAGCTCACTGAAAGAAACCTAATAATGAATCGTGTACTCGTTTGTGATTCTTTATTACAACGTAATGAAACCGAACCATTTTTGAAGAAGCTGATAATTGATGATGAAAAGTGGATCACGTACGACAACAATTTGCGAAAAAAGTCGTGGTTAAAGGCCGGTTAGACTGTGGCGAAACCCGGGTTAACTCGCAACAAGGTGATGCTGTGTGTGTGATGGGATTGGAAGGGCATTATTCATTATGAGCCACCACCAGGCAGGAACATCGGTTCTGAACTCTACTGCGAACAATTGATGCGATTAAAGCAAGAAGTTGAGAGAAAGCAGCCGGAATTAATCAACAGAGGGGATGTGGTTTTTCATCATGATAACGCTAAAGCTCACAAATTTTTAGCCACTCATCAAAAATTAAAAGAGTTTGGCTGGGAGGTGTTAATGCATCCGCCGTATAGTCTTGACCTTGTACCTTCTGATTTCCACCTGTTTCGGTCTCTTCAGAATTCTTTAGGCAGTGGTCAAGTTAGCTAGAGGACTGCCAAAACCACTTGTCGCGGTATTTTGATCGGAAGTCCCAAAATTTCTATTGCAATAGGATCATGTCCCTACTTACAAGATGGCAAAGAGTTATCAAACAAAATGGTACGTACATACTTTAGTTAAATATAAATAAACTATATTAAAATATGTTTTGAATTTTCTTAAAAAATGCGAAGAAACTTCTTCCCCAACCTAATAGATTTTCACTATTAGTATACGTATATGTATAACTATCTAGTTCTCCGTCCAATTTGCTGACTGTTACACCTCCGCAACTCACTTTGAAAAAAAAAAATTGTATAATCTGTTATTAGTTGACCTCTAAACGGCAGAAGCAATATATCTACCAAATTTTGAGTTTTCACGTCTAATAGTTTCGAAGATCTCGTGATAAGTGATTTAATCTCTGGACATCACCTATATACATACAGATGGTCTAAAACTAAATTAAATCCATCCAAGTTGGTATGAAAACATGATTTCCATATACTTACGAACAAACGCGAGCTTATTTTACATTTTCTCATGTTTATCTACACGTTTTGTGTTTTTCATCAAGCTTACAGACTGAATGGACCTTATGAGGGATGCTCGCACCAAAATGAGATATCCCTTTGCGTCAGAACGTTTTAATATGATGTTCCGGAATCCCACAAAAGCCGTAAATTGCGGCTGCGGTATTTAAACCATCACTTAATAAAATATATTACAATTACATATATAGAAAACGTTTGAAAAGACAATTCACCTAATACATGAACCGAATATAGTTAATGAAGACCAGAAAATGAAATAACTTCTTGAGATCCTGCTTTATGTGATGCCATCACCAGCTCTTCTTATTGTCTGAGTTATGTATCAGAATAGCATTCATTGAACGTTATTTGAATATTGAGTGTATGGTATTGATAAAGGACTTAATAAAATGTCATTGATATTAATAAAAGTATTGGATATCAGTTAAAATGGCCGACCAGTCCGCGGCCAACTCGCTGGACATCAATCAATATGGATTAGCACTAAAGTCCGTCACTTCTATCTGTTTTAACATCATACGCACAATGTGACGTCACTTTGTCACAATTTTTTTTTTTACTGAATTATAACTTTATGTACTAACATGTCCCTCTTTAGAAACAATATTTTAAATACTTTTAATAATATTTAATATAAAAGTACTCATATAGTTATCATATTATAATAGTCAACATTCAAGTGACTGAAAGTTTCAGCTTAGTTAAAACGTATATTTGACAATATTTTTATAAATAAATAAACATTGAAACAAATCTATACTTATTGTATATAGAATAAAATAATATATATAAGTTACTTTTTTTAAATAACTTAGCGTTTAAGCGCGCTTAAGCAGCACAATAATAACTGCACTGCGACAAAGTATAGTCATTACAGACATATTTAAGACTAGTGATTACAAAAAAAAAAAAAACTATTTTCTTATCATTCATACTGTTAACTGATAGATTAAATATCCGCTATTCATTTATTTAACTCTAACAGATATAGTTAGTAATTTAATATCATAATATAACCAGTTCAAATACTCACCGCTAACCGATCACTCCGACAGCATGTCAAACTTAAAATATATTTACACCTTTGACGAAACTTTGGAGAATAAAAAAAAAGTTTATGTCATCTTATAATTTAAATAAACAAGCACAGATGAAATATGATCACTTAGTTTTAATGTATTTAAAACGTTTTACACGAAAGCAACAAATAGCAGTGATATCGGAAGATTTTGTACGGCGTGCGCTACGGCCCGGGCGTCTGCATCATCCGCTGGCTGCTGGGAAACTGGCGGGAAAATCTCTGCCCGACGGGAAAAGCTCATCTCGTCGGAAGCTGAGCGGCGGCATCAGGAAGAAAGGACCAACATACTACCTAATATTTCATTGTATTTAACCGAAACAGAGAACGTTAATTATTATTTGATTTTAAAACCTATTTATATAACGAAGTTTAACTGCGAACGTAAGTTCACTTGATGGTAAGTGTTACGTCCATAACGTGGTAGTTAGAATGATATATTCTTCAGACTTAAGATTTGACTTTCCCCAGTCATTTTAGTTGTAACAGCGTCCTTCAAGCCAGAACGAAGTTGTGTTTGACAGCGGAAATGAGCGCTTTTATAATACTTACGTAGATGATCTCCGGAAACAGAGATCTACCACAAGCTTTCATGAGGCTTGGATGACAAGTGCGTTATTGTGTCAATATTTGGTAACGGTTTTTTTTTTTTTAAATTCTTGGTGTGTATAATATTTTTCTAAAAGAATTGTAAAAAGATTTGTGATTATACTAAGAGTAGGGGTGAAATTCAAAATGGTTTTATAGAGCATCTGGTCTCTGCTTGAGGTATATGCAGATGATGAAGGAAGCTGTCTCGAAAAGAACACTCTGGCTCAATGCTGGTTGGTGGGAGCCTGAGATGCACCACGAGCAGGTGTGTTCGGCATGGATCCTGGCATGAGTAATCAATAATATCCGCGAAGGATTATTAGTAATGTTATTAAATAATATACTTAATTCTATATCTATAGAAGGTCATCCATTTAACTGGTTTACTATTTAATAATCATTTGACAAACATATTTAACAATTAAGTTAGATACTTATTTAAATGTTGCTAATACATATAAAAATAATAACAAAGAGAAGATAAATAAAGAAAGCAAACCTTATACTCGTAATATCAGCTGGTAACACCGAACTCTACTGGTACTGGTTATGGTCTCTGACTTTGCTCTAAGATATTATATAAACCGATGTTTTCTCGAACGGAAGTATTGTCTTTTTTTTAATTGTTCTCTTCGTTGTGTTAGTCGTATTTGTTTTCCTTCTTTTATTTTGTTTTTATTTATATTCATTTCTTTCATCTACTTTCTCATATTCTCCTTTCATGCTTTCTATATTTCAAAATTATACCTTGTCCTCTTAACATGTTCTCATTTTCTTCTTTCATCTGCCGTCTCTCAGACTCCAATCGCCGCTAATTATTATTTACTTACTAGTTTTCATTTTTTTTTAACTTTATCTGATATTTTACATTCACTATTTATCTTCTTATCTGTTCTATCACGTCTATCTTACAACTGAATACTCTACTTTTAGTTCTTGTTTCTTTCCATGGTGTCTTTCATTACTTTCTTAGAGTATTTTAAGAATACGCGATGATTTCCGTCGTCACTTATCCATCCGGAAATCAAAGCGCTCGTTACCATATAAGAGACAGGAAGTCAATAAGTGCAGTACAGTGTAGACCACCATGGGATCACAGAGGCGCGACTCTTTAAGCTTCAACCTGTAAAAGTACTCAGCGAGTCCCTCGTGCCTTGCGTGGAGAAAGCACTTCAGCGCCTAGTTCTGCCGCCAAATAATACTGTGCGTACATTACTGTGTTCCGGTTTGAAAGGCGCAGTAGTTACTTTAATAAAAAGACTTAAAAGTTTATATCTCATAAATACAATTAATACAATTTAAAGTCTCTAACGTAAAGTAAACCTAAGTTATTAACTATGTCTATCTTTTTTGCCGAATAAGTATGACTTACAGCTTGCGGATCTGGATCTAAAAATCTCTCTCTCTCTAGCCTAGCCATTAACCCACATGGTGGTGGAGTCAGTTTTCTTCACTACTTCGCTCTGTCCTCGACATCACCATCAGTCTCCTGACTCTAAATCTTTCCACCTTGTTTTGGTTCTGCCTGGGGGATTTCGACCGGGGAGAGAAAGCTGCAGCGTCAAGGTGCCAACGTAGTCAGACGGCTTTCTTTTTACGTCACCAAACCATCACAGCTTATTTTCTTGCATCTTTTCGGTGGTTTCCCGCACACCAAGGCTACCTCGCACGTACTCGTTGCGGATTTTATCGAATCTAGTTACGCCACATATTCATCTCAGCATTTTCATTTCAGTAACTTGGATAGTATTCACGTTTTTTTTTAATAACATCCCAGGTTTTGTTGGACTAAAGCTAAGTAAAACTAGAAGTTTAGGATCCAGGAGAGCCGTTGCCTCCTTTTGTGAAAGTGTTATGGTACAAAAGGAATAGAGAGGTTAGATCCCTCTTGAAGAGGAAGCCGTTATGGAGCTAACGCGCGGCGTCGCGGCGCACCAGTGAGGTGTTCCCCTACCTTGATAGGGCCTTTGGGGTCGTTAACAGTCTCAATGGGTATTCTCATCGCCTTGACGTAGTCTGCGGTCATTGAAGTAGTACATAGCTGGCTGGTAGGGTCTGCATGAAACAGACCCCGAGACGGGCTATACCAGCATAGGGCTAGCGAGGCCGCGGTTGTATTCCGAACAGAGATCCGGTGACCTCTCCAAACGCCAAAGGTGACCACCGAGAAGTTTTTAGTGGGTAAAAATATCCACATACCTCTGACTTCCCTCCAAAAAGCAGGGCATCTTTTCGAGAATTTTCTCCCCGAAACTAAAAAAAGTAACTTAAAAGCCGGATCTAAGAATATGTAAATCTCTTATGTTTGACTACCGAAACTAAATCTATTGTAAAGATTTATAGATGAAACAATTGATTAAACTTTGGACATTAATTGTGATTTTGTTGAGTTTAATGTTCTTAACGTTGTTCAATGCTTTAATTAATGATATAACGTCTTACAACTTCGATAACTTAACTGATTTATGTTTAAACGATATCAAACAATAGATTATGATGGTTTTGCATAAAGTTAAGCAAGATTCGTACTTACAAGTAATTATTTTATTTTATCGGCTGGGCTGCGTCGTGAGAGATGTTTCTGAGATATACCCTTGGAGAAGTTATCAGAGAATACGCAAGTATTCCTCTAGAATCTTTGTATTACATCGTTACTTTACCGGTTACTAAGCAACGAGAGCTGCACTATTAAAACACGCAAATGTTACTTAGTCGTATTTTTTATAACTTGCTTTTGCAATGTTATAAAAAACTTACTAGTTAATTTAATTAACGTTAAACTTTAATAGGTTAAAACTTAAGATCACCTATTTTACAGTAGATGAAAAGTAGGAGTGTTATTACAAGAATGTTACTCAAGTGTTTCTTACCGTCTGTAACATATTACTGGATTTGAACTGATATTAAACTAATTAATGTTTTTCTTTGCAAATGTCATTGGATCCAGTGTTTCTTTTACATATATAGTCTATTACATTATTTTTCTTTTATTTCATTTTTATAAATAATAATATATAATAATAGATTACAAGGAACAGAATAAAGTAATAATGATTATCAAAGAGACAACAATGTTAAAAGCTATGCGTTGTTTCAATTTCATACACGCTCGCCTGTAACAAAGTGGTGCTGGTTAGGATGATTTACACTACATCTCGTCAGTACCATTGAGTTCGTTTGATTGAGTCGCCGGATGTTAAGTTTCAAACTCGAAAACAGTATATTTACTTATTAGATTTTGTCAGTAAAGTCGTAGCTGTGGTTGTATGCACCGACACGATCTCCGGTAACAGATTCTATCTGTTTGATCATAGATAGATGAAGGAACAAAATAAGATACATATCGACACATAAACTTGGTGTATTGGAAAGGTCTACCATTTCTATCCATTTTAATATCCCACAGCTAAAACCACAAATCCGCTCAACGGTTTCATAATCCCCTTTAAATCCACGCAAGTTTTATAAAACTCCGCTCCGCTGATACGCTAAAGCGCCACAAAGCCGAAGCACTAGAAACTTTTTAATAAAAGTTCATAAAAACTTTCAACTACCCGTCTGCATTCCAGGGTTCGATGCACGCGGAATGTTTAAAAAAAAATCTTTAAAGTTTCCATTCAATTGTATTGACTTAACTGGTGGTGTCTCCATTACCTGTGACCGTCTAGGTAGATAGTGTCTAATCATCAAAGTCTTTCTTCATCTTAAATAGATCACATCTAACTGACACAAACACAACTTAAACTACAATAATATGGAATAAATTATCGTTTATTTTATTATTCAATTATGCAACGAGACGAGCGGGACGTTCACCTGATAGTAAGTGATACACCCGCCCATAACAACGTGGCGCTATATAGAATGCCATACACTGCGCCACACTGTGCTCGTCGCTTTGAAGACTTAAGATGTTCAGCGTCGTTACTCCAGTAATTTCACTAGCTACAGTGCCCTTGAAACCGGAACGAACCTTTACATTATGCAATCCCATCCGAGAGCAATAAAAAGTACTTTGTTAATTCAATACGGCTTCACTGAATCCAATTTAGACGGCAAGATTTTATTGTAAAAATACCTTCAACAATTTGAAGCTGTTAGCATTTTATTAATACGGATGATGGCCTAGAGATATGACGAGGAAACCTTTAAGAGAAGATTGAATAGGCTATCTAGAAGTCTAGACTATAACCAGAGAACACATATGGATCATCAATAAATAAATGATGTTCATCCATTGTATAAATGAGTTCTTATTTATTTTGCAGTGACGAGACGAGCGGAAGGTTCACCTGATGGTAAGTGATACGCCTGCCCATAATAACGTAGCGCTAGTTAGGATGATATACACTGCACCATATTGAGCTCGTCGTCGTGATACTTAGAACGTTATGTCTCGTTAACCTAATAATTTTACTAGCTACGGCGCCTTTCAAACCGGGAAACTGTAATGTTAGCGCACTACTATTTGGCGGCTGAGACAGAGCTGCTGTGGTACCTACCTAGACGATATCCGGTAATATAGTCCTACTACTGATAGTTGAAGTATCATCATCATCATCATCATTAAAGATAATTTGCCTCACCTTTGTCTAACAATTCCCTGCGATCATAACCAAATCGTCACTCCCTCCTGCAAACGGTCATCTCCCTCTTCGCTTGCCTCCCCATTTAAAGATCCTCCTACCCCAACAGCTGATTAAGAGAATTACTTAAAGATAAATGAATATATTAAAACAAAAGTGTTGCCCCTTTTTTTACAGTGCTGCAAATAAAAGCTTCGAGGTAGCTTTAAGCCCCTTAATCCGATTACTCGACGAAGCCTCATTTCCAACTATGCTAATCTGTATAAAAAGCTGCATATAGTAATTTACCGTCTTTACTCCGATTTTACTTTTTTAGTTCTTTTTTAAGAAATTAAGAAAAAAAGATCCATTCAAGTTTTGGGTAACTTGAGCAATGATACACAGATCATTTAAAATAACTGTACTCTTGGTAATTTACTAATTTCTATTGCTGGAGACCTAGGTAGGTACCACCGCAGCGCGTATTTCTACCGGCTAACAGTAGTGTGCAAACATTACTGTGTTCCGGTTTGAAGGGCGATGTAGCTAGTGTAATTTTGCGGGTAACGAGACTCGACATCTTGTCTCGGAGCGACGAGCAAATTGTGTTGCTGTATAACATCCTAACTAGCGCCACATTATTATGGTCAAGCGTATCACATAACATCTGGTGATCGTCCCGCTGGTGTAGCTTCATTTCATAAAAAAAAAAACAATATTTTGACTAACTGACACTTAAATCATGGTTTCGCAATTGATATTTTCCATACAATAATATATATAAGTCACCAACCCGCATTGGGCCAGTGTGGTACAGCAAATCGCCGTCATATTGAGGGTAGGCCTGTGCCCCAGCAGTGGGTACGTAAATTGGCTGGTATGGACAATATATCTACAGCATGCTATGTAATTACCGCTTGATACTTTGTTTAAACAATTTCCATAAAAAAAATGGATAGCAACAGTTTTAATTTGTATAATAGTTGAAATGCCACTCTCATTTACGTGGATGTTCGTGCCCTACATAAAAATGCTTACACGTAAATCAGTTCGCTGATTCCGGTTCTTCCACTGGGAATGTTTGTGTTCGAGTATTTCATGCGTTTCTATTTGGACAGTAAATCTTAAAGCAATAACTTAATAACACTTAATATATATATAAGAAATTTCCGCTATATCTCTGGAACCATGAGATCAGATAGGTGAGCTAAGAGCACAACATTCCTTCTCCAAAGGAAGTCGCGGGGGTGTTAATCAGCAAAGCGGGCAAGGATCATCTAGTGCATCACGTCGTCACACTAAGAGTATTGAAGGATGCTATACTTACGAAATTACTTCAGTGACGAGTTTTATTGTGTTATCAAGACCACAGACGTGATGCAGTGTGTATCATCCTAACTATAATTAATGAGATTTCTTTTATACGTCAAAGAAATCCATGAGCTGGAAAGGAAATAAACTTAGATATAACAAGTAGTAATATTAATCAACAACTTGGAAAAGATTTTTAAAATATTGCATGAAAACAGCTAACAAGGATTACATTAAAAATAAAAAATCTATATATTTATTTTTTTTCCTATATCCTGCAGTGGACGTCTATTAGCCGATGATGATGATGATGAAACAATCTAAGCAGAAAGAAAAGTAATATATAGCTATACATATAAAAGCAAATATGGACCCAAGTTTACAGCGTCAGGGGAAGAGTTCTATAACAAAAAAGAAAAACTCAATGGCGAGAATCCAAAAGGTGATAATCATTATCACGATAATACCCAAGGATATACATCCACTGCTGATGATACTCCTCCTCAAAATGACGTTTCTTCTGCCACGCTTGACAAGCGGGTTTTAATAGTAACGGTTGATAGTTTTCTTCCACCTCTTCCGTTACATTTGCAGCTTAATATAATTACTTAAGCTATTGAGCCGTTTGCTTTAGCCGTAGTCTTTACTATGCTCAGACAACAATTGATGAACATCTTTCTTTTACCGTCATTTGTCATTCAATTGGCTATGTTCCCTAGTGACTTGCAGATCCATTCTATATTCACATTCAGACAGGAGCTAACTGCTCTTTTCCAGAGGTATTCCTTCTTTAGTTATATTTTACAATACACCAAGAAAAAGAAAAGCTCTTTCTAAAAATAAAAAGCTTTGAACGTTCCCTTATCACCGATCAACCTTAGGAAGTTGGTAGCAATAATCGAAAACAACCAGCCAATATTCCATAAAAGGTAATTAAGACCAGTTATGGACTACCGCTGATTAATAATGATGATAATGGTAATATAATTTGCATATTCATACGATAATTTGTAAATTTCTTTCAATCAATTAAACACCTATGTTAGGAACATCAAACAACATCTTTATTCAATAGCTTAAAGGATTTAGATATAATCTACTTCGGCTTAGCTCTAAGTCCTTTAAGACTTACTTATTGTTAAAATGCTCTCGAGGTCGGAACAGTTACTTAAGATAGGTCATAACCTATGAGTCAGGTTCATTCTATTAAGATTTACAGGGATGTACGGGGCCCCGCACAAAAACTCACGGGTCCCAAGTCAACCTCACCTGCTAGTGGTGTAGCATTGGAATCAACAAACGAAGCTCTAGCTCCCACTAACCCGCATTAGGCCAGCGTGGTGGGAAATGGCCCAAATCCTACCATTAGAACCACTGCAAACGATAGCCCTAGTGCCCGACGGTACCTGATACCATGAGGACTGTGAAGGTGGTGGGAAGCCGTTGGATACTAGTAGCGCAAGAGCAATCAATGTGGAGATCTTTTAGGGAGTCCAGCAGTGGACCTCTATCGGCTGATGATGATGATTTACAACAATTTATGTGATTAAGATTTCTTATGAGGTAGATAATTAAATCAACCATAGTTTTCATGTAATACAATACTAAGATTTAAAACTTTAACACTTTCTATTTACATAGACGAATTAAAAGTTTAAACAATATCAGTTAAAAGCATACAATATAGATTTGCATAAGTTTAAAACAAACCTAGAAATTCTTTCATGTATACCATTGCAAATATTTTCGCGAAAGAAATCTTTATCGATACATAATCATTTAACAGAATTGTATTCGACAGAGAGAAAAAAATGGAGAAGAAATGCCAATTCGAAAAAACTTTCCGTAGCAATTCAATGGAGATATTTCTTTTGTTTGATAAATAAAGGAATTGTGACAATACCTATGATACTCCAATAGCGCTTTTTTATAGTAACGAAGAAAATGTCTTCAGCGTTTCAAACGTAAAATGTTAATGTTGGCGAAAATATTTTCAATTATAAATATTCACAACAAACAATAGTAGTCTCCCTCCACCCTTTATTACATAACTAGATTCTAAAGCAGCGTTGTCGTGGACAGAGAGTGCCACTTACTATCGTTTAGATCTCTTGATCATCTCTTAGCTTCGTCTTAAGAACCTACTTCAAATCCTCACAGATTAAATATATAACCGATAGCCTAAGTTCAGTTTCAAATTGCAGCAAGATGTGGCCCATGTCCAGCAATGGACGTATATCTGCTGATGATGATAATGACATGAACAATTCTTATCACATCTTAGTAATCACATGATAGTGATCATGTATTAAAGTTACTTTAACAATTTCATTTAAAGAAATACCTAAAATGATTCATAAATCTAGGTACTTAGGTATAAGGTAACGAATCGGAAAGATGAATATTATGCGATTGTTGGATTTATAGCTCATTCTGGCAGGGTAACATCTAAAGGTTATGAGTCATTGGCCTTAACATGAAAGAATATTACGACTTATCGTTCCATAAGCTAAATGACTATATCCACTAAAACTTGGGGGAGGGATAAATGCCTATTAAGTGTTACCGTGTCCATAATAACATCAACATCCTTGCTTAATAAGCGACCGAGCAGTCGTGGCTCGCTGCCAGAAGTTGGTCAAAACATTGGCCCGGATGTAGGATATTAAAATATCATTTGTCTCAACGGCAGCTATGATCCTTATGGTCAGATCTGATCTTCATCAGAATCAAAAATATTTCATCTACACAATTCTAATTGACTTTAAAGTTATTTACATACTAGTTTTTTCATGATTTTTTAATATCGAGACTTCTGTAATAATTAATATAAGAACTCCGGAATTTTTTTTTATAAAATTGTCTCAGAACTTCCTGTATTGTTTTCTCTGAATACTTTTTAACACACCATTGAAGGATATTTATACTCGGTTGCTTTGTTCATCTCTATCATCCTTTGATAAGTATTAAAAGAGTTTAAACTTCATTCAAACTTCGCATGGACGGAAGTTCTTGGAAGAAGAAAATCATTACTTTATCGTGAACTATAAAAGTTATCTATACATCTCTTGCAGACAAATCATTGTAGAAGCTATATACTTTGTGCTTATTATAGAATCTAATTAAAACAATACGTCCGGACTTCATAACTGTCACATGTTACATTTCATTCTTGTGTAACATGTTACAATTGATTCTTATATGTAATTAGCTCTTCATTAAGATTACTTTAACAAATATAGCATTCACTTAATGAAAATCCGTAGACATTTAAAGAACAATATTTTCAAATGAGAAAAAATATATCAAGTTGTTTTTATAACCTATCTAAGTTGATGTAAGTCTAAGAGCCTAGATTTAATTTTTTTTTTTTGTAAATATATTTTTTTAATTTTTTGACCTGGTAACATAGATCTATAAGTCATATCCTATTTGGAAAATGATCATTATTTTTTGTAAATAAGTTAATAATTCTCCCAGATCATAGTAAGTATGAGAGTAGTGTATAATTAGTAATGAAAGTATTCGATTATCGATTACTATTCTCGTAGAACTTATTATCGACTGATGCATACATTGCTATATGTTTAATTTTTATGCTATGTTAGCATGTTTAGGTGAATCTTTTTATTATTTGTCGCGCTATGTATTAAAGTGGACCTTTCTCGAAAGTATACTTTTATATTACTTAAATAAACCATTTAAACTTTTTGTTGACAGTGATGGTTTATTAACATAACTATGAAATGATTCTCTTAAAACTTAGGTCTTTTCAATAATAATATAACTTAAATGTTAATCACTTAATTAAGGTAGTTGACAGACCTGATATATCTTTGTAATCGTTTTATTTATTTCCATAGAGATTTTTGATAGCATGTATTATACAAGGTAAGAATGATTGGAAAAATCGATGCAGGTCGACCTGGGCGGACATATTCCAATCAAATCGGAGATGTCCTAAAGAAAGGCCGGGTCAAGAGTACTCGCAACCGATGAGCATGCATGAAGACGCTCATGGAAGCGGAGGAAGCGAGAGAGGTGTGCCAGGATCGTAGCAGGTGGAAAGAGGTGATCTCCGTCTACCCCACTGGGAACGAGACGTGATATATATGTATATATGTGTGGTTGTTGATTATGCGCGTCACTACACGAGATGGACAGTAACATTCCATAAAGTATATTAAATTTAGTACGTAGAACTAAGAAAATAGAGAAAACTTTGTGTACGTGAGCCGTAAAATGTATCATGTTATATTTTACAAAATATGAAAATAAACAAGTCTTTGGCTTGAGTTTGAAAGATGAGCACGAAAAGAGAGACGAAGTAGTAGTAGAAAAGAAATTGATTCTCCAAAACAGCCGTCGAAAGTCGTAAGAAACGAATTCATCCTTATTTAACAATAAGCTCACGAGTAGTATAAAATAAAACTAATTGGTCACTCCAATTTAGAATCCTTACCAATAATTACCCAATCACACTAAATGTTAGAATGAAGGAAGTAGACAAAAATCATACAAACTCATCCCATCAAGAGTAAGCATAGATAAATAAAATACGTATATTTAAATAGTCTAAAAGTAGAGCCAAAATATCCAAGGTCAAACTTTTTCACAAAGCATTCTTCCTTCCTTGATAAATGATACACTGATGACTCATTTTACTTTCATAACAGCGCCATTATGAGAAAAAAAAAACCTTTTTGATTCTGCTTTGATGTCTGTAACTTCATCAATATTAATGTTTTGTATTCATGTAGTATATTATATTTTCTACTTAAGAGGTGTAAGGGGTCCCTAACAACAAATCACGGAACTCAAGCCATCCTCACCTGCTCGTGGTGTACCCTTCTAATCAACAAACGAGGCTCTGGCTCCCACTAACCAGCATTGTGCTAGCGGGATAGGAAACTGTCCAAATCCCTCTAAATGAATTCCTACAAACGACGGCTACTGGTGCCCGACGGTACCGGAAGCCATGCTGACTGTGACGGACTTGGCAAAGCGCCGAAACTAAAGAAGCGCAGAACCGATCGATCTGGAGATCTCTGGTGAGGCCTATGTCCAGCTGTGGACGTCTATGGGTTAATGATGATATTTTACATAATATCGTATACGTTGAGATATATGTTGTTAGATGTTTTGTGTCATTATCCTAGTAATTACATTAGCTACGACGCCTTTCAAAGCAGAACATACTAACGTATGCACACTACTGTTTTACAGCGGAAATAGAGAGCTGCTGTGGTACCTAGACGACAACAGAGATCTACTACCAGTACTTCATATCATCTACATGTAGAGTAGCTGATATTAAGTACAATATCATCATCATCATCAGTCAATAGACATCCACTGTTAGACATAGGTCTCCCCCAAAAATCTCACTATCGATCGGTCCCGCGTTAGCCACATTAGCTTTCATTTATTTATCATTTATATATACCTATATATATATATATATATTAATGATAAATGGAACAGAAAGAGTTTTTATGTTTGGGGAATGGAAATAAGCTATTAATATTGCTATTCAATTTATTCATACTTTAAATACACATAATAATAAATTACATAATAGACTTCTAAGGAAATTACTATTGCGATTTATTATAACAGAAACGGCATATAAAGGCAACAAAGGAAAACATACAGACAATTCGAGGAGTTGAGAGGTCGTATTAGTAATAGCCGCGAGTTATATGATTGTACACAATATTTGTTACAACCAGAGATCAGATTAAACGACATCGCTGCGACTCAAGTGTCAATCCATCGACGTCTGCAAATGAAAGCTGTCTGGCTAAAATTAAATCATATTTATTAATTTTTTTTATTTAACGAAGCGACGAGACGATGGGGACGTTCACCTGATGTTAAGTGATAAGCCGCCCGTAACAACGATACGCTAGTTATAATGGTATACATACACCTGTGCTCATCGCCTTAAGGGATAAGATGTTAAGCCTCGTTACACTAGTAATTACACTACCTACAGCGTCCTTCAGACCGGAACACAGTAATATTTGCACACTACCATTAGGCGGCAAAAAGAGGAGCTGCGTACTTAGAGCTACTTACCTAGACCGTCTCCGGCAAGAGAGACCTACCACCAGCAGAGAATATATAATATAAAATAATAGTCTGTACAGATGTTTCAAGATCCCGACAATTCTATAATTTCTATTAAACTTCTTAAGCTTATTGTACAAATAATAATTGGGAGATCTGAAATATCTTCGAAAACAAATTGGGTGCTCCGCATTCACGCTGAAGCCTCAGGAGTCCTTTGAGCGCTAAAATGCTCTAAGTGTGTTTTAACTCTTAGACTTGGTTGAATTCAATGACCTGTTTACGTAGTTAATGATGAAAGAGGCCATTATAGCATTCATTAGTATTAATATAATTTTATGTGCCTACTATAAGAATGCTTCAGATTTTTTTTTTATTTACGAAGCGAGCGAGCCGTTCACTTGATAATAAGTGATACGCTTTCTTACAATGACGTGGCGCTAATTAAGATGATATAAACACTACATTGTGCTTGTCGCCTTGAGTGATAAGTGTCGATACCTAAGTATTTTGAGCAGGTACAACACCTTTCATACTGGAATACAGTAATATGCGCACAGTACTGCTTGACAGCTGAAATAGGAGCGGCGAAGTTCGCTGCGGGAGCAAGCTTGCACTAACCTTCGCTGCTGTAGTGGAGTCACGGAGGTAGAGTGTCAGTATTGCGATACGTCACACTCTCTACCCTCCACGACTAAGTAATTCCACTCCGTTGATGCGAAGGCGGTGGAGCCGCAGGGAAAGTAGAGTGTCGTCGGTATTGGGGTACCCCGCGTCATGTTCCGGGACGTCCTTACAGAGGTGGAAAGAGGGCAGATTTCTCCCCCCGAAAGCGCGTTCCATGGTGTAGTTGGTGCGGACCGTGCCGCGGATATATGTGAAATCGTTCCCGTGGCCCGCCGTAAAATGACGAAGATGGAACATCGTAGGAGTTTTAGTCGGTGCAAGTCTGACATAAGTTATCCATGCCTCCGCGAGGGCAGGTATTCGAAGACATTTCCTTCACATAAAACAAAAAAAAAGGAGTTGCGATGGTGCTCCTTAAAATTATTCACAATTTTGCATTTTTATTTCTTTGCGGGCAGGGAAGAGATTTATATAACTAGACTTTTTTAAGATAAATAATCATTTTCTTAACAATTTTATGACTTCCATTTTATTTTAAATACTTTATAATTCAAATAGATGAGCCAATTACTATTAAAATAATATGTAACGTTAGATATTTACGTTAAAATTATTACCGGTCGTTACACAGTAACATTTTAAGCCACCCGACCTAATTTAGTCTAACAATATTATTGTTTCATTACACCAGATATTTGAATTATCTTACCTGGATAGATAGACAGTTGCGATGATAATGACTTCGTCTCTCCAGACTCGCTCATCATGCTAAATTATACAAATTTGAATTATGTATCTCTCATTCATAATAATGTACTTCAAATTTACATTCCAGAGTCTATTTTTGTCAAATGTATTGAATAGTTATTCAAAACAGATTGAAATAAAAGGAAAATGTTTTAATAATACAGTAAAGGCAACATACTTTAGAAATACAGAATAAAAAATAGACATTTTGGATTACAAGATTTCAATGACCATTTTTAAGTTTTTTTTAATTTATTTAATTTTTTCGTCCATACAAAACGAACACAATAATTTTTTTTTATAATGCGTGTTAGCTTTACTTAAAAATGTAATTAATTTAAAAAGCCTTCTAGCTACATCTGGAGTTACGTTGTTTGTAACGATCAAAGAATCATGAACTATTACTTTACTATACTCTATGGTTATAACCAGACCTAAAAACGATTGATGTCCTTTATGCATATTAAATATCATAGAATTCAAATTTCCTCTCACATGAGTTGTCAAGTACACAAAAAATTATTACAATTATTTCAAATAACCTTAAAACTACGTAACATTATTAAGACTTCATAAATAATTGCAAATGTACACAAATGTAACAAATGCAAATATACAAAATTACACATAGAACCACAAAGCTATATTATTTATTTTTATTCGCAATTGTTTGAGCATCGTATGTATATTTAATATACAAACGGCTAAAAAGTAATTTCAATTTTTTTTAATATTGCATATGGCAATAATGTCTTTATTCATCTCTATTTTCTACATCCTGTTTTAATAAATTGGCTTGCAAAAGCTATTAGCCCAAAGATCTAAGTAAGCATAGATCATTCCGGATCAGTTAATTGCTTGGGCGCGATTTGACCTATGATAAGTTTGTTTTATAGGTAATATACGAGTTAATTATGTATTGTTTGAAAATTTAATACAGCCAATGTATTATGTTAAACAATTAAGTCGTGTTAGCACTTAATCCAAGCAGCAGACGCCAGCTCGTCGCCGCATGGGTTGCCCGCTGATCCGCCTAATTTTACGATCTAAACAAACATATTAAGTTCAGATTACACTCAGTGGCAAGCTGGCGAATTTTACGACTACCATTTCAAATCTTATGCTATTTAGTTGTGCTAATTTCTTTATTGTTTCCAATTCAAAAGGTACCTAAAGTTTGCTAGAAAACAAATATCAATATAAGATAAACATCTCTTACAGAAAACCACAGAATATCAGTAAATTTTTTAACATCAAAAGAAATTATCTGTTCTCGTGTTGGTCCGATCTAGTAAAAGGAGCTCGGTCTCTACTTTTTTTTCCTCTCTTCTCTAAACGATATGTCTATCCACATAAATGAAATATAAGATGATTTTGTTGGACCGAAAATTATAAATCCATGATTAAAAAGAAAAACATTTTTATTATCTTTTTTACTGCCAATGTTCCGTTACGCCTCTCAAGAGACAACAATTACTTCCATTGCTTTATCCAAGTATGAAAAAAGTTTATGTAGAGTCTAACTTTAACAAGGATCTAGAATATTTTTTCTGTCTGGGTTGTTTTAAATTTAAACTAGTTAATCATAATCAGAGACATCTTCATTCTAAAGTTTGGTAGTTAGAATAAAATAACTATTCCCGACTACTCTGAATTTATTATCATATATCGTTATATTGTCAATGGTGAGCTTTGATACCATGGACATTTGATATTGAGTCTATAATCAGTTGCCATCATAGTTGTCACAGTAAATGCCATTAATCTATTGTTAAAGATTTCATGTCGAGATATAACTTTAAGAAATAAATTAATTTAGGTATAAGCAAATTGATTTTTATTAATCCTTTTCATATTTTTGATATGTAACAAAAATTTAGCAATAATGCGCAGGTCTCTGTTGGAGTCCTAGGTATGTACCACTGCAGCACCTATATCTACCGACAAACAACAGTATGCAATAATTACTGTGTTCCAATTCAAAGGGAGCAGTAGCTAGAGTAATTTACTGAGGTAACGAGACATGTTACAGACGACGAGCGCAATTTGGTGAACGTCCCGCTCGTCTGGTTGTTCAATTGAATAATAATAGATTAAATAAAAGCATACTTCCTCTTCTTATCTCCTCTGTCTACCAATTCTAATCTTTTAATATAATTTTTTTTTTAATTATTTACGCGCTATTAATAATTCCGTGCTTTTTATCGTTAATCAGCTGTACTTCGTTAATTCTGAAAGCTACAAACACTGTCACATCTTCCATATACACGTCTAACCACAACCTAATGCCGACCGCGCTCGTGAATTGTAAACATTATGCTTCTAATCCTAATTAACGAGTCCCAGGGTAGCTTCTGTAAAGAAAAAACTTTTAATGAATCTAGTTTGTAATTCATTATAATCTGTTTTCATCTGATTTTCATCTTTACGAAAAGAGATCTATGGCCTTTTAGCTTCGAATGCGAAACAATAGACACAATACAGACTCCGGCAATAGAACAAATTCATTCATATCTCAAGTAACTTCCCGACTTTACTTGTCGACATGATGTTTCCTTTGTTCTGTTAAACGATCTAAGTCACTGCGTAAGACTGCTTCATGAATTTCTTTAAAAAACAAACTTAAACTCGTCAGTTCTCAATGTTCGGATAAGCGTGATTAGTTTTTTGTGAAAAAATTCAACACTTGAATTCTCATTAATATCTAACTTTAACGGTTGAGGCCCTCCTTTGAAAATATTCGCCAAAAGAAAACCAAAATATAAAATCGTAAATCAGTAGTAGATAATTTGTAATGTGGGTGTAAGGGGTCCCGCACTACAACGCACGGATACCAAACCAACCATACCTGCTCGTGGTGCACTCTGCTAAACAACAAACGAGACTGGCTCTCACCAACCCACATTGGGCCAGCATGGTGGAAAAAGGCCCGAATACCCCCATATGAACCCGTACAAATGACGGCTCCTGATGCCCGCCGGTACCAGAGGCTCAGCTACCTATAACGTACGTTTGCAAAGCGCCGGAACCAGGGCAGGATCGATCGCTGTGGAGATCTTTGAGAGGCTTTTATAAACAGCAGTAGTCTACCGCCTGATCATGATTAAGATGAATCTGTATGAAATTCCTATGGTTTCTAACCTATCATTTATACTAAAGCAACATCAATCCAATCCAATCCAATCAGCCGGAAGACGTCCACTGCTGGACAAAGGCCTCCCCCAAAGATTTCCACTGAGACCGGTCCTGGGCCACCCGCATACAATGGTTGCCAGCGACCTTGACCAGGTCGTCGGTCCACCTTGTGGGGGGTCTGTAGAAGTAGCGTGGGCAGACCCCCCACAAAAGCAACATAACTTTTCTCTATTTAAGAATGGTTTAAAACAATTAATTTACCTTGTTATATCGTCTAATATTTTTCACGGTTCAGCTTATATATTAACTCCTCTTTATATATCTTTGCAGGTCTATGTCCAGCAGCGTATCGTCTAACGCCTGATAATAAAAAAAAATGTTATATGTTTACTAAAGAATGTCTGCAACAAAGTTCTTTCAATACAAACACCGTTTTACTGCATTTTCTTTCCAGAGGTTTATTTTTATTAGTCGTTTACTTGCGAGGTGTAAATAAAACACGTGTAGCATCAAACTATAGTAAAACCGCAGCAAAATAAAGATTGATCTTGGGATAGTAACAAAAGCAATCTAAACTTCAGTGAACCCGCCATATAAATAATTTCTCTGTAAATTTTATTTTGCTTTCATTAAGAACGTCTGTTGCGTTGTTTCACACGTATGGATAACAGATAAAAAATATTTATGTACATTCTTCATGTTCACCAGAACACACTCAAATTATTTCGCACGAAAAATGTTTTCTTTATTATTTTTTCAACTATGGTATCTTACCAATGAATCTAACTTTATTTTTTTGGAGATCGATATGAAAAATAAATATTATTTTTTTCGGAAATCTAGAACCTTTGCCTCACACATATGGTCATTATTCATATTATATTAACAATCTGTACTGATTTATATAGATAATTCTTAATTTACATATTTGATATCTATGGAAACAAATTGATAAAATTTTAATAAAAATTTACTTTGTAATAGTTATCCTTAATCCCAGATTTTTTCTTCACTTGCATAGATTGCCTATTCTGTGTATAACTAACCTAACTTTTTGACAACTGTTTATAAAAGTAAATTGAAAGCCAAATATATTTCCTTTATAGTAAATATTCATATATTTTCTATATACGAGAAAACAATATTTTCTTAAGCTACAGCGCCGGAACACAGCAGAGATTTTTATATTATAGAAAATCTTATTATTTTTAAAGAAGCGATGAAGCGAGCAAGACCTTCATCAGATGGCAGATGATACGCTTACCCATAAAAATGTGGCGCTAGTTAAAATGATATACACTACAGCACAATGTTCTCGTCGCCTCAAGATATATCTCGTTACTACAGTAATATATAACGCCTTTCAAACTGGAACAGTAATGTTTGCGCAGTACTGTTTGACAGCAGAAATAGATGCTGTAGTTGTACCTTTCTAGACAATGTCCAGTAACAGAGATCTACCACTAGTTACAGAAATTGTATTTTTTTTTTTAATCATTCCACTGCCTATAGTGGGTCAGGGCCTTTACATTTCAGTCACTTAACATTTACTTAATTATATATACATTTACTTTTCCAACACTCTCTTCTTTCATTCTCTCCTCTTATCTTTCTTTCCGAAACTTATCTTTCATTACAGAAGTTGTTATCGATCGCTTTGTTTTGTAGGAAAGAAAATATAAATACAATTAATGTGGATTTTGATCCCATTGATTTATAGAACTCGGTAAAGAAAGAACAGCCTCTAGGACAAGCAAATCTGTCTATACAGAGAGTTTATAATCATAACTCTCAACAGAAAAGCTCTGAATATCAGCAGTTATTAATAAATAAAGAAGATAAAAAATAAGATTATATCATATACACAAATACTAGTAATCATTAATTTAATTCACCACAGTTACTAATAATAACCTTAGCAGAAACAACTCCCAGATTGTTGCCATATTTCTCCATTTTCTTCAATACGTCTAAACCTGATATGACATGACCGAACACAACATGTTTGTTATCCAGCCAAGACGTTCTGTAAAAAATATTGTACTAATATTAATTATTTCCAATTTTATATGTAATAATTTATTTAAACCTCCATTTCAAAATAAAGGTAGTGAAAAAGCAGTTAATTTCAACATCGAGTGGGTAGCTGGTTAGAAAAATTAAAAAATTTTTGCTTCACATCATGGCCAAAAAGCATATTACTCTCTTTGCTCTGAAAGATTTGTTTTCACTTTTAATTATGCTATTCAAGCAAATAGCAAAATAATCTGTTCTTTATTTATGTATTTTATGCATAAGAATCCGAATGCATTGTCTTATAAGAAAATAACGATAAAGCAGATAGTAAAATATTTTTATAACATTATAATAGGAATAATGCGAACCACTTTATTGCACAGAATATTATATTTGCATATATAACATTCACTAGTATATTCTTCCAAAGTATTTAATTTTTTTTATTAGGTCCATAAATGTGGAAGCAAAGCTGCATTAATATTAAACCCTAATAAAATAAAATTAAAAAACACTTACTTTGCTGTACAAAGAAAGAATTGTGAGCCATTTGTGTTAGGTCCCGAATTTGCCATGCTCAATATACCAGGACCAGTATGTTTCAATGTGAAATTCTCATCTTCAAATTTTCTTCCGTATATGGATTTCCCACCAGATCCATTGTTATTAGTAAAATCTCCCCCTTGACACATCTGATTCTTAATAAGGAACTTTTTAATGAACATTTTTTATTAATTAATTAATTACAAATCATATGACATATATAAAGACTTTCTAAATTAATTTTAATAAAAAATGTGTTGAATTCCAAAACAGCTTTGTTAAATAGTAAAATATTGATAATGTGTCTACACAACTAAGAAAATTGTATAGAAATAATTTCCATATAGTTTATTAATTATCGGGATTAACATTCACATCCACTAGCATACAAAATATACCATAACAACAAGTATCAAGGTTTATTTGTCAAATTAAATTCACCTGTATCATAAAAAGGATACAAAATCAGGAATGATCCTGTGAAAACAGCTGCCCTGGTATCCAAAACCTTTTTCATGTGTACATAGTACCCTGAAGTTCTCAGCTGTCTTTGGTACAATATCTGCACGGAGCATCATTATAATTCGACCCAACTCCAGTTTCCCAACACAAATATCAAAGTATACTTGAGGATTGCGCTTCTCTGTAGGTTTTGGAGGTATAACCTACAAAAAATTTTACATTTAAATTAATATTGCACCAACACACAAAATAGTAATTAACCTAAAAAGGTTAAGACAACAGAAAACTTGAAATAAGGCAAAATTGCTCCATCCCTTATAGCTTTCTTACAATTTTTCTTTAAATATTCAAGCAATGTTAATAAACTGTTAGAGTACAAACTGATTCTATAAATAAAATAATACTCACGCTAGTTCCGTCACCTGTTTTCCCAGTGTCATCTTCTCCTTCCTTATTGATAGGCAGTGTTTCCCCTGCATGTTTCTGAAGCCAGCTGTCCTCTGACCACACCGGTCTGGTGGAGCCTTCTTTAATTTTCTGTGGGGCTGCTACATTTACTCTAATAGTTCGTCCAAATAACTCGGAGTCATTCTAGAAAATTGTCAATCAGATTTTTAAGCTACAATCAATAATTATGACGATGGTACCAATAATCAAGCAATGTGATATATGTAAAATGTTTTATTAAATAATCAAATTTACAACAATTTGTTGTAATATTCTATGTAATACGTGACAAACAACTTTTAAAAGTAACTTAAAATAATACAAACCATATTATCAATAGCAGCTGCAGCATCTTCGGCATTTTCGAACTCAATGAAAGCAAATCCTCTGTGTTTCTCAGTTTCATAATCTAAGGGTATCTGTACATCAATAATATCACCGAAAGGAACAAATGCCGCGTTCAAAACTTTTTCATCAACCTCTTCTGCCAACCCGCCAACGTATATTGTTCGCTTGGAATTGGGTTTACTTGCCATTTTATAGGAAATCCGGGCATACGTATACAAACTTATAGACTTTCTTCTTTTATTTTCTTGTTATGTTCTCTTAACATAATTCTACTTATTTTGTGTTTTAATTATAACCTTTTAAAAAAAGCGCGATAAACTTCATTTAGTGATTTTGATGTTAAATAAAATGTTGCCAACTCATTTCTCAAAAATATATCTGCTTCATCAAATTATTATTTCATTAATATTTAACGAAAACACAATGTTAAGATACATCTCATAAAACTTGTATTTCTGTTTAAAAAATGCAGTTATAAGAACAGTCTTCTAGGCACAGACGTATAAAGGAAAACATATCTGACATATCAGTAAAATCGTACCAAAAACTTACTGTTTAAATCACCAAAACTTATTACATAATACAAGGATATCATTTCAGGGACGTTAATTAAATAGCAATGAATACCTTTTTCTCCTTTTTCAGGTATTATGATTCTAAAGAAGTTACTACAAAATAAATGTATTAGTTTTTACATTAATTGTTGTTGACACAGTTTAAATGTTATTCTTTTAAAAAAAATATTGTTTATTTACGTCAAATAGAATGCACATTAAATGTTTCTTAACATTTATGATAATGTTAATTAAACTCTGAGGGAAAAACTTAACTTTGACAAAAAAATTAAAATCTTCTTAGTTCCGTCTGTAGTTTTTGTCTTATTTTTGAGGGGCCTTCCATATTTACTTTTGTAGCTGACCCAAACAGATCAGTGTTATTCTAGAAAAATATCAATCTGATTTTATTTATCAACAATAACAGTATCACATAAACAATTTTTTTTTAATTTTAGATTTATAACAATGGTTATATAATCAATATTTGAAACAATTTACTATAACGTTTCAAAGAATTATTAACTGTTAGAATAACGTCTACTAGGTTCTGTAAGTCAATACTATTATCATATGGTAACCGTCTGTCAAGAAATTGTAAACAAAAACATAAATTGTAATTTTAAATTTATGTTTACCGAATTCAACACACAAAATAATAATTTTCCTTATATATATAACGATCAGTCGTTACTGAACTCGAAAACAATAAGAAACATTATTTTCTAAGAACGTTTTATATTGCACATTTGAAAAATTTGTAGAAAGTTTAGATTAAATAAAAGGATTTTGCCAAATTGCTTTTGGATTGGAACGGGTTTGGCATCAACAACAATAGTGAGTACATCACTTAGGTACGGTTTGCCGATGATATCGTCGTCATGGCGGAGACAAGAAGACCTCAATGCAATGCACGGTGACCTCAGCAGTCTCTCAACAGGCAGGCCTTCATATGACTATGAGCAAGACGATAAATTTTGTCTAATACTCATGTTCAGCGTCATCCAGTGATGGTTAAAACTTAACAATCGAAATTGTTGACAACTACGTATACCTGAAGCATACGGTCCAATTAGGTAGAACCTATTTAAAGAAAGAGATAAGCCGCTGAATCCAACTTGGATAGACAGCGTTCGAGAAACTTCACAAGGTCTTTTCATTCAAAACATCTCAGTGCCCGGAGACCAAAGAATTCGAAGAATGTGTATTGCCGGCGATGACCTACGACTCCGAAACCTGGTCACTGCCGATGAGCCTCATAAGAAAGCTTAGATTCATACAGCGGGCAATGGCGAAGGCGCAGCTTGGAGTATCTGCGTGATGAAATCAGAAATGAAGAGTTCTGCAGAAGTACTAGGGTCACCGACATAGCACTACGAGTGCAGGGCACATAAGTCGTAGAAGTAATCGACGTTAGGGACTTAAAGTGAAAGCGCAGCGTTAGCAGATTACTCAATGGGTGGATAGAGAACAAAAAATGTCACTGAGAGCCATTGAATTCAAACAGCGTGTAAGTAAGAGTGTGCTTTGTAAAAACACATCACAAGAAACATGTCCAGCAATGGCCGTCCATAGGTTAAAATGATGATAATTAGACAAAATATATCTGAAAGTTAATGAGGTTTGTCGTTAATATATTTGGTGGAAAATTGTAATTAGATAAAAACAATTATTTTACAATTCTAATACAGATAATTCGTCCTCTAATACATCAACACTAATATTTGGGCAATAAAGAAAAAACTGCAAACATGTTAAAAATCGGTTTATTAATATCCGATGCTAGACAAAGGCCTCTCCCAGCAGGAGTTGATTGAAGGTTGACACACAGCATGTTGCTAACAGGAATACTGCTGTACTATTCCTGGAATTATTCTACATATTATTTAATTCTACTTTTACAACACTCACGTGACAGCGGTATTATACTAAATCGTCATCCTCACGGTGAGTAACAATGTGGCAAGATTGAAATTTGAAAAACCTTTGCAGAGACTTTACAAGAAAATTGATTATGTAATGTATTTTACACGTAAAATAATATTTTCGCTTTCATCATCATCAGCTGATAGAATTTCACTGCTGGACATGGGCCTCCTCCAAATATCTCCACGTTTGTAAGCGTTCATATGGGGGATTTGGGCCATTACTCACGTCTCTAACCCAATGAGGGTTGATGAGCGCCGGAGCCTCGTTTTTTGATTGCAGGGTGCACCACGAGCAGGTGCGGTTGACTTGGGCTCCGTGGGTTTTTGTGCGGGACCACTTACACCACGGTATCGCTTTATATACATTAATATCTTTTTTATACATATCACATTGAGAAATTGATCTGCTGAATAAAGCTTGAACAGACATTTGAATTTCATCGATGTATAATAATTTTCTTTTATGTACGACGTATCATGAAGTCGCAAGGAATTCCAATTAACGGCAGCATTTGCTGTGTGGCTGTGTTAATTTCACATTTAACTTTAACACCCTTACTCTTATGGATTCTATAAATCGTACATTTTCCTTGAAGAGAGTCTAGATAAAATTTTATTATTATATATAAAACCATTTTAGAGTCGTATCGAATTACTGTTATTATTCAATTGCGATAGTGTTTATGGTGTATTTATTGTGATCATTAACACAAACACTAAAAAGATTTCTTATTTATTTTTAGTATACAGCAATTTTATATGGTAAATGACATACCTTATCATCATCATCATTTCCAGCGATAGACGTCCACCGCTGGACTTAGGCCTCTTGTAATGTATTCAACAAAGAAAGATCTTGAGCTATTTGAATCCAGTGGCTCCCAGTGAAATCAGGAGATCTGCAGAAGAACTTGGGTCACCGACATAGCTCTACAAACCGCGAGGCTGATGTGGCAATGGGCGGGGCACATAACTCATATAACCGACAGATGTTTGGCTCTTAAAGTGCTGGATGGCAACCTTCCACCGGAAAGCGCAGCGTTTGCAGATCTCCAACTAGTTGGACAGAGAACGGAGGACAAACCATTTAACAATAAATATTAATAATAATCTTACTGTCTTATTTCCAAACACAAAGAAGTGGTCGCTATAAAAAAAATTGCACTACAAATTAAGCTTTAGCCGTACAACTTACACCCCACTCTCTACCATCAGGGAAGTCTAATTTGTGTTGAAAATTAATCAAAGAATCATGTTCTTTAATTAATAAACAGATATTAAATCTAGCGGCTTGGGTTTTCCAGTTAGGTACCGATAATCAAGATTATACCGACGTAAGTGCTGTCGTTGAATGTAACTGTACTACACATCACACACCATGGAAACTGTTCCTCTTGTAACATAACTATACACTAGATGGTATAGGCAATGCATGAAAATAATTTAAGAAAAAATGTAGTAAAAACTATTTTTTAGTCTAGGGCTTATAGCGAGTCTAAGATATATTATAAAACTTAAAACGATTCTTAGAATTGATATGATATCTTATGTGGTCAACGTCGCGTATTTGTAAGAAATAAGAGATAATTGAAAGTACTTTGGTATAGAGAAAAAGATAAAAAAATATATATAATAATCTACTCGGTTAGATGTAGACATCCAGAACTACTTCTCTGAATAATCAACCAGCAATCAACTCGAACTTTGTTACGAATGCGTCAATTCGCTTTAAACTATCGCCTTGTAGTTACTAACAACATGACTGATTGGTAATACGTACCTGGTTTATTAGATCCTCAATTGAGCGACAACCTGGTAACCAGGTACCGACAGATTAACAGCACATTGCATATTATAACTTATTGCAATGCGGTATGGACTGAATATGCAAAAATGCGATAACGCTTGTAAGAATGATTAATGGAAATTTTTTAACTACTACATAATTAAGGCAGTGTATAAATGGCTAGAAGACGCCGATGGGTTCCATTTCGATCTTGAAGAGAGATGAAATCCGGAATCCCAGCCACTGCTGGGGTAACATTAAGTGGGCTTTTTATATTAACTATGTTATCAAGATTAAAATAACTACAACATTGACATTTTTACAATACTCTCTTGAATTGTATAATGATTTGTTTTAATAATTAATATATAATGTTAATTTAATAAGTAATAAAACTTCGACACCGTTTAAACAATACTTATTGATATCAACATAAAATTATTTACGTTCTCTCACTTCAGCAATTTCCATAAATCTTCAAAGTTCGTAAGGCAACTGAAGTAAAATTTTCATACAATTTTACTCGTACATTTTCACTGTAATGTAAATTATTATCATATGATAATTAGCATTAAAGTAACACTCGAATAATTCACGACGATCTCAAATAAACGCGAATGCGAGAAACTTTCATAATTCATATTAACGTATATGAAAGCTTTGATATGTTAAGAATATATTACAAAATAATAATTCAAGGATTACTGTAACACAAACGCCATCTCAAAAATAGATCAAAACAATAAATATTACAGTCAGTATACATGTAAATTATCGCTACTACTAAACATATCTACATTGTATTTAAAAGACGAATGATAATATTATCATCAACATCATTTGACCAAGACTACATGCAGCCCTACCATGTAAGCATAATTATACTTCTACATCCAATAAAGTAAGATGTGAAACAGATAATTAAGAAAAATGATTTAATAACAGAAAAACTACACATCACATTACCAACATGACCTAAAGATAAAAAAACAATTCTCTCTTCAACCGATAGACGTCGATTGCTGGACACAGATCTCCTTCAAAGATTCCCACATTGTTTGGTCTTGCGCTGCTTGCATTCATTTGTAGGGCGTCATATGACAAGTTTTAAGCTAATTCCTACCACGCTGACCCAATTAGGGTTGGTAGGAGCCAGGGCGTCGTTTGTTGATTAGCAAGGTGCACCACGAGCAGGTGAAGTTAGCTTAGGTCGCGTGAGTTCTTGCGCAGGGAAACCCATACACGCCAAAAACATTTCTGTGGCTGCAGTAAGTGGTAACCTTGTTGATAATATTTGTGCAGTGACGTCATCACTTTATTATTAGGGTGATTTGAAATTGTGTTTACAACATCTAATCGTAGCAATATACAGCGATAATGTATCCACAATCATTATAACGGTGATAGTTGTATTAAATATTGACCCCGATCTTTCGCCGAGATATCGGAAACAAGTTTTATTTGCAGTTCACCGTTTACCCGTTCGTCTGTTTAAATTCAAGTTAATGGCATCATTTTTACTCTCATTTCATCGGAAATAAAGCGATAAGAGAGAGAAACCTTTGAAATAACAGTATGCCTCTGATAAATTATTTAACCATACGATAGTTGAAATTAAATTATATATTAAAAGATAATCGATGAAGGAATTATTAATGAACGATCGTTTTGATAAAATATACTCAAATTAATACAAACAAAACTAGATTCTATAGGAGTTCATTTTTTCCTAGTCCTATCATCGAAGCAATAAACTAAGTACATTTTTTTTATCTTTTTAAACGACGAGACGAGCGGGATGTGCACCTGATGGTAAGCGATATCCTTACCCATAACAACGAGGCACTAGTTAAGATGATAGACACAGCACCATATTGCGCTCGTCGCCTGAGACATAAGATCGTTACCCCAGTATTTACACCAGCTACAGCGCCCTTCAAATCGAAACACAGTAATGTTTATACACTACTGTTTAACAGCAGAAATAGGGGCAGCGGTTGTTCTTACCTGGACTGGCAACAGAGACCTACCGCCAGTAAAACATATCTTATATTTCAATCACATCTCGTCCATATAAAAACTTAGAAGTCATTGATTCGTAATATTTGAAAGCATGATACTTATCAGACATAAGATATCTGCCACTACCGGAAATCAGTTCAAGTTCCTACTCATGATTATAACTCATCATTAGATTATCGATCGCTTTATACCTTCAGCTGAAGTATCGTATCGTAGGTTGAGAAGTCAACAGTTGTTTCATTTAAGCTAAGCATAAACGAATCTAATATAATCGCTAGGAGCTACTGGATTCAAACAGCGCAAGTCCTTGATTTGTGGAACACATTAGAAGATACTTGTGCCCAGGAGTGAACGTCCATCGGTTGAAATGATGATGATAAACAAATCAACCATAACAGCAACATTAACAATGTTAATATTTATTAGATAAGTAATGATCATTATTCAATTCCCATTTCTCTTACATTGTCGTCATTATTTGATATTTATTTAACTTCATTCAATACGATTATTTTAAATATCATCACACTAGTGTGATACCATTGAAATGGTCATCACTGTCATCGTCTTCATCAGCCGATAGACGTCCACTGCTGGACATAGGCCTCCATACCAATCGCACTACCGTACCGTACCTGCGCGCCCGCATCCAGCGGCTTGCCACGATCTTAACCAGACTGTCTTCTCACCTTGTGGGGAGCCTGTAGTCACTACGACTACTGATACACCATCACCACTCGAAAACCTTACTGCTTGCACTGGTAATGAAGCTAGTAAGCACAGGAAGATGTATAGTCAGTGTAATATATTGTGGATGCTTTGGACTTGAGGTAACAGCTTTTTATATCTTGCTAACTCGTCGTAGTCAACAAGATTTGTTTTCAGGCCGTGGATCCGGGTCCACGAGCCCAGTGTCAGATGAGCTGTAAGAGCCGCTGTGGCTTCCAGCCCGCTCATAACAAGAATATAGGATTTGTAATACATTTCCTTTAATTCATTATATTATCTGTATGTTTAATGAACTGTATTTATATTTACTACTACTACTATTACTATATTTCTGTATTTATATATATATAAACATTTATCCCATTTTTATTGTGTTAATATGATTTAGGGGTGCTTAAACTTCTCACCACTTTACAAGTTGGCTGGTTGAAAACTTTTCAATAATAAGCCTGCTTATTATCCTTACTTTAGAATAATCAATAAAGCTGTTCAAAAAATATTTTTTTTATCAGCGGAAAAAAAGAAGCAACAAAAATTACCGAATAGCATAAGCTGCGTAACAAAAGTAACCAGTTATGTCTGATACGCGCGGTTTGCTTCTTTTTTCTGTTTCGCCGAGCTGACTCCGGATAAAGGAGATCAATGTGAACTGGACGGCCATCGTCATACACACAGGGTAAATAACGTTGACGAGCGTTATTTTATATGTTTTTCAAGTGGTTGTAAATATATTTAGCGGTGGAAGATTTATATTGATACCCTACGCTCTATTACGTTGGTGAACATCCGCTTTTGTTATTGCATCGGCAGAAGTTTCATACTAATATGTCCTTTTTACTGAAGTCCTAACTTTTAGTGTTGTGTACTGTACGAGATCGTATTCATAACTACGCATTATATGCTCAATGTACTATAACTAAATATGTTAATTTTAATAGAAAATACAGTTCAATTACATTGAAGAGATTTTTCTAAAGTTTTATACAATTTTTAGAACCTCTACTTCTTTCATCATTAATTGCAAAACCCTAAAAAAGTTACAATGCGTATGCCTTAAAGAAGTGTAAAGATTATTCAAGAATCTGGTTTAAGCGGCTGCTTAAACTCGAGCCCATAGTGGACTAACTTATTTATAATAAATCTTAATACATTGATTGTAAGCGCAGATGATGAATAAAGATATATATAAAAAGTTTTGATCTGAATCGGTTTAGCTGTTTGAGAAGTAAGACGCTATAGACACATTAACAGTTGCAAGCGCATCTTATAACATCTCTCTCTTGAGATCATCTGTCGACGTTTCTATATAGATAGTATTATCTGAAAAATAGATGAATGAAAAACTAAGAAGTCGGAGTACTGTTTGCCAACCGGGAATCTCGTGTGATCGAGAAGTGAGCGAGTATAAAACAAGTACGGGCGGGTGTTTCGCGTGTACTTGCTCGCCCGCGTCCGCAAGGTCAAGTTCGAGCGTCCGAGTCATTGCTCCACCCGCGTTGCATACTTGCGCCTGCGCATACCACCTCCGCGCCTCATCCCGTGCTCTGTCCACGGTAAGTCTCTCTTTATTTATATCGTACACCATACATGGATGATCTAGTTATTGTTTAACTGAAACGAAAATTTTAAGTAAACAATAAAATAATAATTGAACCGAAATTATTTTCATTGTAAAGTCAAATGAAAATACTTTTAACTATTTCATCATCATTAGTAGGGTTTATTTAGTAAGTAATTTATTTAAATTTAACCTATTAATATAAACATTTCTAATATCAATACATAAAAAAATATTTCATACAAAATAAAAAATTTAATAAAGTGTCTGTTGCTTTTATATTGATTGTATCAATGGAAAGCTTACTATGTATCAGTAACTTAATACCCCTATTAATAAACCTTTGTTTGTTATATTTTACTATAGCGTATTTAAATCGATCAAATTAATGGATATTGGGCGCAAAGCTAACTTTATTTTCCACCCATAATGATAATAACATGAATGAATATCTCCGTGCTTAATTACTAGAAATTTAACAGTAGAAAATAAATTATAGTGTATATTTATATGACATTTGTAAAATTCATTCTTAGCTAACCTCTAAATGGCAGAAGCAATATCTCTACCAAATCTTAAGTGTTTACGTCTAATAATTTCGACGATCTCGTGATGAATTAATGAATCTGTAGATTACTCCTATATATACATATGGAGCATTAAAATAAAATCTCAAAGGTAACTTCAACGGAGTTTCAACACAGAAAATTAAAACTACTCTTGTCAGTCGCGTTAATTTTCAGTTGGAACATATTTAAGTACCTTCAAAATTAACATATTTAAAATTTATATTGAAAATAATTAAAAAAAAATAACTAAAATAACAATAACGATTGAGCAAGTTTCTGAATTTCTCTAGTTACTGGTAAGTGTAACTAATTTATAACTGTTAATTACGTACATAGAGACACGTTAATTACAAGATTAAATTATTTACATAACAACACAAAAATTAAAAAAAAAAACATTAAATTAAACTAATGTCTCGAAAAAGTCTGATATAATTGGGTTTGAAGAGCGTGTGAGCTAGTACATTTACTGGGAGACTGATACATATCTTCAATATCTCAAATATTATACTATGTGGTGCAGTGTGCACCATCTTAACTCTCTTCACATTGTTATGGCCGGACGTATTACTTCACCGTCATCAGTCGACAGACGTCCACAGCTGAACATAGGACTCCCCGAGAGATTCCCACATCGATCGGTTAGGGATTCATATAGGGGGAATAAGGCATTTCCCACCACCCCGGCCCAATGCGGGTTGGTGGGAGTCAGAGCCTCGTTTGTTGATTAACAGGTTGCACCACGAGCAGGTGAGGTTGGCTTGGATTCCGTGACTTGCGCAGGAACCTTTAAACGTATTACTTACCACCAGGTAATTTGGTACATTCGCGTCGCTGTATTAAATAAATAATAAAGTTTTTCATATATTAGTTAATTCACTTTATCACGACTAGTAAATATATTTCGACATCTTGTATTTTATTATAAAAATAAAGTAATATAAAACTCTTTTAAATGTAAAACTCTTCAACCTTATCAAATCTATTAATTTTTTTCTAAACTCTTATTTATTTATTTTGTATGAACACGTAGACGTCAGTTCGGCTATATTAAGTTATCACGAGTTGCGCTAGAAATTTTTTTTTGTACTCATCTATACAAACAGGGCAACGGTACGGTATTTACACAAGCAACACTTCATCCGTAAGCGATTCCAAGTTCTCTATTTGCGTGAGCGTAATCGATTTTTACAGCACCGATTTAACAGCGACAGCTTTTTTTTTTAATCGCAAACGTGACGTTTCTTAAATCAATGATGAGATGAAATGTGTGTCGCCAGTGCTATGAACAAAAGTATAAAGTACAAAATGCCATGAGATAAAGTTTATTCATCATCATGTAATATTTTATTTTGAGCGCGGGCAACATTTTGCCGGCGACGATTTAAAAAAAGAACGCGGATTCGGCGGCGTTTAAACTTCTCGTTTGAAATATAATAAATGGAGAATTAATCGATTTTACAATCCATTAATTGTTTTAAAGTTGGACGAATTAGAGGTATACCACTAGTCTTTTAAAAAAAAAATTATCGTTATGCACGTACCTATAGGTTCAATTTGTGCATATAAGAATGTCCATAATTGTACATATTTAATTTGATCCTTTTTTTATTTATGATCATAATTAAAAAATTAAAAAATATTCTGTATAACACAATAATAAACTTTGAATTAACAAACATATTAACGTAATAATACCAAATATTATGATAGTTATTTTGTTTAATTAGTTTTCCTTTATTTTTATCAATTACGTCGCTCAATAACTCCATTTTCTCAGTTACCTTACTAATGTGACCATATTAGTATTGTTGATAACTTTCACATTTTACCCGAATCTTGATAATCATACATACGTTGTATTTATTATCATTATCATCTTAACCGATGGATGTTCACTGTTGAACGTATATTTCTTGTAATGTATACATAAAATATATACGCACAATTTTAACAAGGCAAAGCAACTGTAAAAGCTAAGATATACTATTACCGGTATATATACAGTACATGACAGTTTTTACACCCTTTTTATCATAATCACTAATCATGACGGTCATTATACTCGACCTAAGTAATATTATTCAATTATATTCAAATTGCACAAAGATGTGAGATAAAGTTAACTGATATATAAAGAAATACTGCTCGCGGGAAGTGTCGGAGCGTAGTATTATTATTTAATAGTTAAACCAAATAGAACCTTATTGTTATAACTTAAAGTTTGTTAAACATTAGCACAATATGATTTCCGTATCGCGTGTGTAAACCCAATGATCATTATTTCCAAGTTCAACGTATCATGTAACACTAGTTAGGCACCGGATATTTACAAGACTTAACTCGTATGAGATTTGAAGAGAAAAAAAATTATGTACAAGAATTAGAAACGATATATCTTTGGAACGAATGATAAATAACTACAAAAGCCCGTCAATTAATATCAAATGTTAGAAGATACTAGAGGGCCAACGTTGGAAAATATTTTTAACATTAAAGATAGTGGACGTATTTTAATGACTCCTGAAGAAAAAGTATAAAAGCTGATGTCATACCCATAAAGGACCAAGACATAATAAACTATATTAGTAGTCACTTTACTATATCTTCCATTTATAAATATTTTATAAGGATCACATTATCCCTTTCATGGGAAACCAGATCTAATCACACCATAACAAGTACGAACGTAAAAAGTTGATTTAACTTCTAGTGCTACTTGAAATTACTTTTAATGTAAAGTATAAGTAATATCAATAGAAAAACTTAGAGCTGCAATTAAACATCGTCTCCTCTATCGTTGCTAAGGGTGTTTCACTCCAATTTCAGTATATGTAGCCCCCCTTAACATTCACCCTCTGGAACTCGAAGCCTTTTCGTACAGGGAGAGGAACAAAGCCGTAAATCACATACGCTAGCTAAGTGCTGGTTGCCAGAAAAAGTTTGTAAAGCATTTTATTTTTTTTATCTCATATATAAAACATTTTTTTCGTTATTTGTATAGGTTTTTAATAAATAAATCTTCAGTTTCCTTAATATTTACTTACTACTAAACATTAAAGGATATTACAAAAAAGTTTTTACCTTATATTTAAGCCATTTCTTTAAAGTGTTATAACTTACAAGACTTAAGGAGAATTAAACTTACATAATAATATAATCAACAGTGTGATTGGTGATAATGATGATGATGATTAATATTGTATGGAAAATGATAAAGATTCCGATAACTTAAACATCGAGGCTGCGGTAATTTCTCTAAGGCCGTTGCCCTTAATCAAGACTGTTCAGTCTACAAGCAAACGAAAATAAAACTTAAAATACTTAGATGTAACAAAGGATTGAGAAACATTAGATGATTTCACAATCGTGTAATCAAAACACTAGTTTCTATTGTCGATGTTTTTATACTCGGACCGAGTTCAACGAGCTCTTGATAACCGTGAAGCGTCTACTTACATCCAGTTACATACGTCGACAAGTAATTTATTCAGACATAGTCGATGTGTGAACGAGCTTTTCATAGTTGTTGCATATAAAATATAGTTTAGAAATTTGTTTTTCTATTCTCCAAAGCTACGTAATAAGCAGGACTCGATAAATGATGCTCATGGCCAATAGGGCGCTACTTAGGATGACATAAACTACACTATATTGTGCCCGTTGCTTTGAAACAGTCAAATCCAAAGAAATATTTCCGAACTGCTGTTTGACGAAAGAAATTGGCGATGAGATAGCAGTTCTCTTTTTATACAACGAAGGTGGGAAACAAACATACGGCCTGCCTGATGCTAAGCAGTTCCCGCAGTCTATAGTAACAAAGGTGACATAGATACACTGTCGATCCCTAAGAAGCCATATCACTCTCTTTTTGAAGGAAAACATCAGCAGGGAGTTTATTCCATAACTCGATGGTCCCTGGCAGAAAAATTTTGTAAACTTCTACAGTCTACAACAACAAAGAGCGACCAATTAAATAGTTATGTGTAGTAAGTAAAAAAAAAAGGTTGACGCAACAACTACATCACATACAGTTAGAAAAAAAATCGCTTCGGACTGGTCCCCGAGAACCGGAAGAGCGGGGCAGCAATTATCATACAAGTTTTTTGCTTAACATATAATTAAACCGATATAAAACCGACTGCGGTTACGATTGCCTTGTAACCGTTATTCTAATGGTTCAGAGAAACAGTAACGCATCGTACACCATACAGTAAACATAAAAAAACTAATTTAAATATTAACTAACTGAATTTTATTAAAGTAATGTTAAATACAGAAACAAATGTACAAAACCAAAAAATACCGTAATTTTTAATATCAAACAATCAATACTCTTTTGATATTTATCACAGGGGGTGTAAGTGGTCCCACAAAACAACGGGACCTAAGCCAACCTCATCTGCTTTGGGTGCACCCTGCTAATCAACAGACGAGGCTCTGGCTCCCACCAACTCGCATTGAGCCAGCGTTGTGGAAAATGGCCCAAATCCCCCTACTGAACCATTGCCCGACGATGCAGGTAGCGTAGGATCGATCGATCTGGGGATCTTTGAGGGAGACCAGAGAGATTGTCAGTGGTGGACGTCTATCGATTGAGTATGATGATGATGATCTATCACAGGTTTTCTCATACAACCAAAAATTTTAGAAGCAGGGAAAAATCATAAGTTTAATACTTTTACTAAAATTATTGTAAACTTCTATTTGTTAAACTTCACATCGAATACCTTTTTACTAATATTGAACATTTCATAGCTTAAAAAACTGTAAGTAGGTGCACCATGATGATTATGACGTTATCATCTGTCATCTTAGTCCCTATAGCTGTTACACTCAAAACGACGGGTTTATTAAATAATAAAATGAATGCCATAAGTACAAATAAACTCTAATACATAGATGAAAACAATGTATATATAACGGTGCCAGCTTTTACAGCATCGCGAGTTTTGTCACTAGAAGATCTAATTTCAATGATCCCATACATAAAACTGTCAGTCACTTCCGGTTTGACAGGTTTTCATTGAATTATTATACTTAATTCATAAAATAACATATAATGGTTTATTGAGATAACCACCTTAACTGAGATCTTCTCAACTCTATTTCGAATGAAGAGAGAGAGATCAAATTGATTATCAAGAATAAATTTTCATTCTAGATTTCGTTTTTGTTTAATATCCCAGAGTATCATGAGTCTTTTCCCGTTTAATTACGGATATTGTATTTCACATTCGACGTACTAATAAGGGTAGGTGAGCCTCTCAGACATGCGGAATTAACTACTCCTTAAAAGGAGAACTTACAACCCGGTATTAATCTAACGAGAATCGTTTCATGTGAACTGAACGCAACTAAACTCCAGGGAGTAAATATCGTACACTTCATTTACATATTAAATGTAATTAGTTGCTCTTTTTTTTAGATATTAAAGTATTTAAATTTAAAAAGAATAGAGATTTGTATTGTTTCTTTGTATTTTTATACTACAGAACAACGAGACGAGCGGAACGTTCACCTGATGGTAAGTGACACAAGTTAGGATGACCACACTGAACTACGTAGCCCCGTCGTCTAGAGACATAAGACGTTGAGTCTCGTTACCCCAGTAATTACACTAGCTATAACCCTCTTCGCACCGGAACACAGAAATGTTTACAGTATTGTTTGGCGGCAGAAATAGGCTTTGCGGTGGTACCTGTCTATATAGTCTCCGGCAGAGACCTACCACCAGTAAAATGATAGTATGACTAGTAGTACTATAGAAGTATAACAGGTAAAATCATATTTGTAATTATTTAGCGTGTAATAAATGCGTTTTAATAGTAAAGTCGTAAAATTATGTAAAAGATTGAAATATAAGTTCTATATTTTAATTTCTTATCAGTCTGATAACGCCACTGCTGGGCCTGGCCTTCCTCAAGGATCTCCACGCCGATCCATCCTACCCTGTCCGCATCCAGCGGTTTCCCGCTTTATTATCCTTCATATAATTATCTAAACATAATATTCTAATATGCATAAAATAGATTAATCACACTATCTATATTATTAGTTTTTTCAACATAAAAATTATTGTTTTTTTTTTTTTGAGTCAATAGTGCTGACATCTCTAAGGGAGAAAAGCCCTAAAAAAACTATATCATTTTCAAAAATAAGAACATCCTTCCTATTTAGTAGGAAGGTTGTATATAAAAAATACGAAATTAACTGTACACTGTTTAAACGAAACATGTATAGTGATTGTAAATATGTTCTTAACTGTACATTAAATAATTTAACTTTAAAACTACTGTGGGTAGACTCAGGTTTCAGGTTTGTTCAATAATTAGTAACTCATAACAAAATTCACATATTTTTTATTTTACTATAGATAACTTGACATCAATTGTATATGATGGCAGATGATGATTAGGACAATATTAGTTAGCTGAACTATCACCAGCTAAACCTCACTCGGCCAACACCATGTGATGTCGGCATCGAATTAAAGACCTTCGTGTTACAAGGCTCGTGCTTAACCACTGCGTTATGTATCCAGTAACTCATAGATATGTTACATCATCGCCATCATCAGCCGGTAGATGTCCACAACTAGACATAAGCCTTACGTTTATAGGAGTTCATATGGAGGGTTTCAAGCTATTTCTCACAATACTGGCCCAATGTGGATTAGTGGAAGGTATAGCCTCCTTTGTTAATTAGCAGGGTATACCGCGAGGAGGGGTCTTGCTTGGGTCCCGTGAGTTATTACACCCCGTAGTATATATATTAATAGTAATAGGTATATTAGGTATATTTAACTTTTTTTATTCTACAAAGTATCGAGAAGAGTGAGAGGTACCTGATGATGTGATACACCTGCCCATATCACTGCAGCGCTACTTAGAATGATGCTGTACCACATGTGCTTGTCGCCTTGAGATATAACATGTTTATGCTCATTACTCCAATAATTTAACTACCAATGCCATCCAAACTGGAACAGTGATATGAACACTAATATTTGGCTATAGGAATAGTATTAACCAATGATGCCTACCTAGACGGTATCCTTCAATAGGTATGTATCATCAGTAAGTGCCTCGGTGGCGTATATTTCTCTAATATAAGTAATAGAATAGTAACATATTGCTCAGTAGTTACTTTGTAAAAAGGTTATAGTTATAGTGTTTCCACATGAAAATTTATGTAAATCGTAAACAAAGTTCCGTTTGACCCGCGAACCGTACGAGATAAGGCTGCGTCCATCTGAACCGACACTTTTAAACGAGTTATGCGCTAACAATGTAACGGTGCGTGCAATTTGGTGGTAGAAGCTCGACGTTCATGTACGGAGGTACGAGCAACGATGAGGGTTTGTAATAAACACTAACTTCTTGCTTATATATGTATGAGAACGACAAATATAATAATAGATTCAGACGTAAGAAGATTCGAAATGTATATCACTACTTTAAGATTCATAACTTAATGATTCAAATGATTTATTACAAACGTTCTTTGTTATGTTACTGAATAGACAGATATTATCATTGACATTAAATGCTACCTGTATATGTAGGAGACATCCAGAGATTCATTAACTCATCAAGAGATCTCCACAACACTTCTTTTTCTTCTTCTTCCTTCTGCCCTTTTCCTAGTTATTCCGGCACAGCATATACTTCTTATGAGATCTCTGAAACTATTAGATGAAAACTCTCAAAATTTGGGAGAGATATTGCTTCTGCCATTTAGAGGTCAGCTTAGAATAATTGGAACTTATTAAATAAAAGGTGGATGTTGAAATAATAATGATGAAACATTTCTACGGTACTACTTATGTAATAAGTCAGGTTGTCAGTTGAACTTTAACGTTAATAAGTCTATTAGCGAAAATATTGCAGATAACATCTAGTCATGATATAGACTGAACTTCAAAAGAAACAATCTATATTCTTATGACAATTTAATTGTTTGTATATATTGTATTACTGCTAAACAGTTTCTCAAGAAGAGAATTGTAGTCTTCATCATCATCATCATCAGCCGTCAAACGTCCATTGCTGTATACAATCATGAAGTAATCATAATCTAATTCAAAGATATTTCTTCTATAACGCTATATGATTACTGAAACCATCGTACATGCTTCTTTTATTGGATAAATAATTTTAACTGCCAACAAACCGTTTAATAATCTATATTTAAACGAAATTCATGGGAAATAACTAACCCTTTCTTATTACAACACAATTATTTATACAATACAAAAATAAAGATCCGTTTATGCGTCAACTTGATTCAGTTCACGTCGGCCATGATTATATAATTTTTTTTAATCGAGTTCCCGCCATAATAAAAAGAAAAGCCAAAAGTAAAAAGAGGCCCGAAGCCAGTCTCACTGGTTACATGAATAACTATTATAAATAAATATAAGGAGTAATGAAAGATGATTTAAATCGTTTTTAAAGGGCATAGACATTACATTAATTATTACTCGTAAAATATTAAAAGTGAACATTTATTTGTCACAGTTTTTTTTATATTTCTTTTATTAACAGTTAAATATTGTTGCCATTGTAAAAAAGTTATTAAAATTTGGTTCGAGAAATGTAATGAATAAATGGAAAAAAAATATTTCTGGTGATAATTTACATAAATTAGGAATATACCGAGCCTGATTTGCAAAATAAATATATACATATGCAGTTAACGGTACATTATTAGTAGAAAAATAATACTTTTGCCTCAATTGCTGAAACATTTTTGACGTTTCCTTGATGTTAATTCTAAATGTACACAATTGTTTCGTTCGTACTATTATGGGCCACATATTTACGGTTATTTGCTTAAATTATGACCGAGATTGAATCCCGGAACATTAACGGTTGTTTAATACTGTTATTGTTGATTTACATGCAGTCGTTTGTGGTTATGTGTCCCTACTCATGTACTGCTCCACTTGAGCAGTCAATTTGTCGGTTATTTATAAGAACAGATATTATTTAAGGAATTTGAAACCGGCGCCGTAAGTATATTTCGAAAGAGACAAAATAATTGCATTTGCAATAGATACATGCAATACTACTTGCGGTAGGAAATAAGGTTATTAAATGACGAATCATCTTGTTTCTTATAGAGAAGAAACAATTGCGAGCAATTAGGGCTTACAAACTTATCTGGTTACTTAACTTTATTTGGCATTTTGAAACTCTGTCTAACAGTGCTTTACGAAATGCTACTGACATTTTAACAGTAACTGAATATTTGCATACAAATGTTCAGAACTTGAATACAGTTACTGCATATCACATATATTAATAGCGAGCATCTTTTCTTTAAAAAAAATACTAAAAACGACACAAAAGAGAAAAAAATATTCTTAAATACTTTTTATTAACGTCATATTCATAAACAATAGTTAACATAACTTTTATATTTAACACTGTCAATTGAACTGACCGTGTATCTATAATATTATCAGTCAAGTAAGAATGTTTTACACCAGTTTGAATATAAGAGGGTTTTTATTAAATAAACTTTATATGATAGCAAAAAGTGCATGAGCTTTAATAGCATCTCAGACTTGTGGTATAAAAAAAAAGGTAAAAAGCTTAAAGCCAAAGCGACGTAGCTTAATGGTGGCTGGCGGGGCTCATTACGCAAGTTGTCAGAGGCAGATGCGAGCTGCGCCTTGAAGCAAGGCCGTGTGCGTGCGTCGACCCCACGACCAGCGCACTCTGCCGGGGAATGGGAAAATGTACACAACAAAAACAAAACAGGCTATATTAATCATGAACCAAAGATTATATACACATAACTACATTTTAAAATATATATACAAATTGTGCAAAATGGCAGTTAAAACGTTTCCAAGTTGCTTCCAAATCGATACTAATTTCTGGTTCGTTCAAACTTACTGGTTGGTCTCTCTTATCGAAAACCACCTAGGTACCATTAGCTACCACTTCACTGGCTACAGTAGTGATAAGTATACACGAGGTATCGGTTTAGTGCTAAAAGTCAATCTTTGCTACATGTAGATATCTTACTGGTGGTATCTATGATAGGCTTAACACAGTGCTTATTTTCGGCCTTAAACACTCGTGTGGAAACATTACTGTCTTTCGGTTTAAAAGTGAATATAACTAGATGTAACATTAATATAATTTAAGATAGTTCTAGCGAAACAATATCTTATTTATCAAGGCAACGAACACAGTCTATATATCATCATAACACTACATTGTTATGTATGGGCACTTTATGATATCACTTACCATCAAGTAACCAGCTTACTCGACTTATCGATCTGTGTAATAAAAAAATACCTCGCTAGCTTCATAGCAAATACTGTTTAATAGTAAGTATACGCAGGCTTTTATACGTTGAGCTCTTACTTTAACATGCTGCATTTAACTCTATTAATATTATGAATACGTTAATAAATATTAAGGATTTGTGAAATTTTAAAGCATAGATCATCAAGTTCTCAATTTTCAATCAAACAGTATAATTACTCCTGCAAATTTTCACAATTTTACTGATTTCGACATGTTTTGTATGAAGTTGTCCTTTACTTATAGCCTTACTAAACTGTCTTATTAATAATAGTATTATTTTTTATATTAATAGTACGAACAAGAATAAATAGACTAGTGCGTAAAATTTACCGTAAAGTCAAGGAGTCAATAACAGTATTTACTTATTGCTTAATAATACGGTTGTAAGAACAGTCCCTTATTAAATGATCAGATCGTTTACTTAATGATTCTTGATAAATATTAAGCCTTTCATACTTTAGCCTAGAAATAAATGTTAAATAAATGATATTTTCCTTAACTTAAACTTATATAAATAACAATTGTATACTGTTTAAGCCTACATATATATACAAATATACAAAAAATCCTTTTAAACAGATCCTCTGCTTCTGAGGGGAAGACAAGATTATGTAGGGTTACTACCCGCTAAAATCCCTTTAAGTAGTCTCCTTCAGAGCATTAGGAGGGGTTCGGGATCTCCTACAGATCGCACACATTTCAGAATAGTACGTACTATGGCCTACCAACCCAAAGGTCATAGGGGCAGAATTGCGGTCTACTTTTTGTTCAGGTCCACGTACACCACCTTGAGTTCTTATAAAATATTTATTCTCTGTCCTTTTCCATTCTCTTCCCTTTCAGGTTGTACAAGACGTTTAAACGGTCGGCTCCAATCGTCTCTCCCAAGTTGTTTATATGCGAACTCTCGCAGTGGTGCAAAATTCTGTTCGGTGCCTATTACTTCCGCGTAGTACACCAGGCCCACCTCTTTTCGATCGATTCCATTTATCCAACTGATGGTAGGTCTTTGTGTCCGGAGACCGTGTAGACACGTACCACCTTTTTCTGCCCATAAACAGTATTGTGCAAAGAGTACTGTGTTCAGTATTGAAAGGCGCAGTAGCTAGTGTAATTATTGAAGTAACGAGACTCGAGCGTAATGTCGTGCGGTATGTATCACCCTAACTAATGCCACGTTGTTATGGGTAAGCATATCACTTACTGTTAGTCGAACGTCCCACTCATCACTTAATTGAATAAAAAAAGGAAAATCATTATCCGTTTTAGATCTGTACACATCTCCCATAATACGCATTGAGGGTCCTTGTCTGCCTTACCACAGTCACAAATACTATCTTTCACTAATTTCATCTGACAACGTCGTTTTTGAAACCTGCCGTGTCCGCTCTGGATCTGTAAGACTTCAAAGCCCAGTACAACCACTAACTTAAGTCGCACCATCCTGTCTGAGAAGACACTGAACAGTTTCCTGCCCTTTATTTTATCTATACATACATGTCAGCGTGGGGATCTTTGAGTTAAACCCTCCCCCCAGCAGTATTGTGGCTAATTAAAATTACGGGTAAAGAAACCACTTCCTGACAATGACGATAAGGGTCCAAGGTAACGGAAATAGAAAATGTCTATCTCCTCTTTGGACAGAAAAGTCTGACTTGTACTGCAAAACTAAATAGTTCCCCTTTTATGAACAAACTCGCAATCTTTGTCGTCCATAGGATATTAGATAATTTAATCAACCTGAAACAGACAGGATATAATAACCAAGAGTTTAAAAAAGAAACCAAGCGGTTCCTGCTGTTAAATTGGAACCAGGGAATATTGAATCAACGAAAAGCGTTGTACCATTTTAATATAAAGCAATAACTTTAAAATAGCAAAGGAATATTAGTACGAAAAACCTTAGGCGCTATATTCTAGCAGTATAATAGATGCTATTTGAATTTTTTTCCTCCGGATAGAATAATTGCCTGTAAAAACCAATTTCATATGCCTTTTATCTGAAGACAGTAGATTATTTTACAGATACGCATAACGGCTTCGAAAGATTAGACGGCGATGTTATTGAACTCAGCTGGGTGAGGATTTATTAATCTAGATCCTCTCCCTTCGTTAGCTCAAAAGCTAACGTAATAACGCACACACGATTAAATGTAAGCGGCTTAACGTTATTCTACTTTAATACATTATTTTTAACTTGTTCAAAGAACAAAGCCATAGTAAAATGCAATATAAATCATCATATAGCTAAAAAAAAATAATGAAATGTGATGTAAATTTAGTTTATTTAGTTAATATCATGTATGTGTGTATATTTGTGTATTATGCTTGTATTTGATGCACCTACCTCACTATCTCTGTATTACCCAAGGTAGACTGGAAGTCGACCTCAAAAGAGTTTTTAAAGTTTAAAAAAAAATTATGTAAATGATTTACGGATAGATCTTCATTGCTGGAGATCATCTAAGAAGTAGCTGATAAAATTACTGGATTAATATCTATGATGTGTCTCCAGTCGACAAGCACGATGAAATGTAGTATAAACATTCTAGCTAGCCGCCAGGTTTTTTGCAGGTAGGGGTGAGCAAAGCATGAACAAGATCAAGACTTGAACAATCTAGATATTGGTCTTAATTATACCTGTTCGGTCTTAGTCTTAGTCTTATTTCAATACTTCTAGACTTAGGCTATAATGTATTAAATAGTTACCAGATGAAAAGCACATGATCAGATTATGATAAATATTTTCATTCATTTTTTTTTTGTTTAGCCTTGCACATTTGGTCTTGGTCTAGGATAATAGGTCTGTCTTCATTTTGGTCTTGCTCTTACGCAAGATCAAGATCCAGACCAATTTTACTCCTCAATAGTTGCAGATAGGTTTTCTAATCGTTTCATTGCAAAGTCAAATGACAAATATCGAACAAACATTAGCATCGAATAGAAAGGAAACGGAAGTCGATGAAAGCTTTATAACTATATAATTGCCGATAAATCTTTCTAGCGGGATGTCGAGTCTCGTTGGTATTTCCATCGCCATTTAATATTGCGTAGACATAATGTTATAGATACATTTTTAACTGTTGTTTCTGTAAAGGTCCCTTCTTCGATTCCCAGTATAAACTACCTGGAGTTTGATTGTTGGTGTGAAGCATATAAACACCAGATAAATACTCTTTCGATAAAAAAATCCAGCACTGCGGTAACTAAATATGAACCCGGTAACTGTAAAGTCAATTACAATAAACCAAATTCGTGGTATCATTGTTACTGGGTGCCGGATCTAACGCTCGATCAACACTGTTTCATGTTGACTAACAGTTATATTACACGATCTTTGTAAATACGTAACGGTAACGGTAATACGTAAGGTTACTGCGGTTGCAATATCATCAGCTGTTTTTCTACTCATTGACCTAGACGTATAAAGTGGTGCGGCTTATGATTGGAGACAAAAGGATAATCAACGTACCCTCAGGTAATTTAACGTGACAGTTAACACCCAGTTTTTAGATATACAGAAGTTTATTATTCTAAATATATTGAATAGGAATTTCTGTTATATACTGACATTGAAAGATAAGGACTACCTGTTAGTCTTTTTGTATCAGTCTACTATAATATATATGTAGAATTAAAAGTAACTAAAACGTCTTCTAGTCCTACAGTTTTGAATTTAAAGAACTCTCAAAAGCTCACTCTCAAAGAAGGCATAGTAACTCTTTTCTGGATGTGCTTAATCAAAATGCAATGGTGACAGTGGATTCTTTATGAAATGTAGAGGTATTTCACTTAGTTCTTTAGGTGGATAGAAATCTTAAAAAACATTGATACCAAAGAAAGATAAATGAAGTGTATTTAAGTGATATGACTAAATAGCTAAACTGCTTAAATTCAACTCATAAAACGGTTAACTGGTCGACGTTGATACTTGAATATCCTTAGTTTACCCTCTTCAACGATTTCAAGTTAACATAAGGCTTCTATTACACAAGATTAGACACGCATCTTTAACCTTTTTTCTCGTGTTTGATACGAGACATTAAATAAAACTTGTTTCATAACATCTCGCGAATCGTGTTGTAAAACGGGTTAATATGCTATTTTTAAACTGTTTGAATGTAGCACGTAAGGGTAGCGCCCAAAGGATGATATTATTATTCTGTATCTTTAATATTGATTTCTAACTGTTTATTTATCTAAATCATCACTGTGTAATGCTGGTAATCATCCAAGAAGCTATAAGGACGTTACAAGGCGAGCGAGAGAGCTGCTGAACCTGACAGTTTTCGAGTTTTATGCAAGTCGCTTAAAACTTGTTTCTTTATATGGTTCAAAGTTTTACTTATATATAAACATGTTAAATCTACTACAGATTAAAAACACTATAATTATAAAAGAAAACCGCATAAATAACGTTTATAGATTGAAGATGTATATTGAAATAATTGCATTATGCAACCTGATAGTTTCACTCTTGAAAACATTCTTCAATTCCAACTAAAATATAAGAGACGTCAAGAATAGGTGTAAAGAAGTCTTTTTCAAGAATACATACATACATATATATCAAGAATACAAATATAATAAATATGTTTTATTACATTTGTATTGCAAATCTTTCCATGGCTTAAGGTTTACTTGACCCCTCTCAATTGATCTAGGATTCTTCCCTATCTATATCTAGCTGGTTCTAGTTTAATCTTTTAGCGAACCACTTGAAACTATATATTATTAATATAACCATTTCTATTTATGTCTACAATAAAACGTTCACAGATATAAATATATCTTTTTATATCTAATCCTGGCTATCTTGTGTTTAATACTGAATGTGATAACTAAACCAATAGCTATCACTTAATATTTTGAATTTCTCCAATCATAATATTGAAGTGATAACAAACAGGAAACTGCATTAGCAAAAAGGATTTACAGAGTTTTTTTTTTTTCATTTATTTGAAGGGTAGTTCTAGAGCTAAATTTGTTATGGTTACAATAACTTCGGTGTAATAAGTAAATTGAAAATAGCAATATTTCCTGTTTCAGATCCAGAATGTTGCGCAAAGCTCTTGTTATATCGTGCCTGCTGTACGTATCGGCGCAAGCCATTGCCAGTAGTGACGACAAATTTATCAAAAAATATGCTATGATGAAAGTAAGTATAGCGTAACATCTTTTTTAAATTATTATGAAAAAATAATAAAAAAAATAATTCCAATTTCGCAGTCGGTAGGATTCGAACCTACGCTCCCAGAGGGAATCTGATTTCTAGTCAGACGCCTTAACCGCTCGGCCACGACTGCTTATATGTCACTGATGTAATTTTAAATTAGATTGATTAATAACTTTGATTATATTATTTAAATTAAATATTAATAAATATGTAACTCTGTAAAAAATACATAATATCAAATACATAAAAATACAAATTTTATTTATATATATTATATATTATACATTTTCTAATAAAAAACTTTAAATTAATTACAGATTTACGAAAGCTGTTTTGGGCCAGAAGTAATTAAGCAAGTCAGAGAAGAAATGAAAGAAGCCTACGCGAAGTGCACACAACCGCCATCTTTCGAAGAGACGCCGAACCCACCACAGATGCCGTCCGTGCTGCTGGGCAAACTGCCGCCCGGTTTCTCTATGGATCCTAGCACGCAAACCATAACCAAGCCGACAGATGGCGCTGGTCTTATGCAAGACAACGATCTGTCCAACATAGAGATGAAACCGCAAAAACAATCACCAATCAGCGGCGTTTTATCGTTTAGACCACTTTCGGTAAATTATGTTTTAGATAAAAAAAATTACTTTTCAAGGTTACGGTTGCAAAAAACCGATGCCTCCTGTGAGGATTGAACTCACGACCCCTGGTTTACGAGACCAGTGCTCTACCACTGAGCTAAAGAGGCGATGTATTACTTGTCAAAATATACATTCGTTTATTTATACAAATAAACAATTACTTTTGTTTTAATGTTAATTTAACAATTAAGTCATTCTTTTCTATTAAATTACAACACTATTAGGTCATAATACTTATTCTTTTGAACTTGCAGCCGAATTTCCAACAACCTGGTTTTCCGCCGTACATGATGCCAAACCCTCAACTGCGTCCCTACAGCCAAGCGGGACCATTTTTCCAATCGCCTTACGGTTCACCTGGAATGTTCTACCCGCCCGGACTACAATACAATCCCTACGCATACCCGCAGCAGTTCCAGCAGGCGTTCTTCCAGCCACCGTTCTTCGGAGCCGGCAGAATGTCGGTACGTTCTTTCTACAAACAATCACATAATCTACACTTCACTATACTGATTCGCTCAACGATAAGCAAGAAAAAGAAATATGTTAATAAACATTTTGTCCTCATAGTTGGGAACAAGACAAATGAAATCTTTGGAGCACCAGCGGGATACGGACTTGCGCGACCGGCTTGAACTGATATACCGTGGTCAGAACGCGGGCCGAGTGAGGAACATCACGTGCGTGATGCAGGAGCTCGGCTACATCGACAGCTCACTAGAGCCGAACTACGAGCAGATCACCCAGCGGATCAACAACCTGCCGGTGTCGAGCGCGTTGAAGAACGATATACAGGACGGTTTGCAGTTCTGTCAGAAGTTCTCGGTTAGTTGACTCTCAAAAAATTTCAAATCTGTATCATATATATAATAATCATTTATAAAGAAGTCTGTAGATATAAACAAACTACACCTTATCCCTTCTATAAGTAACATGGTTGCTATTATGGAGAAATTTCCATAGCAACATATTTTTAATTAACTAACACTCATCCCTTACTTTCATATGGTAGAGTAATAATGAACCTATAAATTATTAAGTCAGCTCTTTCAAGATATTCCGACTCTCGTGTTTTGACAGCCGGAACACAGCGATTCTGTTGTGGCGGCAGGTTTACAATATGAAGATCATAGGTAGCCCAGACAGAGAGAGACAGAAGAAGAACTCTATCATCACCAGATATCTCTGTTGCTAATAATAGTGTCATGAATACGAAATACATTTACTAGTACTGGTGAATGATTAAATATTCAAAATTGTCCTTCGCAGCAATGTGTTCCTGAAATAAAACGTGATATGGCACCACTCTCCCAAGAGCTCATCAAGCCAATGTTCTTCTTCCGATGTTACAAGGTGCGTTACATTTCAAACAGTTTTAACAATGTTACAAAAGTTCGAAGGTTAAAGAAAATTTCGCTTGCAGCACAAGAAGATGGAGGCGTGCATTATGAAAGACATCCGCGAGAGATTCACCACGGAGGATGAATTGGATTCGGAAAGTGATTTCAGGTGAGTTTTTAATAGAACTGTAACATAGTCAACACTGTACTTTTGGATGTGATAATTAAAAAAAAACTGCTTGTATAATTTTCACACTGTTACCATACGGGACTTTCTTTTGGAGGAAAGAATCTAGGTTATATATTAAATACAAAACTATAGACCCTATCTAGTAAGAAATCATCTGGTTCAGGTTATATGTTTATTTGATAGGATATAGAATAGTCCTTGAGGATGTTTCTACTAAGTGTATCTTGTCGATTTTATTTATATGAAGCGACGAGATGATCAGTACGTTCACTTAATGGTAAGTGACTGTCTATAACAACGTGGCGCTAGTTTAAATGATGTACGCAGTACCACGTGCTCGTCGCCTTGAGACGTAAGATGTTAAGTCTCATTAACCCAATAATTTCACTAGCTAACGCGCCTTTTAAACCGGACCATAGTTATGTTTGTATTCTACTGTCTGGCGTTAGAATTAGCAGCTGCGGTGGTACTTAACTAGACAGTAGCCGGTAACGCCCTCCGTAAATGCACATCAGTGTACTTTGTGCTGGTCGACGTAAGTCAAGATGTTACGTCGGACTCTAACCTACTGGTAATTGATAAGCATGCCATAATATTGTTCTGACTTATAGGGCACCAATAGCAATCATTACCTTAATAGCTAGTGTCATTAGCTTAAAATCTAGCTATAGCGACAATGCTGTCTTAACAGCGACAGCATTGTAATGTCTAACTTGTTCGTCTCATCGTTTGTCGTATAAACAAATTTGTTAATTTAAAGTTATCACACATCTTCTTCAAGATTTATCTCCAGGTCGGCGCGATCCATCCGCGATGACTCTCTCCCCGACCCGAGGCTTGAAGCGCTGGATGAAATGGCGGTTTACTTCTACGATTACCTTAGCGGCGGAAACGGAATAGACTTCGATTTTTATTTGTAGATTATAAATTGCTTTAATCTTTAGACTTGGAACAGACATAAATATTACGTCGTGTAATTTATAATCAGGAGGAAAGGGAGAGTATGATGTTTTGTAATGGACAATAATGGGCGTTTTTGGTAATGAAAATATTCACAAACAACTTGCAACAAATTCAAATTCACGATTTGATAATAAAATGTTGTATTCTCTATTAATATATAAAACCTAGAACACTAAACAATTAACTGGAATAGTTCGCCAGAGAATGATAATCACTGGACGTATTTAGAACTAGTAATGAAAATTCAGTGCATGTCTGCTGATTGATTTATTATATATACGTTAATTAAAATTGTCTGCATTATTAAGTTATTGTCATAGTAATAGCATTAGCTTGAAGAGGGTAGTATTCTTAAGTTTAACTTGCCATTTGTTTGCATTTATAAACACTTGATGTTGAATGGCAACTGTTATTATCCATTTGACATTAGAGATAGCTCACTTTGATGTCAACAATATCATTGTAATGAATTCATGTATCATTATTCATTTTTTAGTTTATTAAGTAAATTTTCTAGTTCATTAAGTAAGAGTGCGTATTCTCATGTGGTTTACGGTACATCGGGGATGTTTGCAGCCATTATAATATATTTACTTAAATCATCATTTGAACTTCTTGTATTATCACATTCAATATGCTGATTAAATTAAGGCATTGTAACAGTAAAAAAAAAACAATAAACTTTGCCTATTAACTTTCATTTAGTTAGAATTAGGTTTAAACTTAACCGTTGTGCGTTTTAGGATTATTAGAATAACCGTTTATTTACAGATCGGAAGACTTCATTATACCTTCACCTGTTAATATTTAAACATCCTATATATAACTATAGTTATGAATATAAATTAGTTAAAATATTTATAATACGCTGCAAGCAGTAGTTTTCGTCCATTAAGCTTAAAATTTATTAAAGCTTACTAGATGACAATTTTTTTTATTTATTGGGTTGTTCGGAAAGTAATTTCGTTTTTTCCCGTCAGAGGACTTAATTACGTTTTTTCGAAACCAACTTCATACTTAAGCCGCATAACCATTATATGTCTTGAGAGCTGATATTGCAAGGCTTGTGTGTGAAAAAGTTCTATTAATTCTACGCAGTAGTTTTTGGTTGGTGCCCTTTTAAATATGGAGAGCAATAAGCAGCATTTTCGTCATATTTTACTATTTTACTTCAGAAAAGGTAAAAATGCTGTCCAAGCGAGAAAAAAATTGACGGATGTGTATGGAGAAGGCGTGTTAACAGTACGCCAGTGCCAGAACTGGTTTGCAAAATTTCGATCCGGCAATTTTGATGTCGAAGATGCACCACGGTCTGGAAGGCCGGTCGAAGCTGACAAAGATGCGATAAAGGCATTAGTTGATGCAAATCGGCGAATAACCACACGAGAGATCGGTGAGAAATTAAATTTGTCGAATTCGACTGTTTATGGCCATTTGAAAGGCATGGGCTTAACCTCGAAGCTCGATGTGTGGGTGCCCCACGTCCTTACGGAGCGAAATTTGTGTCGTCGCGTTGACGCGTGTGATTCGCTCCTCAAACGGCAAGAAAATGATCCATTTTTGAAGCGAATTATTACTGGGGACGAAAAATGGGTTGTATACAACAATGTTAAACGCAAGAGGTCATGGAGCAAAAAAGATGAACCTGCTCAAAGCGTGTCAAAAGCCGAAAATTGTCTTTCATGTTCCCCAAAAAAACGAAATGACTTTCCGAACAACCCAATATTTTGAACATTGTTCAGAATTACTTAAGCTAAGGCAAAAGTTAACTTTTTTATATCTTACATTATCTGTAATGGCGGCGTTCGTGCCGATTACTAGTATTTCCATTGTCTTTTCCTTTTTTTAATATATTTATAGTTCTCGTTTATGTACTGGCAACATTTATTAGTTCGTTGATTTCGTGCCCACGAGGTCCGAGGCCGATGACACTAAGAAGGAAATCGTAATATCAATGTCGTCCGAAACAATATTCGACGATACGTATGCCTTAAATTTTTAATAGAGAATACCTTTGAGATTATTGTGAATGCATTTATTAGTTTTTAAATTACGAATGATTACTTTTAAGTGTAAGTTGTGATCAAAATAAACTGTGGAAGTAATTCAGTCTTTTTATTTTTATCATCATCATCATCGTCAGTCGATAGACGTCCACTGCTAGACGTAGGCGTACCTCAAAGATCCTTAAGTTTGTACCAGTTTAAGTAAGGGCATTTGGTCCATTTCCCAACACGCCAGGCACAATACGGGTTGGTTCCGGGAGCCAGAGCCTCGTTTATTGATTAGCAGGATGCACCAGGAGCAGGTGAAGTTGTCTTGGATTCCGTGAGTTGTTCTGTTTGACCCTTTAGACCTGTAACCAAACTTCTGATAATATAATTTAAAATCATTAAACGCGTAAGAAATCTTTATAAAAACTTACTTCATTGTTCGATGTATTTTGTCTACAATAATTCCATGAATATTAATGTAAATATAACATAAAGAAACCATTTTAAACCATGGACACGTGTAACTTTTTTATTACACTGCACGTCCTTGTCAAACATTTCAATTTAACTAGGCAAGACTGCTTGCAAATGAGTTGGCAAAACAAGGTTAAGTTTTTTTTTTATTACATAAAATAATTAAATCAGATAACATTTAAAAAGGCTCTTTTCGTATTTATCTATATAATTTGGTTTTTGATCCTAATTAAAGACGACAAGAACGGAAGTAACTACTTAAAAATTTATCTTTAGCAATATGAATTATAAGAAAGATGTGATTTCTACATTTCTAACGATCGTCATCTTTCTTAAGTAAAACAAAATTATTATTAAAAAACTACAATTCACTGGTTTCTAATACACCAGTCGAATAGAATAGTTAAAAATTCATGAAAGACTCAAACATCGCGTGTTATAAAGTATGGTAGATTCGTTAAATGTGAACGTCCATCATATATCACGAAGTATTATTTTCTTGTCGATCAAGATTATGACATAATTTTTTGTTACGTAAATTTAAACGCCTTATCTATAGTTTCAAACTGGAATAGAAGAAAGATATTATGTCTTAAAAGGGAACTAATAGAGCCTTGGGTTCGCGGGCTAAAATGGTGACAATGTAATGCTAACGGGTAGAAGGTAAATAGGAAGAACAATCTGTAGCAAATAAATAAATAAAAAAAATTCTCAGTACGAAAAAATAAAACATAAAGAAAAAGCCATTCATAAAAAGTTGAGGTATCATTTGAACAGGAGACAGAGTTAAGGATAGTTAAAGTATACATGACCTAATAGAAAATAAAGTAAGTTGCTAAAATATTGATACAAAATCTATAACATAGTAAATAAAGACAAATATGTATTACGTTACATTAGTATATACACAATATTATTCTTAGTAATAGTAGATAATAATATAGCATAAGTAAAAGCACAGATATCATTTAAAAATATAATGCAAATTGAAATAATGTAAGAGGAAATTAAAATAGTGTAAATTAGAAATGTATGTATGAATTCTATAAATAATAGTATAAGGAAAATAAAGCCTTAAATAATAATGACAGAGAAATCAGAGAAAAAGGAACTTAAAGGAAATTTTATTAAAACCCATAGATATAATATAAGTAAACAAACACTGCGGTACAATATTTTTCCATATATACTTGTACAAAAAAAAGCCATCTGTTTGTGAAATCTAAAACCCCTTTTGTGGTCGAAACCCTCGGACGTTTCGGAGAAAGGTTCGCGTGATTTTTTGCAAAAATCTCACAGAGTAAAAAATACATTATATCTGTTTGTTCACGAGCGGATCCCATAGAAAACTTTCACCGCGGGTGCTGTACGTATAACTTTTTCCTTTTTTCTTTAAAAAAAAAAAATCATTACCTGCCGTATAACAGAAAGAGGTAGTGGATATATTTGGAGCAGTTTATGTCAATAGCATTATTATATTAGTTTTATTGTGCTCGTTTTGAAACCGATTTGTTACATTGTGGTAATTAGAGCAAGTGATGGAAACAAAAGGAGCTGAACAGTTGTTGTGTTGAAAAAAAGGAAATTGTTTGTTTAGATATGCTAACAAAGAGACAGTTATGTTTTTAACACACAAAACTATACCTTGGAACTCAATACTTAGTCTAACTGTGGAACTATGGAACGATAACAGTAGGTCTCTGTTGTCACATACCATCTAGTCAGGTACCAACGCAACGCCTTATGAAAAATTTATTTATTTCAGCAAATTTTACAAATATATTTCTATGTAGTTGTAGCTAGTTTACAAACAATGTTATTTCTCTTGGTTTTAACCACTGAATTCCTCACCAGGCGATATCAGTATCTAGGAAACCGAGGACACAAAACTTCCTGTACAATTTTTAATTTATTTGACAGCAACTGTTAACTCACTAGTCTGTACCGCCATGCCCACAGACAGTAGTTTGCACTCTACTGTGTCGTATTTGAAGGGCTCCGTAGCTGATAAAATTACTGGGGTAACGAGACTCAACATCTTACGTCTACGGCGGTAAGTGCAATATGGTGTAGTATCATTCTAATTAACGTCACGGTGTTTTTTTATCCTTTAGTGGGTTCTGGAAGTACCTGCTGCGGTTTGTTAAGCAGCTAACTTGATGACTGTGTATGATTCTGTTCTTTTAACATGTCTCATGTTTTTTTTTCTCTCAGTCCTTGTACGTTGCTAATTGGTAATTGACCAATTTGCTTTGGATGCAGTCCGTGTCCTTCTTAAACAGTAATCCAGAAGATCTTCCTTTTGGTGTCGTTCTGCATAATTTGCTCTATTCGTTCTTTTGTAACTAACTGATCCATTTTGTATTCACATTTGATTCTTGCTAGGGTGAGACACAACGTGACGTTGTTATGGGCGGTCGTATCATTTACCATCAGGTGAACGTCAGATCTTCTCGTTACTTAATTGCATAGAAAAATACATAAAATGTTAAGTCTACTCTATTTGTCTCTAGTAGCTACAGCGCCCTTATACTATTTGGAAGTAGAAGTAGGAACTGCGGTGGGTATCGCATTTTTATTTCAATCGATGGACGTTCACTGCTGGACATAGGTACATATATTCCACAAAGCGCTGTTTGAATCCAGTGGGTACCTATCTTGATGGTTTCCGGCAGTAGTGGCCTAACACCAGTTGAGCATTCTTTACAATAGTGTATGATTTTGGCAAAAACACTTTGGCTTTGATCATTTATTAACACATTATCGCTTGTCCCATGCGTTCGCATTGCAACAGCAGATGTTCTCATTATTGCACACCCCTTGCTTTCACCGCTGGAATTATGTACGTAACTATTCAATCAACCCATCTCCATATACCTTTAACCATGGATGAGGTAAACGCACCCTTCGTTTCTCTCTTCTTCTTGGTTTTATTTGAAATAATATTTACAAATATGTGTTTTGTGGAATATCTTACTAGAGACCCTAACAGCAGTGGACATCCATTAATTGAGGTGTTGATGCTGTATTTAATTCAAATACTTTGATGCCCTAAGACGGAGGTCTTTTAAGTGTGCGTGTTACTAGAGGCGACATGAATACGAGATGAAACCACTTACAACAAGGACTAAAATTATTGACATAGTCCATAGTATTACTAGACCTTAGTAAAAAAAAATTGCTAATACTTTAAAGGACTGACCAGTGAAAGTCACGAGATTAGTGGAAACATCTATGGGAGAGTAAGAGTAATAAATTACTTCACAATTTTTTTAAAGACAATATCTATAAAAAAATAAGTTTTTCTATATAAAAGACATGCCTTTTTTAATCAAAATATTATTTTTACTATTATTCTTGTATTTCTATTTCTACTTATCGTATCCTGCTACTCTAACTAAGCTATCATTGTTAAGGAACTTAGTTTTTATTTCTTGAAATTTGATAGGTATCACAATGAAAGTATTGGTGCTTTTACCCTGCTTTAAAATATGGAGCACCTTTTAAAAGTAAATAATGCGGAGAAAGATTCTTGTCAAATAATCGCCTGCGCAAGGGTCGGAAAAAAAAAACACAGTGAGTGGAAAGGATTGGCACAAATGGTTTTTAAAGGGACCCCTTTGTAATTGCGAAAGCCTTACACGGTGATCTATGAGTCGTCGCAAGGTGTTTAAACATGTGTTTACATTTTTATTATAGTAAATATATACTGCCTGGTGCTTGATTCAAACCCACATTGATAATAATCCAACATATTAGTTACAGTAGAGTAAGCTATTGCGTCCATATAAAAGCTATATTACATTAGAAACATTATTTTTTGCATAACAGTTTCATAACAATCATACAGATCATACAGTTGTTGTGGCCTGGAACCATAAGATGATAAATCCGGTTACCTCAGTGAGTTTCCGCAGTTAGAAGCAGAAATAAAATCTGAGGTGGTACGTACCTGGACAATCTGGAAATCTACCATCAGTAAAGGTAGTATCTACCTCCAGCTCTCCCGTACTGTCTTTATATACGAGTATATGATTATTTATAATACTAATAATAAACTTCTGCCCGCTTCATGTTTTATTTTTGATTGTTAACTAGATCCTCTTTGCTCTCCTTTTTACAGACAATAGTATGGATATAAATATATTACAATTTAAATTTACGAATCAGTCTAAAGTAAAAAAAAAATATCTGCTCTAGGAACAACTGAAACCAGCAGCAGTCAGAAACGCAAGGTGATGTTCAACAATTTAAGGTTCAATTTACTTCAAATGTCTAAACTACCCGCAAAGGAAATACTTAAGTAACAACTTGTAAATACAGAACCACTCGGAAAGTGTGAAATCCTGTACACATTGGTGATAAAAACCGAAGGTTATCCACGTGCGGGCACCGCAGGTGGGTGTGGGCTAATGAGCCGGGTCCCACGGGACTCGAACTCTGAACCGCCTGGTATTTCCTGAAAGGACTGGGCTTTCGCCTAATTAGACGTTTAACTGACGACTCCAAATGTAAGGGAAATCTTATCACAGTATTTCTGCTATATTCAAAAAACTTTTTTTTTTTAATAACTTTTTATCTGAAATCAAGATCGAGTTATTCTGAAACAAAAAAAAACTCTATCTAAATGGATTTAGTTGTATGAGAGTTACAAACAGACAAACACAAATTAAACCTATCAACCTCCCCTTTTGCCTCCTCGGTAGAAGATAGAAGTAAGTTCTTGAAATTAAAAACATGAAGTATAATGTAGTTATTAATTCACTAGTTATTTCTGATAGGATCCCAAGATTAAAGACAGCTACCTATTATGCAATAAAGCGTTGTGACTTATAGTGGAGACGTGATAAGACTGCTTAAAAATATTAAGCAGTGTTTAAGTTTACATTTCAAGTCTCAAGATACAACATTCAAAGATCAGAACAGGATCAAACTTTCATATCTTTTATTCTTTCATCAGTTTATCTTAGAGATAACTTGTTTGGGGGGAAATCGTACATATATATTTCCTCATCGAAATATATACGGCAAAATAAATTCCATTGTTTTAATTTTTTATGCTTATCTTCATTTCACACTATTAATAGCCACGCTGATTATACTTACCAACCGGTCCTCGATACGATCTTTCGTTGTATCTACTGAACAAATACATTTTTTTCATCTCATTCTAACAACCTACTAATATATAGGTTTATATTTGTTTGTGTATTTCTACGTATATTCGACACTTTCAGTAGAAGTTCTATTCAATCATGTCTATTTACTAATGGTCTAAAAGAAAACACTAGGCGTTTTGACAGCCTCTATTTGAAGTATTTTTCATATTCCTTTGTATGTTATGGAATAAAGAATATATATGCTCGCATATAAATATTAAAGGATTTTATATTTATAGCAAAAGATTGATATCAAATCTGTGAAGATAACGTTTCAGAACCTCACTTGGATCGAATAGAGTTTAAAAAATATTCTCTTAAAAATTTTATAAGACTCTCTTAGGTATTTTAACAGGTAGTAAGATATACGTCTTGTCTCCACTGTTCAACTACAGCGACTTTTAAGGGAAAATACAATAATGTTTAATATCAACTTAGCTACGAAGGACACAAGATCGTCACTTGATAATTAATGATACCTTCCTATAACAATAAAAAATTTAGACAAGACTAAATTATCGTCGCTTTGAGACCAAACTTTAATATTTTCAGTATCCTTCAAATAGGACTATAACAACGTTACACAGTAATGTAATCTGTTGTTTGTTATGTGAAATAACTGAATATAAAATTAATACTTTCAAACAAATCTTTAAGACTTCTAAATTAATTTTTTTTTCTTACTTTCTCTTACTCTTCCTGTAAAATCAGTAGCCATTTTTTTGCAGCAGCTAAATCGTAAATCAAGTCAAGTTTTAATATGGGAGCTATCTGGAAGTTCCGGTTAGGAACGGAACCCTCCCCGGGGTCAAATAAGTCAATGGATCGGGAACCACTTGGCGTATTCCCAAAACAATCATAACATTATCCGAAGAGCATAACTTTCCTGTGCGAATATTTCTTACCAACGTCTCCTTGGCCAAGCCAAGGGCATTATTTGTCGTGTTCATATCGAAGAAACTTAACTGGGGTACAAAAAATTATTTTGTTATCTATTAAATCTTTGTATCTTTCAAAAAAGACAATGCTGAAAGTTCTGATTAGATTTCTCATTCATTAAACTCAATTGTATTCATAAAACCTGTTTTTTTGGATATGGCAATAAAAATTGTTATATTTTACATATTATATAATTGATTTGGATTATAATGGTTCAATGAAATAGGTATATAGTTCTATGGAAATTGTAATAGGAATAAGTTGTCTTTGTCTGTTGCAGATTAGGAAATCTTTAAACCGTTAACAGAGGTTTCAATTTGAAAAAAAAAATGCCGAAAACTTTTGAAACACGAAACCTGCCGATGTAATGACTAAAATTCAGCGACAAAAAGCCCCAATCGACGCCTCCTGCCCGCCGCGACACGCCGAAAACAACATTTTCGATGATTTATGGAGCAAATTAACGAGAATATATCCTCATTCCTGAACATCATTTCCTGCTAGAGCAAACTCGCATCGGAGCCGAAGATGTCAATAAAAAATATGAGCAAAAATTTCAAACGCACAAAACCGACGCCAGTTTGGCCAATAAGGTATAAAACCTTAATTAAATTAATAGAAATTGCTTATACTGGGTTAATGAAATACTTATGTTTTATCAAAGTGATTTTACTTAAAATATTCTATTGTAGAAATGTTATATAGCATTATAGAAATATACCGGTTACTAAGGACTAAATTATATACAGAGACATTGCGAAAAACTTAAAATTATCAGTAGAAATAAATATATTATAAAATAAATTTTACGGCTTTTGAGATTTGTTCAATTGTAGCAAATTATATCATTCTTAAAGTAGCAGACTACTTTAAGAATGATTGATTGAATGATTAAAAATGAAACTACTTGCTAACAAACGTATGCCTGTCTTGCCTTTTTATTATTTTCTACGAATTTAATTGAAAGTTTTATACCAAAATTATCTATAGGACGTAATTATTAATTAAATTAAAGACTTTTAAACTATATAAATAAATTTTATGTACAAGGACTGAAAGATCATTATGCCAAAAGTCTTGATATTAATCTTAATCACTGGTAAAAAGAGATAGTTGCAGTTAGCACAAAATGTGTTGTAACAAAACTTTTAATCTTTAAATTAAGGAGATTTTTTGTAATTGTATAAGATTTGAATATATATACATAAATCGGAAAATATCAGTACTACTAACTGTACATTTAAAGTGTTATTAAAATAATTAATAATTTAATATAAAACCTGTATGACTGCGCTGACTTCTTTACTTCAATGTGATGATGTTGGCAACACCAAGCGCAATGTCACTATTAGAAGTCTCCGAAATATCAGTGCGACTAATTTATTCATTTAAGGGCGAAATGAGGAATGGCTCCCGATTCGACATCCGCATACCGTTCGGCTCGTGTTACATTGTTTTTTTTTTAATATGCATAAAAAAAGTTGAGAGTAAAAAGTTGGCTACATGAGGCAAGCAGTGGAAACAAGTGCGGCGGCTAAACGGCCGCTTGATAGCTTAAGCACATAGAGTAACATTATAGATATGTCACATCATAAATAGTATACGTTAAATGAAAATTAATAAAGAATAGCCAACAAGTACTATAATTATTTAATAACAGTTATATAACCATCGCACACATATTGTTATATTACAAAATTATAATAAATGTATATATAAGTGTATAATAATATAATTATAACATAAATGAAGGCTTTATTATGTACGATTTGTCTTTCTTTGACTGTAACATACAAATCATTAGAATCATAAGTTTTGTATTGTTATTTTTTCTTATTAAAATTTCAACAAAATTTAATTTTATTTCATCTATTAAAACACTAATAGTTTTTTTTTTTTTTATCTAAAGTTTAGATTCTAAACAAATGTATATGTAAAATTTTAATACAAATCTTCGTAGATTTATTTCAAAACTACATATATTTTCTTACTAAAAACAGTATATTTGGAAATCATTAATGTTTGTACCTATTTGTCACACACATCCTTACAATTTTCATTATTAATAACCGGACTATATCAGCGAATTGTGTCGATCGACCAATCTTCTCAATTCTGATTTGTTTAATATCTAACAAATTGATATTAGGACTTTCTAGGCCTCTAGTCAGTCTAGTAATAGTCAATGTTAATTGTTGGTAAAAGCTTACAATACAGCTTCAACAGCAGCTATTCTATTGCCTCATAATAATGTGGAAGAATTACTGCTCGTTATTAACCATAGATCTATATAGTTGAAAAGGTATAAAAAACTTTTCAAACTGAAACATATTTAGAAAAGATGGTACACACATGAAAAACTAAAAGCTAGTGATATTCATCGTTTATTGTTTTGTTCGTTAATAAATTTGTATAATATCTTAATAATCAGATTTCTTTAAGATAGAATTGCTAGAAAAAATTGTCTCTTCTAGATTTTTTTTTTAATTTTTATTCTTTGCCAGACTCGAGTCGTTCATTAGACGGGTCGTTCGTCTTCATTGCATGTGACGGAGATAGTTTACTGTTCAAATTAATGTTTCGAAAGAACTTCAAAAGTTTATGTTACAAACTAAAATAACGATAAATCTGTTGATCGCTTACTTATCAATGTTTTAAAGTAACTGTGTTTTTGTTACATGTGCCCTGTGAATAATTTGAATCCAATAACTTACTTTTTATATCTCAATGACGACGTAGATTAAACTTTATTCTTAGTGATCTTTAAAAATATCCGTAGTAAGTGATCACCGCCGCTTGGAGATAGCTACTATGATAATCAGTATCTTCTCAATCGACTTTCGAGATAGAGAGTAAACTCTTACCTAGAAAGGCTCTATAGTTTTGTTAGATTATTTTATAAGTACTGACTATAGCTGATTTTAAATGTTATTAATAAGTTATACCGGCCATCTCTTAGACGTGGTAGGTCTTTGTCCCCGTAGACCGCCTAAGTAGGTACCACCGCAGGTCCTATTTCCACTGGAAAATAGTAGTGTGCAAACGTTATTGTGTTCTGGTTTGAAAGGTGTTGTAGCTAGTGAAATTGCTGGGGTATCGGGACAATATGTCTCAAAGCAGCGAGAACAATGTGTTACTGTATATATCTTTCTAGCTATACCCGCATTCATATTGGCAGATGAATCTCACCGCAAAGTGTATTTTTATTTTGAGGCTTCATTTATAGGTTTTTAAATACATGCTACATACAAAGTTGACTCATTTTTGAAAGTGTAACTTCTCCTCGGGACAAGGAATGCAGGCGCGATGGCGTGCAAGTTGAGCGTGAATGAGAACTTTCAGCGTCGTACTCTGACGGTGACAAGGGTGCTGCCACCATGTTGACAAACCACGTCCACGAGTTGAAACTTTAAGTGCGTCGAGGGGAATGTGATTTTTGAGCTTCCTTTTAACATAATTTTTGTATTCCCATCTTCTCTTTACTGTGCATGATAAATCACAAAAATTACTCTTAATGTTACTACTACTGAGACTAATCTTCTGCTTCTCTCATACCGTTCAAGTAGAACAGTAAATCAACACATTCAACAGCTTTCTTGGATATATGACATCAATCTACCTGATTTGGCGAGCATGATATTAATGACCTTGACTCTCTTCTAGTCTAATAGGGTCGAGTCCAATCTGTTGATAACGAAGTACATGAGATTGGTTGTTCAACTAACGATATACAATGTTCTTATATGTATCTATTATTAACCTGATGATAAGTGACAAGCTTATGACCACGTGGCGGTAATTGGGATGCACACCGCACCGAATTGTGTGTACTCCAGAAATTTCTCTATCTACAATGCTCTTAAGATACAGTAATGTTTGCACAACGCAGTTGGGGGGCAGAAACATAAGTTGCGGTGGTATCTACCTATGCAGCCTCCGGTAACAAAGACCTACCACCAGTGAATTCAATATATATAAAATTATCTTTTACGGTATTTTGTTAATTGCCTTTGTCCACATCTTAACCTTTTAGAAACTGAATAGTTTACTGCGTTTGTTTAAAAAAAATATTCCGTATTAACCAAAGCACGTTTTAAATATATCACCGTGTCTATGGTACTACAAAAATTGGCGCAATCAACGACAAAAGATGTTCTTTTTTATCTGCCATCTGCAACCGGACACTGCGTTAAGTCCGATAACGCACCACAATGACTACTGACTGCATAAATCTCCATCCAGAAAATTTACAACGATTTTACGAATTGTTGTTTTTGCACGATCGTCCACCCTCGCATCATGACTCTATTGTACGTAAAAGAGTGATTTTTTTTCCGGTCATTTTAAGGGCCTTTGTAAAAAGACGTGTCCCAAATGACCCCCATTTTTGCTTAATGGCTTACAGCTGAAGCGGTGTTTTTGTCATTTTATATTCCCTCGATATGTAGGAAAGAAAGTGTAGATTGTATTTGACAAATCATAATCGAGAGGTATTTGTTATTAATTATTCATATATTTTTGTATATGTTTTTTTATTTGGACGTAGCCTAAAACATTGGGCAGACCACTAGGTCTGTCTAATGTTTCAATGGTCTCTTTCTAGTGAAAAAGACCATTGGAACACCTGGACATGGTTCTATACAGAAAGCATTAAATAGAAGTAACTGACGTAACATCATTAAAAACAGGAAAGGAGTCACCACTCTCAGGAACCGACTTAAAAAGAGAGAGATTCATATTTTTTGTCTTATTTCCATATTAAATATTATACAATTTATTGTCTTCCATAAGAGACTACAGGCACAACTCACTATATAAAACTTAAGTCATTTCGTAATGAATCCTCTACTGAAAAATAGCCTAATTTTTTTTCCAGATATTGGCACTAAGTATGACGTCTATTGTAATTTGCTTCCGTACTTGTGAACCGTAAAACATAATTAAACATGCTTACATTAATGCAAATATTTGTTGACGTAAGTAACTTCATCTAAAACTAGTTTGGCCATAAATGCTGTTATATAAAAACTTTCCCTTTATTCAATTTCTTAATTATTTTGAATTTGAAACACGTGTATTATTTCAAAAACTTCTTTCGATTTTGCGCCGTTTAAAATATTTTTTCGTGATCATTAACAAATTACAATATGGAATTAGGTGTTAAAGAAAATAGGATAGCAGTGATCGCATTGCACGAAGTGGGTATGGAGCCGTCGGTCATATTCCAGACACTTCAAAACCTTGGCATCAGCCGTATGTTCGTATATCATACTATCAATAGATACAACAACACTTCCTCTGTCGAAGACCAAAAAGTATCGGGTCAGCCGCATGCTGTTGCAACTACAAAGGCTGTTAATGCTGTTAAAGCCAGAATTCGTCGAAACCCCATTAAGAAGCAAAAATTCTTATCGCGAGGAATGATGATTCCCGCTAGGACTCTGTCGCGTATTATAAAACAAGACATGAAGCTCGGTGCTCGGTGCGTATCGTGAATATACAGGACATACCCTAAACTTTACAATTAAAGAGAGTGGATCGATCAAAACGCCCTCTGTCGCGATAAGAAAATTTTCACGATTGAAGAACAATAAGCAAGATAAGGTGTACGCTCACAGTTCTAAAGAAGCTGCTCAAGTGGTGGGCAAGGTACAACGTGGTCCTTATCCTGCGTCAGGGATGGTTTAGTGGCGTTTCGTATCAAGGAGTCACAAAACTACATTTTTGTGAAAAAGGAGTCAAAACTTCAACCAAAGTGTAGTAAGACACAGTCTTGGTGTGAAACCTCTCAGCAATAGACTTTTTAAAAATATACCGTGGACTTTCCAGCACCTGGTCGCAAGGCACGAACTACCCACACCCGACTTGTAACCAACGTTCGGGACTTTTAAGAGCTGAACACTGGCTCTCATCTAGCTCAGACCTCAATTCTTTAGACTTCAAATTATGGTCAGTTTTAGAGGACATGGCCTACTCTAAACGACACGGCGACATTGAGTCTCTTAAAAAATCTTTGGAGCAAACAGTGGCGGTGGTGGAATATCCCTTGGAAACAGCCAAACCTGGTCATACGAATGGAATACTGTTGTAAATTTTGCTGAGACTAATAAATATGTAGGTATACATTTTAATAACATTACGTCATAAAAAAAATGAATTTTCATTTGTAACAGAACTTATGGCTGTACTAGGTATATATATGTAATGAAAATGAGTTTTTTTGGTTGGCCAATCACTTATAAACTAGTGAACGTATTATCATAAAAATATGACCATTCGACGCAGAATAATTTGTAGAAGGTTATAGGCTATTTGTATTTTAAATTTCATAGACCCTTCATTATTTTTCTTCTTATTAACTTTAATAAACATTTTCATTTCGTATTATATATGCTGCAGTTGCTCTCGAAGAATATTTCAAACAAATTTCTAGTACAATTAGTACGTTAATTACAGACTACAAAGCGGTCGAAGAGCAGCTAGTTATGATATTATTTTAAACAAATATAACAGTACCAGTTAATTATTATCGAGTTCTATAGAATAACAAAATGTAAAACCTATATCTACGTCATACATTTATATCTATTTTAAACACAGCGACGGTTAAAATCTAAGGAAAAAGTTGCGATAAAAAAAAAAGTTATAATGACTACACACCCACGTCGGTGGTGGTCGTGGTCAGCATTTAATTAATGCCTACAAAATTACCTCAAACAGTTCTCAGACTACTGAAGATGGCAAGGCAAAGCTTCCATCGAGATAACATCTACCGCCCCTAATCACCGCCTGCTTTGACAGATGGAGATTAATAAGTGTGAAGATATATAAAAAAGCTCTTTGACAATGAAATGTTATAATTTAAAAGAAAACAATATAAAAGATTATTAATATGAGAAGTTTACAATGACACAATTTTACTGTCTTCCGGTTTGAATGGAGCTGTACCTAGTGAAAATACTGGGGTAACTTGCATTTAAACCTGAATACAAAGTTAACACAGTGCTATTTGGCGGAGGAAATAGGATCTGCGGTGGTACCTGGACGGTGGGAAGGAACAGAGACCTACCACCAGTGGCAGCCACCTATGGAGGAAGTACATAAGTATCTCTCTTTCTACTCTAACACTATAGTAAGTTATTATTTATTAAGTTCTCTTTAAGCTATGTTTTGTATATATTTATATTAGTGTTTATGACTTAAGTGTTTTAATTTCTGCTGGTGATAGGTCTCTATTGCCGGAGACCGTCTGGGTAAGTACCACTGCAGCTCCTCATTCCGTCGCCAAACAGTACTGCGCAAATGTTGCCGTGTTCCGGTTTGAAAGGCGCTATTGCTAGTGAAACTGGGGTAACGAGACTCAATGCAACGCGGTGCAATGCATATCACCCTTAACTAACGCCACGTTGGTATGGGCGGGCGTATCACTTGCTATCAGGTGAACGTCTAGCTTGTATCATCGCATCGTAGAATTAAAAAAAAAAAGCATTTATCACTAGTGACGTGTATAATTAAACTTTTTATCTATTTGTTCATCTAGTATGTATTTTTGAAATAGTGATGTACTTTATAAATTGTCGTCATTCCATATGTAAACTACTTCTGTAATTATTTTACAGGAAACAGTTATTTTAAACTTACTTAACTTTACATTTTAATGAATCTGTATATTATCATAGATCATCTTTTATATTTAATTTACACTCTATGTTCTATGACTCTATTTAAAGGCAGGAAAAAAATATTTATTTCTGCTCTAAAAAGGTTTTTGTTCATCACCGCATAAATACATTTAGATCTGTTAAGGATTTTTTTTTTAATGTTACATATAATTAAAACCTTTTTGTATTTAACATAATAAATAATTGTATTATAAATAAAAAAATAATTTTTCTTTGTTTTTAATTTTTTTTTTTTTTTTCCATTCCAATCAGCCGGATGACGTCCACTGCCGGACAAAGGTTTTTAATACAGCTCTGTAATTGAGTTTTGATGACTTCAAGCCGCAACCACCACAATATATAAATCATATACTGTTTGAAATAGTTAACAAAGATATAAATCTAATATTTATAGAGTTATCTTTTTGATCTTAATACAATTTCCCCTTCCCAGCATCCTAATTTGTGTTTCGTTATCGAAAACCCGAATCACATTTCTTTTGTACTTGGATTAGCTGACACGTTAACAAAACCGTCATATAATTAATATTGCACCCGCATCTGGGCTCCGCCTTTTAATGAATTAACCTATTCATTATGGTTAATTAAAAAAAAATTAAATAACAAACAGATTATATAGTCATATGATTTATATGATATGAACATATGTATATGTATAAATTTTTTTTGACTTAGCTGTTGTTCATTTCAATGTTAGTCCATGCGTCATAGCTTTTTGTTGTAGTGGGTATAAACTACGAAATGTTGAATAAACTTAATTTTTTACTTTTACGCTGCGTTAATTGAATAGAATAGGATTTTTTTATTTACAATTGGCGCACTTGGTCATAATTTCACGTATTGCTAAGTGACAATGGGGCCGTGGATCATAATAAGTGGTCACCAGGAATGCTTCGGTTTTTACGTGACGGTAGATTTACAATGTATGGTAACTAACCAGGTGAGATCGGAAATACCCTAGCCCCAACCAAACTCCACAACGTGTGACTATGAAATCCAACCCCTGACCTTCGTGTTACAGGCGATCAGCCTTTGACCCACGTAAGCAGCTAAAATTAACTAAATTTAATACATCACTTATTTGTTATAAGCGGTCGTTAATACAGTAATAGAAGTAGTGTTGCCAGGTGCACAGACAGCGCTTCTGTGCTCAACAGGTGGAAGTTTAATAAACATTTTTTGTCTGTGGCATGTTCGCTTCTCATCCATATGTCACTCGTACGCGCCAGCCAATGTGAAGGGCGTAAGGCGTACCGAAACTCGAACGGCAGCTGAACAGACGCAGAAATAAATAAGCGGCCATGACACGCGCCGGTCGCCCTCCCTTTTATAATTATTTCATTTTATTTTTAAATTGTTTTTTCTTCTCCACAACGATCCCCCTCTTTATTTCTCTCCATTTCAAAACAATGCGCTCCCCTAACATCTAATGGCTGCTTTCGGGCGTGCGTTGTTTTAAATTGGATACGGGCGTATAATAATAAATTGACGGTTTTAGCCAGGCTTACAGCCCTTGAGTGATGCTAATTAAATTGTTCCTCATTTTATTTAATACATAACTAGCTACTATCTATGTAGCTTTTTAAATTATCTCTAATTTGTAAAAAAAACACCATTAATGATGTATTGTTTATGATATATTGCAGTGATAATGATCTCGATAGAACCTTCAATCTCCAAATCATACATGTTGAATATTAATGATATGATAATATTACTTTAAAGAATACTATATACGAAACATGTTATTATCTTCTAATAATATATTTACAATTTAGTAAGCTCTTTTTTACGTTTTATTTGTACAGTTTCACAGACATCGTTAATATTCATGAGCTTAATTAAAATGTACGATTTCCTTAAAATAAACTTAACTATGATAATTATTATTCGAAATAGTTAACAACGTTGAGTAGTTAGTGCGGGCTTTGTGTATTACGTGATTGAATAAATGACTTCATTCAAATGCGAAACTGTAGTTACTTCATGTGCGATCGATTTTTCAGAATAACCTATCGACGACCGGAAGCCGTAACCGGAGCTCCGGAGCAGGTAAACATAACAATATCTAGAAATTGGATCCCTCGCTGGGGCGACACGCGACTGTACCAAAATAGCGCCCACAGAATGCCATATATTGACAAATCTTACGGCCTCGCTGCACTAACACACCGTGTGTATTATGAGAATCCGTAGTAACTCCGACAATATATCAATCCGGTCCCCTATGCGGAAGGGGGAGTTGGTTCTATTTTAAATGCGCTTCCCTCTACGGTTTTATATTTTTTCCTTGAGTATTTTTAAGCTGCCGTCCAAATTAATACGAGCCCCGAGCAGATGCAGTCACATCGCGCTGTTCCGTTGGAACACGGGTCGTGTGTTGCGAGGGGAGGGATTATTTTAAAGTGGTGGTGTTTTAATAATAAGTTGCAGCCGTCGTCGCGGCACACGAGCGCGCGCGTGCATCGGAGTCTCGAATGGGGAACGTGCGGCGGTGGCACGAGTTTTTGGGTTTTTTATTGGCCGTCGCCAGCCAATCGGCACTCAGCTGATAAAAATTGGGGAGGTTTTTTACCGACACTACATACATCTCGATACATATGTCACCCCACATAACTTTTTTATAGATTAGAGGCGTGATCAGCGTTCATCTCTTCCATTTAAAATGGAAAGTATTGGTTTTCCATCTACATAAATGTTTTGTCTGTGTTCTACAGTAGACTTGTCTTAACTTTAAGTGATTACAATGTTTAAATATACTGAACGGCTCATACAACAGTATACAACACATCACCTGTAGTGCCATCCTGTTGTAATATAGTTAGATTCCGCTATTGGTCTTGGGTCCAACGGCAGTAAACATTTCTGCCGCGAAACAATAGTGTACAAGCATTTAACATGAAATTACTGGGCAGAGGGATATCAAAAACCGTATATCCCAACACTAGAACTATATGGTGCAGAATATATCATTCTATAATGCAATATTGTTATGAAGAAACGAATCGCTTACCATCAAAACATTCTACTCCTCTCGTCGCTTCTTTGCATTATAAAGTTTGAACATGCTTATCACAATATGACTTCTATACATCAGTATGAAGAGAAGAAGCCGTAGAGTAACCTTCTAAGCCATGTAATGCTTCTAAGCTATATAATTCTAAAAGTTAATTTAAATGAAACTCTACTTAAATGTTTTCCTGACATGTTTTCCGATAACTAAAAGTTTTCGCTTTTCACCAAAAAACAAATATATTGAAAAAACTCATCCATGTTCTGTTTCCACATGAAAACTGAAGCAATAGGGAACAGCCGAACGTATATTATTTTTCCTAATCCAGTTATTTTCCGGGAATAGCAAATAAAGTCTTATAGATAATTGATTTCCAAATATTAAGTTACCCAAGCAGTGCGTCTGTTTGTCGGTGTACTGAGAAAGAAAACGATATGTTTTGTCTGTAGCTGTATTTGTTTAGTCAATCGATTCGATTATTTACTATCGGTTACAGCAATCGCAGTGGTGGTGGAAATATGTAACAGTGATACAAAGCTAGAATACTCTAACTCGAGAAGAAATGAAAATCAGTGGAGTACTTAAACAAGTATTAACATTTAAGTAAACACTGGTATAATAAAACATTGTAATATAACGTGTCATCGTTTTTTGACGTCCTCGTGACAAGACACAGGAACTTTACTTCTAAACTATTATTATAAATATTTATTGAATCATGATAGTCATTATCCGATAGAGGTCCTTTGAACCGCACCTTTATAGATAGTTGAAGATTATACATTTATAAAACACTAGTTGTTCCTCGCCCTCTTTGCTATAGTAATACCCCCACAAGTCCCTATGGGGAAGTAATTTTGTTAAATGCGTTCTTAACTAAACTATACTCAGTAAGACGAATATATCTACGAAATTTTAACTCACTAGGACTTATGGTTCCAGAAATATGGTCATGAGTCTGTACCTAGATATCTCTTATACATAGATAAGGTTCCAATTCGTTTGTATATTCTTAAAACATCGCCTAATACTAAAAATAAAGTTAAAAACTTTATTAATAAGTATATGAAATGATAATTACTTAAAATGTCATCCTGTCATTCAGTCTGCACGTTTGTTTGTTTTATATTATTGATTATTGTCTCTATTACCGCATACCATTTAGGTAGGTGCCACCGTAGCTCCTATTACTAACTCCAAACAGCGCTAATTCAAAATGACTGAGTTTCGTTTCGAGTTGCGTTGTACCTAGTGAAATTACTTAACGTATTATATCTAAAGATAACGAGCATAATGTGGTACTGTGTATATCATCAACTGGCACCGCATTGCTTTGGGCAGGCGCATCACTTACCATCGGGTATATGTCTCCAATTCGAATATAAAGAATACATAAAAATAGTTATTTTTTTTATCCAATTAAGCTACGAAAGAGCAGGACTTTCACCTGATGTTAAATGATAGGCTTGCCTGTAACAAAGTGGGGCTAACCAGGATGTTGTGGTCGTCGCTTTGAGATATAAGTTGTTGAGTCTAAAGTGACTGTGATACCCCAGTAATTAAACTAATTACAACCCACTTCAATCTGGAGCACAGTAATTTTTGTTCATTACTGTTTGTCGGCTGCCCTAGGCGGAGGTGGTACTTACCTAAACGGTCTCCGGCAACAGAGTCCCGCAATCAATAGAGTTCAAGTCTCAATAAGAAGCCTTTGAAACTTCTAGAAAGGCTTCTTGGCCGGTTCTCGTATTATACAACATACTTTTAAGTAATATGACGATTATTCTATAAGGCTATGAAATTTTAAACTTAGTTGCGTAAAGTTGCGATAGTAATATTTAATCTCCAATTTTCTGTCAGCTTTCTAAAGTTCATCCTCCAGTTCTAACAATCAGGCGTTACAAGCAGCCTTTAGAATCATCATCATTTATAAGTAATTATTCCGATAATCACTTAATATTATAAATTCTTGTATCATTGTAGCAGTAGTAAGATATTTGGCTTTGGAAAACATGGAATTGGCACTCGAAGCAATTTAATAACATTAAGCGAATCTCTGCGGGAGTCGATAACATCTTACAAGAAGAAATTAAAAAATTCAGCGTACTGCCAAATACATAAATTGTGAATTATATTCCATTGCTTCATATGAAGGAATTCTTTAAAAAAAATCGTTTAGGCTTTACATTCTGCACCTTGCGACCAGGTCTTGCTATTCCTTATTCCATAACCGCAAGACCTGAGTTCTATTACACTGTAAAGCCCATTAAGATATAACATATTTTTAAAAAATCACTTGAATACTTCCGTAGTACAGTAGTTAAACGTTAGCCTTATGACATGGGGATGTTGAGTTTTGTTGATGATAAGTATCAAAACCTATCAAAACTTGATGACTGCGGTATGTATCCTCTTTCGGTGAAACGAATGTACAATAACAGCCATCAGTAAACTTAACGGCGACAAAAATAAATTCAATACATAAGAAAACACGTATTTATTTATATACTTACAACAATGTTATTTATTTTAGGTCACAATACGAACAACGTTAAAGGCATCATAAATTGTTGCCGCTCGCGGCAGTAACGGAGTCCGCATCAAAAAGAAATCAACGGAGGACATTTTCGTCAGCCGTAAAAATATCGCAAAGCACTTATGGCGGTGTGGCGAAGAGGGGGTGGAGTGGTCGCCATGGCAACCGTCGACCCTCCGAGGGGAAAAAACGGGTAAAAATTCCGGGAGCGAATGGACGCTGATTTTTTATGGCATCGTACATTTTTTCCTCTGCGCCGCGACGCTGAGCGTCTTGGGGAGAATCTAAGTGTGCGTGTGCGACGTATACAGGGTGATCACGGATTATCGTAATAGTAATTTATTAAAAAAAAAAATCTTACATCATTCAAATATCAAATTTGTCTTTTACTAGCGATTTTTTTATCAACGATTGACTTATATTTACCTCAATTTCACATGGTCTTAACTAACAATGAGGCTGTTGATGATTAACCGTGTACGGCCAAATAATCCCATATGATAACAGCCGAAGAACAGCATGTTTACGCTATGAGAGATTTAACCAATCAGGTGGATATTTACCACCAACCAAACTCCACCTCCACCTCCATGACACCGAAGTTAAATCAGGTATCTTTGTTTTATAAGGCAAGTGCATAACCACTGTGTTCCGGAAGCTGTTCAAAAATCTCCTTAGCCTAATGATAATAGTTAAAAAATATAACCGACTGGAAGGTTACTGGTGGTAGGTCTCTATGATCGTCTAGGTTGATATCACCGCCTATTTCTGCTGACAATGGGGCTGTAGATACTGAAAATATTGATGTAACGAGACTCAACATCAAGTCTCAAGACGACGAGCACAATGTAGTGAAGTATAATAACATCTTAACTAGCGCCACATTTTTGTTAGCAGGCGTATCACTTAACATCAGGTGAACGTCCCCCTCGTCTCGTCACATCGTAAAATAAAAAAAGTACGGAAAACAGAAACATAATAATAGACTGTGAAGCTCAAGCAGGCACAGCTAGTAAGAGTTATGTAGCGATCTACGAGTAATCGTATCAGTGGTATATCTTTAATAGATCGTCTCAATGTAAATGATGTAATAAATAACTCCTAAACCCTTTGATTATCCGGAAGGATGGACTATAAAATAAATACATAACTTTATCTTACCAATATTATCCAACTTAAATATTATTATCTTCGGCGTACTTATTATATGGACTGGAGATCGGTTTTCAAATATTTGGAGAGAACTATGTCCAGCAGGTAGACGTCTACCGGCTGATAAAGGATGACTTGTTATTTATTTTTAATAACGTTTCATGTGTTATCGATGTATTTAATACATTGTTTGTTTTAGCAACAACCTGTACAGTGTCCGATACTTTCCAAAGAGAACTAAATCGTACGGGCAGTGTGTGAGTGCCGAGAGCGGAGCGTGCAAATATTATAAGTATGGATTTTATACGCGTCCCGCTCTAACGCGCGCCGTCCTTCTCCGACTTCCCCTGAAAAAAAAAAAAATACACTGAGGGAATCCCAAAATTATGAGCGCGGGGGAAGTTTCCCAAGTCGTTATATGAAAAGGGAATCTAGAGTCATTTCGCTTCATAAATCTTCTTATGCTTGTTGATGACTTGTTTACGCGGATTGTTCACCTTTATAAAAATATTAGTGAACCGTATCCGGGTTACGCAGAGCAGGAATTTGCTAATAAGTATACTAGACGAAAAAAGTAGTGTGCCAATTCTCACTTGATTTTTAATATTAACTTATTTCCCAACCCGTATTTGGTTCGTGTAGTAGATAAAGAGCCGTGACCCCTTTCATCTAAAAGAACATTCAAGTCCTAGTATCGGGAACATTAAGAGGACTTTTTACATAATTTACATTAAAACTTTTGAGACATAAGATGAAAATAATGTAAAGAAATTATTCCATCACTTTATATATAAAAATATTATCAAGCGTCTCTGTGATATATGTCATATATTGTCACCAATCAAGATATAAGTTATAACTTGACTATTAGCCCGTACTGGTACTTAAATATTTGAATTTTAATCTCAAATTATATGTGCTAGCATAGTTATTGTTACTATCAGATCATAAACTGCCATTTTTGACAATAGGGGACTTCAGGAAGGGTTGGAAGCAAATATATAACATTCATTCCTAACCCCTCATGTGAACTATTCAAACGATGAAGCGTTAAACAATTTATACACATAAATGTAACATTTAATTCTTTTAATTATATAATATGTATATAACATAATTAATGAATAAACAATACATTATAATTATAGTATAAAAAGTTTTGCTATTAATGATTAATACAATCGATGTTAATGAGCAACAATTGTAATATTTATATACATTTACATTTAAATTAGAGTTACAAAGGAATATACATATTTTGAATACTAATTAGGTACATCCGGCAATCCTAGTACATTATGAATATCTACATTGTTTACAATAAACTGTTTTCTATTTTTAATAACCCTTCTTCCCCTCCTTACTCTGAGAATAGATTTCAGTATATTTATCTTAATCATGATAGATCACTGTGCTTACCTGGTAATAACAGTTTTTTCTGCGCATCATTATTTTATAGCTTTTGTGGTATTGTTTTCATTATTCATACTATACAACCACTGGAGTTAGAATGTTCATGTTAATCTTCTATAGAATGTCGAATATTATTTTCAATAGTCTCGACCACGAGCGAGTACGTCGCAACAGCGAATCGATGCCCCAATACATAATGTACGTAGTCAACCCCATCGCAAGTGAATTGTCGCAAAAAACGTGGGGTGTGCGGGTGAGAATGCTCCCGCAGAAAAAGGGTTGCCTTCACCCCCGTCGCCCCACCATGTTTTATTCATGGCGCGTTGAAGCCAAATCAGGAATCGCATATCAGAGTTTCGCAGCATTTAACCTATTTACTGTTTCGTTCGCAACATTGCTCTTATGAAACTGTATTAGATCATTATCAATAAATACTTTTTTAACTAATTTAATTTAAAAAAATAAATAAGTAGACAACATTTATATTTATTAAACGTTAATCTATAGCATTCCTCCTGTAGATCGATCACAATGGGCAAGTCCGATATAGGAAAAGACTTGGTGGTAAACGAAAGAAGTTTTCTTGACAACATATGGGAGAAAATTGGCATAGCATCTGCCGAGTAACTTTTTTACTTTATAAAAGAGACTCATCTTTAGTAGTTAACAAGTAAATTCAAAAAATTAAGATAATCACGCTTTAATCTGAACTTAATGTCCTACCTCGAGGCGACGAACACATTGTGGTGCAATGTATAACATCCTTACTGGCGCCACGTAGTTATTGGGAAGACATCATCAAGTGAACGTTTCGCTCGCCTGGTCCCTTGATCTAATAACATATTTATGTATAAAAGATAGTTTTATATCCGCTATCGTCCTTCTACCACCGAACCTACAGACACACCGCAGGCATTCATGCCTAAGTCGAGGACTTAATGGGAACAGCGAAGAATTGGAACAGTACCGAAGTCGGTGTTTCCGTCCAGGTATGATGTGGGAATCTTTAAGAGAAGAATGAATAGGGTATTTCTACACTAGTACGCTGTGCCTTTAAAGAGTACTTTGCCGCTTATCATCAGGTGGGATAATCTAGTGCTAGCCTATACAATATAAAAAAATGTACAAACATTTCACAGAAAGTATTTACGTTAAGTAAATCTAGTCCAAAACTGAGGTACCCACGTTATTACTGGTGATATTGATTTTATATGTAACATTATATTGTCGTAGAAAATATGAAATTTTTAATAGATCCAAAAGCTTCCTCAAAAGTAAGCAATTTTAGTATGACAATAAGTTTGTTTAATTTTGAACAAATGTACATTCTAATCCTCATGGTGGTGGCTAAATAATTTATGTTTCGCTTCTTCGATAAAAAAAAAAGAACAAGAGAGAGGGATTTCTTAGATTTTACACCATTACGGCCTGGCATTGCTAAGAAATGCAGGTGCGAATGCAGCTCATCGATCAATTGTGGCATTTACTACGGCTGATAACCGAAAGTGCGATAAAATGTGACAAAATGGACATTCCTAATCGTCGTGTCCTTTTAAAAAATCACAAAGGGCGGCGTTAAAAAAAGTATCTACGCTTAAAACCGCTAAACAATCTTTTACTTTATTAAAAGACTTCGCTTCGTATTGCGACGTCTTAAGGCTTTTATTCCAGCGGCCAAGTTTTAAGAACTTCAATGCATTAGCATTGTTATCCTTTAAAAAAGCTGCACGATGCAAAAAAAGCACATCGATCTTATGTCATTGTGTTCACAAACGACCGGATTGCATTAATATTTGTTGGTGCTTTATGCAAGTGACTAAGTATTCTACCACATTTTTACCTGGAAGCTTCAAAGTTTGAACATTACTTGCTTAAGTTACATTCGTTAAGTTTTAAACACCAAAATAGCTATTGAACTCACAGGTGGTAGAACTCTATTGCCGCAGACCGTTTGAGTACAACCGCAGCTCCTACTCCCGCCGCTAAACAGTAGTGTGAAAACAGTACTATTTTCCGGATTGAAAGTCGCTCTAGCTAGTATAATTACTTGGGTAATGAGACTGAACATAGTATATCTCAGGCGACGAGTACAATGCGGCGCAGAGTATATCATAACCAACGCGACGTTGTTAAAGACGTATCACAATCGAGTGAAGGTTCAGTTCCTTTCGTCGCTTAATTGAATTAAAAAAAAACTGAGTCGCAATATCTTAAAACGTACTATATTGTTAAAGCGATAAATACAGCGTTGTGTTGATATCTATAGCTCTTCGCTCTCGGGGGAGATTCTTCAGATGTAGGTACTTACCGAAAATTACCATTGGATAAATTTGGATATAGATTTTTTTTTAATTCTACGAAGCGACTAGACGAGCCGAACTTTCACCTGATGGTGAGTGATACGTCTACCTACAACAACATAGCGCTATTTAAGATGATACACACTATATTATTACGCCAATAATTACAATAGGTACAGCGCTCTTCATACCGGAACTGTATTGATTGCATACTACTGTGTGGCGGCAGAAATAGGAGCTACGGTGATACCTATCTAGACGTCTCTAGCAAGAGACCTACCACCTGTAAAACCATCAGCTTAAAGAATGTTTGCTGTTCAATTCCTAACGTTTGCAATACCGAATCAATAACCGAAGATTTATACGGATTTCTCTCAATGCTCTGGAGCACATGTTTCAGCGTCCCTGACCGGACTTCGCTCTCACCCCATCGGCGATCTCGACGGGAACTCGGACATAAAATCGGACCGGACCGATAAATCGCCACACGTCAAGGGGTATTTTTGAGCCATTTTTAATTTATCTGCCCCCTGCCCATTATTTTTGGCGAGGGGTCAACTCTAACAATGCAACATTTGAAATTGTATTGCATGCACTGAGTGCGTTTTATTGTCCGAGCGAAATTTTTCAAATATGTTTAATTCGAATATTATGTAAGGTCACATATATATTGTCCTATTATGTTGCTTACAGTCGCATTAATAATTGAATTATTTTAAGTATATTATTCAAATATTGAATGTTTTAAGCGCTTTGAAACCTTTTGAAGTAAGGCGGTACTCAACTACGAGAATACCTTGACATTACATATATCATTACTAATGCTTTTTTACTCTACTTTCTCTTTTATGTAGAAAATAGTATTATACATCACAGTACTTTTAAAGAATTTAATAAACTACAGACTTTAAGATTGAATATTGCATTTTTCTAGCATGTATAGTCATACTTTTTTTTTTTGTAAACGTATCATAAAAACAAGAAACTAGCTATTTATATGAGAATAATTCTAAGGTCTTAACTTAACTTTATACGAGCCGATTCAAGTTTATAACTAAAATTTCGATATTAAACAAATATTTACATAAAGTTTATATTAGTTTAGATATTCCTCGCAAATTTGTAAACGGCAACTGATACTCGAATACATTATATTCACGTATAAACGATAATATTATGTTAATCTACCCCAATTATCATAAAATATACAAAAAAGTAAAAAATCGTAATTAAAAATCTAAGTAATATTTAGGAGGCTGTCTTTTTTCTACTTAATGACGTCATGTATATATTATATTAGGCAATTAGCGGAAAAATTTAAATATAGTAATTTTATGGTAATTTTTTTTTTACGTAAAAGAGTTTATAATGATACCTCTTAAGAAAACTTTAATATCGACAACTGAATTTTATTGTTATACGACTAATGCGTATAATGTCTTTGATCTTGGCTCGTCCATTCTTAACTTGAGGTCTGCTTTCCTCCTATCACTTGACTCTATCCTTGACGTCCTCTAGAAGATCACAGCTTTTCACATCATTTCCTTTTTTTTTGCTATCATTGCAAATTAACCATTTTACGATAAACAAGCGACGACTAAACGATCACTAGCTTATTTATTTTACATAAAACTAACGAACGAACGTACGTTGGTGATTGCTGCTTTACGTAATAACCCTGCGTGTTTGTTAAGAACCCAATAACACCTGTGTTACGTGTAATTACACAGTGGATATCACCACGACCACGTGTAAGAGATTGATTCATGAAATAGAAGGTACTAGAGAATATCTGGTAAAATATTCTTGCGATATAAAAATGAAATACGCGTCTCCAACGGTTCGATCCTGACGAATGTAATCGCCGTACAAAGTATGGAACACCATTACAGTAATAACATTGAATCTGAAATAAGTAAAGTATTTTAAATCGGACGGTCGGCTGTGAAACGAAGCGATCGCAAATTGGCACTAAACCCAGGGTCAAACACAATGGCCTCGGTCACACATATTGACACCCCGACAATACACGGGGGTCACATTTATTTGTTACAGAAACTTAATTTATAATCTTTTCACACACGCCATTAAGGAGATTACTAAAATCTACCCTTTTTCCTTTCCGATAACAATCGAACATTGTTACGTTCCTCTATATAAAATATAATGTTACCGTGTACGCTCGGCCATTGTCCGGCGGACCGTTGCTTCGATTTTGACACATTTTCGTTGTGTTCAAAACGTTGATTTATTTTGAAAACCCCACCGGATCACACACAAGGATGGGAAAGCGTAGGTTATGGGTCAATAGGTTCGATTGTGTTCGGATTTATATTAGTTAACGGTCAGGTCGCGCGCGTCTTGCGGAGCAGAGGTTAACGGTTTCAAGATGCTAACGGCTGGGATGCTTTGATTTATGTCTTTCCGTTTCAAAACTGCTATACCCCATTTAATGAATTTAAAGTTTTTTTTTATACAACCTACTTTCTATACACAGATAAATAGAGATATCACCAGTGTATATTAAAATTTTACTTCACAATATTGTCGTATCTTAGCATTTTTCGAGAATAAAAAACACTACTATGTTCATCGGTTGAAGATCCCTATTACCACCGATACAGCTATTTCCACTACCAAACCGTAGTATGAAAACGTAACCTGCTTTAGATTTGAAGGACGCTGTATGTAAAAAAGTTGTTAGAGTAACAAAACTGACAATAATATCTTATGTCTCGAAACGAAAAACGGATAATACTACCGTAGAAATATAAACAATTCTACCCATGTTTAAGTACGCATCTTACCATCAGGTGAAGAGCGAAAGAAGACCTATCGCATCATTGTTAAAAAAATATACGTAAATTTAACACGTTACAAGAAAATTTTCTCTATAAAAGTAATAAATTATTGCCTATCGACCACTTTGACCCCGTCGGGCTGCAACAAAGAAGACGTCTCAGGGCGGCTGACCCATAATAATAACGCAATGCAATACATATCCAGATAAATTATAAATGCAGCACACAACAGAGTTTTACAACAACCATTTTTGTTTCTACAACTATTTTCAATTTAACTATTTGCCATTGTTAATAATTACAGTTAAGAAAAACTGTCAAATAATTTGCACAACTACATTGGTTTTTTTTAAAACTTACAATAACTTTAGTCTTTGTTAGACAATGATCAATTAGGATTATATAAATTTACATAATTAATTAAATGATTTGACAATTTAATAGCTTTAAATAACATGTTATGACGTAAAACTGTAAAAAATTATACTTCTTTGCACGGACATACTTAATATTATTTCTTTGAAAATCAGTTCTAGAATTTGTCCAGATAAAGAAACGCTCCGCCATTTGGAGGGACAGGTTATAATAACCCCATAGATACCCTTAGCTTCTTATAATAGCATCTAGCGTTAGCATCATGAAGATGATAGTTTGCCAGACGGGTTCCAAGCAAACCTACCAGCATTTTACCGTCAACATGTCTGATTCCGAAATTGAAACATGAACCTCAATTTTATTGACGGCATATAATAATATAATTCGTAATCTATATTATATACCCATATAAAATGAAGAATCAAGAACGCAAACTTTGAGTAAATCTAAATCACAAATGGATATTGATATTGAATTATCTTGAAACTTATCTCTTCGATAAGTTAACATAATATACTAAAATATCTAATAAAAAAAAGCAATTAATTAGAATTGTCAGAAGATATGACGTCATTGAATGTATAAACCATATTTGAATCAAACGCGACGAAGTTGAAAACCAAATAAAGTTAATAAATGTTCTTATAAAAGCATCTATTGGATAAAAAAAAACTAAAACACGTGTTAACACGCCTCAATTATCTCTGGCACAGTGTTCCAATAAAAGAAAAACTTTAAAAAACGTGAGAGAGAGATCGGTATCGCTACAAAAACTAACACCACGTTAAAATGGGGAGGATAAAAAGTTTCCCCATCGCGTCGACAATCGCGAGCTAATCGTTTTATACCGATAAAGGTACCCCCAAAAAACCTGTTACACTTTTTTATGAACCTGACTAACTTGCCATTGGGGAGGTTTTTATTGTATAATCTAATAAGGGTGTTTTAACAGGTTGCAAATTCATTCAGTGTGAGTAATCAAAAAATAAATAAACTATATTAAATCCTTTAAAACAAGGTATTACAGTCAGACATTGTTTTTGAAAATCTGTTGTATTTCGTTGAAATTAACTTATTTTTCTCTTTTCTCCCAGAACTCCTAGTTTTGAAGCGTTAGTTTCATAATAATAGAATAATTCTACGCCCCATTACTAAATTATTCTAACATTTTAATAACAGTTTAAGAAAACAAACTAAGATAAAGTACAGGTAAGCTTTGTAAGATGTTAAAAAAACTTCTTTATCCTTTAAGTTTCAAATGAACCAAAGGATTAATACTTTCATCTCTATTTGTGCAAAGACCTTCCGAGAAATTTAAAACAAAAAGAAATCGGCTACCGAACTAGCAAGTCACATTAAACAGAAGATATTTCTGGATAGAAGTAAGTAGAATAGATCAAAATATACTTTTTTGGTCTAAAATGGATAGCCACAATTTTATATCATGTTAAGTAACAATGAGAGTATCAATGTTTAATTCAGCTCCTCCAAAATACTCTGGCTCTTATACGTTGACAACCGCTTCATAGCGATGCTGTTATAGAGGCAGATTTACGAATAGAGTGGTACCTAGTCAGGGTTTGGATAAAACCTACCAATAATCAAAGCATAAATAATACTAATATAAATATCTGGTTTATTTTTTACTGTAACATAATAAACTATAGAATTAAAAAAAGAAATACAGATAAAAATAATAACACAGTCGTAAACAGCCGACATGTTTGAAAATCGTGTTCAAATATTTTTTGGTGAATTTTGTAGTTTCATCATTTCGCTTGTAGCTATACTTCAAGTTATTTCACATGCGTCGAAGTAAACAAAATCTAAGTTAGCCGTTCGTTACTTTTAGAGTTTTGTTTGTTTTATTTTTTTTTTTGCAATTCGGAAGAGGAAGTGCGCCCAGCTGCACCGCGTGCCGACGTCTCGACGCTGCAATACTTTTTGCACGCTCAACCTGCAACCATTTTTTTTCGACCGTATTTTTTTATATAATAATTAACGGAAAATATCTTCCTTACAGATCCCGAACTCTGCTAACACCAGGAGGCTACGAGATGTGCAGTACGTTTATCTGCTATTGTACTCCTGTCAATATAGTTCTGGTTAAGATGTTTCTAAAGCAACATATTTATTAAATAAGATATTATGTACCTTAATTTCACTACCAATACGAGCTGCAAACTCAAGCACAATAATAATTGCACAGTATTATTTGGTGGCTGAAATACGCGCAGCGACTTAGTCTCCGGCAATAGACAACAACAAACATTCTCGTTTTCTTCTTTTTAACTTGTAAACTGTGTTTATCACTGTTAGGAGTATTACATCTTTGTGTATACATTATAAACCGTTGAGTCAATACTTAGTTTTACTAGTAATTTTCTATTTATGGAACCAACCTAGATGGGGTACCACAAGGTCCATTTCTGTGACCTGAACAATTGCGTGCAGTCTTTAACACATGCCCCATAATTTTTGAAAGCTGTTATAAGAAATCATTTGGATAACTCGATAAATAGTTTTTTCTTTGTAATAAATATTTTACTCTTTTCAAGATGATTAGACGCAGATAACAAATAAATCATAAATCTATTATATCTAAACGATGAGCACAACATAGTATACAAACCCAAGACTTTTTTAAAGAACCATCCTTAACTACCAGATAGTTCTAGTCGTCATCTCAACCTAACATACGTATAAAATATATATGATATGAATCTCTATTGCCTTGAAATTGTTTTTAGAAATTTGTTTAAAATTTATAAAATTATTTAAGTTGTCCTACATTTTGTTAGAAAGCATTTGCTCCATCAAAGAATTAAACTAATAATTACTACATCATTTAAAATGAAAACGTATAGGGTTAAAAATATTGCATTCATTCAAGTGTTGTTTAAGAAAATGCATGTTACACATTATAAATGCAATTAATTACAATTTATAACAATCAAGTCGTTTGCGACATATAATATTCCGAATATCGAACCTTATCGCATGCTTTACTCGCAAAGTATTAAAAAGCTAACCTTTTTTTTTTGAGACAAAAGCACAATTTTACCTTAAAACTGAATACAGCATTCGCAAATTTTGGCTACCGAATTGGGTGCAACATGATTTATGACCATGGGCAGCTGAGCCGTATCATCTAAAAAAAAAGGTAAAAACGACTCTTACTTTTATAGGTCAGTTTATGAATATACAGGGCGTTCCCAAAACAGACTGTTTCAAGTTTATCGTATTATTGGAATATTTGTTCCGTAATTATTTAACAATAATAAAAATAAGTGAGAGTTCATAGTAAGTCTCATGTCGGATACCTTTTAGGTAAATACCACCATAATACCTTTTTGCTGGCAATGAATAGCGTATCGTTACTGGGTTCCGGTTTGAAGAACATAGTTGTTAGTGAAACGAGACTATCAGAATTATCAAAAGGACGAGTTTAATGTTTGTTCTTTAAGGTCTTTTTCATCTTAACCAACCTTATATTTATGGAATACCTATATTTATGGAATAGCCTGTCAGTTATTATCAAATTAAAATCTCCATTCGTCGTTTTGTCGCACAAACAAAACTTCAGCAAAATTAGGTACCACCGCTGTATTGTTCAAACATCACTGTATTCTGATTCGAAGGACGCTGTAGTTAGTGCGTCATATAGACTAATATATTCAAATTATATTCCAAACTAAAACAGTATCACAATACTTGTAATATCAAAAAAAAATATTTTATTAAGCAATTAAATGACTAATATTCTTGAACCTCAATGTAAGTAAAATATATTTTATTGTTAGCTAAAAATAATCACCATGTCTCTTGTCTAGTGTTGGTACAAAAATGCAAAACGTACCTCCATAGGACAATGAGAACGGTGTTAAAAAAAAAGAAATTCGTACTAAAAGAGAACTTCGGCGGTTCGCGAAACAATTGCGGGGTGAGTAATAAATTTATTTTATTTAAGCACAGTGCTTTTACAGACACTCTCGCTTTTTGCTACTTGTTTTTTGCTTCCGGGTGCCCGCTTTACACGGAATATTGACACGTGGCAGTTGTTGCTGGCGGTTTCGTTGGTAGTGCCGACACCGTTGAAATTTTGTTACAAACAAAATAATATAAGAACAACATATATATAATTAACATTGCTATATATTTTAGAAACAGTCAATCAAAATATTTTAACTGTTCATCAAAAATTTTAAGATTAAAACCTATAGCAATTTCTATCTTATATATCTCTATTCAGCTGCATTCTGTGACTTTCACCAAATCGTCGGAGCACGGCTGTCAGTCCTTCAAGCGATGTGTCTTGCTTATTGCCAATTCAAATAATCAATGTTTTAGACTACGTCGGTGACCTTAGTTCTCCTGCAGATCCTTTCATTTCTGATTAGACCACGCAGGGAAACTGTGAGCATAGCTCTTTCCATTGCGAGCAAAGCAAAACCGATCGAAACCGAAGACCAATGTCCAGCGGTGAACATCTGTCGGCTGATAATGATCTCTCTATTAAATTTGTAAACTGTTATGAAGCTAATGCTTTCGTATTAGTCCGAACAATTCTTATATTCTACGAAGCGATGAGACGAGCAAGTGGTTCACCAAATCGTAAGTGACACGACTATCCATGACAAATTAGGTCTAGTTAGAAAAATAAACAATGAATCACGATGTGTTTATCTTAACATTTGCCATCAGCTGAACATCCTTTATTTCTGCTTTTGGCTAAGTAATATGAAGAAAGTATATTAAATGCTCGTTATTTGCGTGTTTTATATTAAAAAAAAAAAAGTCGCACGTAATATAATGATGTTATTTTACAAGTGACGTACTTAATATGAATTAATAATTTTAAATATATGAGCAGATGTTTAACACAATACGGCCTCGGGTAAACTTTTGTTTCATTATGGAAAATTTTTGCCTCAATTCAGAATGTTTTAACTAAAGCTTAAGAGACTATTAATCATAATATTTGATCAAGTGCTACAGAACTGATCAATTTACGTTATTCAAATTTTCTAGCTGTTGTTTTTTTTCCATTTACGCAAGTTTTTATTTATTTTTTACCACTGTTGACACAGTTGATAATTATTGGTTATTGTCTATTGCAAAAGTAACCTTATTTTCGTATCATTGGAGGGAAGGGACACTCTTCGGAGAACCTGTTGTCTTATGGACTTTCATTGCTGCGTCTTGGAATCTCGTACAACGAACCGTGGGCGTAAAACCGTTAAGTCGCTGTCTATCTAAGGTACAGTTTACTTTAGTTCTGTTACTAATGTTTCTTTATTAAAACGGAAGATCATATGCATGTAATTCATATATGGATAAACTATTTTTTAAATAAGTCCATTGATTTAAAGCCTTAGATTCGTCAATATAAAGATCCTTGGTTAAAACCTATGTCCAGCAGTGGACGTATATTGGCTGATGATGACTAGTTTCAATACCTGCGTAATTCGCTAGTTACAGCAGTCTTCAAACCGTAATATTATTTCACTACTACTGGATCCTTAGCAAATTACTGAATTTTGAAAAATAAATTCGTTGTTCATTTAACAATAATGAAAAGCATTTCTAATAACTTATTATATCATAATGTACACATGTAGGTAAAGTATTCTAAGCGATGCGATAAATATGAAAAAGCAAAAGTAATGCTTTACTCCATTAGCCTTCTTTACGAGGTGCAACTGTACATAAAGCCGTCATTTTATATTCTTGTAGGCCCGACTCATTCATATACGTAGGGGTAGGGTGGACATTAAGTGGGAGGGGGAGGGATCGGAGGCTGGGTTTAGGGAGCGGCCCTCCGCCCGGGATAGATTTGAAGGTACAATCATTTTTTATGCGAGGGGAAATAATACCGATTGTGATGCACACACAACGAGATCAATTTTACAAAGATCTTTTTAGACATTTTCAATACCATTTTATTTTACAGATACTCTTGTGTGTATTTATTATAAACAATTTAATCATCATCATCACCATCATTATAATCATCAGCTGATAAACATCCACTGCTGGACGTAGACCTGACCCCAAATATCTTCACACCCAATCGATCGGTTGTATAATTTCGGTACAGTAAATTAAAATTTACTCAACAGGAAGTATTATTGATTTTGAAATGTTTTACTAAGTAATTTTATAAAAAAAAGACTTTAATGACTTTCTCCATTAGTCCAATCATTGTTAGCGACGTCTGATTAGTTTTTTAATGATATGAAATGTTTAGTAATTAAGAAAAATAGGAACTAAATTGAACTATACATATTTTATTAATGTGGCTAAATATACTTTTTAAGCGAGTAATGACTTAACGACAATAAAGTTCTTCTGGTGATATTAATGATGGTAATGTGGACGATACAATTTGCCTCAGAAACAACCTTAACAACTACATAGCATACATAGATGAGACTTAAATCCTAACACCTTTTTAGTCTTTACACAATTGATTGGCGTTCAAAATAATTCACATCATCTGTAATAAGTGTATGAAGTGATTTGATTATTAAGTTTAGTAAGTTGATTTTTTTACGTATTCTATGGGGACATTAAATACTTAACTTTTAAAAACTTGTAATAAATAACATATAGATTTAAGTTTTTTTCATTATTTCTCTACGATAATAAGTTTGTTGCCTAAGGATGAGATGGTAAGAATAACTGCCAATAATTTCACTACTTAGATATTGTAATGAATATTTGGACTCCACTGTTTGTCGGCAGCATTGCTTGAATGCATTATAAACCAACAGTAAACTTTTTTATATCGGAGAGGAAATCTGGTGATAAGTGGCTTGAAGGGGTCAAGATAATTCGGGATTTCTACCCACTTCTCTGACTGCTCTCGACACTCTCACTGTGGTACGGCAAATAGAAGATCACATTCATTTTCCGTCGCCTTAGGGCTCGCTTATCGCGACTCTGTAGTCTCAGGCTAATAGGAATAGGACTAAAGTAAACCTTGTCTGCCGTAGAAGGCGACTAAAAGTATTCTCAAGTTCGCGAGCTTTGAGTATGAAAACCCTCAGATAACAAGCAAGGCATAGGATGATAGCAAACGCAAGATAGTCCTTTATTTTTTGTAACAAAGCGTGGATATACAGGAGCCCTTTTGCTCTTCCTAGAGCCATACTTAACCAAAGTGCAGAGGAACATCGGTACGTTTCACAGGAAATCCTGGAGCTTCTCCCAAAACACAGATGAAGACCACCGAGGAGGTTTTAGTGTATAAAAATCGCATGTAACTATACTCCAAAAGTAGGATATCTAAAGATGATTCCCAACAAAAATGGAGTGTGCGTCTCGAGTTATAAGGATTTTCACAATTAACGCTTACGAAACCAAAGAACCTTTATTGGCCTTTCGTCAACAGGCAGAGGTTACCTTAATCATATCCTTATTAGATCGAGACTGCAGGGCTGAAAGAAACAGTGACCTAGCAGTGGTAATATTGAATTCTCCCGGTGTGTCCTCAGCCCGCGGGGGCCGGCCCTCCGTAATAAAGCGCGTGTCTCGCAACTGCCATAAAGGCTGAGCACATTACTTTTTACTCGACACGATAAGGGCACTTTTCTGCGGAGCCGAGGCCGACGCATATCTCCAGTGCCAGTGCACTGACCGGAAAATGGCAAATATACGTCCACTATCGATTCAATGTGGCGAAGCCGAATTGACCGCTTTGCTTAATCGGACCGTTAATTCATAATTAACAGTGTCTAAAATTCCTTATTTCCTTTACGTTTTCTTCTCTCCTTTTGTTATTCATACAATAAATCGAAACAAGCATGTACATATGATAGTCAATGATATAAAAATTTGACGACAGTTAATACGATATAAATATTATAGTAACTTCACTAGCTACAGGGTCCTTCAAACTGGAAAACAGTAATGTTTGCACACTTTTGTTTGGCGACAGCTTTAAAGCTATGGTGGTACCTAAGTATACAAGCAACAGAAGTTAGCTAGCTATTAAGCTATTTGTTTTTAAGTTGAAGAAAACATTTGCGGTAAAACCGCAACCTCTTAATACACATAGAACAGTTGGCCTAGTAAAGAGAAATTCTGTAGTTCGATTCCGGCGACACATGCCGTGAGGTTAAGTTAACGGTATTCTTACCCGCCTGGTTAACTACCACCCTCAAATTGTAAATCAGCCGCCATTACAGCCGTGATGTGTACTGGTTGTGAAGGTATGAAAGCCTGATTCTTTACCAACCACAGCTCACTTAACAACATGTAAAATTTAGATTAATTTAGCCCTTTGTAGATTAAAACAGGAACCACCTCAGTCGATGAAGCTCAATCAAAATTTAAACTGCCATCTTCACCAAGTTATATCTAAAACTTAAAGGTCAGCATCACAGCTGTAACTCCTCCGGTGTTACGACTCTCTGGTGATCGCTTTCCACCAGGTTAACTGTTCGCTGGTTTGCCCACCCTTATAAAAAAAACTGTTATAAAATATGATACTTAAATAAAAACGCTATTACTACGACTGTATATTTAATTAACTGTTTTTTTTTTAATTGAATGAAGCGACGAGACGAGCGGGACGTTCATCTGATGCTATTGTGATAGTAGCTAGTGAAGGAATAAGATGTTGTCTCGTTACCCCAGTAATTTTCACTAGGTACGGTGCTCTTCAAACCGGAACATAGTATAGTTTGCATACTACTGTTTGACGGCAGAAATAGGAGCTGCGGTGATACTTGCCCAGATTTTCTCAACAAGAAATTCCTACCGCCAAACACTAGCTACAGCGCTACTGTGTGGCGGTAGACACAGACGCTGCGTTGATACCTAGATACAAAAAATCAAACCGCAAAACGTTTACCAGTGTTGGTAACGATCGGGATAATTTTGGACAATTATTAAAATTCAATTAGTTGTTTGTCTTTCTTTAGAACGGCGCCGACAAAGAAACTATATCGGTTGTTAAAACAACATAATTACAAATTGATGTCTACGTATACGCAGTGGTGACGCTTAGGCGTCGCCGCTCCGACATCGTTAGGCCGTATCAACATATACTCTACACAAATAACATGTTTGTAATAACAAAATAACAGCATCGTTTTAATTAATAATTAACAAATCACCTCAGCTTCTATTTCCGCCGCGACATAGTACTGCATGCAAACTGTACTATGTTACAGGAGCTTAACATCTTTTTGGGCTGTTACAAGTGGTTGATCTCTATTCGATCCTCAGCTATTCTTTTTAACTGATGGTATTTAAACCTGGTCCACTCCTTTACGTCGTCAAACCATTTCTTGCGCTGTCTACCAGGTGCACGGTTTCCAGGAATTTTGCCCACCAGGTTCAACCTTGGGAACTTATAAAAGAATAGCTGAGGATCGAATTGGTTTTTCCTATATGATCGCCAAACTTCAGTTTGAAGACGGCACCTAATAACAATGATCTCGATTGGCTGGACTATGTAGGTAGATAATTAACTTATGTATATAAACTCTATATATATATAAACGCTTTATTAATAAACCATAGCAAAATAAACCGCTGGTCTAAGGCTTTCATCATCTTATCAGCTAGTTGATACTAACTGGTAAACGAAAATCTTCCACGGCCTGTCCTGAAAGTTGATTAAAAAAACTGTTTTGACTAATACCCCGTTTTCTGGTATCTTATTCGATACCCAGTTAGTACATTGGATTGGGGATAGTCTAACCCGTCTCTCGCTCTCTGAACACAAAAATTGTAGTAAAGTCTCTTTAGATTCACTTTAAACGACTCCCGAAATTTTAATATTACTGCGAAACGCTAAATAGTTCATTAAAAATTCCAAATGTATTCTATACAAATGCAAAATTTTGTCTTTATTTCATGACTAGTTAAATATTTATTATCATCTAATGCAAATTCATTCAAGTTTAGTTAGATTTATTTCCAGTAGACTTCAATGCCACTACATTTAATACTGTTTCGAAAAACTATTAGCTCGCTGGCCTAATGGTTAGAGCGTGCGGCTTTCATTCCGAAGGTCGCGGGTTCAAACCTCGGCATGTACCAATGACTTAATATTTAAGTTATGTACATTTGTGATCTTTAGTTACAACAGCGAGATACAAAAACGGTGAAGGAAAACATCGTGAGGGAACCCGCACACTTATATCATCTTTGTGTGTGTGTGTGTGTGTGTGGTGGTCCCAATAAAGTGGCAACAGGCTCGCCCCCTGTTACATGAGACCTAATCTGACCACATCTGGCGAAACGTGTGTGGTTTATTCACCTCTGCCTACCCCTACTGGGAAAAAGGCGTGACAATATAAAAAAAAAAAAAAAAACTATTAGTGCTTTGTGCACAATTACCAGAAGTACATATAAATGCGTATTACGTATGCGTATACTGCTACAAAATTTTGGTTTCATTGGTAGTGCGTGTAGTGTGGTTTGTATGGTGAAACGCTTGATTTGAACATGGCTAAATATTTCCCTAACATATAAATCTGCAGCTTAACCTACTACTTTGTTTCAACTGTTAAAATATGACAGCAGAAGTACTTAATCTTTACACACTACCTCTTGACGTAAACATTACGCATTATTGTTACTATACTCGTACACTATTACGTAAATAAAGTCATGTTTATTCATATTCTATTTATATATACTTCATTTTGTTCATTAAATGTAAGTAATATCTAATTTATAGGAACAGTTAGAGGTATTATTAGGAATTCTTTAACATATCGAAGGCACTTGTAAAAGACTATTGAAAAACGTTTGTATCAACATGTAAATTAACTGAAGTCCTTGTAAATTTGTCACAAATAAACAGATGAATAGTTTATGATATTAGTTTCAATGGTATACATTTTTTTTCTTGGAGAAATCTACATCGGATACTCCTCCACTGCGGGGGCAATTGAAGAGCTATCCCGGACTGTAGGTCAATACAACACGGTGTCTCTCTCAAAGCACTCGGTCAGAACTACAGGAGCGCTTACGTATACTTCCACAGCCCCTACGATTTTGGTCCACACCTGGGCCACTAGTCAGTGTGGAGCTACCCAGCTTTCAATTTCGCATGAAAGCGTCGCGCGTGACCTCGGGGTCTTTGATATGCGGCGACCAGTAACCCCCGAACCCGTCGTGGCCTCTGACACGGCAATGGAAGATGTCGTTAACCTGCTACGGATATAAAAGTAACTCTTTCTCTGTCCCTCTCCGCAGCCTCATTTTGAGACAAACTTGTTGGCAAAAGGCGTCGCCAGCACCTCGCCTGCTCGCTTCTTATCAGAACCCTAATTAAAGTCGAAAACGAGAGCTCACCCCTATTTCAGCGATCAGATCTCGTCGCATACTGATTCAACTGTCAATCGTAGACCTACAGTAACTAGTTAATACAGTATATAATTTTTTTAATAAATAATATTGCGCTAACAAATTTCCTTTACACTGAAGATCTTTACCATAGTGCCTTCTTATTTATATTTGTATTTGTGTATCAGTAAATTTATGTTTCAAATTATATCAACCCTCACATAACAATACAGAGCGTGGGATAAGTAAATAGATCGAATTTATTGGTTGTTTACTTCATTAGATATCGACAAACGACTTCTTAGAAAGAAGACAATTATAACTCAGATCATTCCTAACTATCTCTGTATTGTAAAAACGTTCACGATTGTTATATATTGTATAAATTTGTACTACCGCACTGACATTTCTATTTTTTCAAATATTTACTTCAATAGCTTCACTGGTTTAACTTAATAGCAACATAATTTTGTTTTCTGTTCATTTTTTTTAACGTTTACTTAATTTATGGATTAAATCCACCTCCAACGAGTACTTGTTAAATCCCTCCTCAAATAGAAATGTCTCTTGGCCGCTAAGTGCCGAAGTCATTACTGTTTTCAAATCGTTAAGGCTCTTTACCTAGTAAATTTCTTAAAAGTGTTATCCAAGTAATCATATTAAAATCTAACTACCAGTTTACTGGTGGTAGATCTCTGTTAGAGACCATCGAGCACCTTATATTTCTGCCGGTATTACCATGGTCATCATACTAACTAGTACCACGTAATAATGAAAAGGATAATAACATTCAGAATAATCGTCCGAGTTCAATAATTAAAACAGTTACATAATGACATTTAGAATAATTATTTTAACTAATTCATCAATGTCTAAAGCCACAAACGCATTTAAATTTTATAAATAATTTAATAGTCATGATTATTAAAACACTACCTGTTCCCCGCACTTTGCCAGCCGTAACCCCACCACTCCTTTTGGGGTTGGAATTTCCTAAAATTCTTATCTGACCACTAAATGGCAGAAGCTTCCTCTGCCAAATTTTGAGTCTTTATTTCTCATAGTTTCAGAGAACTTCTGCAGCAATGTTATACAAATACAAATAAAATTATTACTATAACCTATTTGGTTAACCGAGTAAGGAGTAAGGTATGGTAGTAGTTGTGAAAAAAAAACCAATGATGGATGGGGGTGGTGGTTTTATCAAAGTCGCTTAGCCACCTTTACTCTAATATTGTGTATTTGTCAACCAAAGAGCACTGCTGTCTTCAGGCTGACAATATATGAGATCTCAAGTATTTTGGGTGAGCACGCTTAACCATATCAGACCTTAGAAGTATATGCTCTAGTATACGTTAGTTCGTTTAGTCTCCTGGAAATATAACCCTCAAAGTGTATAAGAATGAAGTTATATATGTTTCTTTAAAATTAAGTCTTTATAGGGGATGTAGTCGTTATAAATAGTTCTTAATAATAAATCAAATCATCATCATTACGTCCACTGCTGGGCGTATCAACATAGGTCTCTCCCAAGTATCCCTATATTAATCGATACTACGCTGCTCGCATCGTCAGGCGCTAAGGGCTGTCGGTTCATATGAAAGGTTTGGGCCATTTCCAACCAAGCTGGCCCAATACGGTTTGATGGGAGCCAGAGCCTCGTTTGTTGATTAGCAGGATTCACCACGAGCAGGTGAAGTTGGCTTGGGTTCCGTGAGTTGTACGCTTACAAACAAATCAAATAATTCTGTTCTATACGTGATACGTTTGCTATCAGGCTTGAGGAGATATAAAAAGAAAGTGACAAAATTAAATATTGCTTTCTTTGGCGAATAACTTATAGACATCAGTTTAGTTAAATGGATCCACGAAGAGCGTACAATTGGTCGAAGCTTTGTTAATACTGTTGAAAAAAAAAAAACTCATCGTGTTAAATAAAAATCGTTTCTCTTTTTAACACGAGCCGTTGTGATTGGTTGCTCGGCCGCTGTAAAAAGCTCTACGCCCCTTCACAACGCCTGCCCTTGTACGTCTCGTTTTTTTCTATCCGCAGAGCTTTTTTACTCCCCGCTACACAATCGGAAGCGGTATATAACATAACATAAATTTGCCTCACGCATTTCCCGCAACTTATATTTGGTTAAAAAAAAAAACTATGTTATTGTTACTTATTATATGTTCATTATATATTATGTAATATGTTAATAGCTTTAGAATATCGAACAGTAATAAACAATCGACTAACTAAATATTTTATTTGTTAATAGTAGAATGGGGGAGACATTTGCATTAAATTGTATATTGCTCCTTTATTACCAAATTATAAGTGATACGGCCACGCTTTATTCCGATGTCGGCGTCCGGTCACAGCGGGAGTGTGTATTTTTTTTTTAATATTAATAATACATAAACAATAACTTAATAACTTGCTCCCCACGCACAGTAGCTCGTATCGCATTGGTTCGGATAAAAATAGGCTGTGGGGGGTGGGAGTGAGACGGATGTACGTGGCGGTCGTACCGTTGCACTCGCACCAGAAAACTCGTCGCCTTCAAATGTGAAATACATTTATCGATGTTTGGGGCATAAAAATTGACAGATTTTTTTTCTCCAGTTCATCGTGAGAAGCGACGGCGGTCAGATCGCTCTCAGCCACCGCGTCGAAGGGTTGTGTTAATACAGAGACGCGAACACGTTAACTTGTGCACCAATTGCTAAAAAACGGTGATAGAAGTGAGTTTTGACTTTATAAATTAATGATATTCAAATCGTGTGCAGTGCTTTTTGATTGATAACTTTAACATCAAAAAGGCAGGGTAGGTTTCACATATTACCCTATAATAACCTTATAACATGTGATATTTTTTTTACATTTTTATATGAGCAATGAAGTTATTTTCTAAAGATTCTATATCTTTTTATAGTTATAATATTTACGTAAAAATTGTTTGTAAAAAAAATATCACAATATACGTTTGTACAGTTTTTGCATTCAAAGAACAAATACAAACACCGCCATAGACGCTTTTAATTATTTTAGATAGTAATTAGACACAATTAAGTTAATTATAAACACGATAAATGTCGCATCATTTGCTAGATCATTGTCGGAACCTTTGACAATTAGTTAATGATAATATTATTAATTACGACGAAGGTAAAGGCGCGTATTTACGTGCCATATAGCGAACCTTTACCAACACGCTACGCAAGCGATTTATGCGAAAACATGCAAATTACGCAACAATGCGATAAAAACGTCGAATTACAACAAAATCTGCAGCGATTTTTATGAAAGTATATTCGCAAAATCGTTTGAGTCACGTAGTTCAAAAAAAAAAGTATCGCAACAAATTTGCATTCGCATACAGAAATAACAATACGCCAAAAATATATATCACATCTGCATAATATCGCTTTATGTTCTAATAAATGTTCACTAAGTATTGATTCTTGTTTCTTAATTAAGCAACGAGACTAGGGAGAGGTTCACCTGATGGTAAGTGATACGGCTGCTCATACCAACGTGACGCTGGTTAGGACTCGCACCACCTCGCCTGAAACAAGATATTGAGTCTCGGTACCCCAATTACTAGCCACAACTCTCTTCTAACCGGAGCACAGTAATATCTGCACACCTACACAGTCTCCGATAACAGAGATCTTCCAGTAAAGTAATATTTCAAATTAATAGTATTATCATATTTTTCATACTATACTGGTAAACACATACATTTTATACCTTGTTCTATTCTAGTGTTTATTCTATTCTATTCTACCAAAAACTTTGTATATAAGCGGAATATTACTAATTACATATTTGTTATAATAATTTACTCCATCGTACAATAGCTCATTATTAAACTTGTTTGTTTTATATTAAAAGACAAAAACCTTTATAAAATGTGTTATTCAAGTATTGGTGTAATATAGTTTTTGTTTTTATCATTAAACTGCCGCCAAAATCGATAACTTGAAATTAGTGATGAGGAATTATTCTAATTATCGATGTTTAAAAAAAATAAGCCACAATTCAATAAACAATATGATTTTATTAACAGGAATGCTGAGCTGCGCATCCCCGGCCGGCATGCCGACCGGACCCCATTCTCATACTCCTAACTGGGGATCACTATTACAGCCTCCAACAATTGTAAGTATTCTTTTTCATTATTAAAAAAAAACAACATAACTCTTTAGATATTAACATTACATAGGCAATTCAATCTAAACCTATTTCGGTAGATTTTCTATATTTCTTAAATTTTATTCGTCCTTTTAGAAATCCGAACCGATGGAAGAAGGTGGCTTTGCAAAGGACCAAACGAGCGGATTCTACTCTGAAGGATTTCACAGCGCTTCGCCTTCATCCTCCAGCAAGGATTCCAATGGCCACTCGCCTCGCAGCGTAGGCAGCGCCGGTGAACCCCATCCCTTTTACGAAACTATGTCGCTAAAAGCGAAAGCTAATCTCGGCATGCATCTAGGGTCATTTCAAAACGGCATGCCCTATAGTCTACTCACACCTCCCGGATTCGAAGTTTCACGGAACAATGATGAGCGCGAACACTCACCTGGATACGAGACATCGTACTCTCCTAGAACGCTACCACCACCGGCTCATGTGTCTACGCCATTATCAAGAGCCGATGCAACTCCGCCCAAATCTCCCCCCGGCACACCTGACAGAGATCGGGAACAACGTTCGTTTGAACGCTACCACGATTCCGGGTTCGACGGTAACCAACACAAGCCTGACAATGACGACGGTAGGGACGGATCGGGATTGGAGGACGACTTCGACGAAGAGCCTGGTCTCAGAGTCCCCGCAGTCAACTCACACGGAAAAGTGAAAACTTTCAAATGTAAACAGTGCGAGTTCGTAGCCGTCACGAAACTTAGCTTTTGGGAACACAGCAAAGAACATATAAAGCCCGAAAAGATGTTATGCTGTCGAAAATGTCCATTCGTCACAGAATACAAACATCACTTGGAGTATCACATGAGAAACCATTTAGGTTCTAAGCCATTCCAATGCACTCAATGCTCTTACTCCTGCGTCAATAAGTCAATGCTGAACTCTCATCTGAAATCTCATTCTAATGTTTACCAGTACCGTTGTGCGGACTGTAACTACGCCACTAAATACTGTCACTCTCTTAAACTACACCTCCGCAAGTATCAGCACAACCCAGCAATGGTTCTCAACATGGACGGCACTCCTAATCCTCTGCCAATAATAGATGTGTATGGCACGCGTCGCGGTCCTAAACAAAAACCTCTTTCGAAGATGTTCGAACAAACTGCTATAAACAATAACAACCCTCAACAACAGCAACCGCCATCACATCCTCTTTTCGGCGGTCATTTCCCTGTCAACCTCTCTCCTTACCTACCACCACTGCTGCCTCATTCGTTTCTATTTCCGCCGAATAACAATTACGAGCAGCGAACCTCGCCACTGCCCGATGGCGTTACCGACAAACGCCAACCGGTGTCGCCACAATCCATATTACACCAACGGCTTTCTTACAATGATCGGCCAATGGAAACTGGCATGGCGTCACCTCCGGGGAAGTCACCGGCGAGCTTACCACCAACACCGACCGCACCGCGCAACACTACACCAGTCCAAACCAACGACGCGCTCGATCTAACTAACACCAAAACAAGCGAAGCAGGTTCACCACCGCCTAACGAGCGATCTACCACAATGACACCTACAACTTCAATGAAGAACAGGAGAAAAGGACGAGCTTTCAAATTACAACCGGCGGCATTGCGGCTTCAGCACGAGGACGATAAAATGGGCGACGATGAGGTATCAGGATCGGAATCCGACGCTTCGGCGGAGGTTCCTACCTCGTCCGCGCCAAGCACGTACTCCTGTCAGTACTGCGACATCACTTTCGGTGACCTCACCATGCACACGATCCACATGGGTTTCCATGGTTACAACGATCCGTTCATGTGTAACAAGTGCGGTGAGCGCAGCGCCGACCGCGTCGCATTCTTCATTCACTTAGGGCGCGCACAGCACGCCTAGTTCCGTATTTAATGTTTTTAACCCTAGTCAATACTCTGGAGTTCAAAATAGCTTCTAAAAATATAGTATAGGTTCTTTGGCAGTGTAACTTGTGTTTCGTTTACTAAAAATAATACCAAAGACCGTACTTGCGCTGCTTGGTACAGTCGGTCATAAAACTTGTTTCAAATTGTCATCATTTGCTCTTGGAAATATGACTTATGAAATAGGATTAGACTCTACATCTTAGGTCTCCTCGTTACTGTATTGTAGTTAATTTAGTAAGTGTAAATAGTATATAGTTGGCGGCAGCTTGGCACCAGTACAATGTTCAGTGATTTGGATCATACGTAAGATAATCTTCTCATACAATTTCAGTCTATAGTCGACTATCTAACTCAGGCTCTCCAAGTTGTGAGATAGTTGCGGTGTGCGTCGCACTTGAGATGCCGATTGACGAGTTCAGTACCTTAATGAAGGTCAGCGGAAAAATTGGCTTACTCTGGAATTGTTACCTCTTAGTTATCTTTTCCAGCACGACGTAGAGCAGGAGTATATTGTAACAGGTCTCCCTCACGGAAGTTAGTCCTGCGTATATGTGTTAACTCCACGAAAATTGTGTAGAAAAACTATTGACCAATCTGTTGAAGACTGCTATCCTTTATATAAGTACAAATTGTAACGATGACATGTAGTATTTGTAGTATTTTCTTTGTCGTCTGTTTATAGATAAACAATATGTATAATTTTGGAGATACGGTGAAGTTACCTATTAGCTGTATTAGTGTAGTCATAATAGACTATTAGATGTAATCTTAAACTACATCCTTATGTAATGTGTAAGTTAATCAGAGTGTATTTATGTCAAAGATTTATTTTATTTATTTATTATTAAAATACAATGTAACGTGTCAAATGTGATTTGCTGTTTATTAATTTGCTAGTTAGTTTATAGAATTATTGTATTATTATTACGGGTATATTAAAGTGGCTGATGTTGAGAAAAATACTATTTGATGTGTGCATACTCGAGACGTTGCTCAATACATGGAAAGAAAGAGCATATAGGTAAGAGGTAAGAAAATGTTTGTGTGCCGATTACATGTAATAAACAATCTGTTTTATCAAGTTTTTTTTGTTTAATTTCATCTATTCACATGTTTAAGTAAATGTTATATAACACTTTATTTATTAAAACGAATAACCTTCATTACATCATTAACTTGATCTGTAATACAAATCTTTCATAACAAGTTGTACTACTGTGAATATTATATTTTCTATGAATATCGTTTGTTATATTAACAAGAGTTGATTTAATAAAGTTTTAATTTAAATAATTTATGTTTAACCTATATGTATTTATTATTTTGGTGGCTAATTTTGTGGCCGTTATTAAAGATATATAAGATATATTAAAGGAATAACAAAAAATGTTTAATGGGAAACCAATAACATGCGATGCTTAGATAACTGACAGAAAAATTCGCGTATCTAAATACAGCAGAAGAAACTGAACGCTGTACTAAAATATTCTTTTGTCCATAGAGTTAATTGTTATAGTACGTCCACTTTTTAAATAACAATGAAAAATTTTATGTCACCGTTACGGGTAAAAATTATATTTGAATATTCATAAGTATTGCGTCTCTAGAATAGAGATTTGAATACCATAATGACGGTTAGAAAAACTAAAAAAAATACACACACATCAATATATATCTAAAATACAACAGGCGGAAATTTGTTACACATACTTCAAGACTATTATTTTTATCTCTTTGTAGTAACTTCAACTACACTTAATCCGGTAGATTAAATGTAGTTAAAGTCTTTCTTGTGTAATCATATGGACTATTTATAAGATTTAATTGTTTTACTACTATATATTTATGTAAGGAAATTTATTCACATCAACATACAAATATTCCAGAATTGATTTGTATTCGCTGATTCATACTATTTTGTTGTTGAGGAAAAATAATCGTTACGCACTACACCTAAATATATCCCAAAAGGTTTACGGCATCCTAGCACTCTTGCTGTTCTACATCAAAGTTAAGACCATGTATTTATGGCCCTTCATGAGTGGATAGAGATGGAGCTTGAAGACTCCTATAGTATGCATAGGTTACCTAAGTATTCTCAATAGCACAAGGCTAAACGTTTAAAATGACGCATATTTATTACACATCGTCCTTTGTATTTCAAAGTGTAAAAAGTAAATAATAGTTTTAACGATTATCATTGTACAATTGATAGACATCCGTTTTTTGCTGTTTTAGAACAAAAACAATAATTAATTCCAAAGAATATGTTACGCACTTTATATTCTTGGTTGTTTGATTTTTCCGTATTAAAAAAAAATACACATTTCTTTCATAATAATAGAAAACGCAGATTCAGTCCAAAGAGCTCATGATTATGAAACGTGTTGAGATCATTATGTTCTTTATAATCAGCTTATATATCTCTACTCCTAGACATAGGTATTCTCTAAAGATATTCTTTAGTTAATTTTAAACTATATTAAAACACTGAAGTATTCAAAAATTAATTAATGTACAACGATGAAATTTCTTCCTAAGCATTTGAACAATTTTCGATTTATATTCAAATGGGGTACGTTGCTGAGAACATAACAATTGTCGCCTGACCCAAATTCAGAGATTTACATTAATAGTTGAGAGAGCCAAAAAAAAGAAGCATTTTCAAACCTGTAAAAGGCGATTAGAGAATATAAACTTTAGGATGGATAGTTAAAAGTAAAACAATACATATTCAATTCATTCATTTATCCAATCCAAGAACCATATTGATGGATGTAGGCGATCACAAATTGAAAGAATATTTATTATTAGTAACATATCAATCATATAATAGACACCCAAATGTCTTTAAGAAAGCATTAAACTAGAAAAGATAATAATTACAAAACCGTGCATAAACTTCGTTAGAGTTGCTCACATAATTATATCTAGAAACAAAGTTAACTTAAATATATATATGTTAGTTGACGGGTCGTTAAATAACTGGTTTATACCCATATTTAGATATCAGTACATCTGTGAATAATAAAAAATTTAACCGAGATTTTTTTCACGCTCGTGTGAACGTTTGATAGCGTTATATATAAACAGAGCCTAGACAACGATCGAGACAAATTGCTAAGAAAATATTTAAACTAAGTTCATCATAACTTAAGTAGGTATATATTGAGTGAAATTTACTAATTATGATTAAAAATTGAAATGAGTAACAATTAATAACGCCTTTTGTTATTTACGTTCTGTTTGCGAACGTTGAAAAATTTCCACCATACTAAACAATAACGGTAGTTACGCGTAAAGTATGAGAAAATATTTAAAAATTTAGAAAGTTTATAACTACGTCGCTTCCTGAAGTATTACAATAAGTAACATTATAACAATAATAAGCTATATGCGAGTATAAATATATTTAAATATATACCAGACAAATATCAACAACAAACTGCTTGTTGTGTAAATGAAGACATTGGAAAGCGTGAAGTTTTAGTTTGATAAAAACAAAATTATTTTTATTTTATACAAAATTATGATATATCCTAGATAAAAGTAAAATAATTATTATGCATATAAGAGTAGATGAATTTTTATACTTACATAAGAGAAATTCTACATCATTAATAAATCAAGTAAATGCTTCAGACTATTCTTAAGCAGTACAATGATTAGAGTATCAGGCGCCAGTCAAGTCGGAGTCGTCTCATGCAGTGCACAATTTACAATTTTTCACACACACCCACTTATATTATAAAATGATTTAACATAAAAACATGCAATAAATCACTTTTCGAGTTCTCTTTATAGCGCCCAAACATCTCCGATGCATTATAAAAAAAAAATCAACTGTTTTAATTTTGCGCTCTTACTAAAAAATCCTGTGATTGTTGTCGATTTCATATATCTTTTGATTATGAGCCGTTTTTAAAGGCCTTACAGCCACCGCTTTAGAGACCTATTAGATCTCTTAATCGTCCTTAAATGCGTAAGGGACCTAAACGATATCCAATTTCTTTACTTTACCAACCGAAACCAGGAAGCATGTATGTATTATGTATTTATCTCTATCAGACACATAGTAAAATAAAAATTAGGACTTCCCGCATAGATAGAGAATGCAATTTTGGCGCTGCACTAGCTGAAAGTCTTGTAGGAGATCCTTTTGATCACATAAAGCACTGAAAGTGTTAAAGATGTTTAATGTCAAACTCATCATCATTTCAGCCTATTTCTGTCTAATAGTGAAGGTAGACTTCACGATCGATCTCCAGCGGTACCGTTATACCGTATTTAAGTTTTCCTCTTACTTTAAAAAAAAAACAGCATTTATTCCGCTCCTTAATTCGAATAATGGCATATGGCCACTGACCACGTATAAACGATGTCGGCGATCCTTCTTGGTAAGAAATAAAAAGTGTACTCCTGAAGTAAAAACGCAATAAGAGGCGGTACAGGGCGGCACGCTTCTAAACCTCGGAGCTTGCAATTTTTTCGTGCGCACTACCTTTTTTGTTCGCGGACACAGCTGTTGTTTGATGACCACTCGTACTATTTTTTGTCGTCGTGCCAATGTTAAACGATACCATGATTGAAGTGGTATATTTATGAAACTATATGTTACATTTAACAGATGTTATCGACTATTGTTTTATAGGCATAATATATATAGTAACAATAGAATTAACCTGTGTTTAATACTACATACACTTGACACTGTGTTGTTATACACTATGCAAATAATATTCACAGAAAAAAGAAAATTAAATCGACCCGACGGCTGACGTCAATTCTAAAAACCTTGAGCGATCTATTAAAGAAACAAACTACTGTTTTTCATATTCTTAGCTAAAGTTTGGAAGTATTTTAATCTAAATTACTAAGAAACTATTGTTATAAGGTTTATTTAAACGTTATAATAAAATTATCTACCACAGTTTTGACTTTTTTGTATAAACTAATAACAGGATACACTTCGTTATATATTTTAATAATAATATTAATATACGCTATCAACGCAAGCAATGTGATGTAAATATGTTGGAAAGATTAGTTAACATTCGTTTTTTTACATGGACTTCTAATTTCTGAACTTCCAGAACTTCCTGATCTTCCATAAGTGGTAGATCTCTGTTTCCGGATACCGTCTAGGTGGATATCACTGCAGCACCTATTTCTGACGACAAACAGTAGTTTGTAGTAGTTAGTATAATTACTGGAGTAACGAAACTCAACATTTTACGTCTCAACCGACTAACGCAATGTAATGCTGTATATATCGTTCTAACTAGCGCCACATTGCTTGGGTCAAACGTTTCAAAGATCAAACGGTCAAAGATTAAATACTAATCCAAAATATATGCGATGAATAGGAGTTGTATTGAAATAAAAATCGATTCCGCCTTCCTAGAATCGAGCACAACGCGACACTTGCTTAATCTGCCATCGCGTCACATGCCTGTTTATTATTTACCATCGACACGTGTTTCTGTCAAATCCACATCTTTTTTATAATTTTTTAAAAAAAAAAGTAATTCTGTTGCCACATTGCAGCTGTGGAAGTTTCTAAATATGCATAAAAGAAAAGTAACTGTCTGGAACGTTTGTATCAGTTGGAAAATGGTTTTCATTTAAATATGAATATTATTTAAAACTTGATTGTGAAGTTTTTAAATAAATTTATTAGATTTAATCTAAAATGTCTATGAATACTTTCATAAATATGTATATTAACGGAGACATTAAAATCATTATTTTTAAAATAACGCAAAGAATTATATAGTAAGTGAAATTTTAATATTAACAATTTATATTCGTTTTATTTTATTTGCTAATGCGCAAAAGCTTGTCTTCTGTTAATATCTTTATGTCAGAAAAATCAACGAACAAAAAAGTTAAATAGAATTATATCGATATTTCAATCGACACTCTAAAGTAATATCTTTTTTTATTAAATCTGATCTTTAAATAGAGACGCCATTTTTAGGGATTACAGATTCGTAGGTTGAGATTGACCACGAACGATTTTTGACTAACACCTTTTCTTCAACTAATCGGATTAACGTTATGAATGTTTTAAAAAAATCCTTAACTGTTATACGAAAAGAATAATCACTTAAAGTTATGAATTGAAATTTCATATTTTTTTTTTGTTTTTGCCTATATAATATGCTTTCAAAAGTGATAAACATAGTAAAACAAAAATTATAAATTTCACGAAATGTTTTACCTTACTTTATCTATGATATCGACGATCCTTCGAATCATTCTTAATACAGAGATATTCGATAGATATAATGTATATATTATATAATTTGGAGTTATTTTATGAATATATGTATATATGTGTCTTATATTTTGATGAATTTTGTTCATCAATATTAATTTTTAACACCTACATACAAAATTTACTTCTTCCCTTGGATTGACCGGTTGAAAATATCTCCGTTGCATTGAGTCCGCCTTCTGTACCCTCAGCTTAAGGTATTACATTAAGAAGAAATAAATAAATATTCGTGGTGCAATATAGACACAAATGTGACTCAAGAAATGATTGTCATATGACTCCGCTTTAATTGCTAATTTAATTAACACCAAGTACAACTAGTTATCGATAACATAGTATTCAGAAATTGACAATTACTCTTCCTTAATTAAAACTAAAGCAATGGACTGTTTATATTTGAAAATTATACAAATGCACATATTATATTTGATTTCTCTTTTCTTCTAGACGGCGTCAATTCCAATCTTTTCACCCTCCCCTACGTAATGCATGTACCGATTGGAAATTCAAATGAATCCGTCCTTATTTATTGCTACACACTCCCTTTTGCTTTCATTACACCCTCTTCCGTTCGTAAACATTAGATGTTTAGGTATCCAACTTTAACCTCCGTTCTTTATGAACTAAATAAATCTAAAAGAACACTTTGTATTTCACACACAAATCATAAAAATATTATTGAGGGAATAAGTACTAATGGGTGCATTTTGTAAAAGTAATTAAGAAAACCCAAGCATTAAAACGCCCGTGTTCTGCTATTCTTTTATTATGATCAAGTTTCGTAGATAAAAGTACTATCTAGTACAGCAAAACATTTTTTATTACGAAATTGTCTAAAATTATATTTTTATAACAATTTTTTTTTATAATGTTCACATACCTTGTCTTTGTTATTTTTTGCTACTCAATACAAATGTTGTACGCCCAGCTTTTGTATAGCGGTGGCATCTAATTAAACATTTGAATATTTTATGATGCTTAGATAAAAATAAACTCTGTATACAGGATTTAATATTTTTAATAAATCTCATACTCGCGCACATCTATATAGATACATAGAAAAATTGACTTACTAATAGTAACACTACATAGAATAGAATCACTGGTAGATCTAAGTTGCCGGAGACCGTCTAGGTAAGTATCACTGCTGTGCCTATTTGTACCGGTAAACAGAGGTGTGGAAATACTCTGATCCGGATTGAAGAGAATTATTAATTACTGCGGCAACGAGACCTAACATTTTATTTCCCAAGAAGAGAAATGCAATGTGATGCAGTGTATAACATCCTAACTAGCGCCACGTTGTCACGGGCGGGCATATTACTTGACACCAGAATATATGTAGAATAATAAAAAAAAAAACAAGTTAAAATATTCCTACTCGCCTAGCACAGTATCTCCCCACTTCCCAGATTAACTGGTAGATAATACCAATAGGTATTGACTACGCCTATTGTAACCTAATTGTAGGTTTTCTAGTTTATAAATAAAAATAAGTAAATAAATAAAAACTTTACGTAAATAAAGATACATAGACAAGCGTTACATGTTTTCTTTTAAAAACTTTCGTCAAAAAAAAAATAAAGCAAATACTGGCCGCTTAGAAATTATTTTGAGTCCTGTCAAGCTTTGGCGGGATTATTTATTTAAAAGAAAGTTTTTATTGTAAAAAGTGTGGAGAGGAAATGCAAAAACGCGAGTAAGTATCTACCTGCTTGCTCTGTCCCTTTACAGCCACATGCACATTCCATTTTCAAACGTTGTTCCAGTGATCGATTTGTAAAAAAAAAAAAGCTTCTCTTATAAGTTATTCGGTGCCGAAGAAATTTAGAATAGTATTGCAAAAAAGTTTTTGTCATACTTTTGCAATTTCTTTGTCCGCTTATTGAAAATACCAAAACGTGTAGCCGATCTAATCCTTTTTTTTTTTTTTTACAATTAAGCGACGGGACGAGCGGGACGTTCACCTTATGGTAAGTGACACGCCCATAACGACCTGACGCTAGTTAGGATGTTATACACTGCACCACATTGTACGACGCCTGAGACATAAGATGTTAAATCTCGTTACCCCAATAATACTTGCTACAACGCCCTTCAGACCGTAACACAGTGTTGTTTGTCGGCTGCAATAGGCTCAGCAGTGTTACCTACGTAGATGGCCTCCGTAAACATAGACCTACTACCAGTAAAGTAAGTTATATTCAGCATGTTCATTATATAGTTATTAGGTTTTTAGCTAATGAAATGTTATTAAAAAAAAAATTATCGTTATACTAACAACATATTAGTAGTTATATCTAAATGTAATTATTGGATTTATTTGGGCTACAAACATTAACAAAGTCAATATAACTTTACATATCTAACGGTCGGTGTATTCCGAATCTGTCACGTATCCCCCACAATCGGTTTAAGCAAGTCAATGTTCAAACACGAACTTTACACAGGCTTTATCTTAATACTAATATTATTAATCGTATAATAATAGATTTTTTTTTCTAATCTATCGAAGCGACGAAACGAACGGGACATTCACCTGATGGTAAGTGATACGCCTTCACGTAACAACACCAAATGGCGCTCGTCGCCTTGATACATAGGATATTAATTCTCGTTGCCGCAGTAATTTCACTAGCTATCCCTTCAATCCGGATCACAGGAATGATTCCACACTAATGCTTGGCAGCAGAAATAGGCACTGCGGTGGTACCTACCTAGGCTGTCTCTAGACCAGCTACCAGTAAAATCAATCAAATCAATATACATTTAATGATTTCATATATTTACGCGAATGCTGTTACTAGAACAAAATTTTACGGATTCCATTGAGTCTGTCTACTATTTCCTTTATTTTTATTGTCTACATTTTATTAGTAATTTACATTCAATACTTTTTGTAAGGGAATCTTCAGGTAAACTACCGGTACAGTAAAACTGTTTTGGTTTACCACCAGAAATATTACTTCCTGAATTACATGTGACTATATAATCGGTGTAAGTCCACAGTATCCGCAAAGTAGCTTGAAATTCCGCCATGGAGTTAACCTTTTTAATTTCTCTCTAAGTTTTGTAATTGATACTCATGATCATCATCAGCAGATGACCACCGATACCCCAAAGATCTAGTAGTTAGAGTTCATTGAGAGGAATTGGACTTTAGCCCACCGTGCTGGCCCAGTGCGGGTTGTGGAGTCAGAGCCTTGTCTGTTATTCAGCATAGTGCACGTGCAGTTGAGATTACCTTGGGCTCCTTAAGACATTGCGACGGAACCCTATACACCCATAATAATTTTATTTAATTATTACTAATAACAAGAAATGAATTTATAATAAGTTTGTACGCCATAAAGTTTCGCTTCATCGAATGCCGAAATAACAATTTCCTTAAAATATCAGTGTTAGAAAATAAAACATTGTAGAATCTTAAAGGAGCTGATTTGAATTTTATAACTTAACTCTTTGTAAGTGACAAAGCTCGAGACAATTAAAAAAAAATAATGCTGTCCGTGGTGCGATGTTTTGAGAATGTAAATCCGCCGACGTAAATATGCAAATTTATTACTTTACGAGGACGACAAAGGTACAGCAACCGTCGCCTTAGACTATCGTAAAAAGCTTAGAAAGAATACAAAGAAATTGTTACAAATATAACCGAGCGAACGGTACCTTCAATAAAAAAAGGGGTTAGGAAACAAGGACCGACGTTTTCTGCAAAAGAAATCCTTTTAACTTGATTAATGGACAAAGGTATTAATTTTTGGTGCCTTGGAAATGTCTCAGCGGTATGACGCGAGCGAAGTAACGGTAACTCAAACAGCGCTGCTCGCCAGCCGAATTGTATAGAAAGTTCTTTTTAATGTTTTTAAACAATTAGTTTTTTTTTTGTCACAATTTAAATTAAGTTATTCAGATAACTGTACTTTTAAATACACATCTTTCTTCTGAATTTCATTTTAATTAACATTAAAACTCTTTAATGTGCACGTTACTGTTTCATATTTAACATTTTCATAGCTAGCGTGATAAAAAGTTCTAACTTTTTTTATATCGGAAGGATGTGCAAATCAGTTCACCTGGTAGAAAGTGATCACTGACGTCCATGGACAGTCGCAATACCAGAGGGGCTGTTGTCGACCTTGGGGCCTTGGAATAATACGCTGTTTTCTTCAAGGCCTATGTGGTATTGGTACCCTCTTCTTACTGAAGTGCGCCGATCATATTAAAAAATTTACTTAATTTAATTAAAAAAAAAAATTTTTATGAAGAACACTCCAATCTAGAGTTTTGGCTAAAACTATATATAAACTATTTATTATATAATACATTGTTAGGTATCAGGGTCATGTCTTTAAAATATCAAATTGATATCAATCATAAAATCTTAAATGTGTCTATTAAATAACAATTTATTATGTATACAAATATAGCTGTGAGATGTGGAAGGACACCAGGATCATCTCGCATCAGATCCAGCTCTTCGTCTACCGCTGTCTTTACCGAACTCTCGGTATTCACTGGTCAGGAAGCATCTCCGATGAAAATGTCCTGGAGCTCTGCCGAATCTCTAATCAATTTACAAATCAGACGTCGCAAATGAAAACCATATTCCCAAGCAGGTGCTTCATTGGTATCTGCAAGAAAAATGCAAGCGACGTCGCTCCTAGAGATACATGGGGCCTCATAGTAGTAGACGAGGCGAAGAAGATCAGGAAAACGTGGAATGAGCTCAAGACCGAAAGCAATGGAGAATCACTATGGACCCAATTTGCCCCATCTTGGGGCCATAGAATGAATACATACAAATAAAATAAACTTGTCGATCATATATATATATATATATATATATATGTACATATTCATGTAAATGTTTTCGTATGACTTATATGTCATCATAAAGTATGGTCGAGAGATATTATATTATATAAACATTATTTCATTGTTGGTAGGTCTCTGTTGCCGGAGCCCGTCTAGATAGGTATCACCCTCTCCCCCTAAACTGGTTCGTGCTTTGGGCTCAGTAGCCGTGGCTTGGTCGCCCACAGTGAAGCTAAGACCAGCTGACCTGAGGCGTAGCTGACGGCCCGAGGTAGCCGTTCCAGGTCAGCTCCGTGGGTGTACCTCGAATGTGTGCCGATGAATTGCGGGGGCAACCTTCGCAGCCTTAGTGGGAGCGCGGGGGAAGACTCCTCTTCCCCTATCAGGATTGTGTTTGCCGCTCTCTCTGTCCCTCGTGGCCATATAACGGTTGGAGGCGGAACCCAAGATTAGATACGCCGCAAGGAGTCGGGAGACTTTTCTCTCTTGGCTCTTCCGTTGCCCAAGTGACAACAAGAGGCCAAGAGGAGGATGCGCTGTGTACTCGTGTGTGTGCTAGCGCGCCCTTACGAGGTGGAAAATGGAAGGTGGTCTCTCCTCCCGAGATGGAGCCGTGCGGTGCAGCCAGCGCTGACTCCACGTTGTTATCAAAAAGCGTATCACTTACCATCAAGTGAACATACCACTTGTCTCGTCGCTTATGTGACCAAATAAAAAAAAACTAAAACATAAATAGGTTCACGAGATATTATTTATCTATTAATGTAGTCGTTTATTGTGCCCGTGATGAATAAAAGAAATAAAAAACAACTTTACTTATTTGATTCTTATTCTTGTTGAAATTTTAAAGGAGGGTAACACAATACCGGAAGCCCTTGTCATTCGCCCGCCCCGCGGTAAGGAGCGGCACGCGAACGCGAAAAAACCAAATTATTTAGTAACACGTTTTAAATTCTCCCCTCGCCCAATGCTGTAGGGGTTGCTCTTTAATTTTTAAACATTTGTGGCTATCTGAACCAAGGTTATAATAACTTTAGTTGCGGTCGTGTGCCATAGCATCAGGTGGCATTTGGAAGTTTCGGTCGTTTGCGGTTTTCGATGTAGGTGTAACGCACATGTGATTCATTATGCGTCCCACAAATAAATAAAAGGTTAAATCACCTTAAAATTATCCTAAAATATACCTGACTCTCTTTATACAAGATAGACAACAATTCCCATAAACTCTTCAAAGAAGGAGATAAGGAAGGAGACAAACTTGTTAACACATTTTGGTTCATTTATTAAAAAAATGTGTGATCTAAAATTTTCTTTTTCTTTTTATACAATTAAGTGATGACATGAGGGGAACCTTCACCTGATTGTAAGTGATACGTCTGCCCATAGCAACGTGGTGCTATACAGAAAAAGGTATTGAAGGAAACTTTGGTGTAGAAATACTAACCGATAGAAACAGTACATTTTTAAAGGATACCAATTATAATTTTCTATCGCTAGGTCTTTGGTGCCAGAGGCCTAAATAGGTAGATAAGCATCTCCTATTTTTGTCACGAAACAGTAATGTACAAACATTACTTGTCCCGATTTGAAGGACGCCGTACCTAGTGAAATTACCGCAGTAACGACTTCGATCTCAAAGCGATGAGCATGTGATGCAAAATATCATCATAACTAGCACTAGTTATAGAATAATTCATGAGATAATAGTCCTTAAAATTAGATTTTTTTTTTTGTACTACGAAGCGACTGGACGAACAGGACGTTCACCTGATTGTAAGTGATATGCCTGTCTATAATATTACGGCGCTAATTAGGATGGTACTGAACCACGTTGCACCCGTCGCCTGAGACATAAAATATTCAGCCTCGTTACACTACAAATGTTATTAGCTATAGCGCTCTTCAAACTGGAACACAGTAATATTAGCATACTACTGTTTACCGGTAGAAATAAGGGTTGCTATCTAACCTAGACGGTATTCAGCGACAAAGAATTACCACCAGTGAGTGAATGTTACTTTAAAACCTGTGAATTATCCAAAGTTCATACATTAGTTCATACTAATATTACTAAATAACAACCGCACACCCACGTTGATTTTTTACTATGGAACTAAAAAAAAAACTAACCTGTTTTAACACCTCGCATTTCATATTTCCGTCAACAATCATCGACCTCCATAAAAAGTCCCCTCCTTGGAGAAAAAAAATATGGACTTCAATTGCCGCGGTGTACTTTAAAAAGCTGGGGGAACTTTTTACAATGAGTTTTTTAATGCTGTGATCACTACATAATTACCTTACTGTACATAGATTATTACTACGACGATTTTTCTTTATTAGTAGCGGATAGTATTCCCTCTTCAATGGTAATGTAATAAAATGGCAGTCGTTCTAGAGAAACCATGACTGATGAGAAATCGGGAAACATATTTGACGTTTACTGGTGTTTAGTCTCTGTTGCCGGAAACCGTTTATGCTGGTATCACCACAGCGCGTGAATACAATATTTAAACATTACTGTGTTCCGCTTTGAAGGGCGCTGTAGCTAGTGAAATTACTAGAGTAATAAGCCTTAACATCTTGTCTCAAAGCGACGAGTACAAGGTAGTGCTTCATACAACGTCGTAACTAGCGCCACGTTGTTATGGGCAGACGTATCACTTACCATCAGGTAGATATCCCACTTGTCTGGTCGCTTCGTTGGATAAACAGAAATGTCTCTTATACTCTTAACTAATCTTCTCTTAGTTCTACTACAGCTAACTTTAATATTTGTAGTTACTATTTTTAATATCAACCACGACGATTGTCTATTGACATTGTTCAATGGCGCCACAATGTATTTACGGTTGAGAGATAAGCCTGTCTAAAGTTATGTATATATACGTTATCAGGGTTAAATTATAACAATTTTAAAGCAACGAGATGCTTGTTATACAAATTTCGTAGTAACTACCCTATCGCGCTACGTAATTATTTACAAAACCCATTTAATATACAATCTAAAAACAGAAAACAAATACACTGCATTCTACATGTGTTTGTATAAAAACGATAATTTGATACAATAACTCTGTTTCGTAACCTCAACCTTTTCCTGGACCACAAGTCGCTCAATGGCTACCTCCCTTCGACGGCATATTTGACCAAAAAAGCAGAGGACACGAGACTGCCATAGATGATAAATGCTGCTTAATGCCGAGTCCTCGAAGTATTAACTCGTTGGTACGAAATTCAGTCCATGATACTCATGTCTACCACCACATCTCTAGAGCGCTAGAAATAACTACTAGTATTCTCTATATTATGCAATTAACACTTTTTGATTAATCGTATATGCAGTGATCATATGCAAAACTTGATATAATCGCATAAGCTATAACATTTTGCTTTTGTTAATTTTTTTCTTTCTCCACATTAAATCAATTCAATGACAGGAAGTTGAAATCAAGCAAATGTAGATAACACGTAGGCTATTTAAATGAGTCCAATTTTTTGATGTTCAGCGTTTAGTTAGTTATACAGAGTATAACATCGCTCGAAGCGCTAACGGTGGACGGGGCAGCAAGGTCCTCGAATGACGATAGTGTACCGGAAGAGGCACAATTAGCAAGCGTAAAAATTAGATGATCAGACGATTTGGTTATGGTCGCAGAGAGCAGCTGGATGCGGGCAGCTCGGGACCGATTGATGTGGTCTGATCTTTGCGCAGGTCTATGGACGTCTATCAGCTGATGATGATAAATAATAAAATTTGCAATAATAATGGCTTTTAAATTACTTTTTGGTTCATACAGTAGGATTTCGTTATTATTTATAACAATTACCAGCAGCTGCGGGGCACGCGTCAACAAATTGTTTACGTATTTGGCCGAATGAACAAATTTCACGAACGATCAGTGAGATATCTCCATCTCGGAAGATCCTTATCGGTGTAGCCGATTTTCTGGGCACTCGGCGCGAGCGTATATCAAGATGTGAAATCGATCCCCCGTGTGCAGCGTTAATCTATTACCGGGTAACACAAAAAGCAGCATACGGTCAGTCAACAGGGCCTTAGCCCTTTGTTAAGCTTTTTCGACTCCGGCCCACAATGCGAAATAATCTCCAAAAAGTGACCCCAAAAGAGTACTTGGAATTGTGTCGGTAAACGCGGACCGTGGACAACGGTAGGAATCGAATAAAAAAAAAAACTTAAATCACCCATTTATCGAGGATTTTCCATGTATCGTGTATACATGAGTGATATATTTCATCAGCTTGAACGATATACTATTTGAAAATAGTTACTTTGTTTTTTTTTTTTTTTATATTTTTGTAATTGAAATTATTCCTGACAAATGTTATTACAATCGCAATATGATAGTGAGTTCACTTAAAACTTTCCATTTGTTTGTTTGCACAGAAACTATACTGAATACAATTATTCTAATGTACACATATGTATTGAAAGAATTTTTTTTTTATATATAAACTAAATATGTTTTATCAATTGTTCGCAGCATTGTATAATTTCAATTTTGTTTGTCTTTCGAAGTGTCAGGAATACGAATGTGTGATTTGTTCAAGTGTTGCTCACATGTGAAATCGAAATAGTAATTATATTGCTCATACCTCTAAAAACCTTTAAAACTAGTTTTCGTTGTTTAATAATTACATCATGTTATGGACTCATTATATTTATTATACTTAGACATTTAAAACTATTCCTTCTCCTATTCTAATAGGGATGCAAAAGATGAAATAACTGTAAATATAAAATCATAGAGGGAATGAACAATACAACTTAATTTTTTTATATATCTGTATGCCATATGCAATTCTAATAAAGTAATATGTTATTTTAACACCCTGTGTAAGGGGCAGTATGCGTGATGGCTGCCCACTCTACACGGCAGCTTGTCCTGCGAACATAATAACGCAAAAGGATAGACGTGCGTCGGCCACCGTGTGACACACCTGCTTACAAAAAAAAATCACCAACTATCCCTGCAAATAATTTTACCCCTAAATATCAGTTTCACAAACCAAGACAAAAAGCGATATGCATAAGTAACTGAATTTATCATTATCCATCAACTATTTTAACTAAAATTAGTGATAGCGAAGCGCGGCAACCATTTGTATCGCCAAATAGTAATATCCTCATTATGCTCGTGAATTTACTGGAGTAAAGACACCTTACATCTCAAGGCGACGAGGATAATGTGGTGCAGTGTGTATCTTCCTAGCCAGCGCTACTTTTTGAGCAGACATCACATCAGATGAATGCCCTGATCATCTCTATACTCCGTCTTAACTAGAAATCCGTTTACAAGAGACCTTGGATACAGAATTATTTCTTCTCTCTGACTCACGCTATATTCGTTCTTTGTTTATATTGCTATTAAAGTTGTTATAAATCGTTTAATTAAATAGAACAATAGTACAATATCAGTATTTTACTTCGCAATGTGTAATTTCAAAGAAACTTGCCTTAAAAGAGAAAGTTACTCAATATCGCAGAAAACATAAACTGAACGCCTGACCACGTACCGATATAATATAAGAGAACTGCCAACGCAAGCTGGATCAATATCGCTCGCCGTTTCATCAAGTCGATGGGAAAAAAGAGGAGAAAAAATACATAACTTTTTAGGGGCGGCCTCCCCTGCGAGGTCCCCTGCTACCGCCCCATCCCCACAGTAGGGGGAAACCCGCACCGACGTGGAAAAAAAAATACAAAAATCTGAAAGCGAGGCGCTTCGGCGCGTGGATACAATACAATGCTCCTCTATAAAATATCGTATCAAATTTATATAATGGGAAGTACCTTTGTTGGCACGAGGAAGACGAAAAAAACGGCTTTGATTTTAAAGGTGAATGAATGTGGAAATAAGGGCGGCTAATAAACATCAAGGGAGAGTAAATTACATACAAACGAATATCACTTATTTACAAATCAGCTTTTTTAAATCTTAAGTGCTCCTACAAAAATGCAATTACAAATATGAAAATTAGTAGAACATACAGATTAAAAATTTCTTTCATACTGTACCTGAGGAAACAATCTATATTTTATACATACATATATATATGTATACATGAAAAATCCACCTATGTAGGGGTATGTCACGACCTCTCTAGAACCATAAAGCTTAAAGACTTGATATTTAGTAGGAACATTCCTTTTACCGAGTATAGGTCAGATAATAAGGGATTTTACAAACTTGGTCGTCCAAAGGGAGTGTTACGACCAGCAAAGCGTGCAGGAAACAGCTAGTTAAAAAGCCAATAACAAACAAGATTGGATAAGGATCTTATTAAAATTATATGACAATGGTTTGAGTCTTAAGCGTTTATTAATTTTTTAAGGAAACTTTAACATTTGAAACTAATAAACAGGTAATAAAGTTGAGAAATTCTATTTCCAGTAGTGAACAACATTAAGCTGCAATAAGGAATGAAAATAAAAGAAATAATGTGTGTATAATATAATAATAACTTAGGTATAACTATTTATTAATATATTAACAGTAATTAATTTTTTCTGTCACGTTTATCTACTCAATAAAATTTGTAACACATATTGATATAGATGTTTGTTTGTTGTTGTTTATATAATGACAGCAGCAGACTGTAATGGTGAACAAATAAACAAACATAATTAAAATCTTCAAGAATTCTCATAACTTAAAGGAACAGTATTTTCCTTAAAATATTTACGAGTACGATCTTTTAATAAAAACATTATATTACTTGAATCATTAGAAAAAAAAGTAGCTTTATCAAACACACCTCGCGATCAGTATATAAGTAATATAAGTGTTTAAACAATTCTGCTAAGCTGTAATATTAGATTGTCTAAACATATTATTTTTGTGTGTTTCAGTCCGGTTATATATATTATTTATATATTTAATATACATATCTCTCTGAAGAAAATAACCTATCACAGCTGGTGAACGAAAGTATCGTGAGGAATCCTATATGTTCTAAGAACAGCGGCCTTCTTGGAAGAATGAAAAGATTACTGGTAATAGGTCTCTGTTGACGGAGACCGAAGCTCCAATTTCTGCAGCAAAACAGTAATGAGCAAACATTACTGTTTTCCAGATTGTAGAGCGCTGTAGCTAATCTAACTACTGGGGTAACGAGACAACACCTTATGTCTTAAGCGACGAGCGCAATGTGGTGCATTGTATATTAACCTAACTAGCGCCACGTTTTAATAAGCAGGCGCATCACTTACCTTTAGGTGAAAATCCCGCTCAGCTAGTTGGTTAATCGAATAAAAGAAGTCATTCATTAATCCGCACCTAGATAGCGTGATGAATAATCTTAGTTTTTACCGTATGAAAGAAAGCTCTAAGAGATCTGTAATTTTTATATCACTTATGGAATGATACCATTCGTATTTAAAAGTTTTCATTTCGTTGTATTATTTAATAGAAATACCATTTAAATAAACGTATATATTATAATGGTCAAATATGTGAAACAAAATTTGAAGAAGTAGATACGGACAGATGGCAGCAAGATACCGGCGCGAGGTCAGTTAGGGTGAACTGAACATCCAACGGAAACCAGCGTTTCTCACAAAGGCGATCGTCGGATGACGACTTAAAATACTTTGTAATAATGAAAAAAATATCAACATCTGGCCATTGTCTAGTTCCGCGGGGGAGTCGGACGAATAAATATACGACAAAGCGTTACCACCGCACGCGTCATTATTCAAGTGCGATTGACAGCCACTTCCATAGGTCGGGGTTGCGCGCGAGCTCAATAATACGCCTACTTACTGCAGAGGTGCAACGCTGCCACTACCGCACTACACCACTTGATACTTTAAACAGTTATAAATATTTATATTTTTTTTATATACAATATAGCGACGAGAAGAGCGGGATGTTCACCTAATGATAACTACCTTCTAACTAATAACGTAAGTAATATGCTCGCCTATATGCCTCTCGTCGCCTGAGACATAAGATGTTGAGTGTCATTACCCCTGTAATTACATGGGAACCTCCTCCAAACCGGAACACAGGCTTTTTTTTCGCGGGAGAAATCTTCGTAAAAGATACTTTGCTTCTGGAGGAAGATAAGGTTATGTGGGCCCTCTACCCGCTAAAACCCCTCTGTAGTCTTCATCAGTGCCTTGTGAGGGGCTCAGGGATCTCCTACGGAACGCACCGGTGCCTCTCTGCACTCTGGTTAAAACATCCCACGAAAGGGAAAAGCCTTCACCCACGCTACGCTACGGCACATACAAGACCACCATGTATTTGCTGTCCTCCTAAATCTTGCTTATTGAGTTTGGAGGGCACCATCCTCAAAGCTCACGAACCCGAGGAGCCTTTTAGTCGCCTTGTACGACAGGCAGAGAATACTTTACTTCTCATCCTAATAACCCGAGACTACAGGGCTGGACATCAACAGAGATGTACCACCAATAAATCAAAACATCCACTATATCAATCATTAAACACCAATTCAATGATTTTGTATGTGTATTCTTGTATTAACAAGCATATTTCTCGTTACTTTAATAAATACCAAGTTTAATACGTTTGCTACACAATAGTAACGACAATAAATGCCGCCTCGTTGATAGCGATGGCTATATCAATGGTGGTATGTGTCACGTAACACAAGTAAGTACCACAGCAGCGCCTATTTCTGCCACCAAACAGTAGTGTGGGAACATTACTGTGTCCTAGTTCGAATAACGCTGTAGCTAGTATAATAACTGTGGTGACGAGACTCAACATCTTATGTCTCAAGGCGACGAGCGCAATATGGTGCAGTGTAGGCGTATCACCTACCATCAGGTAAACGAGCTGCTCGTCTGGTCGCTTAATTAAGTAAGATTCGAAATGACACTATCAATTCATATAAAACTCATAATAAATATGTAATAATTTTTACGTAAAACTGCTATTTTTAAAATATAAAACGTTTCCATTCAAGTACCAAGATGTTGAATTTTAGTCGACAATCAAAGATTTTTTAAGAAGCGTATGCGTGTTCTGTCATCCCTTCGTTTTGAAAAGCGGTGGCGAATCGCAAAGTTCATGAATAAATATAAATTCGATATTCCTTTTGAATAAAAATGTCGAATAAAAAGGTGATATATCAAAAACTGCTGCCCATTCATTCAGAGCGTTCCTTCATATCGTTTAAATAAACATCGTTTTTGGGATGACGTACAAAATGGTGCGTAACAAATTTAAAGTTTTTTTTTTTAATCGTACGAATTTGGCGAGACTAGAAGTTCTAATGAGCGGCGAACACCCACGATACAGTGACGCATCATTTCCTTTCAGAATTCAACAATGTTTGCTGTAACCTATTCAGAATACAAAAATATGAATTTAGGGAAGGTGCGCAAGACTGATTATTGTTGACATTCTTGAGAAAGTCCTAATGCTCAACTATGGATGTCTTCTTGCTAAAAACGTAACGTATTGTAGCATTTACTAATAATATTACAAATGGTATTAATGTAACTACTTCTTTTCTTCTTCTTCTCTTCCGTGTAATTCATGACTGAAGGTCGTGCTTGTCTTGAAAATGCTCTTAATGACTCTGCTCTCTTAGTATCTCGCATCATTCATAACAAGTTTCATAGGAAGATAGTGCAGTGGTTTCCCCTTGCCTTCACACCGCAGTGATGTTATACGTTTTAGCATGGGTGCCCTGCTGCCAGCGCCCTGCATCCGGACTAAGTGTTTTTTTTTTTTTTTGTATCCCGCTGTTGTAACTAAAGTTCACAAATGTACGTAACTTAAATATTAAGTCATTGGTACATACCGAGATTCGAACCCACGACTTTCGGAATGAAAGCCGCATGCTCTAACCATTAGGCCAGCGAGCTACTCATTAATGTAACTATATGAAAAAAATTGTCATTTTAACTTTTTCGAGATTTATCAAAACTATTCATGAATTCCATAAAATAACACTAACTGAAATCACACAGACTCGAATATATAAATATAAATTTTCAAGTGAAATATTTTATAAAGTAAATAACAATACTCGAAAATATCTACATCTATCACAATAAAGTTGTATCCAAAAAACCACAGACTTACATACAAATATATTTTAATAAATAAGTGATTATCATTATCAAAAAAGATAAAAGCAAAAAAAATTAAATAAAAATTTATATTTCTGAGCTATTCATTAGCATTTTAAATTTTCACAAATGATTAAGAAAGTAAACAACAACTGGATTCAAACAGCGCAAGACCGTGGTTTGTGGAACACATTACAAAAGACCTATGTCCAGCAGTGAAGGTCCATCGGTTTAAATAATGATGATAATTAAGAAAAGCTTTTCATATATCAAAATATGTAATATACCTAATTTTTCTCTTTTGTTTTGTGTATTTTATTTCCATTTGATTTGCTAGAACCATTTGAACTGGCGTACGGTTGTCTAAGCAAAAGAACTTCATAACTAGGCCTGGTTATCGGAAATGAAGCGAAAATAAAATGAATGTAGTCAAAAGCAAATTGAAACATATGTATGATAAAATAAAAAAAAATTCATGAGACGATAAATATCCGCTTTTATAAAAATAGTAGATAAGATTAGATTTTACAAGGAAGTCTTTTGTATCTTTGCAATTTACATTAAAAGGTCGTAATTTTATATTTTTAAATGTCTATAACAGATTAAGTATCGTATCGGTTATCATACCAGATTTTCGTTTATTTACTGACATCTTTTGTTTAAAAATTTGTAAACTTTACTTTAAAATTAATTCGAAATGTATATGTACGCAATAAAAAATGGGTTTTAAAGTTTACCTTTGGAATTTTAGTCATAATTGAAGATTAAAAAATAATGAAACTGGTTTATTTATTATAAAACTGTTTAGTATTTTCTACTGTATTTGATGAAAACCAAAGACAATTATTTAAAATTTTAAATTAATTATGGCATATATTACTTTTAATTCTTATTATTTATCTATTACTTTTATTAATTTGAAAAAAAGTTTCTAAAATTTTGTACTAGTTTATATAGTAACACTAAAACACTGTTGACATTGACAGCAAACCGAAATTGAAACTGAACGTGACTTTCAAGTTTGTTATATTAACAAAACATTTAAATTCATATCTCGTTATTGTAAGTAAAGTTTTATTAATGTTATTAGCTATAAGAAAATAATATTTTTTCACAACAAGTTAAGTTATTAAATAAGGAAATATTTTCAGTGAAATGGCGGCTTCGGTGATCAACTCTTATGCTGACCCTTGCATACCCGAATGGATGAACGCACCGCATAGTACAGGCACCTCAATTATGGCCTGCGAATTTGATGGCGGTGTTGTTATTGGTGCTGATTCCCGTACAACTACGGGAGCTTATATTGCAAACAGAGTAACCGACAAACTAACAAAAATTACAGATCATATCTACTGTTGTCGTTCGGGCTCAGCTGCCGACACCCAAGCCATCGCTGATATTGTTACCTATCACCTTAGTAAGTTATGTTCATACTAAATAAAATTGATTTTTTTTTTATTTTGCTAAATTTAATACACATTTTGAAATTATTATTATTTATAGATTTTCATAAAATGGAGCTGAGTGAACCTCCTCTAGTTGAAACTGCTGCTTCAATTTTCCGCGAGCTCTGTTACAATTATCGTGACTCTTTGGTTGCTGGTATCTTAGTTGCTGGTTGGGATAAGAAAAAAGGAGGTAATTATTAATTGTACTAATATTACTTAATCATTTTTCTTCTCAATTTTAACAGTATTGAAAGACTGGTCATAGTCATTAAACAGTTGTGGTGACCCTGTACACTAGACTCGTCTAATAGTAAATTGTAAAGTTTTTCACATATAATTTAAAACTTTTCAGACTAGCGTTAGTAGCAAGTAGAGTTTATAGGTTTTTACTGTTGTAAGGCCTTCTCATTTTGTATATGTAATTATATATCATTAAACTATCACTTTTTTTGTTATTACACTTATATTACAGTAGGATTTATCAAACTTTAAAATGTCTCTAATATACTTTTGATAAAGTTTCTAATTTTAGTTTCAATTTATTTATATAGTATATTGTTGTCATACTTAAAATAATACAGGAGTGTACACCTTTCACCATAAGTACAAACATTTTTATATTATTATAAAATTTTCCCATGCTTGTTCAATTAAATCTGGAAGATGTTTCATGTTAGTATAAGTTGTTCTGTTGCACTTAGTTTCTATGTTACATTTTTATCTTATTTTTTTTTTACATATATAAAAATTAGAGAAATTATGTAACACATAAAATTATTAATTACCATACTTGCTCTACTTGATGTGAAAGTTTGTAAGGTTGATTGGTACACCATGATTGATATCACAGGAAAAACCTAATCTGTTTCTGATTTTTTTACACTTGGTGGTAGAGTAAGGGTGTGTTTAAACTTGTAAATGGTATGACTATATATAAATGTTATGTACTTATTGTTGTATTAAATATTGAAAAACTTTTTTTATATTTAATTAAATGAGTTAATGAATTAAACTTTTACCCGATGGTATGTGGTAAGCCCACCCATTAATATGTGGAGCTTGTTAGGATGATGACACGACCTCATTATGTTCTTCTTGAGGGAACATGTTAAACCTCATTACTCAAGTAACTGCACTAGCAACAGTTCCCTTTAAACCTGAACTGGGAATATTAGCACACTACTGCTTGGAGACAGGAAGGGGAATAGTGGTGGTGGTGGTACCTACCTAGATGTTCTCCCACGACAGAAACCTGCCAATAAATCATCTATATTTTTTTGTGCATAGCCTTAATAGTTTAGTGGTAGAAGGCAAGAATGAGTACAACTTTTCTATTTTCAGGTCAAATCTACTGTGTTCCAATAGGAGGTATGGTTCAAAGGCAAGCAGTTTCTATCGGAGGCTCAGGATCAACCTATGTCTATGGCTATGTAGATGCAAACTTTAAGCCAAATATGAGCAAAGAAGAAGCTGTGAAATTCGTTACTAACACACTTACATTGGCCATGTTACGTGATGGCTCATCAGGTGGTGTTGTACGTTTGGGTGTAATCACTGAGGCCGGTGTGGAACGTTCAGTGACCTTGGGAGATAAATTACCCAAATTCTATGAAGGCTAACCATTTCTGAATTGTAATTGTAATAATAAAATTTTCTAAATTATCACTGCTCTTATTCATATATTTTAAATACAAATTTACTTATTTCATATACAAGTTGGTTCGTCTATCATATACCTAAAAAATCCTTCTTTGCCCTAAACCTTGAATAAATCAAAATTTATTCTCATTATTTTTTTTATATACTATACACTATCATGATCTCACTTTTCCATGATGTAAATTATGATAAAGATGAGAATGATTATGTAGAATGCACTGGTATTCAAATGCTGATAATTGGAACAGCGATGTTGTTATGATAAGAGACTGAACAAATATGGATGCTAGTTCGCCAAGTCGAAAAGAAAATATCTTACCCCACCATACCAACTTGTTAAATGTTGAAGAATCAGAATCGACCTATAGATTTTCCAACTGGTTAACTGCTGCACTGTGGTGGTAGGTAAGGAAAAATAAATCAAATCTTGAAATTATAGATATCTTTAATATTCTTTTTTAACAACTTATTAAATAAAATACACTACTTCTGGATGTAACTTAATAATTCCTTTTAAAAATACACTAAATCTGTTTTCAATGCGCAATTAAAAATATAAGTATTATTAATATTGTTTTTTAACACAAAGTTGGGGGTATTAAGCGTAGTTTATTAAAAATCAAGAATATATGTAAATTATAGCTTAAATAACAGTGTGGGAGGAGAAGTATGTTAACAAATTTTAATCTTACGACACCATGCAGACATTGTATTGCCGATGTATTTTTATGTATGCATATCTGTAAATTCATATTTAACATGTTCTCTGCCAAGCCATTTTTGTGTGACTTGTAGTTTAGGCTATTTGATATTTTGACTAAAGATGGATATATTAACACACAATATTTACAAGTAAATAAACTTTTGTTTTGTTCTATACTGCATCTTGTATAATGCTTCACCGTTTAGGTGGAAATATAGTTTACACAATTATATTTGTAATAAAATATATGTTTTCAGAGCATTGAATAAATATGACTGTGTGGCACACGTGGCACGGAACATGCTAATACATACAAACTATCGTCAAGATTGGTTCACGACCTAGAAGTTACTGCATAGCTATCTTTAGAGTTGAAGCAAATGGCAAAAGTGATATTAAAACAATGTCTATAGCGAAATTGATTAATCCCCCGTAATGTGATCCTCGTAAGTGTATTGAGAAACTAAATACATGCAGGCTATGTTGGTCTATTTAATATTCAAGTAATGACTCCCAGCTCCTCCATGGTGTCGAGGTCGCGCATAAGCATTTGAATCGTTTGCTTGGTTCGCGGGTAGAAGTCGGCGGTCTCGTCGTCTTCGAATGACGGGTCCTGTGATTCTAACTCTAAAAAAAAAATGAAATAATATATAGGAAGTGAACATAATATAGAAGCAACAATTCTTAAATTTATCTGTGGTTCACGTCAATTGACAGAATGGTCATGATTATACACGACTCTCATGTGGTACAATAGCAGTGGTTTCCCGTTATTATCTTCTCCCACCATTTTACAAGTTATTTGTACCCCAGGCCAATGGATTAAGCAATAGGAAACAAGACTTGACCGACCTGAATGTATGCAATGAAAAGTTGACTAACATTATGGCTAGTACAATCCTTGTAATGAATATTGGTACTGACCAGCCACTTGCGCTTCGATGGAATCGAGCCGCGCGTCGACAAGCGCCTGGCAGCGCTGAATGTGCAGTAGCAGCCGTTCGCGGCAAGCGCCGTTCTCAATCGCGGCCTCGGGCTGCGGCGCCCTGACGCAGGGCCCTTGATCTAGTTTCAATTACATAAAAAAAAATTAAAATAATTTCGTTATTTATTTATAGGTGTTCCTATAATTTTGAATCGCATACCTTGTACACACTTCGCCAACCTCTCGAGCTCGGACGTACTGATTGGCAATTCCAACGATGCGCCGCCGGGGCTGGACAGCAAGCCACTTAACAGAGTCTGAGAGCCAAGTGGTATATCCCTCTGACTGAACCTCTCATCATTCTCCTCCATAGAAGACAGGCGGACATCCATTTGGGCATCTTTAATGTCATCCGTCTTCACTGGCAAGTTCTCTTTGCCTATATTATTTATTATGATGTTAAGGTCAGAATAACCTGAATTCAACTTATCCTGTGTTACATTTAGTTCAGAACTTTCCCAATCCTTTGCCCAAAGATATAACTTCGGGTGATCTTTTTTCCTACAAAATTACAATATAATTAAAGAAAAATATTAGTACTTATTACATTCATATCTAAACGGAGTTATACTCCACTATGATACAGGAATGGTACTAAGTTCTAGCAAGTATGTTTCAGAGACCGTTAACGTCACCAGATGGTAAGTGATACACCTGAACAAAATAACATGGCGCTAGTAAAGATGATATATACTCACTACATTATGTTCGTTGGCTGGAGACTGATTTGTTTTTACCATTGTAATTTCACCAGCTATACCACCCTTCAAATTGGAGGACAATAATATTTGTACACTACTGTTTGGCGGCTGGAATAGAAGCTGCTATGGTACTTACCTAGACAGTCTCCAGCAACTGGAACCCACCAGCACTAAAGTATCTACCAAGGTGTAATAGACCAATGTATTATATTTATCACCTGGGATTAAGTGAACTGTCCTTGCCTCGACGCTGTTACACAAAATGTTTGGTTTACTCACGTAGCCACGTAGTACTTGACACGCAGCGCGTGCAGCGCATCCTGCACGCGAAGCAAGTTGCCAGCCAGCTCGTGGGATCGACGCAACGCATCGCAGGGCCTCGCACCCGCCAGCAACCCCTCGTACATCCGATCCTGATCGTGCACGAAGCGCTTCGATCGTCGCCCGCGTCGCGGATTCAGGCAGATACTGCACGTATATTTCTCAGGCACCTAACAACAAATTGTAAAACAAATATTCGAGTGATAGGTTCCAATTGATCTGGTGACAGTCTTAGTGCCAATACAATTAATTTTCATTCACAACGAAATCAGCTTTAAAAATAAATATAATAATAACCTCAGACTCCTTTTGGATGTTGTGACAGAGTGCATGCTGCCAGCAGAGGCACAACTCGCACTGCACCATCAGCCCATCCTCCTCGCGGTAGCCGCAGTGACAGTTAATGATTTCCTCTCGTTTCATCTGAACTATCTTAATCCTCTCACCAGCTAAAAGGATTTCAAAAGAAAAATGAATAGGTTATCACGAGACTAGTGAGCTAATTACATCACTTAACGAAGATGGAATTGAGAGTTGGAATTAAAAGAAAAAACGATTATACAAACCAACTTTTTTAAAAATTAGTTAAAGATTAAATACTTCTAATATTTACACTAATAAGCTTTCTAATATTAGATCCTTACATATGAAATTAGGGTTTTGTTGTACTGACCACTTTAATCTGAGATGTCTGCTTTGGTTAAGAATTGCAAATTAAAATTTATAAATTCATTTAGCTAGTACATTCCAATATTGAAAACAATAATTCATTTATGGGTTTTTTACTCCTTATTAATTTTCCTTGGCATCGCTAATTACCGCATAATGGAAATATCGGTAAATTTAGGAGTACGAGTTCTACCGTGGCACCACTGCTGCTGGAACAGCTCGAATAATTAATGATGTGTACGGCGCTGGTGTCGCAAAAGAAAGTACAGTACGTTTGTGCATAATTTGGTTTCAACGTTTTCGTTTTCGAAGTTTCGACCTTGAGAACCAACCCCGTGGACGGCAGAAGACCAAAATGGAAAATGAAGAAGGCTATTGTGGAAGCGGATCCATCACAAAGCATTTCAGAGACAGCTGCAGGCTTTGGTGTAAGTGATAAAACTGTATTAATTCACTTAAAGCAAATCGGGAAAGTAAAAAAACTTGAACGATGGGTACCTCATGAATTGAGTGAATTGAACTTGCGAACACGCGTCGACTGCTGTGTTACTCTGCTCAACCGACACAATAATGACTGTATTTTAAATCAAATCATTACTTATGATGAAAAGTGGATACTGTACGATAATCGGATATGCTCCTCGCAATGGCTGAACCCTGGAGACCCAGCCAAATCTTGCCCTAAATGAAAATTGATTCAGAAAAAGTTACTTGTGAGTTTTTAGTGGACTAGCGCCGGTGTCGTTCACTACAGCTTTCTAAAATCTAGCCAAACAACGATTACGGCAGATATCTATTGTTAGCAACTGCAGACCATGAAAGAAGAACTAGGTGCTAAACAACCGAGATTTTAGATGAGTTACATTTGGAATGTCTGCGACATCCACCGTACTTCTCGGACCTTGCTCCAACAGATTATCATTTATTCCGGAATTTGGTCAACCTCTTACAAGGAAAAATTTCAATGGCAAAAGTGCATAGATGCAGAGATGAACCACGGTGTATACTTTGATTAATTAAATATATATTAAAAAAAAAAAGACTTTATATTCCCCTCGTACAAAACGCCAATTTCATATGTAAGGACCTAATCATTAATATCACGTAGCACTCACTCTCGCTGTATGTATACATTGCTTCTTTTTGATCATCATTGGATTCAGATGATGCTGCTGCATTAATAAATGTTTTGTTGTCAGTCTGTCTGGAATCTGGTGTTCCAGAACCAGGGAAGCTGGACATGGTCTCGACATCAGAGTTCAAGGTCAACCATTCCTCATCTTCGCTCACTGGTTTCTTTGCGAAAGTACCAAAAGCTTTCATGGCTTTCTTTTTGACCTCTAAAGGTTTTGTCACCGTATGAGTTGATATAGCTGTTTCAAAATCTAATACTTCAACTGTTGGTATGTTTACTGGTGTATTCATTCTAATTTCCTGCTCCAATTCTTCTGTTCCATCATTCAAATCTTTCTCCAATCTTCTAACGGGAAGTAAAACTTTAGGTCTCTTTACTGGTTTGTTAGTAAGTACATTGCGCAATTTTGGTGAATCTTCAACCTTTGGCACAATGGTATCATCCTTTGTTGGTGTAAGCGGTATATCAACTTTCAATTCAGAATCAAGCTCTTGAATATCTATCTTTTGATCTTCATTACGTTTCGGCGGTCTCGGTATTTTAACCTTAATTATTTTACTTTCCGTTTCGTTTCTCATTTTAACCATTTCTGCCTTTGTTGGTCTAGTTCTAGCATAAGCCAAATCTAGAACTTTAGGTGTGGCGCCGAGCAATTTGCGAAGTTCTCTGTGATAATGTTTTATGTGCATTTTCAATAATGTCTTATTTCTAAAGTTTTTAACACAATCATCAGCCGGACAACGCAATAGATTATCTATTACTTGCACCTTTAAGGATCCGACAAATACTGCAAATATAACAACAATAAATCAAAATTTATCATAAACATGCATATTCTATTAAGTTAGAATGGTCTCGGCGGTTTTATTTTTATGACATAGTGCCTAAGTGGAGACAACATGTTGCTACTCTTCTTATGATCACTACCAACATGGTGAGTAAAACAAATACTCTTTAGGTTGTTGATCTTTAGCAGTAAACCGCAATAGGCAGAAACAATAGTAGTGAAGGTGAAAAAAAAAAAAACATTTCTCTTAATATTGGAGTCGGGCCTTTTTCGCATAAAGAGATAGTCCAGGCCATTTAACAACAAATAGAGTTAATAAATTACTAATTAAAATAAATACCGCATCCATCTTCATTTGCCGAATCAGCATTGGCCAATTCATCCGGCGAATCAAACAATGTGTCATTACTGGTTCCCGGTAACTCATCATATGCAAGATGCTGAAATAACAGTAATTTCATTCTTATTTTATCAAATTATCCCTATGGCTCAATCACTAACGGCTACCCTAGTAACACGTCAATCCCTGATACGATTCGATCACCATATATTGTTAAATTTGGTTGGTGGTAGGGTTTTCATGAACTTAGCTAGCTACTAACTACTAGTATTCCTATTGTAAACTGCCACTATAACAGCATTCCTCTGTTCCGGATGAAAATAAAAATATTGTGTTACTCCACTGAAGATGAAAGGAAGATTTATTAATAAATATCTTATAATATTCTTGCGAGCCGATCGTTATTTTTAGACTTTGTAAAAGTCAATAACAAAGGATAATAGCAAATATTAAGTGACTACGTGAATTTAAAAAAAAAATATATATAATAGTTCAGGCTTTCAGGACATAAGATACTACAATTATACATCCCTTTTATAAAACGGGATTTAATTGTAGGTTAAGGCTGAAGATAAATATTTCATTATTTATTTTCAAAGTTAAATAAGTTTGTTTTAGAAAAATATACTGTACACAATAACACAACAGACCATTTTTCTAATCTTTTTCTCAACTCCCCATCTTCTTCTCCTCTCATTTCCTTTCATAATACTCTTCACCCTTTTGAGGCCAAGTTTCTTTTTCCTTATAAGAGGAGATGTGGTGCTCATTATCCCGGCGGGTATAGGTATAACCGGTTCATCTTCACCCGTTTTGGTGATCCATCCCATGCGCCTCGATAACTTTAAATGAGTCCCAAAATCAAGCAAAGTATTCTCATACTGTCTCAGCTCTTCAGAAGCTTCATTCTCTAGGAAGATTCGCATGTCCGTTTTGGTATGGAATCGACGGTTCTCTGGACTGCATAAAAGAGATTATTAATAAACAAAAAAAATATTTAACAACATAATATACACATATATACTATATATAAATATATCTATATGTATGTATATATATACATATATTGTTTTCCACTTCACTCCCTCCTTTCCTATTCTCTTCAAACTTCCGTCACCTTTATCATCATCATATTAAATAATGACTATCCACTGTTGAAAATAGATCTCTTCATTTCCACCGTCATTTGTCCTCCTCATCCTCATCTATACATTATTTATCTATGTGTATATTCGTCGACTCCCGCGAGCTCGCTGTCTGATAAGCCTGTGGATATCATCGACAAAACGGCAAGACCATCTTTCATAAAAAAAATTGTGACGTAAGATAACCTCTGACCAATAAATTGGCTTACCTTATTAAAACCACATCCCATTTACCAGCAGAACTTCCCAAACTCCTTCTAACCATATGCTTCGTCCACCCCTCCGGTAATCGTTTATCTTCAACCTTAAAAATCATGATTTATTAATGAAAAAAAAATTATACTATTATAACAAAATTTAATTTCAAGTACGTAGCTCTTACTTGCACACTGCGCCTGGGTAGTGAGGGTTTACCAGTTGAATCAGTTTTTACTTCACTTTCTATTTCGCTTATAGTCCCCACTGGTTGTCCATTCACCCATTTACAACACCATTCACCGGGCAGCATAAAACTTTCAGGCATCACTGTATTGCGTTTTGGACTAGTCAGCACTTCCGTCTTTAATAACATCTGTTTCTTCATCTCTTCCACTTGTCGTTTCATCTCTTCCAATTCACTTTTAACTTTCTCCACCTGTTTCTTAACCTTTTTTTCTTGTAACAACCTCAATTTTTTACTTTTCTTTAATTTTGATGTACTTTTTTTAACTTTTCCTACATTCGTTTCTATTTTTATCGACTCTGGTTGTTCAATTAAAGTTTGTTTCTCTTCTTTAATGTCGATGGTAATATCGATAGGTTCTGTTGTATTTAATTTGTTATCTTCTTCTGGAATTATGCACTTAGGTGAATCTATCTTTTCTGCTTTATTTATACCATCTTCTAACTTAAATATAACTTCTTTTATCCTACCAATTACTTCCTCGTGCTTTTGGTCATCAGTCGCTTCAAAGTTCTCAAGCTTTGTCTCTTCATCTAATACCTATATTTGTAAAATTTCTTTTAATTCAAATAATACATTGAAAGTAAATGAAATAATACAAATATCTGTGATATCTATAATTCTTGAGTCAAAATAATTAATGCTAGTTAAATAGCAGTAATGAACAGTATTATTAACTTACTGGATCAATATTTTTGGTGTCTGAGAATAAAACATCTCTTATACCCCCACATGTTTCAACATCATCATTGTTTCTCGATATATTAGTAATGTCCTCTGCTGTTTTAGGCTTAATGTCCTGAAGTTCTGAAGTTAGTGTTTCATTCCTGCATATTACATCTTGTTTATCTTCATCATTTTTTTTTGCTACAGTACCAATTATAGAAGCTACAGCATCTATAATATTTTTAATGACATTATTTTATCAAAATATAACATAGTGATAACATATAAATTACAAAAAAAGATAATAAATACCAGGAATGTCGTTTTTTACTTCCTGTTTACTTTGGACATCAAGTTCCACTTTAATTTTCTTACGTACGGTCCAAGGTTTTCTCTGCTTAATAATTTTTGTCACAGAAACATCTGTTTCTTTAGGAGATCTTTGTTTTTTTCTCTTTTTCTGGCCAATGTTAAAAATTTCTTTAATGTTCAACTTTCGTTTCTTTTCACGGCGCTCACTTTTTGAACCTAAATAATCACGTGTTGGGTCAAACAAGTGAGTATGGTAAGCAGGTGTTCGAGAAAAATTTAAACCTGGAGAAAAGTTACTAGGACCAGACCCATAAGGGATAGGAGATAGATTGGCAGATGTTGAAGATGAGGAGGATGCATCAATCATTAGCGGGTCTAGTCTCTCTGTTGATTCTTTTAGTTTATACATTCTGGTTGTAGTACATTTCCACTGGAAGCCATCATCAAAAACTATCTCGTAAGAGCCTGCCAATAAAAAAAATAAAACTATATATCTTATTGTTAACAAAAAAAGTTACGATATAAAGTTATATAAATACCATTGCCTAAATCTCTATTAACAGTTGCCATAAATCTGCGATTATCTCTCCAACGAGCTAAACATCTTTCTCCAATAACAAATTTTAATTTCGGTTTCTCTTCCAGTTTATCATCTTCTTTAACAATAGTTGTTTCCAATTTTACTGTTTCCATATTTGATAATTCGGGAGGTGATTGAGTGGCCATATTATTTAATGGCCTTAGTCTGGGACTGCTAACATTGATCCATTCATCATGCCTGAAAATTTGATAACATGGATACACCCACCATATCAATCATGTAGTATACAAGTTTTTTGCTATCTTAAATTCGAATTATTTTAAATATTATTTTTCGTTAAATTTCAATGATAGGTTAACAAATAGCCTCAATGGCAATGAAGCTTAAAATTGGACTTTGGATGAAGCATGGTCTAATTCTAGTTGGCTCTAGCAGCCAAAATGTCTTTACTTTTCTTATTGTTTTGTGTGAGTTGTTTTTAATATATAAAAACTTATTTCATGTATTACTTATATATTATATTATTACTTGTGATTTACTTTACTAGATATTTACAGCACATAAGGTTTATGGCCAAGTCTAATATTATAATGTTATACCAGTGGTAAGTCTCTGTTGCCAGAGACAGCCTTTGTAGGTACCACTACAACTCCTATTCTGCCGCCAAACTGCAGTGTGCAAACATTACTTTATACCAGAATGAAGGGTGATTTAATTAGTAAAATTACTGGAATAACAATACTCAATATCATATGACTCAGATGATAAGCACAATGTGGAACGATCAACACCATCCTAACTGGTATCATGTTGTTATGGGCAGGCATATGACTTACTATCAGGTGAACATTCTGCTCATATAGTCACTTAATTGATTAAAACAAAATTATTTACAAAACAGCCAACTTATCTACCCTAATAAACTTACTTTTTAAGATCATTATCATAATGAACTAACACTTCCATCTCATCATAATCCACTTCAACAATTTTGGCTGGATGCCAAAACTCTCCAAAATCCTTTGCTTCAACTTTAGACCCAACTATCAATGACATACTATTACCTAAAATTAAATAAACAAAACACCATTTATTACCAAATTAATACAAACATGCTTAAAAGCCTTTGTACGAAAGTGTACCTTATAGTCAGCCTAAAAAACTCTTTTTACAAACAAATATAATTAAAACAATACTGCTCAGAATTGTATCAAAACAGGCAAGAATGTTATTCTTAAAAATCTATGCTTCTTATTAAAAAAAGAAAAATTATCAAATGTAGTAACTCATACAACACAAGAAAATTTTTATATTACAAATATTATACCCTTTTCTCCTGGGCTAAGGCACTGCTTGTCAAAACTTTTGTCATCTTTCTTAGAAAACATTTTTGATTCTGACTCGCTTAATATGAGATCCATTACACTAGTTGCCACTGCCAATGGTTCTTGCATCTTTCCACTTTCTGGTGTTACTTCAATTTTGTTAGTCATTGGATAATTTTTTTCATTTATATCTATATCACTTTTATCATGTTTTTTGTCCAGTATCTCCTTTTCTTGGTTTTCTATAAACTTTTTCATAGCATCTAAATTTTCTGACTCTGACTCTTTACTGGTCTTTGATAAATCTTTCTCATCAACACTTTCTAAGCTTGTTTCAAATGAATCCATTTTTTGAGTTTTAATTTTCCACGGAAATATAGATGGCACAGCACCTGTAATAAAAATCCGTATATATATATATATATTACAAAGCAGTATATTATTTTTAAACATAATAACTCATGCAATAACTACTGAATGCCAATAAAAAGAAAGTGTGTAGCAGCGTGGTAATAGTAGTAAAAAAACATTATTCTAGCCATGTGATTTATATATTGAAACATATGCATGTTTATTACAAACAAAAGATAACTTAAAAGTAATCTACTACTGACATACTGCTGTATATGTACCTGACTTTAAAACATATTTAGAATCCTTGTAAACTTGAAAATCACTTTTACAAAAGTGTCGTGAACACACATATGATGTAGTAGCTATGTTAAAGTGTTTGTGCCGTGTAACAGATAACCATGTGTCACATAACGACACATTTTTGGGATACTTGTGGTAGGTTACACCAATATCTTCCTTTCTTGTTGAACATGAGTTACAGTTCACTATACAACACTTTTTAACTGCCATCCTAAGTTTAAATAAATTGTTTAATATACTTCATACCATGTTAATTGCTTTTCATTATAAATATTACAATATTTCACTGAACTGTATAGCAATAAGTGTATTATTTATATATATAACAAATAAGATAATATAAATTTACATTCAATGTGTTGTGAAGAGAATAACCTATATTATTAATAATGTATGTTGATCCCAAAAACAAATCAATTTTACAACAGGTGTAATCTAGAAAAAACCTTTCTCATTCATTTCCCTTTTAAATAATGTACAAAAATATTAGATTAACCCATATAGCAATCTTAATAATGACAAACACAATAGAACCTGTGCATTATTCTTTACCATCTTTTGGTTTCAAGGTTTAACGACAAGGTTATCGAAAATAAATGGATAGTAGATTGGTTACCTGCAAATCAGAAATCACCGATAACAGTACTTAAATAATATAATGGTAATGATTCAATGTAAAAGAGAGAACTATTACCTGTCCCAAAAATTTACTTGGATAGTAGATACGGTATTAGAGAAATCGATTATCAATCTAAAAATAAATCATTCTCATTTTATAACGCTCTTTTTCTTTATATTATACCTCAATAGAAAATACGATATTCTTATACTGAAGCACAATGCAAAAGATCAATAACAATTTTTACTAAAATGCAATTTCATACTAAGAAATATTTTTCTATTTATTTTTACGTAAAGATTACACACTAGGGAGAGACGTATTTACCCGACCAGGTTTTAAACCCAGGTATTTGCTTTCAAGTACGCGCACTAAGTGCCTGAGCAAAATACTTTCAAGTATCTAATACTTTTAAGTTTTTTTAAAGCATGCGCACTCGGTTGCGAGACATTTGTATCTGCGTTATAATATTAACAACATGCGTAATGTACGAAGCACAAGTTAAATTTTTGAACTTCAATGCAAACGTATATAAATTCTAAAAAATACTTCAAACACTTGGAAACTTGAATTGCGAAATGAATCTCTATGCTTTAACTAATACTCTAATTACGTCTTTTTCTTCTTCTTGTGCCTCTCCAATGAATGAACATTGGACACCAGTGCAGTAAAACTATGTTACTGCATTAGTTTAAATAAAATCTTATTCCAAAAAGTTTTTTTACTGCGCTAGAATGGTTATATTATATAATCTTACTGATTAACATATGTTTTATAACCACGGTCTCCGATTTAACAATCGAATTCCAAACATCAACTGTTGTATTTATAAAATAAATACGTAAAACACCTTTATCACTAAACTGTTTTTTTAATTATCATTTTTTCATATTAACATCAAAAATGTACTTATTATTATAAGTAATGTTATACATATATTATTTATTTCAAACATAAATATTCCTTCTTCAATATATTGAATTCGTGAATGAATCGAGTAATGACGAGAGCTTTAAAGTATTTTAAATCCTGATTTTGCTTTGCAAGTACGACTCGTAACAAGTATTGAGCACTCGAAGACGTGTTCTACAAATTAAGCTTTAAAAAGATAAAGATTATAATGATACTAAAGAAAATCGAAGTACAAGTCTCTAAAAATATTTTCGTTTTTTATTAGTTAAGTGCGATAATATTTTTTTAAAGGTTTATATTTAGATTTATTTTGTGTATCCGCCGTTTTCAATCCCAAAAATGAAAACTCAATAAAAACAATTTTTTATCATCATATTTATAATACAATCAAAATTCACAAGGAAATTGCTCTTTGAAAAATTTTGGAATTGAATCTGCACTGTATCAACTTTAGTAAAGGTTTAATTTTTAAGAAAAAGCTAAAAAGTATTTTAAGACTTGGTTTTTAACACTGGTTTTTAAAAATAATTGTACCAAGGCGCCCTGGTATCAAGTGTTACAAGTTCATACCTATTACACACATCTTTTGTGTTGCCCTAAACAGTTAATAAAATTGTTATTGCACTGAAAAATTTTACAGACAATATTTGTACAGTACAAAAACAGAAATTTTAAGTCTTAATAATCTCATAAGATTTAAGAAATATGTGTGCTTGTATTTTTATGATCATAGAGCACAAGTTCGATAGCTCAAAAAATTTCATTGATTAGAAAAAAAATATATATTTTTAGAAAATATTTTTCGAAATAGCATTTACATGTGATTGTACTTCGAAGATTTTTTTTTTTTTAAATTAGACTATGAGTCGGTTTTGGCTTGGCAATAATTGCAGACGAATGTAAAGTCAAGAGAAAGAACAATAAAAGATAAGTTTCTAATAAGAATAAATAAAGAGAAAAGATATTATTCTTCTACTTAACATTTTATTTGCGATGAATATAATATAAGATACAAATATGGATTTAGCAAAGTCATTATTTACTTCAAGAGACCACGTAGGCTACGTTGGCCGTGAAGATCATGAACGCAAAATAAGTGCAGCACTTGCGGACGACGATCCTGAAGACGTAATTGATGCTATACAGGGACTAAATCTCGCTGATGAATTACTTCCAGCACCTGGTGGACCTTTCTCTTCTCTAACACCGAGCATGGTACCTCAGGATATTATGGCCAAGTTAGCGCAACCCGAATCTGAAGGTAATGGTGGTCTACCCGACTACAGATTTGACGACTTTGGTTTTTGCGTAGAAGAGGACGAGCTTTCGGATATTTCAGATAAATTGCAAGGAAACGTTATTCAGGAAGACGATCAACATCGCCTCCAATGGGAATTTTATAGTAAAGAAATAAGCTTTTCTGAAAGTGAAGGTAAGTTTGAGAAAACTGAGAAGATATTAAAAATGGTAAAAGATGGTGTTCCTCATACATTACGTCCACAGGTATGGATGCATCTGTGTGGCGCTAATAAAAAGAGGGCAACTACAGAAATAACATATCATGAAATAGTAAGGGCTTCCAGTGACGATGCATTGGTGACTAGTAGGCAAATAGAAAAAGATTTGGTTCAAATACTGCCTAACAATGTTTGTTTTTCACATCCAACCAGTACAGGGGTACCACGACTTCGTCGTATTCTTAGAGCTTTAGCTTGGCTATATCCAGATATTGGCTACTGTCAAGGTACGGGAATGATTGCAGCTTCGCTTTTGCTTTTGATGGAGGAAGAAGAAGCATTTTGGATAATGTGTACTACTGTAGAAGATCTTTTACCAGCATCTTACTATTCATCTACATTAATTGGTATACAAGCTGACCAAAAAGTATTAAGAAGTTTAATTTCAACATATCTTCCAGGCATTGATCAAGTTCTGAATGCACATGACATTGAGCTCTCTCTTATAACCATGCATTGGTTTTTAACTTTGTATGCTAATGTAGTTCATATGAATATACTGTTAAGAATTTGGGATCTATTCTTTTTAGAAGGTTCTATAGTACTTTTTAAAGTGACACTTGGCATGTTGAAAATGAAAGAGAACAGATTTACTGAGATATCAAATTCTGCCCAAATTTTTAATGCTTTATCTGACATACCTGGTGAAATTGATGACATTAATTTACTTATAAAAACCATTGATGAAGTTTGCTGTGATACTTTGAGCCCTACTTTAATTGAAACACATAGGAGGAGGCACTTGGCATATCTTATGGCTGACCAAGGAGCTTTAGTAGGCAACCCTAATGCAGTTCCTAATCTACCAAAACAGCAACTACAAAGAAGACAGATTAAAAGAAGTAAATCTGTGATCCAAGCTATATTATTTAGAGATGACACTAATAATGATGATACAGTATCCAAAAATGTAAAACAAACTGAAATTCTTGTTGATCTTAGAGAAGCTATTTTACAAGTAGCACGACATTTCTTAGCTTTAGAGCCACAAATTCAGTCAGAAGTTCAATTAACAGCTGATTACACAATGCAAAGTCATGCAGCAGATAGAGAAAGATATGTCAATGTATCAAGAAGTAAAAGACGGCGAGCTAAGGCACTTCTAGACTTCGAAAGAAGAGACGGAGATGAATTAGGATTTAGAAAAAATGATGTCATAGAAGTTATCAGTTCTAGAGATGAACACTGTTGGATTGGAGAACTAAATGGTTTAAGAGGCTGGTTTCCTGCTAGATTTGTGAAGTTACTAGATGAAAAAGGTGTTAAATACAGCAGAGCTGGGGATGATTCTGTGACTGAAAAAGCAGCACATTTAGTTAGAGGTGTGTTAGCTCCAGCATTTAAGAGAGTTTTATTGCATGGCATCAAAAATCCGAGTTTTCTTGATGGGCCTTGTCATCCATGGTTGTTTATTGAAGAAGCTTCATCAAGGGAAGTGGAAAAAGATTTTAACTCAGTTTACAGTCGCCTAGTTTTGTGCAAAACTTACCGCCTTGATGAGGATGGAAAAGTTTTGACACCAGAAGAGTTATTATACAGGTGTGTACAAGCTATAAACTTATCTCATGATAATGCCCACGCTCAAATGGATGTTAAGCTTAGAACCCTTATTTGTATGGGTTTAAACGAGGAGGCATTACACTTGTGGCTTGAAGTACTATGTTCATGTGTAGATGTTGTTCAGAAATGGTACCATCCCTGGTCTTTCATTAATTCACCAGGATGGGTACAAATAAAGTGTGAGCTGAGAATACTCTCACAGTTTGGGTTTAATTTGAATCCAGATTGGGAATTACCTCTGAAAAAAGATACACAAAATCAGCCATTGAAAGAAGGTGTGCGAGACATGCTTGTTAAACATCATTTGTTTTCATGGGATTTGTAAATCAAATCATGTTTTTATATGGGTTACTTTTTTTGATCTCAGATAAGACACCAAAAATTAAAGGTATGGTCCCACTTATATATATATGCTTTGTAATTTGTGTATTCAATCCTTCGTATATCTAAGTTGTAAACTTTATATCAAAATAATTGTTGTGTAAAATTTCTAAATATTTTTAAAGTAATTGTAATTTTTATGACTATGTACTTAACATTTTTTTTTTGCTGTATGGTAATTGATTTCATTTAAAGTTTATTACCAATGTTATTCTAAAAATAAATTTTTGTTTATGACCTGTTTTGAAAATTATTTCCTGCAATAAAATTATATTAGTTTATTTTTTTTTTATATGTTTTTTATTTGCACGACAGCAAAATGGTATTTTACCAATTTTTTATAATAAACTATTCACAATTAATATTTTTATAAAAAGTAAAATTTTAATTTAATATCACTTTATCTAAGACAGTAAACATATTTTTTTTTAAAAAAAAAATGCAAAACTCCACATATATTTTTTATACCATTGGATAACTATAGCTAATGTTAATAAATGAGAAAACAGTTTATGGGATTCTACCACAACTCTCGGGACTAAGGCAACCTCGCTTGTGGTGCACCTTGCCAATCAACATACGAGGCCCTGGTCCCCATATTAGGCCAACGTGGTGGAAATTGGCCAAAATCTCCTATATAAACCCCTTCATACGATAGCTTCTAGCGTCAATCGATACCGGAGGCCATGCGGACTATATGGAAATGTTTGGGGGAGCCATATATCCGTAATTAATACGGGATAGTTCAGTTATTAATCCTAGATGGAAAAGATTAATTCCGTAATAGGGCTTTCCCCCAAGAGGGACTACTTCTAATTTTGATGAAAAGCAGAGGACCGCAATTGGTAGAACGCATTGATTCTAGATGCTGCTGACGATTATGGTTATTATATGAAGTATAGGTCTTCCAGGATCTGATCGCAAAAGTTTAAAAAATAGCGGTTTTCATATGGCAACAAAAAAAATGTCATCTGTAAACTGAATTGTTTATGGTTTGGCTTCAAATTTCCTTTAATAAAGTGGTGAAAATGTCGAAGAAACCACTTCGATCGCAAGCAAGAAATAATGTTTTCAATGTTTATCAAAGAATACTTGATGAACAAGGTGCAAAACAAACACAATCATCGATATTGAGTCATGTGCAAGCGTTGACTGGTTAGTAGGAATTACACGTCTTGATACTTTGGTTTATTGCATTTTTCGTTTGTATTAAATTATGTACACTAAACTTTGTTTTATTTCAGGGGTTTCTAATACTACCATAAGACAAATTGTTATGTCATATGTTATGTTATAGGTCGAAGAGTACATCTGCTGACTACCACCATGATATGAATAAAGATAACTTTACAAAATGGGTGACAGAAAAGTTGATTCCCGAACTTACAAAACCTTCTCTAATTGTCATGGACAACGTCAAGTACCATTCTGTATAATTAAACATACCGCCTACAGAAGCCGACCGTATTGCTGTTGTAAAAGAATGGCTTCAATCAAACAATATCCCTTACGACGATAATTTCGAAAATGTCAATTACTGGAAGCAGTGAAAATCATAAGTCTGAACTTAAATATCACATACATGAGATTTTAAAATCACACGGCCACGAAGCTTTGAAGCTCCCACCCCACACTTAACGTACAATGATATCATTGTACGTTAAACCCCATAGAATTAATCTGGGGAAGAATGAAACAAAAAGTAACGGGTAAAAACGTCAATAGACTTGCAAGTGACATAAAATCTTTAACAGAAGAAGCTTTCTCTCAAATAGGAATCGATGAATGGCAAAAATCTTGTGAACATATAATAAAATTTGAAAATCAGTTCATAGAATAAGATCGATTAATTGAGATGCAGGAAGAAAGGGTTATCATAAATACTGCGTCTTCCCCGTCTTTATCTGCCGATAAAGACTTTTTTATGGATGTGCAGTATTTGGAACCATTTTCAAGTTCTAATAGCCTATAATTAAATAATGAACTCATGAATAATTGGAGTTTTCATCTAAATTTTGAACCCCACATTCGCCACAGTAAGATTTTCAAAACTTATCCTTGATTATTGAATAAATTTTTATAATTGCATGTATCACATACAGAATCAGCCGCTATAAGGAAAAAAATGTATCAAAATGTATTATTCCAATTTCCCCAGTATTGCTAGCGTCAATTTCTTTTTTTCTTTTTACCATCAGATCCTGGTAGACCTATAATAATAAATATCGAAGTAGATATAAATTAAGAATTATGCATGAAGACGCTTATGAAAGTGGTGGAAGCGAGATAGGTGTGCCAGGATCGTTGCAGGTGGAGAGAGGTGGTCTCTACCTACTCCACTGGGAAAGAGGCGTGATATATATGTATAAATTAACATAAATTCCAATTAAAAAATTCAACTTAAGTTACATTTAGTAGTTAGAAAATTTAACACAATGTCATTAATTATAAAAAGAAAAGTAACAAATTAAAATTGTTCTCTTCTAATTTTATATCTCGAATTATTCAGATTTAATAAGCATAGACAATATTTATAGTGAAAAAGCTAGTAGCACGATCCATGATATTTTGACATTGACAGATGCTTTCTTTTCTCTTCGAATCAAGAATTCAAACGTGCTTGTTCTCTCTGAGCTAAGGCCATTAGGCGACTTGCACTAAATATTTAAAAAATGGCATCAAAGGCTGAATTAGCTTGTGTTTACTCTGCTCTCATCCTTGTTGATGACGATGTAGCTGTTACTGTAAGTATTATAACATTATTTTGTCGAAATTCGTATGTTAGCCAATTCCGCGGATAATTTATATCTATCCAATTTAATCCTTAGTTACGATTAGATGTATTCTAAAGAAGTTTTATGAAATATTACTTATCCTTATTTGCTATGCAAATACGTATTTATTTTTGTAAAATTCAATCCGGAGCTATAAACATGTTGATTTGTTTATAGGGTGAAAAGATCTCCACCATACTGAAAGCCGCTGCAGTGGACGTTGAGCCGTATTGGCCTGGATTATTCGCTAAAGCGTTGGAAGGTGTGAATGTACGTGACTTGATTACAAACATCGGATCTGGTGTGGGAGCTGCACCTGCGGCTGGCGGTGCCCCAGCAGCTGCATCAGCTACTGCGCCGTCTTCCGAACCCGCTAAAGAAGAGAAGAAGGAAGAAGAACCTGAGGAATCTGACGATGACATGGGCTTCGGTAAGCTTTTTCCATATATATATTATTGACTAGTCCCACTCATTAATATTTTACTGTTAAAAAAAAACTATCAAAAGAGAATATGTTGGCATGTTAATTAAACTAAAATTCTTATATCAATTGAGACACATATGGATTGGCATAGCCTTGATAGGCTTAAAATGCTTAATATAATGAAGAATAAAAAAAACAGAAACATACTTAAAATATTAATTACAATTGTAAATATTAACTTTAATTTATTACCACACTCATTACAGTGTGATTAATGCATCCTTTAATTCGATAATGCAGAGATAATAATAACATTGGGTAAATTAAGTATAATTCTTCAGTTTTAAATTTTTTCTTATAAAATAAGACACATGTACTTATAGCATATGATAAATACTACTATAGCTACAGTCGTGCGGTTTTGTTTCAAACAGTACTGGAATAATCAAGTGTTGTATTAAAACAAAATAAACATTCAATATTTAAAATATAAAATAAAGATAAACTTAGCTCTCATTGAGACACTTTAAATACTTGTCACTTTGTGTGTGTATTCAACATCATCATCAGGCAATAGATGTCCACTGCTGGACATAAGCCTCCAAGATCCCCACATTGTTCGGTATACAACATGATTAAGGGAATTGACCATAATTTCATATTGTTAAACATAAATGTTAATATCACAATCGCTACAACTAATATCTTTGCTTTCCAAATATTTGAATTATTACACTTTTTACCCCAAAAGGAGACTAGTCTTAGGTACTAAAGTATATCAAATTTTTTTATTTGGAATGGTTAAAAGGAAATAAATCCTAAACTAGGGAACATGCCTTGTTTAGAAACAATTTTCAATGATGTTCTGCATGTATTAGCTTCTGATAAACATGATTGATAAAATATATTACTGAGAAACTAATTGTTGCTTAAACCTCATACTATGAATTATTGTGTGAGTATTCATAGACACAATTCTTTTTGTTTCAGGTCTCTTCGACTAAAAAGCTTTACCTTAAAGCTGTGGTATTCCATTCTAAGCTTTATGAAGCTTGTTTAGTTGTAAGAAAATATACTTTATAAAAAAGTAAGACATTGTTTTTAATATCCTTTTATATATAAACCTATAATAACCTTTTGCACTCGAGAGGTGACGCTCACTCACCATGGGGTGTGCTACCACAAAGGTCCTGGGTGTAAAGGGTTAAAACCAAACTTAGTAGATGACTACAAAAGATTTTTTTTGTTTTAGCAATTTATATTAAAGGTTTATGTAATTCTAATGAAAAATGATTATCAATGTTGATTTGTTGATGCTGAAAATCAATCTTATTCTTGTTTTCACATGGTTATAGTAAGTCTTGTTCAACTTCAGTGAAGTAAATCTTGAACTTAAAACATTTTTTTGATCATAAAAGAATATTTTTAGGAGTAGCTATATTATAAATGTAAAACTTATAGCCCCAACACTTGTTTTATGAATTAAAACCACAATGTACTTCACAATTTTTTTATCTATAATCTAGTTTACTATTGTAAAATAATCAACCCCACATTGCTCTTTGAACACCTGAAAGTTTATTATAGTCAGCTAAATGCCGCCATACAATACGACTCATGCGCCATTCCTTGACAATCCCTCGAGGTCTGAAAAATACATAAATTTTAAAGATTATTTATATATGATATTAGAAAATGAAAACAAATAATTTGAAATGTTATAGCAACAACATTCAATTTTTTGTTTCCAATGACTTACCAAGTAATTAAAAAATATCTAAATGAAAGATTGACTTTATCATATTTCTTGTAACTCATTACATATTAGATGGATTAAGTTTGACACAATTTATTTCGTGAAGAATGTTTTCTAATACTGCTTCATAAAAGTTCACCTACTACACCATTAAATATACATTGGAGATATAGAATCAACAAATAGTGGAAGGGTAATTTTAACAAGTTATTCAATATAGTCCCCAAAAAAAAGAATCTATAGTAACACCTTAAAAATTACATTTTTAGCAATCTATATAATCTACCTACATCTAATAAAAGCAAACAGCAAATATAATTTACATCATTAACTGACTTGTACTTCATGATTGAAGTAAAATATACAAAAATTTAACCTGGAAGTAATTACGCATCGGTTGTTTATTCTCAAGGGAATCGCGTTCATCTCAAATTTATTAATGTCTTTATCAGCAAGCTCTCGGATTTCTACAGGAAGTACGTCGTTTCTTCTCATTGCGTTAATTCTAGTTCTTTCTAGAAAATTTTCAGCACTCATTCTTCGTCTTTTCACATCGCGTATCATAAGCCAATTAGCCCATTTATTTCTAACTTGCTGAAACTAAATGACAAATATTTATAAATTTTCACCTTCTATGAAATAGCTATTTATTAATATTTCCTTTTTATGTATCACATACCCCGAAACCTGGAACAGTTTGTGACTTCCATATAAATTTACCCAAGTTAGAAACGTTATTTAAATTCATTTTTTCGCATCTAATCAAAAATAACCTGAAAAAATTAATTTTTATACGATCGTCCCGTTCTTGGGAACAGGCTAAGATTCTAAGAACATGCTGCCTTGTCTTAGGCTGGAAACAGATTAAAAACAATATTTTTTTCTTTTAGAATAGGCGAGGTAAGCCATGTAATCACCTTTAAAGTTATTTGAAATTATAAATATATTGTATTGTAAATAGTCGACTTTATTTTAATTTCACTCTAAACAAATTGTAATTTCATGTTGTTATTACTTATTATTTTAATAAATTTACATAAATGCGTGTGATGTGTGATAATACATATAGCAATAAAAAATTATTTTAACTTAACGAAAAAAAATTACGTTGTATTGTGTAACAGTGCACGACGAACAGGTGAGGTTGGCTTGGATCCCGTAAGTGCGGGAACGTTTATACCCTTTCCTCTAAGTGACTCTTACATTGTTTTATTAGAAACCAAACCAAATATTGATTTTCGAGAAAACTTAATAAATATGTATCTACGTACTATTTTAGAGATTAATGTATATAGAAAAATTTTAATAATTTATAAAGATTAAATCTATGAAAGGAAAATATTATTTAATAAACTGTTTGGAGAAACATCTAAAAGCAACTATTTAAAAAAATATATTGAGTTAAAATTTGTTTTTAAATAATTATGAAAAAAAAAAACAGTAATATGCGATTAATAATATAAAATTAAACTGCAGCGTCAATTTTCATGCTATAAGTAATCAAATATATGCCTTAAATGTCACTGTCAATGGTGTTGTTATTTACTGAAGCCGTTAAATTTCATAATTTTGTTATATAGGTAAAGTACGATTATCAAATTATGTATACGAGATATCCTATGACGTTACACCCATAGCTATAAAAATAACCAGTGATTACTAATATTTATTTCTTTGCCAAAAAGTTCAAGAATGAGTTTAAAACGAAAAAAATTACAAATAGATAGCTCTTTTAAAAGTCAAAATAAGAGAAAGAAAAGTGAGGAATTGACTTATTTCCAGAAAACTTTACAAGAGAGTGGGCTAATTTTGAAAGAACCACCTGAAAAATCTGTAGCATTACAAGAAACGATTAATATTATAAGAAACATAAAAAAAAATCTTGAGAAACACTTTGACTACCCAAGAAATGCTTCAGAATTCTTTTCCGATTTGTCTAAGAAATGTCAAGACATAAACACTTTTAAACATTACTTATATCCTAATATTATAAGAATGGTTGATGACGGTTTAAGTGAACATGTGACTAGTGATAGTGTTATTAAAATATTATTAAATGTACAGATTCTGCAAAACAAATTAATTGATTATGTATTTAGCAAAGCTACAGACTTAGCAGTTGATTCAAAATGCATGCCTTGGATACAAATGATTTTAAAATGTCTGGCCTCTATTGATTATATAGTCAATACTGAGGCAATAGCATCACATCTTATAAACTTATTGGACATTTCATCAGAAAAAATGGTACGCCTAGAGATAATAACTGCTATACCTGACATATTAGGCGATCAAGAGCATAATAATTTGGCAGATGAATTGTGTAGAATATTAGGACAAGAACATGATCTCATTCCTGCTATATTGGACTGTGTCTCATATCTTTGTCTCTCTGATGAACAATATGAACAAGTGCAAAAGAAGACATTGAACATTCTTCAGAGTTTATCCAAATGCAATTACTTTCCCAATTTTGTAAAAGTTTTGCTTATGCCAGGACGAATGAATGAAAATGGTTATTTGGAAGCTGTCCAAGGTTTAAGAAATGCTTTAGGATGGCCCGATACGTTGGCTAAATATCAAGAGATAGCTTCAAGTCAAGTCCTTACAGCAACAGCTATAAGAAGTTCTATGATCTCTTCAAAATTGATTGCAAATACATGGTTAAAAGTGATTACGAGCTGTAAAATATGTACAGATCACAAACCAATTGATTTTGTCATTGTCTTAATAATGTACTCAATTTCTGAAGAGAGGCAAAGACATATGGAAAATGTTTTAAAGAAAAAAATTAAATTAGGTATTTTAAAAGAGGATTTGCTAGATGAAGTTTTTGAAAAATTTAAGCCCATTTTAAAAGATAATTTAAAAAATTTAATCCTGTTGAGTAATGCATTGCTGAAAACTAAGGCAGATCCTGTAGTACAGTCATTTGCCTCTCACACATATATGTTGATGTTGTCTCACTTGGAAGATTATTGCTCAACTGTCATCGCTGAATTGCTTCAATTAGGTTTGGATTGTAAGCAAGTTCTTTTGAACATACTTGTAGTATTAAACAATGTTGCATCAAGAGACATATCATTATTAAAATCGCAGTGTTTACAAATGTTAACATTATTAGATAGAATGGATGATATGTCTCTTACAGAAATAAGAGCAGTAATGAACTTAGTTTCTGCTCTTGCATACAGTTACGAAAATTCTCTTATCCGTGATGATATACATATGATCATAAGAAAAGAACTAGGCAGTTCAAATCCCTCCATAAAGACTCAAGGTATTCTTGCCGGTATCCATGCAGTGAAATATTTAATGGCAAGCAACAGTGATGATCAAGATTCTCTTGAACTACCAGACAACATTAGCTATTCATCTTTTGCACATTTATCAGAAGGTAACTTAAGAGAAGCAGCACAGATTATAGAGCTAATAAGTCGAAGTACAAGACAATTTCCAGAAATGATTGCATTCTTCTATGATGAATTATGTTCTGTTTTAATCTCTGCAAATAAAATCAACAAACATTTTCTAATGTGGTTGTCTGATGCCGTAACAAATGACTTGCAACAAAATTTTATTGTAGATTCTATTGAATCAGAAACAGTCAGTGGATTAAAATTATCATTGCAATATTGTTTAAACGCAGAATCGGAGGTAGATGATGTAATAGCTATAAATATTGCTGGATTGGCATTAAAAGTTAATAGTGATGTAAGTGTTGAAATTTTACCTCCATTGTTCAAACTTGTTCAATCATTACATTATAAACAACACAATGGTAATCTTTCAAGCATAGATGCACTGTTAGGCTGCCCCATTACAATGCCCAAGTTCGACATTGATGAAATCGAGGATATGGAAACAAATAAAATATGTAGTATTATAGACTGCTTACTTTACTGTGTTAATTGGTTCCGTGAACTACTCAATGCCTTTGCATCACAAAATGATTATAACCTTCGAGAAAAAATGTTGAAGAGAGTGAATCAAATAGAAGAAATAGAAAACCTAATTTCTCAAATTCTGTTGCTGTCAAAGATTTCTTATAAACCACCAAAATCTTGTTTGAACACACATAATTTGCACTGGTCAGACAAAAAATCGACAACTAGAGCGCTAAATTTAAAACAAAAATCTAAACAAGATGAAACAGTTTTACCTGAAACAATAAAATCACAAGCGACACAGAAAAGTAAATTTTCTTCAAAAAATCAACTTCATTTAATACAAAATTTACAACTTAGAAAACTAAACCTTAACTTATTAAACTTATTGAATATTGATCTTAAAGGTAATGCAGATGAAAATCTATTTACAACAAAATCTCTAAAATTCGTTTTGAAATCTGTTAACCAATACTTAGAAGAAATATTAATTTCAAAGATCAAAAGACATACATTTCTATCAAAGCAGGAAGATTGTGAAGTTTACGACCATCAGAAAGCTGAAGAATGTGCAAACTCTATTAGTACAATCCTGCCAAAGTTAATAAACCATATGAACTTTATTGCTACATATATAAATAATTATACAGATAAATACATTCTTGATGAGAATGAAATTGAATATTCTACGGAAGCTATTGAATACCTAATGTGTTTAGAATATATTTATAACATGTTCACAATTTATTTCAAATGGATTGGCTTTAAAAATCAACATGGCGCTTTGTTAAAATCTTTAAGAGCAATGGCTAGTGCTGAAAGTAATAATTCAATGTCCTTAAATGATTGCGTTTTAAATATTGCCAAACATTTACAAAAACACGAAAAGTACTGCGTTCATATATCAATTGCCGTTTCACTCCTAGAATTAATAAAAACCTTACAAGAACATTGTAATGGCAGTGCAGTCTCAAAAATAATAAGGGACGTCTCATTGAACTTCCTTTCTACTAAGTGGAAAACAATAGATGGGGCAATAGAAAAGGGATTGATTTTTAACCAGAGTGTGGAAACTCTAGCGAGTACTTATTTAACGAATAACGAAATTGATGCTCTAAAAGCGATTACTCTTCAACTAGTAAATGATGTTCAAAATCTAAAAGGCAAAAATGATACACTCGGCACATTTCAATGCATAAATAAAAACAATTTTACTATTTTTTATAGAAATCTTGGCAACGCCCTATGTGAGGTAACGAAGACACATTTAAACAAAGGATTAACTAATTCGGAACACCTAGCACTTTGGAGAGATGTGGTTACTGTAATGAAATGTATGTCTGATATATCGAAGAATCTAGAAAATAGAAATAATTTGTCAGCATTTTTTAAAAAATCTCTGCCCATAATCAAATTGTTCATGTCTCACGGATTACCCATATTAGAGATACAATTTAAAAATGATTCGCAAGAAATCCTCGAAATCATGAAACTTCTTCAACAATCAACAAGATTTTTACAATCTTTGTGCTGTCATTCTAGATTAAAAAAAGATACCGTGCTAATGAGCAAAGTTCCATTTGTGAGACAGTTACTTGAGACTCTTGTCTATAGAGTGAAAGCTGTTCTCGTAGCCAACGACTGCTCGGAAGCATTCTGGATGGGCAATTTAAAAAATAAAAATATTCACGGCGAAGTGATTCAAACCCAACAAAGTATTGAAAGCGAAGAATCTGTGGAGGATTGCGATGATCTACTTCCAGAAGATGAAGAGAATGAGGACAGTGATGATGAAATGTTGAATCCTGATTCCAAAAGTGTAAGTGATATTGTTTGATGTAAATAAATGCTAACATGAAAAAAGTGTCTTTTTTTATACATTGTAACAACTAGGTTATTTACTTGATGGTAATAGAAAGGAAGATAAAGCATTCTTCGCCTATTCTTTCAAATTGTAGTATCGTATCTTATTCTATGTAGAATGTTAAGGTCTCTATTAGGGTGGTAGGTGTCTGGATGATTGACTTTCTCTTTAAGTAGCTTTTTATTTTGTTGTGCTCAGGGTTAAACATTGAGCTATTTAGAAAAAATCATATTATACGATAGTCCTTTGAACTAGCTTTGCATATGTATAGGCGTATCATTTACCATTACATGAATACGTCATGTCCTCGATGGAATAAAAAAAAGATGTCTTAGTAACATTTGTCTCTGGAACATCATTTCTTATAACGTTTTTTTTGTGTTCCCTTCGATTCGGTTTTATTGCATTTTTTTTAAATCAAACTGATTAGATTAAATAATACTGCAGCCATTGTTGTAGCTGCACCCAATTTGCGACCCGCCGGCCTTTTAGGAATAGCCTATCTGATGTTAGTTACCTTATTATCAACTATAGCTCGCTGTCCTAATGGTTACAGCGTGCTGCTTTCATTCCGAAAGTCGCGGGTTCTAACCTCGGCGTGTACCGATGACTTAATATTTAAGTTATGTACATTTGTGAACTTTAATTACAACAGCGAGATACAAACGGTGAAGGAAAACATCGTGAGGAAACCCGCACACTGACATCATCTCTGTGTGCGTGGTGGCCCCAATAGTGGCAAAAGGCTCGCCTCCTGTTACATGGGACCTAATCTGATCTAACCACATATGGCGAAAAGTGGGTGTTTATACACCTCTGCCTACCCCTACTGAGAAATAGACGTGATTATATAAAAAAAAAATTATGCCAATAAGAAAAAGCTAAAATATAAAGACCTAAGAAATAATCATCCCATATGGCCTGCAATACCATAACTAGTTTTAATGTTTATGGAAAAAAAAAAGTTGAGAACCACTACTCTGAAGTTTTAGAGTAAATGTTAAAGTATTCTATTTAATTGCGATGTCTCTGATAAACGAAATTTTTATTTTCGTATTTAAATTCTAGGGCGGAACATATCTTTTTTTTATATGCAGTAATAGTATGTTATCTGATCCAGAGAAATCCTTTGCCTAGGTTTTTTTTCACCTGCCGCTCTAAGATTCTATTCACACTGGTATATAAAGCTGTGGTGGATCAGTTGCAAGCGGATCAAACGCAGTTTAAATCTCCATAAAACAAGTTCGATCCTATTTTTGGATGACATAAAACATGAGGATACTACCATCACCCCCACAAGCCAGCTCAGGAGATGAGTGACATCTGCTAAAGCTCATTCTGCCAACATGGTGGATCACCAACCAATCAATCTTTTCTTTTCAACAGTCTATTAATAAACATCTTATGGAATTATTATATGGGAAAAAAGTAAAATGTCTTTCTTATGTGTCAATATTTATTGCCACGAGCACATTTAGTACAGTCTCTGGGGTGGTCCCATAGTGGATTTCATATGCAGTGATCTCACATTCTGCCAGTGCTTTTTCAACAGTGAGACCAGGAAGTTGATTGATAAATGAACATTTTGCGCCAGCTCATCGGGAGACATGTCCACATGGCCAACTGCTACAGACAGGCAAAGTACCTGAAAAATTAAATTAAAATGAAGATCTTTGCACACAGGAAGATTGTTACTACTAACCTGGCTGATATATTACTATTTAAAATAAATTTATGCAAATTGGTGTCAATCAACTTATTAAAAAAAAAAAAAAAAAAAAAACTATTGAATCAAGCCTACCAGCAATAAAAAATGATGATTAGTAGTTTTTTTTCAATTTGTCATTCAAAATAAAATATATAGACTTATTAACGACACTAAAATAACTCCTATCCAAAGAGTTTTAATAACAAGAGAGAAATTTTCTTACCTTTTTCATTTGGAATTTGATGGTAGCTTTCACCTCATCAATTTTCTGCGTCATTGACTCTTGATGGGAGAGGAGACCAGGGAACTTGCCTGCCTTGTTCAAACCAGGACCCAGGAGACGTGGTACCTGTTTTATAAGTGATTCGGATGCAAGAAAAGCATCATACCTTAAAAAAATGAGATCAATTAATAACTATTATTTTACATTTTGACATTAAATCGACCATTACAATTACATGCATTGAATTCCTTAATTGTGTGATAATAATTCATTTCATGTACTGTTACTCTTAACATGTGAAATGTTCAAAGCAGAGCATACAGTCTTTGAAAATTTTGTTCCATCGACTGTTAATACACAAGAGTATTCTTTTTACTTCATATTTCTAATAAAGCTTTAATATTCTGACATTTCTATCATTAACTAAAGTATTTATTAATAACTAAAGTAGATAGCAAAAAAATATACAATGTAACATACTGACAATCTTTATAAACCATAATATAAATTAAACTTACTTTTTCGCCAGTTTCTTGACAAGCTTTTTGTTCTTATTGAGTTTCTTCAAAGCTTCAGCATCCATGCATGGTACACTTAATGTTTTGGCTTCATCACAATGCTGTTGATCACCAAGAATGCATACCTGCATCTTTGGGCGAGGGATGTACTTTAGTCTGGAAACCAAAATCTTGTTTAATTTTTAAGTTGACATCGAAAATAAATGTAGGTAATTTATGAACATCAGAGGCATACTCAGCATCATAAATCAGATAATACATGCAAAAATAATCATCACATAAAAATAGATAATAAATTAAAATAATATCATTTTCCAAATTAAACTAATAGATCTAAAACATAACTACTTTAAAAAAAATTAAAAGTAGATTAACCACAGAAGCTAACAAAACCTCAATAATGTTCATACCTCAACCATATCCATGAATGACATCACTGAAGTTAAACAATTTCGGCAAGCTAATAAATAGCGTACCTACCCAATATTTAAAGACTCCGGGTTGAGTCTCGTCAGTGTAAACCGACTCCCTGTCCAGACACATTTTAGTGGACCATCACAAACACGTGGTTAAATAAACTTTATCTACGCAGCATAAATAACTGAAAGACTCGTGTTGCGAACATTTTTCAAAATACATTTTGAATAAACGAAGTCCACGAAGATGCTCTTTCCAGGTAAACATACTTGACTGTGCCGGAGAAACGCTTGTCCTTCTGGGGATCATAGTTCTTCAGACCAATTTGCAATTCAACGGTTTCAAGGAAGTTACGCTTTTTGTCCTTCGAAGACTGCAGAACGGCATTAACACACTCGTAGAGTGTATCACGAGATACCTTCGACCTGAAACGGTTATAACAGTTTGTTGAAAAATACGTAGGTTATGGTGCAATGCTTGATATACTAATGGAAATAAAATCTCGTATATTATTGTGTCTTAAAAAGAATATAATAAATAAATTAATAGTTACGAAATTAATAATGATTGCTATGATTAAAAGAAATTAAATCTTACATTTTGAAAGGTGCAACCTCCCGTTCTGTTCACGTCACGATACAAAAGAACGCGGCGGTTAACATAAAAGAATGATGACAGCTTTGTTTGACAGTAATAAGCTAGAAGTTGCCATGCAATCAAATAAATATATCTCTGCTTCAAATTTGAATCGGCGGCGATTTTAAGATGTATTGATAATTCTAATATAAATTATTTACGTAAACAGTTATTTTTAAATTTTCATCAGTTTTTTAATTACATAAAAATAGGTGACATATTTTTTTTGCGCCCTCTACAAAAGCACAAGTTCAAACATTTCAATAGTGGATAAAGAGAATCAATCAAATAAACACATTAACACTTTTACTTTATCATCATTGAGTGCCATCTTCAAATAACTATACTTTAAATGGTAGTTTTTAAAAAAGTTACAAAATTGCTTCAGAAAGATGAAAATAAATTGGATTATATTTCTATTTCAAGTGTAGTAATTTTTTATTATTCATTAATTATAAATAAATTCATTAATTTATAAATTGGGAATTTATTGTTACACGAATTATATTTTGTAGGCAAACAGTTCTAATAATTGAATTTTCCATATCCAATAACAATTTATACAGGCGAAGAAAACATTGGCAGAAATAAAACAATGTTTAAAATAACGAGGCGTATTTATTGTTCTTTCTAACTTTGTCTAAAATTAATGAATTAGGTGAAACAGGTTGGGGATATCTGGGTAACACCACATACCAACTTTGTCTTTTCAAGGTGTCGTCAAATTGCCACCATCCGAACTAAAACAAATTTTTAATGTTATACATACATCCATTAGTTTAAACTAAAGTAAAATTAAATTAAACAACACCTCATTTGAAGACGTGGGAGGAAATCTATACATGTCATATGGATTCACGGGTTTAATAACTCCCTTTTTTTTCATTGTCAAAAATCTTTGAAAAGACCCGTAAGAAAAACCATTTAATTCTCCTCTATGACTATCGACTTCACCTGATCCACTGGACTGTAAGCAAATAGTTTAAAAAAAAACATGAGACAAATGATAGTTTCTTAGTAAAAAAATAAATATTTTAAAGAACAGGAATTGTCAGGTACTTTTTAGTAAATCTTTCTTGTCGTTCTAAAGTACTAATGAGCATTTAAACTGAATTTATGTTAAATAGCCGTACAGAGTTTAGGCCTCACTGTTTAATAATGTATGTATGAAATAAATAGGTAATAGAGATTATCAGGTTACAAAAGAAATACAACTGCAATAATTTTTTTAATATTATTATTAGTGATACTTGCGGGGAAGTGTTAATACGTTTAAATTAAGAGTTTGATTTTCTATCAGTTTTGATATATCTATTCTGTACTGTATGAAGTTACCGGTTACAAAAAATATTTACAAGTTTCTTCATTAACTCTTTAACGTCACCTTCCGAAACTGGTTCTCGGTAATCTTCTTTCAAAATATCCTTTAGATAATTTTGGGGACCGCACAAAGTTAAACCGAAAAATTCCATTTTTTGTATTTATAATTAGTGATATTATTAAAACATAAATCTCATGGTATAGAATAAAGTCATAAAAGAAATTAGACATAAAAGACGTTACAAAAATGTACTTTCAAACTTGCCAGTTTTATTAATTTTATTTAATGCGTATATCGATGTGTTTAATATAAATATCGTCATCTTCAATACTGAAGAAACCCATATGATCTGCTATTCTTTTTAACTGAGAGTATTAAGACTGGTATATTTAATTACAACCTACCTACCTAACATATAAAATATATATTTCAGATGATGATGTTTATTTTAATGTCTTCCGTTTGTGAAATCTTGTTAAAACACAATAATTTTTAGAAAGTAATTCTGTCCGAAGTCGTGTAGCTATACAAATAATAATATAAAAAATACTTTTTGTCATAGATGATACTCCGTAAATTTAACATATTATTAAATGTGTCAAAATTTTTCTGTATCTCGTTAACATCGTATATTATAAAACTAAAATAACTATTTTTAAGAAGTAAAGGATTTTTTTAACAAATCATTATATAAGAAGTATTTATTTCATAAGCTACCGGTTTTTTTACATTTAACCGCTTCTCGCACTGCATGAAATTTATCATCTGTTCGTTAGTCATTGTGTATATAATCGCTATATTTATTCTTTGAGGTTGTTTAATTGTTTAGTATGGATATGGTAAGTATTATTATTTATAGCTTTATCTTCATCTAATTTTATTAATAATTCTCACTCTAATATATTTTATTATGAGTTCATCATTGTAAATACTTCTGGTCATCTGCCTTATTTTCAATGCACCTATGTATTACAAATTTCAAATGTTTTATCTTTATTTATTTTTCATTTATCATCATATTTTATTTAATACCATATTTTCAGTTAGGTGTAACAGAAGATAAGAGGCAAGTTCCACCAATGTTGCAAAAGATCCTTCGATATGATATTCAAATTACAAAGAGATTTGTTGAGTTTGCACTTAAAACAACTGCATTAAGATCACTTAGGAATCATGCAAAGTTTTTAGAGGTAATTTAGACTGTTATTGTACTTTAAAAAAACATTTAACTATATTTCTTGTAATCTTTATTTTTTACATTGTTAGGTATCCTGTCATGGCATTGTTTGGTTAGCTGGTTGGCTTACATTCATATGGTTGTTTAATAACAAGGAATTGTACCAGCTTCAAGTTAATATGTTAATTGGTAAGTCCTATTCAATCAATTGTCTGAAGCTATTCCTGACTTAAGATCTTGTCTTTTATCATGTTTATCATAAGTTCACTGTTTTGTTAATCACATTTTTGCAATAATGCTCAAAATTAAGTATTCATGTTTTTCAGCTCTTATTTTGGACATTGTTGTCATAGCAGTTGTGAAGGCATTTGTTAGGAGACGACGACCAATTCCCATGAACAAACTCTTAGCTATGGGACCTGACAAATATTCTTTTCCATCAGGTCATGTAAGCCGAGCAATTTTAATAGCATTTATATTAACTTATTTAAATCCTATATCTATAATATTTTATCCTCCTTTGTGTGCATGGGTTTTTGCTGTATCAATTTCTAGAGTTTTAATCGAAAGGCATTATATTTTGGATGTAATCGGGGGAATTGGTATAGGATTCTTGGAGGGTTTAGTTATGTGTTTAATTTGGCTGTCACAAAGCTCATCAGCTAGCATTCTATCGTCATTATCCGATGAGAAGTTAGATGGTGGTGAATACCATGTTTAAACAAAAAATTTACATTCTTTGTTTTAACCTCCACCAAAAATTTAATGAAAAGTGTTATTTATAATATAATATACCTGCACATGTATATTAAAATTATTACAATATTATTTATAATGTTATATAGTGAGAATTTAAGTTTTTCTTTTAAAACATATTTAATGCCAAGTGCACACTATATTATATTGCAGCACTACACTTGTATGTAATATGTATATATCCTATAAACATATTGTGTTAGGACTTTTATCATTTTGAAAATCTCTAAATAATGAAACTTTGTCTCTTTTTATTGTAATAAATAAAATGTTTATTATTTTTGTGTTTTATTTTATAGTACATGTATATTTTGTGAATACCTACCTATAATTATCATAAAAAATTTTTAGCGTGTGGAGTTTTTTTTGAAAGTTCTTACGAAAGTCCATGCTCTTCATTTGAGCGGCCGTACACCTAATACCAATTTTCATAAACTAAAAGTATAAATAGTGTCAATCTATTGGAGCCCACCAGGTAGTTTTATAACTTTTTTTTTTTATATTGTCATGCCTTTTTCCCAGGCAGAGGTGAATGAACACCCACATTTCGCCAGATGTGGTCAGATTAGGTCCCATGTAACGGGGCGAGCCTGTTGCCACTTTACTGGGACCACCACACACACACACACACACACAAAGATGATTTCAGTGTGCGGGTTTCCTCACGATGTTTTCCTTCACCGTTAGTATCTCGCTGTTGTAACTAAAGTTCACAAATGTACATAACTTAAATATTAAGTCATTGGTACATTATCATTAATGTACACTATATTATTAAAAGTTACAGGTATGGGATTTAATGTATATTTAGAAACAAAAATATTCGAATCTTTGCTGGCTGTACGTTTCGTACTTTGCCTTTCGTATGAAAGAAAAACATTGCTGATCATAATATGTCACGTATGTTGTCGACGTGTGTTATGTCAACTTCATTTAGTTATTTTGATAGTGAAATTGGAATAATTTCGAGTCTTTATATTATTTATTGAAATAATAATTGCACTGTATCAAATATAATCCTAGTTTCCATTTTGGTATATCGGTAACATATTTTTTATTTACACCTTTTTTTTTAATTTAAAGAACGGGGAACAAAATTCTACATTATACGAATCTTGTTTTAGTTACAATGAGGAAGCTGAAAGGCACAGTAAAAGAAACAGCAAAACAGAAAAGAGAAAGAAAACAGGAATTCGCGAAAATGCGTCAGCAAATGTATACGATAGTTTTGCCTACTTTCGCGGTTATATTCCTGTTGATTTGCACGTATGTTTACTTCAAAACCAGACCTTCGTCGATGCAGTATGCATAACTAATGTGTGTTATAAGGTTTTTAAAAATTGTATATAGAAATGGTATTGGTGGCCAAAATTGTAAAATGGAGTTTAATTTATACAAATGCAATTTATTTCAATGGTTGTGATTGATGTGCACACTGAAGTTTTTGCCAACTAAATATGAGAAATCAAAGGGATATAAACTTTATTCTTGGAATTTACAATACATTCCTATTATAACATATCAAATGTAAATATTAGCCTTAAATATGTAGTCTCCAATTAATTAATTTTCATATTTATATAAAGAAATTTATTTGTGTTTATGTTGGAAAATGTGCAAACAGTATTGGGGTTACAGTTCATTTTTTCTTCATATAGTATTTATTTATTTAAAATGGGTGATAAATGTATGAATTATGAATTAATTTAAACTGTTTTATTAAATTAAAAAAAACTTCAATATTTATCAGTGTTTTCTTTCAAATGGTAACAACAAAACACAACATATCTAGGTAGATGAAATGCTAGTTGGACCCTGACAAGGTGTGTAGGTGAAAAAATGGAAATTTTTGCACAAGCGAAACAATCTCTAACATCTTCACATCATTTAGTCTGAATTATAATTCAGGGTAATCTTTCTTTAGCAGTGATCATTTATAAGCTGCTGTTGCATAAGAAGTAAGACAAAAACTCAATAATGACTGATCTACATTAAAGTTACAGCATTCAACAAATTTTAGCTGTTGTATTCAAGTTTATATCTTATATATCATAGTGTAGATTTTTAATGCTATAAATGACTATTAGCTATTTTTTCAAGAAAAACTTATTAAAAATTCAAAAACTGGTATAAATATGAGAGAAAAATCTTAATTTGTTAATTTCTATGGAATATTTTTTTTTAAATATTCAATCTCAAGAACTTTATTGTCTGTTTTATTGTTTTTTATGATGACAAAATGGTGTAGTTATTTTTATTTAAACAAGTTCCCCCAAGGTTAGTGTAAAAGGTAAACCAACCTATAATAGAATGAGAAAAAAAAATTGTGCACTAGCCAAGTTGTTATAGGCCAGTGTTTAAATTACCATTAAAAGATTGTTTCGCTCATTGTTTCATTGAATATAAAAAGAAATCTTGTATAAATATAATTTTCCTTACTTTACAATAATACTAGAGTTTAAGTTTACACTAGTGTCTTTATTGATTTTTCTTTTCAAAAGTAACAAACAAAAAATTTATTAACAATAATGATTTACCGATGACCAGTGTATTTAATACATACCTTATTCTCCTCAACTCATACATTTTAAGATATAAAAAACGAAGAGTGCATTATTTGTGCAGGACTGATTTCTTAAATCTTTGGATGGTGCCTATATTCACTGGTCGAGTAAAATAGCTATAGCCAACCTCCGGCTCGTCGGGCATTTCTGGCTAGGCCATCAGGCGTTACTTTACGTTAGATAATGCTAAATATGAGAAGAATTCGAAAACTTATAACAATCGCGAAAAAATAAACAAATATTACTTAATAATTTTTTTGCGACTGATAAAAAAAAAGGTTGAGAACCGCGACAATAAAATAATGTTGTCATCTGTTAATATTTTTTTTAAAAGCATAGTCATTACTGGTGGAAGGTTTCTGTTGCCTGCCGAAGACTGTCTAAATAGGTATCATCGCTACGCCTATTACTGCCGCCAAATAGTAGTGTGCAAACATTACCGTGTGTCGGTTTGAAGGGCGCTGTAGCTAGTGAAATTATTGGGGTAACGAAGGCTCGTTGAGTCAACATCTTATGCCTTAAGGCAACAATCACAACGTGGTGCAGTGTATAATAACATTCATCAGGTGAACTACCCGCTCGTCTTGTCGCTTCGTTGAATAAAAAAAAGTCATAATTTAAATTGTTGATCCTTTTTATAAAAGAATAAAATACTTTGCAATCTTTTTATAATACAATGTTATCACATAATTGTTCTTAAGATAATTTTTCTTGTACGACTAAATAATTTTTTATATATTAACACGTTAAGTATTTTTTTTGTGGCACAGTCATGTCTTGTTTTGTTCTTTATTACAATTAACGATCCAAAATCCATTACAAATTATATACTTCGTCATTTCTACAAAATTTCAAAAAAACACTTCCTAGTATATTTATATAAAGAATCGACTAACTTACTAATACTGATTGTTGATATGAATACTTTTCTGTTGTTTGAAACTTTTCACCATCCATCCGACGATCCAACAGGAAGCAGCAAGGAGGAACAGACCGCTGATGGAATAGTACTGCGACGTTATAGGCAGGTGTAGTCCTTGTATAAGTATAGCTGTCAGTATAGACTGCAAACCTGTTCCAATGAGGGTGTTGATGCCAAATATTAAACCGAAACAGCTCTCATCGCTTAGTTGACTGGCAATTTTTGCACTGTTAAAAAAAAATTACAGAATTAGTAGGGGTCACCTCTACCTTGGTGTAACAATTTTTTTATCTGCAGTGAGATAATACTTGAGCTCATTTTCTGATAGTGTTAACTGACAGTGAGGTTGGGGATGGGAAAGTCGCTTGTCCAGAATACTCTGGCTCCTATATTTATTAATCGAATAAAAGTGATGCTGTTAAGGAGGAAATAAAATAATAAGTATATGTTATTAATATATAAGTAATTTTTAAGTATTTACTGTTAATAATTTTATATTTTGTTTTTCTTTTTGAACCCGATTGTATATATTTTTTTTCTCTTCACAACCCGGAAGATTGACTAGAATAGAATGCATTGTGGCATTTTGTCGGCCTTCTTAACTATATCTCTTTTTTATTTTTGTTAAATGTTTTTGTTGTCCAAAAAAGTTTAATCAATTAAACTACACAACACAGTACAGAAAATGAACGGTAGGCCTCACTGTGCCACGGAGGCAATTAAAATAAATCTATTGATATTAAATTTTTAACGGCGGTCCCTCCTATAACCGCCGGAATTTTTTTAGAGGTTTATTTAAAAAGAAACGAACAAGTGAATCGATTTAAAATTCAGCATATTTATTTATTATATATTTAAAATACAAAAATACCATTTTTTTTTTTTCAAACTAGCTGCCGTAGTAACAAACCTCATGAAACCCTGATGAGCGAATGCTTATAATGGTAAAATAAATATCACAAGACTGTCGGTACCTATTAATGCCACTAACCCTTTGGTATTATTTGTCATTTTCTAATGTTAAGGACACTTTGACTATAACCAGTCTAAAAGAAATTTTCATCACCAAAACCAAAAAACGTCTTGAAAGTTTTAAGTCAAGGTTTTACTATGAATAGATTTTTAACATCTTCATTCTCACCTAGCCATTGTGATGGTGAAATGGTAGAGCATCCCCATGACAATGTAGCCCGCGTACGATACGAAGACATTCGGTATGATAGTGCCGAGGAAGACGGCGAGACCTTGTACCGTCATTATCGGAGAGGGGAGTACTCCTCGTGAGAGATACGATGCCAGGAACGCACCGAAGGCGCCTAGCAGCGTCTGAATTGCTTCTACAGCTCCATTGTATGCAACCTGTTGTTTTATAAATATTATTAACAAACTTACTGATGATGTCTCTGTTGCCGGAGACCGTCCAGGTAGGTACTAAAGCAAGGCCTATTTCTGCTATCAAATAGTAGTGTGTAAAAATTTTTGTATTCTGGTTTGAAGGGTGCTGTAACTAAATTAAGTAGACAACATCTTATGTCGCAAGTCGACGAGTACAATATGATACAGTGTGTACCATTTCAACTAGCGTCACGTTGTTGTGAGCAGGCATATTACTACTATCACCTGAACTACCTGCTCGTCTTGTATCTTCGATGAATAAACAACAAAGAACAAACAAAGATAATGACAATGGAAATTTACTATTACAACACCATATGTTCAAATAAAGAAATTAATAAGAAATTTGTAAATGGCGAATACGTGTTATCAGAATTTATTGCAGGTATAAAAAAAAAACCTGTTTGAGAATCATCACGACAGGAGTATTAAAACAAACAGATTTAAAAATAGCACAAAGTAAGACGTAATTTACATTTCATTTATTCCTCTACGGACTTATACTTGACCACAGTGTCGCATAGTATTAAGTGACAATGAGTCACCAAGTATACATATATTGACAGTCGAAAAAGAACAATGGTGTTATAGCTACATTTCCAATATAATAAAGATTAGAAGCTAATCAAGAGGGTTCTTGAAAATCTACAGCAAACCAAATTCCACATTGTGATATCGGAAACCATAGACCTCCATAATACATGCTTAGTCACAGCATTTATGGAGGCCGTTACTATCAATTTAAGGCTAATAAAAATTAGAGTAAAATTATTAAAAGTACTTCTTTGTATGAAATCCGATTTTATTACTACACATGCGTAGTAATAAAGACACAGAAAATCAATTATACCATAGATATAAAAAAAACAAGAAAATCTTTATGATGTACTTTCATAGTATGCGAAACAAAAATCAATACAGTAAATGCAATCAAAGCTAATTTACAATTCAGTTGAATTTTAAGAGATATACATAAATTATCTACTTTATCGATTTTAATAAATGCATTAAAGTATAGAATTAAGTTATTCTACATATAAATAGCATAAGGATAAGAAAATTATTTCAGTATGTGGATAGGGTAATCATAATTATGATAACAAGTTGATAATAGCGAAGATGACGATGAAATAAAGAAAATGCATTCAGCATTTGTAAAACACGTACCACGTTAGTATGAATTAAAAAAAAAATATTAAGTGTACAATGATTCTTTGGTTGTAATAGAAAAAAATTGTTCCATGAAGTGATAAGCGAGAGGTTCAGCTGATGGCAAAATATACACCCATAACAATGTCGCACCAGTTAGGATGATATACATAGCTCTACATAGTGCTTGTCGCCTTTTTATTATTTAATTAAGCGTTGAGACGATCAGGGATATACCTAATGCTAGTGATATACCCATAAAAATGTAGCCCTAGTTAGGATGATATATACTGCACAATATTGTACCCGACGCTTTAGTCATAAGATGTCTCTTTACCTCGGTAATTACATTAGTTACGGCGCCCTTTAAATCGGAACACGGTGTTTGCACGCTACTGTTTAACGGACGAAATAGACGCATTTAGAAGCTCTCCGGCAACAGAGACCTATCAGTGTTTACTAGTGATTAGTCGGTTTGCGTACGCACCACCGCTTTATTCTGCCGGTATACAGTAATGATCAAACATTACTGTGTTAAGTTTTTAAAGAAGCTGCACTAAGTGAAATTACTTTGGTAATGTGATTTTATCTCTTATCTCAAAGCGACGAGCCCAATGTGTATATAATCACGCGCCATTGTTATCTTCTTTTATTCGTATGCAGCTTAAGTGTGTGTCAGTTTGTCTCCGATAGCTCATTGGTTTCCTGTGTAACAGTGCCAGCCATTGGAGTGAAGTTGGCGCAGAATTCAAATAGTCCATACACTGATACCATGCATGCAATTATCATTCTTAAATTCAATTTCCATAACATTCAGTAATAATTATAAGATTGTTTATAAACAATCATATTCACTCATTTAATTCTTCAACTTACACACATATTAGGACAGCAGTCAATTCTGTTGACTGCCGGGCTTTTAAGCCGTGCTGCTTCCGGCTTAAGAATAGGGCAGCTCCATCTCATCCCGGGGAAGTCGTATGAGCCGACTAAGGGAAGTCGCGGATTGTGCAACAGTAATCTATGGAAATTTATTAATACTGATGCACACTGCGCGACCATGAGGGGTTTGTACATTTCTATTCCTCCCGTAAGGTGGCGGCTATTCCACCAGCGATAATTCCCAAGGAGGGCTGGTGTCAGACAGGCGGCCGGCCGTAAAAAGTCTAGCCTAAACTTTTGCAGTATGGAGTATGGATATATAACAAAGAAAGTAATGAGAATGAACGTGGATGGTTATAAGGGTAGAGGAAGACCAAAAAAAGTGTGGATGGATTGTGTGAAAGATGACGTGTGTAAGTGTGTGAATTCAGATATGACGGCTGATAGAGGGATATGGAAGAGAAGTACATACTGCGCCGACCCCACATAGCTGGGAAAAGGGCAGGGGGAAGATATTATATAATTATGAGCAGCCGTAATAATTGCCATTGAATAAATTTCCTGCCCGTCTCGTGGCTTCGTGGAATAGAAACTATGTTACATGCTGATCTGAATTATTAAGTAATAAACTTACAGGTGTATCACTTTCATCCTGTATATACTTCCACAGCAGCTGTACGTAAGTCTGCGCTTGTACGAACAGCGCAAGTGCGACGGCGTAGAGGGTGGACCAGGCCAGCACCTTAGACCTGCTGTAAGCGGAGCGGGCGTGGCGCACGATCAGGGTAGAAGCTTCGCTTATGTTGCTTCGAAATGAACGCTGAAAGTGATGAAGAATTAAAAACAAAGGACATGGCGAGCTGAAAATTACATTCTTAACAGAAAAATGGATAAAATTGGGATGGCTTGTTATGAGGAATAATACTTGTAAAAAATAGGTTATTTATGTACATATATAATCACACCTTTTTCCTAGTAGGGGTAGGCAGAGGTGAATAAACACCCACTTTTCGCCAGACGTGGTCAGATTAGGTCCCATGTAACAGGGGGCGAGCCTGTTGCCACTTTATTGGAGCCACCACACGCACACAAAGATGATTTCAGTGTTTCCTCACGATGTTTTCCTTCACCGTTTGTATCTCGCTGTTGTAGCTAAAGTCCACAAATGTACATAACTTAAATATTAAGTCATTGGTACACGCCGAGATTCGAACCTTTACCGCATACTAGCGTTTTCGCTTCTAATGGCAGGGCTGTCAAGATATAAGAATCGGAATACTTATTTCGGCTTTCATATGTGACAGTCTTGATTGTAAAACAAGGTAGGGAATTGGTAGTTTTTTTCTTGTGACATATCTCTTTTTGAGCCAATGTGGCGGACATATCCCTAAGGGATAAAAGCCCCAAAAAAATATATTGACAGCCGGAACACAACAATGCTGCCTGAATTACAATGTGGTCTATGAACTGTACCGAGAAGTCATGGAAGCAGATAAAAACATAATACTAAAAGCAACGTAATTTTTACGAATAACAAAACAATTTTTTTTTAAGTCAACTCATTTAGTAGCTCGCTGGCCTAATGGTTACAGCGTGCGGTTTTCATTCCGAAGGTCGCGGGTTCTAATCTCGGCATGTACCGACGACTTAATATTTAAGTTATGTACATTTGTGAACTTTAGTTACAACAGCGAGATACAAAGGGTGAAGGACAACATCGTGAGGAAACCCGCACACTGACATCATCTTTGTGTATGTGTGTGTGTGTGTGTGGTGGCCCCAATAAAGTGGCAACAGGCTCGCCCCCTGTTACATGGGACCTAATCTGACCATATCTAGCGAAAAGTGGGTGTTTATTCACCTTTGCCTACCCCTATTGGGAAAAAGGCGTGATAATGATATTTAAAATAAGTAACATGTCGATTACTTAAATAAATAGTAAATTAATTTTTTCATGTAATTTAAATTAATGCTTAAAGAGTTTATTCAGACATTCCGTATCTCGAAGTTGAATCTTAAACCGTGCTTAATTATGATACCGGCGGCAGATTACTCATATCGCAGCCCAAGTAGGCAGGCTGCAAATTTTACCGTATTCCGGTTTCAAGGCTGCTACAGTATTATTATTATAATATTTCATGAAGCGATGAGACGCCCAGGACTTTCAGCTGATGATAAGTGATACGCTGTATATATGGCGCTTGTTACAATGATATACACATCACATCGTGTTCGTCTCCGTGTAAAAAATGATGTTAAGTGTCGTTATTCCATTAATTTCCCTAGTTGCAACGCCCTCCAAACTGGAACACAGTAATGTTTATACATACACTTTACACGGTGTTAAGAATTCGAGCCTACGTAGGACTTACCTAGATGGTTTTCGGCAAACGAGATCTCCCACCAGTGAAACGTAAATACTTATGTTACCACCTATCACATAATCTCCCCATATCGAAGGTTGTTTGGTTGTGGCGTTTTTTGTATACTTGGCTGTAAGGTATGACAATAAAGAAAAAAAAACTCAAGGACTGAAAAAAAAAAAAAATAGACAAACCTTCTCTAATTTTATTGCATCCAGTGGATTCTCTTTCACGGCCACGTCAACAGTCACCGGGATGTTGTTCGATTTCCGGTGGAAATAAATGCCATAAGGTACTGACGGTAGCCATAGGGCCCAGAAAGAAGCGACGATTTGGGCTAAAATGAAAATAGTGAGTCTATTTCAAGAATATTTTTTTTTATGCAACCACTGGATCAATTTTTGTGATCCTTGGATGAGGCCATGTCCAACAGTGGACGTCTATCGGCATATGATGTGTGTGTATGCTGTGTTTCCGTGTGCTTATATGGCCATGTATCTATCACTCTCTGCATTGTTTTGTTGTAGGAAAAATGCCTTTACGCACGTCATGCAGAGTTCGGCTCGCTGCAACACCGACTAAAAAAAACCCTTCAAGGAACCATCTTGTGTGTGTGCGGGCGCGTGTATATGTGATATGTATCTGTATAAAACGCACATTTGTTATATTATTTGCAATCTTGTAAAATTGCTGTCCAACTCATACAAATAATTCAAGAAAAGGATGAGGTTCTCGTACCTTTCCTTTTTTAGTATGACCTTATGTATGTATTTAAGCATCCGTAAATACATAAATAATTTTGTTCGGAATTAGTTTACTTGGTATTTGAATAAATTATTTTAACCATTAATATATAAAACGTGAAACAAGTCGTTTAGTCTCTCATTTGTTGTTCAGCATGACGTGTAAAGTCGTGATTGCGGAAAAATAAAATCACTTATTAAATGGCTCCTTCATTAAATGGAGTCAATTGTACTTGACCTAAAACATACGACGTACCATTTTGATCATCAATTAAATCCTGTTCGCTGTCAATATGAATCTATATTGTATAAAACAATGAAATCTCTGTTTTGTCATTGTAGTAACTATCACCGTGATTAATCACGGTCTCAGCTTTTTTATGTTTTTTTAATTTAGTCTAACATAAGATTACAAAATGTAGACCTAATGCCTAGAGTGATATTATGTCAGTGATGTTATGATATTATATTGACTATATCATTAAGTTCTGTACTTAGGTGGATAATGAGATAAATTAATCTCTTATAATTTCAAAAGTAAACACTATAACACCTGGATAGAGAAGTAAAAAATGTAGTCATGAATAGATCCTTGGAATTAATGACAAATTGTTTCAGATATCTTTTGAATAATTTTCAATATACTTAAGTGATTTTTTACGGAACAATTAATTGAATGAATTTGTTTTATTGTTCAAATATATTTCTATATTTGTTTAATGGCTTCAAGTTATATCTTAAATAATATCACTAGATAATCAATTAAACATATAAGGTTGGCAAATATCTCCCTTCCGCCTTTTTGTCTTTTGAATTTCGCGGCTATGTACAAAGCGCTACAGAGCTCGTATCTGGCAATACTATACATAATTTGAAAGGTCTTGACATAACCTACAAAACGACGTTATGCATAATTAGTTTGGATATTGCGTTCAACAGTTATAGACGTTTAAACATTGAGTTCACTAACGCCGAAAACGCGCTATTTTAAAGTTTTCCTTCGTTAAAGGCAAATCCGCTAGAGAAACGTTCCGTGAGATTAATGGTGTTTTGGGGGATGGTACTCTATCACTTCGAACCGCGGAGGAATGGTTTCGACGATTCAGAGCCGGTGAAAACGACACCATGGATAAGCCAGCCGGCGGAAGACCTGTGACGACAAATACCGATCAAATCATGGACTACATCGAGTTAGACCGGCATGTGGCATCTCGTGACATCGCCCAGGAGCTGGGAGTTAGTCACCAAACCATTTTAAACCATCTGCAGAAGGCTGGATACAAAAAAAAGCTTGATGTTTGGGTGCCGCATGATTTGACGCAAAAAAACCTTCTGGACCGAATCAACGCCTGCGATATGCTGCTGAAACGGAACGAACTCGAACCATTCTTGAAGCGGATGGTGACTGGCGACGAAAAATGGATCACATACGACAATATCAAGCAAAAACGGTCGTGGTCGAGCGGCCAAGCCGGGATTGACGGCCAGGAAGGTTTTGCTGTGTGTTTGGTGGGATTGGAAGGGAATCATCCACTATGAGCTGCTCCCATATGGCCAGACGCTTAATTCTACCATCTACTGCGAACAACTGGACCGCTTGAAGCAGGCGATCGACCAGAAGCATCCAGAATTGGCCAACAGGAAGGGTGTAGTGTTCCACCAGGACAACGCCAGCCACACACTTCGTTGATGACTCGTCAGAAGCTATGGGAGCTCGGATGGGAGGTTTTATCGCATCCACCATATAGCCCGGACATAGCGCCAAATGATTACCACCTGTTCCTGTCCATGGTGAACGCCCTTGGTGGTGTAAAGTTGAACTCAAAAGAGGCTTGTGAAAAGTGGTTGTCCGAGTTCTTCGCAAATAAGGAGGGGGGCTTCTACGAGGGAGGTATTATGAAGTTGCCGTCTAGATGGAAACAGATTATCGAACAAAACAGCGCATATTTGAACTAAATCCGATCACTGTAACACTTTTTATAAAGCATTGAATAAAGAGCAAAAAAACGGAAGGGAGATATTTGCCAAACTAATATTTATATGAATAAAAGTAAAAAGTATTTATACTAACATTTTACATGACTTTATATTAAAAATAGTTTGTAAATAAAAAAGAAGAAAATAAAAAACCTGTAAATGTTATATAATTTAACTGTCGATAATCCATTACTCCATAGTGTATCAGCAATTGAGAGCTTGCTCCTGAGAGAAATCGGCCAGTGAGCGCTGCTATTCTAGTATATGAAGAAACTAATGCATATTTTGTAGAGTCCACCTATAGGCAAAATAATTTATATCAAATTCAAATATTTTTAACATGTGCTTTTTACTTCATTAAATTGAATACTGGTATTACTCTTACAAAAATGCAAAAAATCTTTGTAAAATTCTGCTATTCAAAAATTTATTTCATTTATTATAATTTCTGTACAGAATAAAAAGAATGATTGTTTATAAATATTCTTTTAAATGATCAGTTTTCACACATGTTTTTTTATATTTAAATTTATTTGGTTGATAAGTTTCAACATACCTACTATATAGAGCAATTAAAAATAATCTTGAGTTGCTTATCATTACATTTTTGACAAGCATAACACAAGACAGTGACTTGTGGCATGAGGCTAAGATAGCTCAGTTTGCTAATTAGAGAAACTAATCTTGTTATTTAGGAGGGCAGAAGAGTTTTACTATAAATAGATTTAGGGTTATATGTCACTTTCTAGAACTAGTATGAGTTCAGTACGAAATGCAGTGCATTATAATAAATGACTGAAAAATAAATATGTGCATGTGTTATCAAATGTTAGTAATGGAAGTGTAAACAGAAATGCATATTTACCTTTGCATAAATGTAAGTCAAATATGCAACCTCTGTTGCCATATACAATCCATATAAGAATTGAGAAACCTGGAGCCATTGTAAACTTGTTGTCCACAATAATACAGCATAAACAGAGATACCACTAAGTCCTGAAATAAGCTTATCTTAGTTATCAAGATTTTTTAATGAAAATAATGACAAAGGAAATATGTACACAAGCCTACATGGTATAAGTAGATAATAAGCCTTCCATTAATACAATGGTGATGATCTCATTGTTCCTAATCTTTAAACAAGTTCACTTTGCTAACAGCCATAGAAATATTTAAATAGCATGTCTATGAACATGTTGCATTATTGTGTAATGTGTAATATGTCTTATTACACTGTATTATTTTTATTTCATTCTATTGAGCTTCTGTATCATCCCTGAGTATGACGAAGCTCTTAAAATAGCCAATAACATTAATAGCATTTATTTCATTTAAAGTAAATAATTTTTTTATTCAATTTTAACAAAATTTACTAGTCTTAATTACTAAATAATTATTAAATCTTATTTAAATACAACCAAGTTTTCATACTGGATTTTAATAAAAAAAGCAGGAAAAAAATGTTAAAACGTTAATTTTATATGAAAAAGAGTATTGTTTAAAGAAATTAAAAAATACCAATTTAAAAATTAATGAAATATACTATACCAGAAATTATGATGACAGGTTTAAATCTTAAAAAGTCCGTTATCAAAAATATCAATACCAATTGCGCTAGATATGAATAAGTTCCCACTGGATAAACATCCTGGTTCAATTGATTTTCAGTTATATTTCTCCATTCTCCTAATAAAAATTCTGTAACGAATGGCTCCGATGGTCGTATTTCTCGCAATGTACCGAAAGCGCAGAGAATTAAGGTGATTTTTATCCACTCTTCCATGTTCAACAAATATCACGATTACAGATATAGTTATTTTTATGTTGTGCTTAACCGGTAGTTTTTGCAGGGAAAAACGTATTACCGTTTGCACTCTTACACTGAGAAATGATAACTTTGCGATTTTTTTCTTGCGACATTAATATGCAGCGGCAGAACTTACGTAAGGTTATATAAATATGATTTTTAACTAACATATTTTAATCTCTTTTGAGAAAAATTTTTTTTGGACTAATAAACTAGAGTAATTTATTTAACATAAAAACACGAGTAATAAAGAGCCAAAATACCAAGAGGATACAGAATGCAAGACTAAAATAAGTTTGTGTTGACATATATTAAAATGACATTTAGCTAGTGATGGATGTCTACTATCGTTTAATGTATTTGATGTAATTTAAATAGCAGATGTCGATTTTTTGGACATTTTTGGCCTGGTAACGATGCAAATGTGGAACTATGAAAATTTACTAAAATACCAAAAATATCAAGAATGTATGTGCATTGATGAGTAATTTTATAAATTGACAGTTTACGAATTCATAGTATTGAGTTAAGTAGTAATGAATGTTTTGGAAATAAGTTTGTGTACGTAATTTATTACGTATATGTAAACAATTTTAAATAAGTAAAGAACATATACATTAGAATATATTATATTTTTTTTCATATAGTAACTTATTTCTAATAGTTTAATACCATGAAATATAAAGAGGGCAACACTCTTATCAATTACATATCACAGAAAACAGCTGTGCAGTGTTTTAACAACAGCAAAGTGTTGTTAGTGAAAGAAATATTTATTAAAATACAGCGCATTAAGACAATAGTTTTTTATTTCATATTTATGTAAGATTAATAATGATGTTTTATTTTTCGGTTTATAAGTTAATGTAGTACTATTTTTAATCTTTTGTAGATGTAGGAAAGAACTGCTATTACTAACATAAATTAAAAAATATAAAATATTGATATTGTGTATATCCTATATTTAGCATGAATCAATGCTCTCATTGTAAAAAAGTTTTCAAATATGAAAGTGAACGAAAAAGACATGAGCTGAGTCATTTACCAAGATTTGGTTGTGAGAAATGTGGAAAAAAATTTACGTATATGTAAGTTTAACAGGTTTTTAATTATTTTGGATATGTACTAAGTTATTTCTACTTCTTCTTCTTCCTCTTCCTCCTGCCCTTTTACCAGCTATGTGGGGTCGGCACAGTATGTAGTTCTCTTCCATATCCCTCTATCAGCTGTTAGATCTGAATTCACACTTCTTACACATGTCATCTTTCACTCAATCCATCCACACTTTCTTAGGTTTTTCTCTACCCTTATATGTTATTTCTTCTTTTATTTATGTTATTTTATTTAAAATTAATTATTATTGTCTATTTAAAAAGCAGCTGTTTTCTTTATTCACCCTGTACTCAGGTCTGCTTTAAAGCGGCATAAGAAACAGCATGAAAGGACTGGAAGTGTGAAATGTGATAAATGCAACCGTAGTTTTAAAGATGAAGTGTTGCTTAAAAGGCATATTAAATATGCACATGAAGGTGAGAATTAAAATGCATAAAGCATTTCAAAACTTATTTATCTAATAAAATAATTAGAATTTAATTTTCGGTTATTTTATATCTTAATCTTACAACATTAAAAAGTAATATGTATTTTTTATTATTCAGTGTTCATATTAAAATTAAACAAATTGAAAATACATCTAATACAGTGCAATACACATTTAGTGTGTAATATTTTATAGTCTGTAGGTAGTCTTGTCTGAAAAATTAAAAGAATAAAACATTACCGAATATTACATTTAACTCTTTCAGGTACACTCTTTTGCTCCAACTGTGATGCTCAGTTCAGCAGTCACCAAGCTCTCCGCATTCATACTTTAACACATAAGCCAAAGTCAGAACGAAGATATTCATGCAGTTTTACTGATTGTAACAAAAAGTTCAACTTCTCTCACCACCTTAAATATCATGAGATGACACATACAAAGAACATACAATACTTTTGTAATGTATGTGGTAAAGGTAATTTACTTATTAGTTTTTTTTACAAGTTATATTTTTGTTGTTTGTGAAAATGAAAATTGATCAAAAATAATAAAGATACTTTTTAAACAGTTACATTATACCTTAATTGCTTGCAAAGCGATATAATTATGGATGTCTAAATAATTTTAGAAAGAAATTAAAAAATTGTTTCATTTAGGTATTTGAATATTATTTCTTTTTGTATATGATAAATGTAAAGTATCTTTGGGGGAGGCCTTTGTCCAGCAGTGGACATCTTCCGGCTGATTGATTAATTGAAAAGTAAAAGAGACTCTTCAAATCTATCCATAAAACTAAAATTATAATTAACAAATGCAAATTATATAAACATCCTATTTATTCCTCATTAATTAAAAAAATATGCATTTTGTTCGGAGTTTTGTGAAATACATAGAAAGGACCTATGTTCATCAGTGGAGGATATCCATCAGTTGAGATGACGGTGATGACAATGATTCTCGGAATACAACAAGGTACTTGCATATAGTATTATGATGATCTGAAGAAAAAAAATCTTTTTATATTTACTCCTAAAGAAAAATTAATTGCCTGCAGCATTAAGAAAATGATGTATTGTTAGTATATTGCATAATTGTTGCTTTTGACATTTATAATGAATTATGTTTTATAATAAAGTATTATGTTTTATTGATTTGACAAGGAACATAATGGTGGACATAATGTTCTAAAGATATACATAAACATTGATTTATAAGTTGTGTAGGAATTAAATATACTAGCTGTTCCTCAGCATTTTACTTTTGCAATATTGTAAAATCTATTCTTAGCTGACCTCTAAACGGTGAAAGCAATATCTCTGCCAGATTTTGAGTCTACCCCTAATTGTTTCCGAGATCTCATGATAAGTCAATAAATCTCTATACACCCCTTCTATATATAAACATAAAAATTGGGTTTTCAGGTTTTATTCAGCTTCACAATTTGAAGGTTCACATAAACACCCATGAACCACATAAATTGTTACCATGTAAGATAAATGACTGTAAGAAAAAATTTAAATCTGAATATGCTCGGAAGAGACACTATGCTCAGCACAGTAAGTTAATTTTTTAATCGTTAAGTAATTTTATTTTAATGAAAAATAAATTTTATAATAACTTATTTTAATTTTATCGCTTGTGTAATCTACAGAAACCATCGTGATAGAAGGTATGAAACCACAAGATCTTGGCACACCTGTTCATAGAGATACTTTATTAGTTGGTATGTTACTTAATCTTTTTTCTTTAGCCTTAACATTTAAGTACGCACTATTTAAAATGACAATATTGTAATGTTAAAGACTAGAATTAATGTTGTTTTTTTTATGTAATTAACACACAGATATAAGTTTTTTTAATAATTACTTGATCTAGATATGTCCAGATTTATTTAATTTTGTGTGCATTATTATGGGCATCAATTGAAAGGATGAAAATTGTGCTATTAGTCACACTATTAAAATAAATACCTCTTTGATTTTATAATTTTTCACTCAGGTGTTCCTGAATGTTCAGATGGCGGTGAGTCATCAATTTTAGAAAATCATGTTGATATAAAAAATAAAATGCAAACAAATATATCAGAAGATATCTCCAATGAGATAATACCAAAAACTCATGTCACAGATCTTAAAGATACAAGTGGTGAACAAGAAATAGGCTTTGATATCAAGGAATCCGATGAATATGTCTCTACCTGTAGGTCTATTTTAGGCAAATGTATAGTGACAGGGGACTTAACCGGAAATGCAAATTGTCTGTGTGATCAAATGGTTAAGGTTAATACTAACTGCAATAAAGTAAACGAGATTTCTAAAGCTGCGAGCAATAAAAATAAATCATTACTCAATAATATCAGTAATGATAATGTAACAAAAACAACATGCGGAGAATGTGTATGTTCTGCTATAAGTTCTGACGATGATTATAACAAAGTAATGATGCGAGAAAGTAGAAGAGGTAATTGTGGAAATGATAGCACGCCTAAATTTGAATATGGTATAAATGGGACAGTCAAGATAATTAGTACTATTGATGAAGAGTTAGAAAGTATTGTTAGTAACAGCAGAAAGAGTATGACTGATACAAGGCCAATTACTGTTCAAAAAAATGGAAATCATACTGTGCCTTATAATAGTTGCAAAGCAGTTTTAGGTAAATGTATAGTTAGCGGTAATGGAATGATGAGCGATGATTGTCTATGTGCAAAGATGTTAATTGATGACCAGCAAATGACCAGCGAAGAAATTGAGGAAATCACACCACAACCCTATGATTGTAGCATGTACTTATAATGTAATTATAGATGGATATATATTCAAAGTAATTTTATTTTTTATACCTTTAAATAAAATGCAAAAATAAAGTATTAACTTTATATTTATTTACAACATAATTCTTTACAGTTTCAACCATATTATACAAAATATATCTTAGTTAACAAGATCTATAATAATTATTATTTTACAATCAGACAATACTTCTGCTTAATATCACTAAGTTCGGGTTTTTTTATGTACGAATGAAATAATATTATGAAATTTATCTCCATGTTATCACATTTAGGCATGGCTGTACAGCATCCATTGACGAAAAAGGAAAATGTTAATAGTCAAATACTAATTTTAATCTATAACTCAAAAATAAGTTTTATTATTTATAATATACATTTATCTATGGTAACGATATAACAGAATGCAATGAAGTTTTTTGAGAAAATTAATGTAATAAGGGGAAGATATATATTTTTAGGAGGTGCATGAAAGCATATTTGGAACAATAAATTATCTAAACTTATCATGGATCTTTTCCTCATGACTTTAATTTGACTAGTCTAATAGAAAAATATTTATTGCTTGTGTAGATTTTATAATAAAAGGATTTCACAAATTCGATCGGGGTTATAGGAAAATATCGTCGATTTTCTTCGCATACTTAAACATTCAACATGATTAAACGCTGTTTCTTTAAGTCTGTTAGTTATATTGTTCGACAGAATCACAGGAAATGAAGTCATGTACAAACTTACTCTTTATGACAAATTACTAAAATTAACCAATCACTATGCTTCATTATCAATAAAGGAGTTAATGTTGCTTGAATCTATTGTCCTTCTATCACTTTTTTTTGGCGAATCACTAATTTGATTAAGTTCAGACATGTTTTCGCTGTCATAATTATTTTTATGGTTTTCTTGTCCTTCAAATTTATCTACTTCTATAGGTACTACACTAAGCAATTCGTTATCATTACTCATTTTTACTTTGTTTTCTGTAGTAGTTTCAGACAATATCATTGGCACCACTGAAGTTTCCGAGTTGCTATTAAGTTCACGTTCGACATTTTTCCTTTCAAAAGGATCTTTGGTACTGTCTAAATCGTCAGTATCTAATAGAAATGTTGTTATAGGTAACGCTTCATTTTGATCTGATGATTCTTTAGTGTCATCATCTAGTTGGTCTAATGACGATGGTGTTGTGTCGGTCTCTTTATTAAATTCGAAAGAAATGTTTTGTCCCTCGTCATTGGAAGGCGTGTTTTGTTGTATTAGAAGTTTCTTAAGTTCACTATCATTATCCAAAGCTTCTAAATGTGTATTTTTTTCTGAGGACTTTATAGTTTCGTTAATTGATACATCCGTTTGATTCATAGAGGTCATGTTTTGATCTACAGTATGATGAGGTTCTTCCATATTTTCATTTTGAGTCTCGTTAACACTTGACGGTTCTATGTCATGCCCTTCTTGAAGTTTCCTCACTAAACTTTTGTTATTTTCAATTTCTGGCAAAAATGGATTCATCTCTGTTTCGCGATCGTCATATTCAGCTGATTGGTGATTGACAGATTTTTCTATTGTGAGGTTATTATTGTGACTGGGTATTTCATAGATATTAACATTAAAATTATTTCCTTGAGTAATGTTACCTTGTTGCGTGTCAGGTTCTATGGTATAGGTATCTTCCTTATTTTGTTGCAGGTTAGTTATTGTTGGCGTAGGTAAAGTTGTCATTGCAAGTTCTGTTGCAATCTCTTCTGTGAATAGTTTAGGTAGTTCTTTTATAGAAAAGTTTATATCGTCTTCCGTACTTTCCCAAACTTGAGGTACAGAATGTGTCATATTTATTGTATTTAATGATGGATTCAAATTTTGTTCAGAATCATTTGACGACATTTTATATATATAATCACTTACAGTAGTTGTATCAACTTTTTTATCTGTTTCTGTGGCTTTATTTTTACTTAATAGCAATGAGTTCGTTATGGTGGTTTCTTCATTCAATACACCAGGTTCGTTTTTGACTCTTTTTATTACCATATCTTCATTATCATAATCGTGAAGCATGCCGTATTGAGGTATATCGTGTTCTAAACCTTTAGTGGTATTAGGTCCCATATTTAAGTAGTCTGGTTCAAAGTCATCTTTATTCAAACCACGACTCATTATTTCATCGATTTTAGTTACAGGGGCTGCACTTGTTTCCCGATTTTTATTTTCATTTATTATATCCTGATAATTAATTTCCGTAACGGTTTCAGATAACCAATCGGAACTCGTTGTAGTTTCTGCTGTTTCCTCGTTCATCTCTGTTTCTGTATCAATATTTTTGTTTTGGCCGACAAAAGCCTTTGATGATCGATTATACAATTTATTAATTGCATCGAAAGTTATGTCTCCATCAACAAACTCTTTTTCAGTTGTTGTGTTATAGTTCAGGCTCGTATCATTATTGTGCGTAGTGTTAGTATTTTTCAAAACTGTCATTAGATTTGTATCTATGCTTAATTCTTTAGTTTGTTTAGCTATAGAATATTCTGTAGTTTGTTCTGTAATTGCAGTTGTAGATTCAGTTTGTCCAGTTATTGAAGAATTTAATGATATTGGAATTTGGAGTTCTTTACTTTCAAAGTTTGTATTGTTTTCTGTTGTTTCATTATCAAGAAATTGTCGGCTTTCTTCTATTCCAGTTAATATTGACATTGTTGTTGTCTCGGGCAAGACATTGCTAATAGAACCGTCTTCTGGTTTTTTACCAAAGAATAATTGCGATATTGAAACTACAGTGGTAGCTGGAATTTCTTCATTTACGGTTTCTTTTATTATAGGCGACTCATTGCGGTTTATATTTTGTTCGGATAATATGTCATCGTGTGTTGTGTTGCTTTCTATTTGTCTAGTATTTTGTGACGGTGTCATTCGTCGCGTTATTTCGTCTTCTATAAATTCATTTTCGATAGCTTTCGATGATCTTTCAGCAGTGTCTTGGTTATTATAATTTTCTATAGTATGGTCTAATAGAACAGAATTGTCACGGGGAATATTTATATCACTTTTTAGTATTTTGGATCTGTCGGTAGTGTCTTCAAGCCAATCATTTTCTGTCGTAGTTTTATCACTATTTTCTTGAAGATTTTTCTCAATCTTACTTTCAGGTGGATTCATATCAAAATTCGAAGCTATCGTTGTGGTATACTCAAATCGGGCATCAAAATTATAATGAGATTTTAAGTCGTATTTACCTTCAGATATAGTTGATAAAGTCTCTGTTGTTGGTATATCGTCGATGTCATCCAAATCCAAGTTATTTTTTGTTTTTGAAGACTCTATAGATATTACGTTTCCTGAATCAATTTGCGAATCAGACATAGTCGTTTGGTGTAATATAGGTTCTACAGTGGGTAATGTTTCTGATATAGGTTGTGGTTCAGGCGTCGGTTGTGGTTCAGGTGTTGGTTGTGGTTCAGATGTTGATTGTGGTTCAGGTGCAGGTTGAGGTTCAGGTGTTGGTTGTGGTTCAGGAGTGGGCTGTACTTCAGGTGAGGGTTCAATAGTGTTTTGTGAATCAGATAAGAGTTGCGGTTCAAGCGTGGTTTGCGATTTTGACATAGGTTCAACTGTTGCAGTTACAGGAGTTAAGTCATGCCTGTCCTTAGAATCGTTTTGGGAAGCGCCTTCCATTTGCTCCTGTTTTTGTGAGGTTTTATCATCGTAGTTTTCAGAAATAATTGTTGCTTTAGAATCTAGTTGAGGTTCAGAAGTTGGTTCGGGTTCGGGTTCTGGTGTAGGTTCATGCGTTTTTAATGATACTTCTGACATTGTTGTTGTTTCAATACTAGGTTGTAACATATTAACAGTTTGTATAGACATATCATTTTGTTCCTCACTCGATTCCGATTGCTGTTTTGACATTTCAGTAACAGGTTTGTCATTTTCATCCATAGAAGTACCGAAAATGTGTGAAAAGTTGACATCTGCATCATTTTCAGTTGTTATTTCAGAACTTGACTGAACTGTTGGTATTGTATTGTACGTATTATGTCTGTTTTCTTTTTCTAGTACATAAATAGATTCAGTGTTAGGTTTTTCCTCCTCAGAATAAGAATGTACGGTAGAAGTATTAAGATCTGATGGGACAAGTGATATATTTTTCATTTGATCAGTGTTGTCTAACAATATCATGCATTTTTTTGGTTGTTTCATATCTAATATTTGACCATGCGGACATGTGCATGTAAAGTCTAAAGATCTCTTATCAAATTCGCAGCCGTATTCACAATCATTATTATTGATTTGGCATATGTCTAAAACTTGTCTAGTAGCTATTTTATCTTCTGCAATATGGTATATACTTATCATTCTATTATTTTGTGCTAAGTAATCATTCAAATTAGTCTGTAAAGTGCTTGATGTAAGAAGATTATCTGAAGTTTGGTAATTGTATTTTGGTTCCCAGTGTATTCTATAAGTAACTATAATGGAGCCCCTTCTGAAATCAAAAAAGAATATTTTATATTAATTTTATTGACTTGTCATTGCTTTTAAAAAAAGGAGAAATATTTTTACCTTATTTTAATTACTTCCAGGGAAATATCATTTTCCTTGTACTCAGCATTGTTTCTATCAAATAATGCTTGTTTAAGTGCGTCTGCAAATGCAGTTACGAAATCTCTATAGTCGTCACTTTCGGGATCCGAAAGCGTTGCTGTAAATTCCTCATTGTCTATTTTTAGTTCTCCTTCCAATGTACGAGGTACTGTAATAAAGAACATTTAAATTAATAAACATCTTTATAAAATAATAACTATTAACACAAATAATGATATAATAAAAACTATAAAATGAAAATATTTTCCTGAGGAGTTTTTAAATTACTTTGTTGGGAATTTAAGTAACGAAAACAAATGTCATAATAATTTCTTATATTTACACAAATAATACATACTTGACAAAACTAAATCTTATTGATTTAATCTCGTTCATTTAATTGTTTTACTATCTCGATGTTTCAATAGCTTTGCATCAACCCTACGATCATGGTTGCTGTGGAGCGTTCTCTTCTATTGTTAGCTTAATTTCAAGCTGGCGTGAGCAATTAATATCATCATTAGTTTTAAAATAATAACATTGCCTAACTTACCAAACATAGAATCGCTAAATTCTTCGGACACTGTAGAACGGTAAATGGCTCCATCGTTTTGCATTTGCTGTCCGTTTGGTCCTGTCGTAGGAACAGTGGTTTGGTCTGGTGTACGAGCGGTTTCTTGATTCTCTCGACTTAAATCTTCTTGACTATTTTCTTGTTCTTGATTGTTTCCATGTTCGGTTGTCTGATCGCGTTCACCGCTTTCGGTACTTGATTCGCTGTCGTGGCTGTGGCTATGATTGTGAGCATGATCGTGGACGTGATTATGATTAAGATCGTGGTCATGATCCTGATCGTTGCCCAACGTATGGGTAATACCGCCGAGAGCACGCGCTGAACTTACTGATGCATTATATGGCTCCAGAGGCGTGGGGGAGTTTGTAAAAAGTATTCCGGCTGAAAGTATAATTATAAACTATTAATTGTTAATATAATTTTCGGTTTGCTGGCGGCATAATTTATAAACATCAGCATGGGGTAGTATAACCATTGTAATTACTATCAAGTGAACGACCTGTTAGTCTGTTCGTTTATTTGGATATAAGAAAATGTAATATAAAACTTCTAAGCAGTATCAAAACTGTGCTCGAGATTGTCACTAAGTTATTCTTTTTCGCAACTTTTTTAATGTTGTGGTTTGCTGATATATTTGCAGTTATGTATATTACCCATTCAGATGTTAATTTGTAGATAAATTTTCATTAACATTAAGTCTACCCGTTGTGATATACTTTAGATAATTAATAATAAATAAATAATCACGGAGATATCTCTGGTGCTATTAGTTTATAATAGTCGAAACTAGGATCGTGAATATAGTATTACTAGTTTAATCAAATTATGCATACTAATATCATATATTGATAATTTGGTGATTGGTGTAACATTTTTAAATATATTTTTACTTCAGTTAGCGACAAATCTGTTATTATAATAATCGTGAGATCAAATGTGGTATAATAAAACAGATACTCACTTGCTGCCAATACAATTAGAGCGACAATAGCGGCAACAACAAGCCCCAGCAGGGTCCAACACAGTGGTCTTTTGCATCCGCCTTTTTCTCCCCGTTTATCTGCTGTTACATACAGCTTTTCGCCTCTGAAATTGATTTTAGTTCATTAAAATAGTATACGTTTTTATTTACAACGCGACATAAGTTGTATTGTTAACGGAAGCACTACAACACGGAGGTACTTCAAATGTAAAGAAAATTAAAATATTAACACCAAGCAACTCGCTGTCTAGTATAACAGTTAATTAGAGCAATGCTGACAAGGCTCCTTTGCTATATACATATGAATACACGTAGATGAATTAATAGTACATATAATATTGATAGGTGTATGAATATCCGGTATGTATAAGCGAATGCTAATGTTAAATATGTATATACGATTTTCATATACGTTATATTATCATTTGGAGATATTATAAATTATTTCCGCAAGGATTTATTTATAAAATCAAGGACATTATTAACTATAATACTTTTTTAAAAAAGATACTCTCGCCGTTACGATTGTTTAGATCATACACAGTGTTCTACGAGTATACACCATGTGTTATGCGCTGTGGACATAGCCTATAACATGTAGACCACATCACCACTTCACTTCTGTAATATTATAAAATGCTATTATTATAAACGAATAACGCTATGAAAAAAAGTATATAATCTTGCTTAAGACTTTTACTAATCTATTGAGCTTTATTAAACCGCACAAGAAGCGAGTACAGCAATTATAACAACTGAGTAAATTTATGATCTGTAGTGAATTTCAATAGGTTGTAATGTTTATAAAAACGAATTATGGGATTTTTTTTGTGTATTTTTTATTTATCCATAGTTTTGGATTTAAACAACCATTATTAAATTTCTTAATGACAAATAATATTGGGCTTAAAAATTCGATTTTATTTTAGTGTGACAAAATGTATAATACATACTTTTCTATATCAGGCTTGGGTAGTTTCGGAAGGAGAATATTATGTTCCGCTGGTGGAAAATTCATTTCGTATTAAATTCAAACAGAACGTGAAAATTACGAAACTTGAAAAGTAATTGTTTCAAATAAATCACATAACAAATATTTAAAAAACTTAGTAACAACTATCGCAAGTGATCAACGCAGTGTTAACCATGACTGTAATAATATAAAATCAAATCTAAAATTTCTTAACACGTTTCAAACTAGTTGCTAAGTTATTTTATGCAGTCAAATGAAACATGATGGTATAATTTCATCTTTGTTATAATGATATTTAGACTTGCAATGTGTTTGAACTAGTTTTTTGATTATTGTGCATCATAGAAGACTCCATTTTGTCCTGCATGGATCATATTACGTGCACCTAAGCAAATATTGTTGCACACTTGACGAATTGCTGGAAGGCTGAAAAGTGAATGTATGCAACATTATAAAATATGAAACGATTTTATGTTTTAACTACACTTTGTTTAAAACAGTTATAAATTTTTTTCGTAATCATAATAATTGTAATTATCATAATATTTATAAACATATCTACTTTATTTTTCCGATTAAGAAGCAAATGTCCTCCCAACACAAATAATTGTTTCTGGAGATGAGAGAAGAATTCAGCCAATGTATTAAATCAGGTCCCGAGTTCAGGAACTTATGGACTTATTAATGTTATTATCAGAAAATGTTTTATCTCTTTTGTAAGTTCTTATCGACTACTTAATTACAAGTATAATTTGTGTGTCAGTTTATTATATCAAAAACAAAAAAGATCTATTTAATGTGTGAATGTTTTTATGTGATTCTATAAAATAATAAAAATACGTTTTTTGTTCATCTGTCTGTAAGTTGTACCGATATCATCATGACTGATTCTCTAAATTTAGGTGACATTTTTCTTACAAAAGTGGCTATAATATAAAATTAATATTTATATATAAATTCTCAATTTTCAACGATGTTAAATGACAATGAGGTCGTCGATGGTAAATGGTTCTCGCCTATAATACTCTGGCCTTCATATCTACGTATAACTGCCTGTTAAATTTGTTTTTCACCTTTATTTTTCTTAATCTTTTGCCCGTCTAATATCTAACAATAGTTTTATAGCAAAGTTTATAATAAGGATTTAAATTGTTAATCTTTAAAAATGATTTAGGAAGTCCGGCAACGTACACAACTATACTTAACCTAAATGATCTTGAAATATGTTGATGAAATGATTTTTAACGGTATTACAATATCTTTACCATTACAAATTTGAAGTATTATTATGATAAATTGTTCTTTAAACATGAAAAATATTTAAAGTGCTATACAATGTTGCTAATAAGCGATAAATACAGCATTACATAAATAATAATAGCGACTTCAATACTGACTTTACACAATATAGGCAAGCTTAGGTTTGTCAATATTCTGCTGTTAATATTTTGATGTTTTTGTCAATAATTCTTTATTAACTATACAGATGATGTATAAACAAATAGTATAGGGTTTTAGTAAGTAAAAATCTTTACACCGCGATAGAACATTTTTGTAAATATTTCCCCCTTAATTGACTATGAAAAAAAACGTAACAATTATATATTAATAGAAATCATGGTAAACTATACTAGCGACTGACGAATTAACGAAATGTATTAATGAATGAATGTACATGTTATACTTGGTCCTTTCAGTTGGTTATTGTTACAAAAGCTGCTCGTACAAAGTCAAGAGTGGGGTCCGCGTTGGGTCGTTGGCCTGCGCTTTGTTCCTGCGCCCGCGCTTCCCCTTCCACGCCGATACACATTCGTTACTCTTCGCGCATTCAACGACTCCGCCACGATATGATCCTAGGACTATTCAGATAACGGCACCACCGTGGTATACCGCTAATGCTCTTGAGTGAAGGGATTATATGTTTTGCTGCTAAAATAATTGGATAGAAACATCGTCAGGCTAATAACAAACAAAACAATTCCAAACCTATATCCGATTTTTGGCCTTATTGATAACGAAAAGAGGTAACGGTGTTCATTAGTAACAAATTAACCTAATGAGGCAGTTAACCGAAATACAAAGTGTTTGTTAAATTTTCATTTTACTGGATGCTTTACAAACTTACATTTTTGTTTACTAATTCAACATCCTTTTCCTCTTAATCAAGACAATTTACTGTAATCAGAACGGTTGTTATATTAATGATTGTAATCAGGATATTTGTAAATTACTTATTCGAATCATTGAGGGATAGTTCCCGCGTGCATTTATTTCCTTAATCATCGATGTATTATGTATGCAATTTAAATAATTCCATTAAACAACAGTTGCATCCTTCCTAAAGATCCGTACAGTACATATTTGGCGGGTAGAACTGCATCCTATAGTGAATTAATTAATTAGATTTCTCTAAAGTGTCCATTTGTTCATTTAATTGATTTTTTTTAAATATTGCATGTAATTTACAATGATGCATGTATTTTTTTTTATCCAATTAATCGACGAGAACGGAACGTTTACCTGATGGTAAATGATACACGCCTGCCCATAACAACGTGGCGCGATTCAGGATAATATACATAAGATATTGATTATCGTTACCCTAGTAATTACACTGGCTACGACGCTTTACATATCGGAATACAGTAATATTTGCACACTACTGTTTGACGGTAGAAATAGGAGCTGCGGTGGTACCCACTGAGATAGTCTCCGGCAGACGAGACCTACCAATAGTTACTATAGATTGCTAAAGATTTTATTACAATGTTTATTAAATTTTTATTCTAAATTAAGTCTACCATAACAGCCAATTTACGTTTCCACTGCTGGGTCACAGGCCTACCTTCAATATGAGGCAACTGGGCCATAGTCACCACGCTATCCAAATGGGGGTTGCTGACTTCACACATCTTAGAATAAATTCTAATTTATGTGCAGGTTTCCTCGCGATGTTTTCCTTCACTTTTGTATTTTGTTGTTGTAATTAAAGTTCACAAATGTACATAACTTAAATATTAAAGTTATTGATACATGACGAGATTCGAACCCGCGACCTTCTGAATGAAGGCCGCACGCTCTAATCATTAGACTTTAAGCTTAAGTAGCTCTACTTAAGCTTAAAGCAAGTTTATTTTATAAGTTATATATTTGTCAGACATTTGTTTTATAATGAATGCTTTCTAGAATAATGGGCATGCTAACATGAGAGTAAATTTTTTTTAGTGTTTTGGTCTAGTATCCTTAATGAAGATAAAAAGGTTATTATCGTCAATTACATAAATTCTGAATGTTATAAATGATCATCAAGATGTCAGTGTAATAAAATTTTAAAACAGTATAAATGTCACGGTTGCTCAAAGAAACAAGTTTCATAGTTTTTCTACAAATGTTTCAACGAATAGTTATGTGCCCAAATAAATCCTTGCGTTATTCATGTATTTAACTATTTAATAACCTTATACAAACGGGTGTAAGGGGTCCCGTACAACAATTCACGGGACTATAGCCAACTATACCTGCTCGTGGTGCACCCTGATGATCAACAAACGAGGCTATGGCTCCCACCAACCCTCATTAGACCAGCGTGGTGATAAATGGCCTAAATACCCGTTGAATCCCTACAAACGTGGAAATCTTTGGGGAAGGCTTATGTCCAACAGTGGACGTCTATCGGCTGATGATGATAATGAATAATTTAGAAATTATTTGACGCTTACATCTTCCAGTTGTGGTCATGTCATCTAGTATTTGTGATATTGTTTGTTACTTTTTATCATTTTGGCTTCGGATTTAATTTTTTGTGTAATCTAGGTAGGTAATATTACCAGTGTTTTAAGATACTCGATTAACTAAAGTACATTGATTGAAATAATAGTGTTATCGGGATCCATAAGACCTCCGTAACAGTTTGAGCTAAATAATATAAACACAATTTTTGTATAAATGTCCAAGAACTTAGTTAAGAAATTTATTTACATTCACATATGCCATAGTGAGTTAGGAAAGCCAGTAAAGACAAAAAAAAACCTGTTTAAATTATATATTTAATTTATTTTGTTGTGACATATATCACGTTAGTGAAGGTTTTACATCAAACAAACAACGAATATAATACTCATATCTAATATTTAATCAGTGACAGAATCGAATCAAGAACACGTGGTTGATAGGCCATGTAAGCACCGTGCTTATCAGGTGTTTCCTGGTGAGCCATTGCTTAGGCGCGCGATCATTGATATTAACCGTGACGGTTGCGCGATGAAAAAAAAAGGCACAAAAACCAAATTCCTGAATCATAAACAATAAACACTTTCGCTATCGGCAAAAAATGTTATTGTTACAAAGAAATATTGTACCGAGAACCGGCGGCCATTGTTTTTAAACGATTGCTTTATTTAGCCGCTATCATATTATGACGTTAATATTGAAATATCTCAAATCAAATTATATTGTATATACCTTTTGTCCTTGACGGAATGATGTGTACTATAAATAGGATAGAACCCTTAGCTTTGTCTATGCTATTACTGGTAATACTTTTCTATAGTCCTAAGTCTTGAAACACGAGTGGAACAAACCAAACTCTTGTACAGAAATAAAGAACTAAAGTTAATATATCTATAATCGATATAGCTTCCATGTTATAAATCATTGCAATACAAGATAAATGAGTACCACTTATTATGCTGTTTTTTATTAATATTAAGCAATAAGAATTAAAAAGCATTAAGTAGTAGTTAGAGGTTACTGCAAGTTGTCTAGGTAGACTCAACGCAGTGTCTATTTCTTTCCGTGGACGAAAAGTGTACTGTGTGAACTCTATACTGTTTCTATTCGTAGGATGCTGTAGCTAGTAGAACTACTAAGGCATTGAGACTTAACGTTTTACATTTTAAAGCGGGAAAAGTGGTGTTGCGGAAATATCATTATAAGTCGTACATTATTGTAGGTACGCATATCATTTGCTATCAGGTGATCGTCCTGACCGCCTCGTCGAATCGTTGAATTAAAAAATAGTGGTGATACATCTACACAACGAACAGGCGCTACAATTAAGTTATTCTAGAAATTTCGACAAGGATATAAACAGTCTGTGTCAATAATATTTACCACTAAGAGAAAATAAAACAGTTTTGAAATAATCATTATCGTATTTAAATTTTTAATCTGCATAGAAATATTAGGGGGACCGGAAAGTAATGTCGTTTTCTTACGCTAAATACAAACACATACATTTTTAACGAGTCTTTCTTTTTAATCAATGATGTATTCTCCATCATTGTCAATAACCTTTTGCCATCTAGTGAGTAAATTTTCAATCCCTGATCGATAAAAATTAATTGGTTTTTCGGCAAAATATCTAGAGATGGCATTTTGGATATCATCCAAATTTGCAAATGTTTTGCCACTTAAAAAGTGTTGCAGCGCTCGGAATAAGTGGAAATCCGATGGTGCAACATCGGGCGAATATGGTGGATGAGGCAGCACCTCCCACCCCAATTCATTAATTTTTTCTAGAGTTCGCCTTGCGCAGTGCGGTCTTGCATTGTCATGTTGGAGAATGACGCCTTTTCGGTTGACAATCGCTGGCCACTTTTCAATTAAAGATTGATTGACTCGCTGCAATTGTTCGCTGTAGAGGTCTGCAGTAACAGTTTCTCCAGGTTTCAGTAATTCAAAATGAACAATGCCGCGAATACTCCACCAAACACACAAAAGCGCTTTTTTGGGGTGTAAACCTGGCTTAGCAGTACTCCGAGGGATTTCATTTGGAGAGAGCCACTGCCTTTTGCGTTTTGGGTTATCATACAGGACCCATTTCTCATCTCCTGTGATCAAGCGATCAAAAAACGCTTCTGTGTTGTGTCGTTGAAGCAATAAGTTGCATGTGATTGATCGGTTAGCCTTATTCTGTTCGGACAGATTATGCGGGACCCAAACACCTGCTCTGCTTACTTTTCCAATCTGCTTCAAATGTTCTTGGATGGTCGACCAAGGTTTGTTGAGACTGTTTGACAATTCCTCGATCGTCTGACACGGATTTGCTTCCACTTCCGCCCTTAACACGTCGTTGTCTAACGCTGATGGTCTTCCTGATCGATACGAGTCGGAAAGATCAAAATTACCCGATTTGAACTTGGAAAACCACCTTTGGCATTTACGAATGTCCAGTGCATTTGGATAAACATCGCAAATGTTTTTGGTAGCAACTGTTGCGTTATTTCCCTTGCGAAACTCAAAGAGCATGCAATGCCGGATGTGTACCTCTTCTGGTATTTGGCTGGCCATTTTACCCAAAATTACAAAAAAAAATTGTAATTCAATTGTCTATAAGTAAAGAAATCACTATAACCTCACAATGTCTTTGGTACGCCTCTGAACAAAACAATGAGCTGACAAATGACAATCAAGTATTGGCATGCGCAGAAACGACATTACTTTCCGGTCCCCCTATTACTTAGTAGTACATATTACGGACTAGGAAATATTCATATAAATAAACGCAATAAAATACGTAATATCTAGTTTTATTAAATGTGTAGTATTACCTAAGTATGATACCTGATTAAAATAAAGTTTAAAATAGAATAACCTTCAAAATGGTGTTTCGGCGGTTTAATAGCAATAAGATCAAAGAAGCTTGACTTTTGAAAAGCTGTCAACGTTCCAGCGTGGAGATGTAGTGCATTGTGGATCATATATTGTTAAGAATTTCTTTAAGACGTCTCGAGCTGTTTGCATTGTGTCCGACATGTTGAATATGCAAGCGGCTTTCTCGTAACAAGACGTTAATTGTTTAGTGTTAAGGAGGCACTTGTTTTTGTCGGACGATGTGTGTGTTCGTGGCCATTTTTGTGCTTCTCGGCCGAACTTTTGTCGTACTAGAGCATAACTGTTCTTTGAATTGATTATTAAACCGCTAACTTAGTTTAGTTTAGCGTTCCAAATTTTATACTGAATACTTAATCATATCCTGTCGACTTATGATTGTCTTTCATGGATACCCGCTTGTCTGGAGGTCTCTTTTTCAATTCCAGGGTCACATGTTGTGGAGTTTGGTTGGTGGCAAAGTTTTTCTCCCATATTGTGAATCTGCCATCAGTTATGTTGCCGTAACAGCACTGCTAAGTTGCAGTTATTAACACATGAGAAATTTCACTATTAGTACCACCGTTTGAAATTGAGGTTATGTTAGCCTATTGCAAAAAAAAAATTGTACGAAAAATAGATTGAATCATAATTAAAAAGTGTGAACGTAGAGATTATTTAGTCAATAATAAATGATCCTTCTGTATTCAATGAATTCTTTTGTATGTACTTAAATGGTTATGTATAAACCAGTATAAGTTGAAATGCAGACGGCAATCCCGTCTAATACTTAGTAACGATATTATTCGCGATTGTTAAACGTGTAGTGTATGTTACAATACAAATGTAGGAAAAAAAATGTGAGCCCGGTGCAATGACCGTGGCTTATGTGTCGTATTGCATAATACAGCGATGATGTCGTGAGGTCTCCACTTCCTGTATATCCGGCTACTCGGACCTGTCCGTGGGATTGAGACGGCTCGCTTTGAACTTATATCACGTCCGAATCAATTTACAACATTGATGTTATAATCGAATTTATTATTAAAATAAAATATTACATATCTCACATATATGTGGAGTTATATATTGATATAATTATTAATTACGTTGGCGTTTCGTGTGTTTTACAGCATTCCACAATCATGTTCACGTTAGGACTGATAAATATCTTGATGTCATAGTTATCACAGTGTACTTTTAGCTTTTGAATTATTGTTTATATTTCGATCTTGACAGAAAGAGCTAAATGTATATGGAAGTCTTAGAAGAAATTTTTGAAAAGCTAGTTAAAGTCAGTTTTACTAAACTCTTTTTTGATAAATCCTGTTATGGCTTTTATACTTGCAGAATAGTTAGCTCTCATTAAATGGTACGCCCGTTACGTGTTTCCATTTAAGGCCGAGGACTATTGCGACAGTCCTTAGCCGCTGGCTGCATTCCTTTCAAATCGCCTTTTACTTAACACGAGACATAATTAGTTGTTACGGTTTTAAATAGGTTTAAAGGCGGTGGTCAGTCAGAGTGCGGTTCGCTTTAAATCACGTTATATAATATGTGTTCAAAACGTGAATTCGGCCTTCCGCTCAAGTTTATAGTTTTGTATAATTATACTTAATTAATTTAGATTATTTATTGAAGCACCGTACAGTACTATATTTATATTTCTGTGTTCTAGTTTGAAGGGCGTTGTAACTAGTGAAATTATTGGAGTAACGAGACATTTAAAGGCGGCGAGCACAATGTGGGCAGGATCATGATAACTAGCGTCACTTTGTTATGGGCGGGCGTATCGTTTACCATCAGATGAACGTCCCGTTCCTGTCGTCGGTTTGTTGAATTAAAAAAAAAGTCATACCTGTTTTGACGTCGCAAAAGTATTCAACATTAATAGTGACCGTAATATTGAATTAGATTTAAAATATAGACTTGAAGTCAGAAATATTCCCGTCCGGTGGGAACCCGCTGCTCCCCGATCGCTTTCCGTTTATAAACATCCCCGCAACTTCCTTTGGGGAAAGAATTTTGTTAAATCCATTTTTAGCTTACTTATATGTGGCAGAGCAATATCTCTACCAAATTTTGAGTGTTTACGGCTGATAGTTTTCGAGATCTCCTGATGAGCCAATGAATCACTGGATATCATCTATATGTATATTTTGAATAACGATGATCGGTTTAATTTTTCTAGCATATGTTTTTTTTTATTTGTATTTACGTGAATAGTAAATAAGATTTAAAAACTGAAGAAAATGCGTATTGTGCGAAATCTTATACAATATTAATTTTTCAACCAAAAAGTTTGCTAGATAGATTTTTTATTATACATAAGGATATAAATGTCACAATGAGATAATGAGAGATTTTGCCCCTAAGAAATATCTTGCGGGCAAAAATAGTATTTTTTTTTTAAGTTTGCTAAATAAAATTTAAATTCATGTCAGCTGATTCTTGTTCATTGCGTTATAACCGTTCGCAACTTTAAGGCGTCTCAAGGTCACCCAGTGTCATGTTTCCCAACGGTTTTTAACAGTAGCACAACTTTGTGTGGAGGTTTGTTAATATTTTTCCATCAACCAAATCGTTGAAGTATTAAAAACATAGTTTTAACAAATCATAAACAATTGATAAACATGTTTAATCACTATTTCTAATTCTGATACTCATAACGTGTAACAAGTAATAGGTTATATAGGATTTCTGTTTATCAAAACTTCACTTGTGGTCTTTGATATATCCTAAAAATTTACTGGGATTGTGTCTGCAATATGCGTCACCAAATAATGTTTGCGCCCTCTCCTGGCTAACCAAATTAGGTTACACCAGATCAGTTTCAGATAAACGACGAAAAGGCTAGTTTTGTATTAGGGTAGGATTTAGTATGGTATATGTTCAAAATGTAAGTGTAGTGCGGTGCCGCCGCTTCCCAGACGTAGAAAAATATCAAGAAATCGATGGATGCAAGTGAGACCCGATCGAGGAAATCAATTAGGGAGGTTTTTGACTACAATTGACCATCAATTGGCTTAAACGAAGACGATGACGAATATAATTAGAGAAGATATTCTTTACGGTAACAGGTGTGTTGGCAGTACGAATTAAATGAGAAGAATTATATCACCGCACGGATTGTTATGCATATCGGTTGATAATATGAGAAGTTTCTAAAAATATATATTTCATTAAGTAATATAATATTACAGTTCACTGATCATAGTTGCACAAGCCAACCGGTATCGAGCCGCATTCTCTTGTGCTACATGACACAACCGAGTTCATTCAATGGATTGACAACTTGAAAAAAAACTTTACACACAAAATATGTAAATAGTAACAGCATCTTTCCAAACTAACTGATACCTTAAATTGATCATAAAGTAAGAACAATAATCTTAATAGTTTTGTAAGTAAAACCTTCTTTACCTTTTTATTTTTTGGATAATCTTATAAACGTATCGTGTTTTATGTACATGTTCATAAAATTTATGTTAGTTTTCAAAAGTATCGAAATAATACTATCAAGAATACAATCAAAAACAAAATTGGCAAGAATGAAACAACCAAAATATTACGTAAGACACAAATGTAGTTTTATGCCCAATTTAACCTATATTGTCTGTATTAAATAAATGTAAAGTTACAGTAATAACAATGCTTCAAATGTATCTACGAAGAAACTCCATTATATTTGATATATGCTTGATAATTTATTGGTATTAAATTACGGTATTAAAAGCTTTATAGCAATGTCGATTGAATAACACATGACGTTAAAAATTTATGTTACATTCCATTGGGGCCGAGACACGAGAAAATCAAATTTTAATGTGTTATGCAAGAACCATCAACAGATTACATACATTCGTAACAGATGATTTCCACCACAACAAAGTCGATAATATAGTTCAATAGGGTTACCATATTGACTGTAAAAATTTAAGAAAATTGCTACTTAAAAAACTCAAGGTAAAATTAAATTTCAAAGTTTGTATCACAACTCGATTTAACCATATTTTAGGAAATAATATATATGAATGCCTGTAATGAAATGTAAAGGGAACATTTTTCTTGTTCCAATACCATAGAGGTTGCTTTTTTAGCTCCTCTGGTCTCTGGAAGGTGAATTCTTTTTTTTTCTACAATCTGGTAGAATTTGGCCTTAATTCCACAATTTGACATTCAGAATACAATAATTCCCATGCGAGGGTGATAGCTTACAGGGTAGAGAAATACCATATCAAGGTATACAACCAATCGACGTTTACTTTATATCAAGATCCTCTCAGATACAAGCGAAGCGGTTAGTCTGCGGAGCAGTTAATGGAGGCAGTTTAAATGAACTAAATATACTATGTAATATATATCATATGTAATTTTCGTTGAGATTTGAAATATTAAAATCAAAAATATCATTTCAAACCAATGGTCGCCATACAGTTCTATACATATGCAAATTATTTGTGGCTTTAATTCAAAATATTAATTGATACAATTCTCTAGAAGGTTATTTAATGCTTTACAATTCTGATTTGATATCAAATATCACCATAAATTGATTAATTACTTACTTACAATATTCGTTTTGATTGGACTTGGAATACTTCCGTATTAACTATTTTATTGTAAACATTATGTTATTTAAAAACATGTATAGCTAAGGAACAACTTTGTTATTTCTTCGATTTGTGTTTCTGGTAAATAGTTTACTCTGTTCAATGTGTGCACGATATGACTAAAGGTAATAAAAGAAAAATCGTGAACCACAAACCTCATGTATTTCCGGTGCTCGTTGACCGGCACGAAGTATTCATCGTACGGGTTGCTCGCATTCATGTCGACCTCGACGTCTTTCTTCTGTTTGGCATTACCATTCTTCGGTGTTAAATTGATGAGCTCCAAATTGACGGCTTCCAAGGTTTTGGTTTCGCCATTGGGCTCCTTGCTATGGCCATTTTGATTCGGTGCGTTCGATGTGAAGGAGTCGTTGTGGTTCGGATCGTACTCGTCGTGTACGTACGCCCTGTTGTCGAAGGCCGGTGGTGGCGACGGCGGCGATGGCGGCCTGTGCTGCGGCCGCGCCGGCTCCCGTGGGGACGCCGATCTGCTGTGGCTTCTATCCATTACTTTTGGGGCGGACTGACATCTGTAAAGAACGAATTGTGGTTTTAAACATTGGTAGTGATAACAATTCTTTGATGTTGGACGCCGTCTCGATTCAATAACGCCAAACAGTACTGTAAAAGCATTAGTGTTCTGGTTTGTATGGAACTGCAACAAGTGAATTAATGGAGTAAAGAGACTTAACATTTTTTTATATTAAAGCGACGTGCAAAATGTGGTATAAATCATCTTAAATTGTGCTATATTGTTATCGGTAACCCTGTCGCATACCACAACAGTACTGTTCTGCTCCCCTGAAAGCTTTTATGTTACTAGCTTTTATTTTCTTGCTCGAATTTATAATATTGTGGTAAAACAATAAACTGAAGTCTCCGTTTGTGATTATATTTGTGCGTTTCAATACAAGTGCATCCAAAACGGATGGTTTGACAATAAAAGAAGGCGATTCCTATGATGAAATATTAATTACACCCATTGCATTTTACTGAGTTCTTTACTCAATACATAAGAGCACTAAAGTATGTTTTACTATGAAATGAGGCCGAGAGCTAAACATTACCTCACTATGCTTCTTAACTAAGAAATATGATAAAATTTACCATTTGATCAAAATTAAAACTGTAAAGATGTAATTTTTAGTTTCTTAGTAATAGAGTCAAGAGATTTTTTTAGGTTATGCTTGTGTAAAGATAAAAGTTTGAGCGAATTATTTTATTGATTTATTTAGAACAGGTAGTAAATTGTCCTAGATAATTCAATGAAGTTAGTAATAAAACCATCCACTTATTTAATGTTCTAAACAATAGCAATAAATAACCTAGTCCTAATATTTAGTTGCCCTCAAGTATACAACAATCATGTAAAAACGATTTTTAGTTGTTTGTTTTCTTATAATTATTGTACGTTGCAATAACATTGTTCCTATATTTTATATAAAGGACTAATCTGAGATATAAAAGCCTCCTAAAAATAACTACCAATATTGTACATAGACAAGCGACAATTACATAAAGCATATATATCCAAATTTTTGGAATGATCATTATTGTTTTTTTTTTTTTTTTATATTGTCACGCCTTTTTCCCAGTAGGGGTAGGCAGAGGTGAATAAACCACCCACGTTTCGCCAGATGTGGTCAGATTAGGTCCCATGTAACAGGGGGCGAGCCTGTTGCCACTTTATTGGGACCACCACACACAACACACAAAGATGATATCAGTGTGCGGGTTTCCTCACGATGTTTTCCTTCACCGTTTTTGTATCTCGCTGTTGTAACTAATGTTCACAAATGTACATAACTTAAATATTAAGTCATTGGTACATGCCGAGGTTTGAACCCGCGACCTTCGGAATGAAAGCCGCACGCTCTAACCATTAGGCCAGCGAGCTACTCTATTATTGTTTTGAGAGCATTATAAAAAGTGTAGTTAGTAACGATATAAATTTTTTAACATTATTTGTTATTTTTAAGGTTGCTAAAAGACCAAAATTGTGTAAGAGTAATAATGCTGAATACTAATCCCAAAATCTCGGGTACATAGCAAGTCCGGCCGGAGTTGTACCGTATAAATATTTTTACATCTCAAAATAAACAGCGAAACTAGCGCCAAGCTATTTAACCAAATATGTAATTCCCCCGTAATGGTAAGCACAGTTGGTATAATGATTAGTTAATGATACTAGATATCCTTGTAACAAGTAGTGAACAAATATCACCAGCGCATTTAGTAGATAACAGTCACCATAGTAAACGCATCGTTATAAAATTATTAGGCAATTTACCTTAGTATTGTAGTAATGTTAAGCGTGTTAATGTAGTTTCGGTTGTGGTGTGTGTAAAACATGATAAATGTTAGAAAATATATATGACATTAAGTACTTTTTAATACAAATGATCTAAAACAATTCAAAATGAAAATATGTGAAGATAAATCAAAGAGCATATATGACAATACTACAAAGTAAAAACAAGGAACAGGAAAGTATCTTAAATAATTGCTTATTCAATGTCAATCATAGAGTAATAAATGGTACATCTAAAAGATATCGCAGAGATGTACAATTTATTACTCTGATAGCAGTAGATGTGACACGTGTATTGTCATCATTAATTAATACATTAATGCTATGGGAGAATGTATGAGATCAGCGAAAACAGTTGGTGCGACAGTCGGTGTGGTCTATGGTAGGTTATTAGCGCTAAGCTAATACCTTCAGTGTGGTCTGTAGGTACAAGATCAGCTAAAACTATTGGCCTTACCATGCGAAACAATATTCTAGGAAGGCTTTGATTAAGTTATGTGTTCGTAGAAAAAATATTCAACACTGCGATAGTTTTAAATTCTATTGTTGGTAGGTCCATGTAGGTACTATCGCAGCTCCTATTTCCTCTGCTAAACAGTAGTGAGTAAACTTCACTATGGTTCAGTTTGAAGGGTGGTTCCAGGTGAATTTACTGGGGTAACGGGACATAACATTTTATCGATGAGATCAATGTCGTGCTGTGTATCATCCTAATGAATGCCACGTTGTCATGAGCAGGTGTAATATTTACAATCAGGTGAACATTCCGCTCGTCTTATCGGTTTGTTATATAAGAAAAGTTTACTGTTTAGTAGTCAATGGGTTGACAGTGGTCGTCCTTAGACTGGAAACAAGCGACGTATGCACGAGGCGAGCAACCTTTTACTATGCCCATCGTTAATTAACTACTTATCTATTCTACTTCATCTTGTTCTAATTAATACCTTATTTCGAATATCTACTGTTCTCTTAGATAAGTTTAGGAAATACACTTTGAAAAGGAAAGGTATAACCAGAATAAGCATTTGTATTATTTATTTATATTTGTACGTAGTTTATGTGTGTTAGTAATAGTTATTTGTTTACTATATGTTAATATTAAACATTGATGTATGATTTATTGTACTATTTCCACACATTCGTTACTGAAATTTAATGTTTATACTTATAAAACTACTAAACTAGTATCGTACTTTTTTCATTGACTCATTTGTAAATTGTTTTTGATACATGTTTATGATGACGGTATCACGATCTATTGTGACATTTCGATAGTCCGGTTAACATAAACAATGCAGTATTTATTGCTATAATAAACAGTCGAATGTCCCCACAGATGGGACACGGAGCCTTCACCAGCAGAGTCAAGGCCGTATGCCCACCTACTGATCGAGTGTGGATTGTTCAATGCTAAAAGCTATATTTAAACTAGTTTATAACTTATATACAGTAGCAATTTCAGTCTAATTGCCTTCTTGGTTTACTGATTAATCGTATTATTATTAACAAAGATGTAGGATTCTAGGACCAAGTTTTAAAATAGAATTGATGGAGCATTCCAGTGTTTCGGTTAACAGAGTCATAAGAGCCTGAGTAGTGTGGGCAAACGCGTTTCTTCACCACTGTCTATTAACGTCAAGTTAAAATGTAGTCAACAGTTGACTTCTTTTACGATGGTAGGGTAAATATTAAATTGACATAAATAGTTGCAAAAAGGAAAAAACTAATTTTTAGTTGGGAGGCACAAGCGTAAGCCTTCATCCAGCAGAGGATTACTGAAGGTTGATGATGATGATAAATAATTAAACATCTGAGTTGTTAAATTTTTTCATTAAAGTATAGTTTTGTATCTACCCCTTAAAACAGTCGTTAAAGGTTCATTAAAAGGAAAGATTCGAGAAGTTTTCGACATCAAGAAGTAATAAATTATTTAGAAATTTATACGAATATGTAAACGTCAGAAAAAAATTATGTATGTATGGCAAATAAGAGTTTATTTCCTCACCTTAATCTATGTTGTCTTGGCCTATTTCTAGAGTCAATTACCAGGGATCTGGTATAATAGTAACGTGCGTGCGACGAGCGCGGTGTACGAGGAGTTTTCCTGTACCGCTCGCATCTCACATAATTCCCGCCACCGGGCATTTTCACCACTCACATTTTATTTATGCAGAAAATAAAAAAAAAATTACAATGACGTTTTCATTTTTTTTTTCAAATCGTCTCTGCGACTTACGTCCGCGCGGGACAACGGCGGGTTCCAGTTTCAGATGACGAAGAAAACAATCATGTAAACAATAATATTGATGTTACAAGCATTTCATATAGAGGGTGAGTGCTAGGAGAAAATATTGAACAACTAACCAGGCTATAGCCAGTTCAAAAAGGTCAAAGATATCAAAGAAGAAAAGGTAGTACTATAAGATTTGTGCAACAATCACGAAAGTAATATTCACTTCTATATATAACGTATATTTATAATTCATTTTCTTAAACATTGCTTTTAACGTAAATATATGTACGTCCATTTCTACCGAATAGTTTAATGTTATCCCTTTAGTTGTTTAATTAGAAAAGAGCAATAAATATATAAGTTATAGATGCAAGATCATAATACTCTAGATCTCATATGTTGACAGTGAAAGACTGCGACGTTGCTACAGCGGCAGATTTACAATATGAGGGTCTAAGTAAGCCTTGCAGTAACCAACATGTGGCTCCAGAATCGAATCATAGCCCTCCGAGTTACAAGTCGAATGCATAGTCATACTGTAGTCACAATGGGGATGCTGAAAGGTTTCTTTAGAACTCTTCTGGTACTGTTGCTGCTCCTTTGTGCGTTCTCGGCGGCATCATCTTCATAGCCTCTCAATATAAGGACGAATTGATGTTAAATGATAAAAAAATTAAGTTATACCACTTGTTTTTGATAGAAAAAATATAAATCATATTTATAGTTGTTGATGTAAAGAAATGTTAGTGTAAGTAGACTAAGTAGAATTTTCTACTGATGTAAATATCATTTAAATATTGATTCTCTAGGAAAGGTGTGGTTGGTTAAGTTAGTTAGTGTGAATTTAGACAACGGTTACAATTATATTACAAAGATTTAGAGCCGCCTGTAGAAAAAATATTTTCAACGAGTGACTTCACGTTAAAAGAATAATATACATACATACAGACATGCGTGCTATTGAGCCTGTTCACAATTGAAATCAATGCCTTAAGTGTTTTTAACTTAAATAAGTCACCTTTTAATATTCCTTCAACCTTTACCGTCTTAGGTGAGGTCATTACTGAGACAAAGACTGAGGGCAGCAAAGTAAAGACTTTATTTAACCAAAATTCTAGCTACAATAATGTTAAAGTAGACATAGGGAAGTAACGAAAAATTTATGTAGTTTTGCTCTTAGGGTTTATGGTTTTTTTTTACCATTAATCTATTTTCTTAAACGATTAAGTCTACCTGTTTTATGATCCTAGAAAGATTAAAATAAAATTATGATATTTTAAATAGTTGCTGCGGTGGTACTTACTTAAGGATCTCAGGCAACAAAGACTTCTTATCAATAATATTATAAAAGCTTGAACATAGTGACACGAGTATATCAAGAAATCCCACAATACTGCTTCGGATTTTATATTGTAAATACTTATAAACAAAGTAAAAACGTTATGTTTTATTATTGCTATATAATAAATAATTAATAGAATGTGTGCAATTTATATCTTACAGGAATCCTAGGTATTCATTATTTAATTGTTAAAGCTGTAGACGTCTTAGCAAGTACAAACTACAAAAATGGTCAATTTTAGTTGTATGAAGTTTTATTATATATATTATACCTTATTTCAATAATAGATAGTTAAATGTATTATTCATCAGTTTATTTAGAAATTTTCTTTTTTAAATTAATACTTTTATTTACTTATAAATGCCTTATTGCCGCTTACAAGTGAAGGTTATAATGGGAGCGCTAAACGCTCTGTCGTCGTTAAATTCTAGTGGAATGTTCTTTTCACATTATTCCTTTATTAGAAAGATAATAAAAGAAACCACAAAAATTGTTATTAAGGTAAAATCTTATAAATTAACAAATTCTAAAGCAAAAAATGGATAATTATTATATTAAGTATATATATCACAAATTGTACACTATGATGCCATGTGGCTATTTTAAGCCCTATTTGAGTGGTATCTTTTTCTCTACTTTAATACAACAAACTGTTTTAATGCACTTTCGTGGATATAAGTACATATTATTATTGTTACTATTACACAGTATAAATAAAATAATGCATCAGATTCACCACTGTTCTGTTTAAAATAGGTGAAACGACCAAAACAATACCTCGTTTTGCCAAAGCGAAAGTCTAAATGATAAGTACAACTTTATTATTAATAGATCATAATTAAACAGGTGGTAAGCTTTTCAACGTACCAGATAATAAATAACAGTGACTGACGGCGTTCACTTTCACTGAATTAAACAACAGTTTACCAACATTCGGATCTCTCTTTTTATCTTAACTAGTCATCCTTTCATTGGGCGAAATTCGACAAAAAATTACAGAGCGACAAACAAACAAAAAAGGTATGTCTCTCTTATACACTTTGACATGATATATTACTACTATATAAAAAATTACTGTTTTTATTTCATTTATTATATTTTGAACATATTTATATATTTCAACTTCGTGCAACAAGGAACTACAGTATTTTATCTGAGCTAAATTTTACGCTCCATCGCAACGAACTTAAAAAGGTTACAAAGTTTTTCATAAAGGTTATCGCCATGATATTTGTTTATAGTTGAGTTATTTTAAAAAGTACCAAAATAACTTGAAGGCTGTTATTAACAGACGGAGCGGTGAATGGCCATTAATGATTGGTGACGCTCAGATGTTGACGCACCGAACAAAATGTGCACAACTAAATGAACCAGCAGCGACAACTGTGAAAGTTTAAAACAGGCTTTGCGGTGTATAATCGATAGGAATATTAACATTTGCTGTCTTTTCCAATTTTCACAGTGTTATCGTGTAATACTGAATATAATTTATTATTGCTAAACCAAAACTAGAGACAAAACTCGTAGCAGAAATAGATTGTCTCAGCTGTGATCTGTTTTAAACTAAACCGTTAGATGTATTCCTCGTAGTTTCCATTTTAATTTAAATATTGATATTATAATTTAGGGGGTGTGATGAGTCTTGTACAACAACTCACGGGTCCCAAGACAACTTCCCTTGATCATGGTGTACCCTGCTAATCAACAAACGAGACTCTGGTTCCTACCAACCCGCATTGGGCCAGCGTCGTGAAATATGGCTCAAATCCTCCCATAAAAAGATACGAAGGTCCCGGAAGCCACAGGAAACCGGCAGTGCACCGATCGATGTAGACATTTTTCGGGGAGGCCTATGTCCAGCAGTGGAACTATATTGGCTGATGATAGAGTGAAGATGGATATAATTAGCCAAAACATGAACAAGATTAAAGTAAGTCAAATAAAATCTGTATTTTCAAGAGAAATCGGTGTTCGTTAATCAGTTATGCGATTGCGAAAATATTAACTTTTAAAAACTTGAAAACATTAAGCGTAACTCGAGAAACGCAGATCGTAAATATTTCTGCTGGCAACTTTAGCAATCACGTCAAGGTCTCGCACTTTTACGTTGATGAACCGACTTGATGAAACACCTGAACTAATTAAACATGAAGGTTGTTTATTGAAAGTAACTATTGAAAATTCTTTATGGATGTACCAGCTCGTGCTTGGAAAATATTTATATGGATATGAAGGGTATTGTACAATTTTTATAAGGTTAAACGTCGAGACGGAAAAAAAATATTTTACTTCAACTGAACAAAGTGACATGTAACTGTCTATAACTAGGGTATGGCAAGAAAATAACGTTCGTGGCGATTAGGACGATTGAACTACAACAAAACTTAATAAGTGGTTAAATTGATAACTTGATGATATGTAATATTTCATTATGATAGAAGTTCCATCTGGTTGAGAGCAGAAATACCGAATTACATTAACATACTACAGTTTAGCAATAAGAATACGCACTGCAGGGTACCTAAACAATCTGCAACAGAGACCTATAAGCAATGGAACTTTACCTGGTAGTTACTGTTATGTTGGTGATGATATATTTTCGATAAAATTGAAGTTAGATATTTCATTAGTCCAGTAATTCATTAGAGTAACTGCTCTGCGGTAGTAATAGGCATTACTAATTTACCAATTACTATAATTTAATCGTATGTAGTATATACTGTTAATAAAATCATTATTATTATTACTGATTTCTTTAATTTTTTTAGTAATTTTAAAGAAAAAAAAAAACATGTTTGAATGGAAGTTTATAAATATTCTATGCGGGTCCCGTGCGTATTTAGTAGTGACATCATCCGTAGGGGAACGTTGAGGCTTCATTATGTTTTAACATCGGTTTCAAACTTGTTGTATTATATATAACAGAAAATAAGCTTCAAAGTAAAGCCTTTTGGGCTCACTGAAAATATATAAACTTACTGAACATAGGCCATGTTCAGCAGTAGACGAAAATGGTATGAAATGATGACGATGAACAACTTTTTCTGATCCATGGATGTTTGATTATAGAATGGTTAATAAACGTACTTCAATCTTTAGAGTGTGTTAATTGAGTACGTAATCAATATTATTTGTTATTACTTAAACTATTATTTATTTCAATATTTAATTCTATCAAAATAGCTATGCTATAACAAAACAGTACAGTATATTACTATACTGTACTGTTTTGTTATAGCATAGTAAACAGTATAGTATTTAATTCCAAATAACGTATTTTTATTCTCTTTTCCTTCATCATTGGACATATAATACATATGGACGTACGTTATGGTAAGATGATTGGGTTGTAACGTTAGTTACTTATAATTCACGGGGAATACAAATTTCCACGGTGAGGTTAAAGGAAAACCAAAGGCCTTGTAGTAAATGTTAACAGAATAGCAATTAGAGCTGGATGACAAGGTTTTGATTGACTTTTTTCCTCTACTTATTGAGGTTCATAGGAAAAGATATAGGTACATATGATAACAGCATTTAAATTACACGTTTTCTTTGCGGAAGTGATTGTTTATACTTGATCTGCATTTTCAAATCAGTGACCAATGATATTGTGTCAATGTAGGTCAATAACCCATTTTCAGGAGCGGATATAGGTTGAAATGATGATACAAGAATGTTGTAAAATGTAAGGGCTAGATAATACTATTGATGAAAAAGATTACCCTTGTGCTGTTGAAATCATCCAATTGTAAATCAGGTAACGTATTCGTATAGTGAAGGCCGTAGGGTCTAAATTTGCATGGACCTCGATTTTGTCGCTCATACAAATAGCCGTTGAGGAACGATCAGAGATTCAGAGCGGAGCGTGCTGCTCGCTGCTCAATATTAGGTAATTCCGATCATGCCGCTCGAATTGCAACACGCAATAGAATCTGCATACAATCGCTCTCGGCCCGACACAACCAGTTCCACCGGATTGCGTTGTTTAATCATTGACATGAATGATTTTTGAACCATATTTTAGCGCCAGAATAAAAATACTGACTTTATTATTTAAGTTATGTAAATTTGTGAACTTTAGCTACAACAGCGAGATAATAACGGTGAAGGAAAACATCGTGAGGAAACACTGAAATCATCTTTGTGTGCGTGTGGTGGCTCCAATAAAGTGGCAACAGGCTCGCCCCCTGTTACATGGGACCTAATCTGACCATATCTGGCGAAAAGTGGTTCTTTATTGACCTCTGCCTACCCTTACTGGGAAAAAGGCGTGATTATATAAAAAAAAGAGAATAAAAATACTTCTTCATAGCGTTGGCAATGGTGTATTAACACGTTCGGTGCTTTACGGTGGAAGGTCTAGACAGTCCAAAAGACCGTCTAGGTACTAACGCAGCGCCTGTTACGATCGCCAAACAGTAGCGTGCAAATATTACTGTGTTCTGGTTTGAAAGGTGCTGTAGTTAGTGTAGTTACTAGTGCAATGTGGTGTGGTGATTATCATCCTAAGTAGCGCCTCGTTGTTATAGGCCGGTATACCGCTTATCATCATATGAACCTCCCGCTCGTTTCGTTGGTTCGTTGAATAATCATAAAAGAATGAAAACTACTTGTAGTGACATATTTTGAAATAAAAAAAATACTTGAAATTAAAAAAATGAATTCTTCATTGCATTGCTGTATATACTACAGTTTTCGGTAGTGTTGATGTTATCTTCTCTTTTTCGTGCGCTTCATAGAAGGTAGTTTGTCTTGAATATAGATGTCTTCGTAATTTCTTAAAGCAGTTGAAAACTTGAGCTTTATAAAGGGTTTGTACCTGGTTATACCAGCGGAAAGGTGTTCGACTCCGTGATCTTTTGTCCTCAATCTTTCGTACTACAACCAGTTTATCCAGATTGTTTGGTTGTTTCCGGGCAATATGGCCAAAGTAGCTGAGAACTTATTGTTAGAGCATAATCTGGTAGTGATCATATATCAGTTGAGGATGGAGGTTATACATAGTAAATAATGTTAATGCGTATATATAAATATAGAAAATCTTATTATTTTGTATTCCTTTAAATTACATTACTATTTACATAAATATTTTTAGGTCACAATGAACTGAAAGCTAAAGGATCGATATTTTTGATACTTTAATATACTTTGAATCATCGTAGTAATGAAAATTTTACGTAATATTATGGTAACTAGTTGCTTCTTAACCGAACAGTTGTGAGTGACATTTTATTGAGAATTAGAAAGGTAATTAACATACGTCTAAGCTTTTGAGACAAGAAAAGTTAATTTACCAGAACGCCTTTTCAACAGAACAGTGATGTTTACACAATTTTGCTAGACGGCGGAAATAGTTAAGTGCTATAGTGTTACCAATTGAACATACGTGATCTTTGGCAACAGAAACCTAGTAGATGGTTTATATTATTAAACAAATTTGAGATTTTATAATTGAAGCTATGCAAAATGTTTTAAAAATATTGTGATAGTTTTAAAAAACTTGGATTGAATAATTGTCATTGCATGCAATAAAGGTTATTTTAAGCAGACTGTTTGTAAATTCTTAAGGAAATATTATAAACAACGACGTAGATTATAATGAATTGCCCTATAGACTAGTAAACATTGATTTTTATTAATATAAACACGATTGTTAAATGGGCAGATTCATCGTGCAATTCATTTACTATACTGTATGACGATGCACGTATACAGTTAGCTAATATGTTTGATTACAAAAGGTTAAACTGATATTTGTGTAAAAATACTATTAAAAATTTAACTCACGAAGTAAAGATTAACTGTTCTTATTGCCACATCTTTTAACCTTAGGTGCAGTTCTCACACATCAAGTTCGGCGTGGGATTAAACGTTTGATTGTTTTAACATTATGAATCATGATGAAAAATATTCATTGGAATATGTTTTGGTCATGTAAATGCGTATTATCATATTTACTGTTACCAAGCAACCACATATCCGCACGGTAAAAGGTCTGATGAAGATATCATTTTACTTCGTGTTAAGTACAAAATACATATATATAATAAATATGAGTAGGTTGTTAAGACGTATAGTCATTCATTATGATATTATACAAAATATTATTAGGTTTGATTTTTTTTGTAATTAATATCATAAATTCCTTCCAGTATGTTGTAAGGTATCCATTTAACCTTGAGCCGCCGGCATCTTAAAACAGTGAAAATAAAACAATGTAAGTATATGTATGAGGCGCAGCGCCTACGATAAATTTATGAACAACGTCGAAGGTGGAGTTTATGTGACTCACGCCCGATGCGCGTGCGCAGCTAAGCTCACTGGTAACCTTGATGATTAAAGCTCAACGCAAAATTTCCAAGTATTTCCCTTCTTAGTCATGAATATGAAATATACGTATCGATACTGCTGCTACTAGATACATTACAATTTGGCTATATGACGTCAATTGCATTCAAGATTCAATTATGACCAAAAACTAACTGAAATTTTTGCGGAACTTATTTTCAAAGAAATGTAACTTAGACATATAATGGTAAACGGTTTATTTGTATTTTTTACTAATACATTGCTTAATGTTTTTTTCTGAACAAATCGCTACAAGGCGGTGAAGAGAAGAAATATATAACTATAAGTCATGTGTTACATATGTTTTGTATATACTGGACAAACTTTGGAAGCATGCAATAATAATTGGCACTTTCATACTAATTTACATAGATTATGTCAGCGGTAAGCATTGTGCAATATCACCTCCACTTTGTCAAGTGTCGTGATACTCGACGACCTCGTTGCGACTTTGGGTCTACTCCGTAGTCATGCCAACAAACGAGCCATTGCGTAGTTTACAACGCAAACAAAAGGATAAGGTTATAAAATCAATTCTCAATTGTTGAGCAATCGAATTGTATAGTGACAAAATCTATTGTGGTTATTAACTTTCCTTAGCCATATTACTTTAAAACTTAGTTGTTACTTCTAACCAAATATTATACAACCACATCGCTTTATTTCTGCTGCCAAACAGTAGTGTGTAAGAATTACTCCACTCCACTGTAGTGTATAACAAATAAGTACTTCAAGTAATCATAACGTTGTCTACATAAATTATTCTACAGTTTTTTTAATGTAGAAATCGCTTTGACAATGTCGGCCTCATTAATATATGTAAGAATCAATGCTATGTATATAATCATTAAAAGCTCTGCATTGTTATGTATTGTGTATCATTTGTCAAATTCAAATTGTAAAATTATATTATTGATTATCTGTACCTAGTGAAATTATCTATTATCTAGTAAAGGAGTTAGATAATATAATTTAGCTGTAAGAAGATACGACATTGTTTATATAATATAGAGAATATATGCACTGGTAATACCATATAAGATATTTAATGTGCGCTTGAATGTACATACTGTAAACATATTACCATATGAATTCTAATGACAATGTTTAATCATTTTAATTATTATTATTAAAACTGTTAACATAAACGTGGAATGGAAGTAAATAGCCGCATATATAAATACAGTGAAATCATTCGGCGCTTCCACAATTGTATTATTTATCATTTTTAATGTCAATTAAGACGTTATAAACATTACATATAGGTTACGTAAATCCAAGCATTTATAGAAACATTAATAAAGATATATATTATAATCGTTTTGTATTTGTTTTAATTACATATATAATATATACACTACGATAATATTTATGTCATAATTAAAAGCTAAGGTATTAGAAATAAAGTATCTTCGCGCAATTGTGCAGACCATAAATATATATATAAATAATGTAGATGGAAACATTTTTTTTATAAAGGTGTTAGGTCATAACGTTATGTTGAAAGTCAGTAACTTAAATCTTACTTGAAGCAGTGTTCGATCTAGCTATAAACTTAAGTAAAAGTATAATAGCTTTGAATAGAAATTGTATTTGTTTCTATAAGAACGTAATTGTATAAGCGATAGTCTGGTGAAAAAAAGGGAGTAAAAAGGGATGAGAAATAGTTTTTGATGATTTCTTCTGGATGCTGCTTTATCACAAATCATAGTCATCGTGTGAGACATGTGTTAAGAACAAATGTAACCAACTTGTCTATCTATATAACTTTGGGTGCTGAAATTTTGCTTGAAGAAACGAGAAGTACATTGGCCTAATGTTAAGTAAAACGCTTTCCCATAATAATAAGTATATGTATGTGTGTATATATATATATGTATGTGTATGTATATGTAATGTGTACTGTATGCACTATGTTTGTGTTCCTAATTCTTCTTTCCTTCTGCGGGCCTACTGGAAGAAATTTCAACATGAAATAGATGGTGCCCTTGTACTCTGTATCGTTATTGTCGTTTCTTCTAACAGCTGTGTGTACTAAATATATTAAATAAATAAAATGAATATAATGTGGTACCAGTTAGTAAGTTATCGATATCAATTCTCGTTAACCGAATAATTGAACTAGTTCTAACACAATTTAAATAGGAACTGCATAATATTGTCTGGCGGCGGAAATAAGTGCTGCCGTGGTACCTGCCTAGACTATCTCTGGTAACAGATACTCTCCAACAGTTGCATCAATTAGCTTTGATTAGTTAGATTTATTTCAAACTTAACCGTACTTCTCTGGTACTGGTAATTTTTGAAACTTTAGTAGGTGTTCACATTTCTTGTCATACTGTACAACAAGTACATTTGCGACTAGTGTATATAAGGACACTCTTAAATGATAATAATGAATCATGGACAGTCACCTTGTTTAACAGGATATAAGAATAATTATTAATTGCTTACTGATTCAAGATTTCACTTCATAAGAGCCTGAGTTAGTAGTTAATATAACTCTCGCGTGTTAAAACGTTACAATTCTAAATTTGCGGTTACAATGTAACGGAGCTAACTGTGTAGTTTAAACTGTAATACGCAAAAATAATGGTACAAAATTATGATTGATTATTGTCATTACCCGTTGCAGTCACGTAATGAATCAGAAGTCTGAAGAGCCTTTTCGGGCGTTGTAACTGTAAAACGGATGGTCAGTGACCAGCCGACGGCAAAGATGGTCGGAGGTGAGACGTGAGACGCGTGGGAGCGAGCCACACGTAGTTTTTTAAGTAAATCTTCGTATTTATAATTACTAGATAATATAATTACTAAATGAATACAATAATATATATATATATATATATATATATATATATATATATATATATATATATATATATATAAATATAAGAAGCGATGGAATAAGCGAGATAAGATAAGACAATTGACACGCCTGCCCAAAGCAACGTGGCGCTATATAGGATAATATACATTACACCACATTGTGCTGATTGCCTTTAGACAATTTGTTAAATCTCGTTATAAAATTTCACTAGCTATAACGTTCTTCGAACCGGATCACAGTAGTGTTTGCACACTATTAATTGGCGGTAGAATAAGTAGCTGCGTTGGTACCTACCTAGACGGTCTCCGGCAACAGACAGACATATACGCGGCTAATATTTGTAGTTATTACATAAACAAAATACATTAATAAATATTATTAATTAATCCACCAATTCGACTTACTTCTGTGATTATTTTCATATAAATTTTACTAAATCGTTTCAACAGTCAGGAGAAACAAGAGGGAGAGTAATCTTTTGAGTAACATCTATTAACGCAAATGATATGTTGATGTGGGAAGTCGCTGAATGTGGACAGCGTGATACCGATTGGCCTGGTCTTTATGGAAGTCATTTGTCCAGAAGTGAACATTTATCGGCTGATGACAATGAAATTGTGTTGCACACCCGCGCTAACAACAAAGTGAATTAGAACAAATCGGAAATCGTAACAGTGTTGTCAGAACCGCAAGGCCAAATAACCGCGTTCCTATCTAATGAAATAAAACCTCCTTGGATCGTGACTATAGTTCGCAGTGAGGTTGAATGCAGCCGGTCATTCCAGCCTTATTTAGACCTCGTGACACGCAGACAAGTTATTGACAGTCCACACGCATATGACGATCTATCACCTGCACTTCCTTGGTACATAAGTAAGGCCCAATTTGGCGTGAACTATCCGTCTTCCTATTACGAAATGGAAACAAAGGGATATGCATCTATATGAATGATAAAGTTATTTGCCGATGGTTTTGATTTCCATTTGGTTTTCCGAAGACCACAACAATGGATTATAATTAATTAAATGACATGGGTACGTTTAATGACGCCATACAAATACGTTCCGGATATAGGAATGAGTATATAAGTAGACATTTTCAAATTTTAATTCAAAATATGAATAACTACAACATGTTTATTCAGATAGACTAGCAGATTGTATATACATTAACATTTATAATCGAATATTATGTTCAATGTGAATAGTGCCGTCCTGGAATAACAAGTTAAAGTTTACTATATTCTAACCGGATATCTGAGATCAAGTTATATGTTTAATTAAAATAATGTTTAAGTTATATTCGTAAAGATCTAACTTTGGAATAGCTTAATGCAACGGTATAAAACGAAATTTAAACTGAGTCAGACGAGACACGCATATGTAAAGCGTAAGCTGTCACTGTTGAAGAATTTGGGCGCGGTGTGACACCTCTAACTCTGACAATAGGATTGACTTGAGATGGTAACACTCGATAATATATGTGTACATGTATACAATTTAGTATATAAGTTGTATACAATTTATATTATAAATCTTCGAAGCCGTCAAAAAGATTTTTTTTATCTTAAGGTCGTTGAGTGTCGGAAATGAAATGTGAACATTTATTAACGTCATTCCAAGTACATTTGCAAAGATTAGCATTAATTTAGACTTTTGCAGTACTTAATTTTTATTATGAACACTAAAAAAGTAAGTGTTATTTTATCAGCGAAATCGTTTAAATTTCTATACAAACTGAAAATCATTAATATTTCTTAAATCAGTGGATTCCGAAAACGAGATTTGTAACTGGATAAAAACTGTATCTATGCCAACGAAGCTACGATTTCGTGTTATTGATTAATAATTTTCTGTTTTAAGAGAAAATCCTTAAATAGTGGCATTACTTCTTACTTCAACGATGCACATTAAGTTCAGTATTATAATATTTTAATAAATAACATATGGATATAGTTACACATTAACATTTTGAAGGAATTTCATAAGACCATAGTCTCTGCATCACTAACACGCAATAACTTGTTTTGAAAGGTAAAAATTTCTCATCTCTTAACTTGGACAAGGTATTATTATATATGTAATCGACACCTTCTTATAAGGTCTTATTAATTGTTTTTTTTTGTATTATTACAAAATTGCTGCATTTATGTCGCTCTAAAAACTAGCAATTTGCAATATCAATGGGACTGTATTTGAATAAACGAAATTTAAATAAAGTATAAATAAGCCATGCTTTTCTCACGAGTTTTCTCTCTGGTGTCCAGTGTGCTGGTAAAAGATATAAGAAAAAGAAAAAAGAGAAAAAACAGCAGTCTTTTAATTCTTTAATAGAGTAATTTCTGCATAATAGCCTCTTTTACTGTCGAAGGTAGAGTGAGGGAAGTGATTATTCAATCCGTGTCCAACATGGGTTTTAAATTTACAGCGTTTTCACTATAATATAAAATTATGCATTTTATCAGATGATTATTGCGTTTCGTATGCTTTTATAGTAGTAAATTATAGAGGAAAAAAAAAAATTTAAATCCATAAAAAATACCATAAATTTATTGAAGGTGAGTAAGGACAGGTAAGATGTGTTTTCAAGTAATAGGGGGACCGGAAAGTAATGTCGTTTCTGCGCATGCCAATACTTGATTGTCATTTGTCAGCTCATTGTTTTGTTCAGAGGCGTACCAAAGACATTGTGAGGTTATAGTGATTTCTTTACTTATAGACAATTGAATTACAATTTTTTTTTGTAATTTTGGGTAAAATGGCCAGCCAAATACCAGAAGAGGTACACATCCGGCATTGCATGCTCTTTGAGTTTCGCAAGGGAAATAACGCAACAGTTGCTACCAAAAACATTTGCGATGTTTATCCAAATGCACTGGACATTCGTAAATGCCAAAGGTGGTTTTCCAAGTTCAAATCGGGTAATTTTGATCTTTCCGACTCGTATCGATCAGGAAGACCATCAGCGTTAGACAACGACGTGTTAAGGGCGGAAGTGGAAGCAAATCCGTGTCAGACGATCGAGGAATTGTCAAACAGTCTCAACAAACCTTGGTCGACCATCCAAGAACATTTGAAGCAGATTGGAAAAGTAAGCAGAGCAGGTGTTTGGGTCCCGCATAATCTGTCCGAACAGAATAAGGCTAACCGATCAATCACATGCAACTTATTGCTTCAACGACACAACACAGAAGCGTTTTTTGATCGCTTGATCACAGGAGATGAGAAATGGGTCCTGTATGATAACCCAAAACGCAAAAGGCAGTGGCTCTCTCCAAATGAAATCCCTCGGAGTACTGCTAAGCCAGGTTTACACCCCAAAAAAGCGCTTTTGTGTGTTTGGTGGAGTATTCGCGGCATTGTTCATTTTGAATTACTGAAACCTGGAGAAACTGTTACTGCAGACCTCTACAGCGAACAATTGCAGCGAGTCAATCAATCTTTAATTGAAAAGTGGCCAGCGATTGTCAACCGAAAAGGCGTCATTCTCCAACATGACAATGCAAGACCGCACTGCGCAAGGCGAACTCTAGAAAAAATTAATGAATTGGGGTGGGAGGTGCTGCCTCATCCACCATATTCGCCCGATGTTGCACCATCGGATTTCCACTTATTCCGAGCGCTGCAACACTTTTTAAGTGGCAAAACATTTGCAAATTTGGATGATATCCAAAATGCCATCTCTAGATATTTTGCCGAAAAACCAATTAATTTTTATCGATCAGGGATTGAAAATTTACTCACTAGATGGCAAAAGGTTATTGACAATGATGGGGAATACATCATTGATTAAAAATAAAGACTCGTTAAAAATGTATGTGTTTGTATTTAGCGTAAGAAAACGACATTACTTTCCGGTCCCCCTAATAGGACTTTCTGCAGAAAGATGTTAATTGTGTATTATCTGTTAAGGATAAGATAACTATCTATACGATTTTAACATAATTTTAATTGTTTCCTTATCCATGTATGTATATCGGAGACATTCAGATATTCATTAACTCATCACCAGATATCCAAAACTATTATATTAGAAGTAAACACTGAAAATTTTGAATAGACATTGTTTATCATTTACAGGCAATCTCTTCTTATCGAAGGGATTTTACAAAATTCCTCTCCCAAAGGGAGTAATGGGGGTGTTAATAACAGGAAGACGTTCGAGAATATTTTTGACAAATCCTAGTCTATATTTCAAATCTAATACCATATTACTGTTAGTGTTATAATAAAGTATATTAGTTAAACAAAAGAACCTTCTTTACAATGGAGAAACCAGTTCTAAATGATTTATTAACTTGTATCGAAACTGTGCAGTTATCTACAAAAATCTGTATATTATAAATAAATAGATAACGTTTATAACTAACTTTGAGTGTCTATATTTTGTTAATCCTACAAAAGAAACATTATTTTAGACAAACGAACAGGAAAGAAAGTTTCCGTTTGCTGGATCGTTTTGTTTTATAGACTTTAGCTATAATAATAAACGTACGAGTATGTACTTAACAAACATGTCATGAAACTTATACATTATTACAAGTAACTACGTATAATAGTATTTATTATTGGTTATTATAAATGCGAAACTTGTTATTCAACTTTTACTCGACAATGAACCGACATTATTCAGCCTCCAGCTGAACGACCTCCGGGTAAACATTTCGATAGGCCGGTCCATCGATACTGTGGCGCTTGCACGCGACTGTACAGTTACTTCCGTTGCAACCGGATGTGTGTCTGTGAACGTCTGAAAGTGCCGAACACTGGTTAATTATGTAACAATCCGAATTGCCGTTTGTGTGTTAAGTGGTTTTTTTTTAAACTGCAATTGTCCGGTTTTCGCAAATTGTTCTCTTGTGTTTGTTTTCAATGAACACAAAAGTTCATAGTTAAACAAAGTAAAACAACAGTGACTTTGAGTATATATTCTCTATAATAAGGAAGGAATAAGATATGATTCAACAACTCAATACTTATATATTACAAAACCCAAACCCTAACGTATTTGACATATTTTACATTGGTTCTAAAGAGTTTCTATCATTTCTAATTAATTAAACATATGAAGAAATATCTTATATACATCGTTCGTGCTGTAAAATAGTTTATTGATTTATTCATACAGCTTTGTAAGTCAGCGAAGAGTATAATCATTATTTTTACTTTCCCCAATATTTATAAAACGACGTTGGAAATGTTGCCAATGTTATAACAATTATCAATAAAGTCTTCAAATAGTATTATTTTACTTGTGTGTGTTGCTATTTCACCCCAATATCATCAAGTCGTTTTAGCAGGTAAAACGTCCAAAGTTAGGGAAGCAACCTGTTGACTTTCATTTTAAAGCCACCCCCACATTATAACTTCCGGTCTTTATAGTACAGAATGTTATAATTTTAAGGTCTTCAGGTAAGAATTTCTTGTGTCCTTTTTAAAACTGATGGTAATTTTGACACGGGCAATTTTTTTTTAAATTCTTTATGACGGAATTAACTTACAATTACTATGCCTGTAGATCTACATATTTTGGATCCGAATTTGATACTTTTTCTACCGTTGAAAGGTTGAAAGAGTTTTCTAAAACAAGTTATTTTTTTACCTAAAAAATAATCACGAGTTGTAATTTTGTACGGTTTTAAAAATTAATGGACAATTCAAGTATAAAAACTGTTTTAGTAATGCTAAATTACTAATAATTTAGCATTTAATTTAATCTTATAGTTATCATGCCCTCGTAAATAAACTATACAGTTTTTTCCAGAACTAACGGTTACTACTATTATAGTTTTCAATAGATGGCAGGTAGAAACCGAGAGTTGGTCGTGGGTTCAATTCGACCCTGACTGTACGCCTTCTAGATGCATTCTTTAAGCACAACAATTATATCAACTTGTACCTGTATTGATGCGATAGTGGATTTTAACCTGCTACAAATAAAGGTTACATTACCATTGCAAATACTGTGTTTGATTCATGTTCTTGATGACGAAAACCTTGCGAAAGTAAGATTGTGTGTTCGCAGGGTACTTTTGGTTACAGTTCGAATGCATATAAACATGAATATGGAATTTTAACGCGTGTAATACGTTTTAATTAGAATTTTGCAACATAGTTACACTACCTATGTCTTAATGTCCGAGAACCTAAAAAGTTTGCTTAACGCGTTGCGAAGCGCGTAACTGATAGCGAAATCACATGTAATTTGTAATACGGGTATTTGATGTTACTGTACATATATTACTTGTACTATATTAATGGGGATGTAAGGGTTTCTGTATAACAACTCCAAGCCAAACTTACCTGCTGGTGGTGCATTCTGCTAATCAACAAACGTCTCCCAACGATCAAGGAGCACTTCAGAGAGTGCTCCGTGACCTACTTCGCCAAGGCGGCAATTCATCCCAACCCGCTGGTGGCCAGCGCGGCCAACTACGTGCTACCTCCGAATCCCAGGACGAAAAAGCGCAGACCGCGGCACGCGCTTATTCCGACATCCCAAGGGGTCCCGCAAACCATACACATACCCTCAGTCACCGACAGCACCGACGTCACCACACACACTTCGGACACTACCAACACGCTCCGAATATCAGCATCACGCCGCCCTCGCTTCAGAACGCGGCGCTGCAGCTACTCACAAATCGCGTACACTAAGTACACCCGCGATCGTGGGCGGTCCTCGCCGCCCAGAGATTCCGATACAGGCGAAGGTAGTCGGGGAACGGGCCCGCGCCCGGCCTCGACGACCGAGTAGAATCGCCAGATAAAGCACTACAAGAACCAGACACACACAATATACAGAATCATCTGCCAGATAGCTACATCCCGCGTAGCACATTTTAGTTTCTAAAACCTCGGGCCGTGGATCCGGGTCCACGAGCCCAGTGTCAGATGAGCTGTAAGAGCCACTGTGGCTTGCAGCCCGATCTACATCAAGAATATATCTATCAACAAACGAGGCTCTAGCTCCCAAAAACCCGCATAGGGACAGCGCGGTAGATAAGGACCCAAATACCCCATATGAATCACTACTTACTTACTTATCGATGTGGTAATCTCCGGCGGAGAGATGTCCAGTAGTGACTGTCTATCGGCTAATGATGATGAAGGTATTAACCACCAGATAAAAATGCAATGCCTAAAATAACCTAAGGTCTTTTGAATGATGAAACTTAAAGATGGCCAAATAGCATGAGGACTTCAAAAGCTCGCCATTTTGAAGTCACTGTATAAACTGCCGCCACAATAAAGCTGCTTTGATTGCGTACCGACGAAACCGTTTGCTTTATTTAACACAGAGGTCTTTTTTTCTATTCCAGATTCTCATGTTAAGAAGTTTGGCTATAGATAAGGTTTTTTCAGCGAAACTAGATAGTTATCAACTTTGTATCGTGAATCGGCAGCCTCGCCATGCATATTCTATTAACGTGCTTCACCACTTACCGACTTATTGTCGCTTAACATCATTTGAAATTGACGTCAAGTGTTAGTTCAATAGTTGTAGTTGAAAAAAAGCTGTAATCTATTTAGAAAACAAATTTGCCAATCAGCTATCTTGTACACAAAGATATGAACAATAAACGTTTAAAAGGAAACATAAGTAAAGTTACGAAATGCATATACGCCGCGGAAGTTATTGCTGGTATATATGGAAAACTATATTTATTAATAACATATGTTAACGATTGCCGCGTAACGTAATGTTTATCCAAATGTGTTCAGTTTGTTGGTCGAATCACGCAACCAATCATGTTCATGTCTAATTGGTCTGGGCTCTAAATAACTTAATTTTTATTACTTTAATACAATGTTTTGTCTAAGGATATTAATACATCAAATTTAAGGAGCTGGGCATCTTCCTGTAAAGACAAAAATCGAAATGAAAGCGACATGTACTAAGAAAGATACTTGGCCGGTGTGGTGAAAAAAGACCCGGACTCTCTCCTTGTTCCCGAGTCCCAGAAGTGGGATCATGAAAAAGAGAAGCAAAATTTTAGTTAATATCCATATTATTTAAATCGTAACAGAGTTTTGAACCGAATTAATTTTACCACCTTACAAATGTCACGGTAATTTATTAAGAAAAGAAAGGTGTCGTACAGTAACTGTTATAATATTAAATGTTACAGTTCAAAAATGAGGGTTAATGCAATGTAATAAGGTTGGTAATATAATAACAGTTGAAAAGTATACTATACAAAGTGTGGTCTTCAGCACGATTGGGTAATATTGAGAACAATGCAGTTTTGTTCGCAAAACAAGTCTATTTTATTGTTCACTTCATGTCTGAGAAATGACCGTATTATTTTGCATTAAGCTCAACTTTTACTCGAACTAGTAGACTCAAACTGTCTAAATAATATATACTTTAACTGTTTAAAGTATTCACGTGGTTTCTAGGAAAATGAGTAGAAGACAAGAAGGAAAGAAAATGTGTTTTTGGGGTACCTTACAGCTATATATATCCATAAATCAATAACTTAAAAATAATCTCAAACGAAACTTAAAGTAACATTGAAATCGAAAATATTAAAGTTTAGCTATTTGTAGATATATTTATTTATTATATATATATATATATGCAAAGGAACAAAAATAATGATATATGTATATAACATGAATAAAATAGTAATACATTTAACTCGTTTGAACCTTAGAAATATATTACTTACATTCTCTTGTTAAAGACGATTTACGTGCAAAACAGTTCATGTAATTATATACATAAACAAGACAAGTTATATATAAACTAAATAATAAATCCATTATACAAACAAAAATAATAAAATTGTCTTTATAACTAAGTTATTCTATTATACTCCTTCAGAATCGGAATGCGGAACATTGAACGTATAATGGCAATATTCATGAAGGTATTGCGGAAAAGAACCTTGTTACCTTTCATTGAGAGATGACGTGAATTCCTAAACATCGACTACACTAACGCTGTGTGATATAAATATCATCTTAATTCATATCCGCAACCTTATCTCTGAGGTTATTCGCTTTAGCATATATTAACTATGAGAATAACTTCAGATATTAAAAATAATGCATCTGTTAACAATGATAGTTTATTACTACTTGCAAGTTGACTCAAAGATTTATCAATGTATTTATGTTTATATTAAAGCCACTGATATTTTAGTGTTAAAGTATGAACTTCTCTTTTTTGGGCCTTGCTTATTTCTTTATCCAACTGCAAGACGGGCATTTATCGAGTAATTATTGATAAAGTCGATAAACGATTGCTTTATACAGTTAGGCGATGAGGATGTATAATTGATAGTAAGACTGTAGATACATATGACTCCAGTTAGGATGGTTACCGCAGCATCACTTGCTTTAAGATTGTATCTTAATACTACTGTAATATTACTAGCTATGGTGGCCTTTAAATCGGAAGAGTCGCAGCGGTGAAATATGGCCCTGGAAAATAATCTACCACTAGAAATGCGTGTTTTACAAAATTAGACTACATGTTAACTACTAAATTAAAATATTTAGCGATCTTTGAGATGATATATCTAATAAAAGATTTACCTGTAAATAACTTATACTACTCCTTTTGTCATTTATACTAACTAATTTCGATTAAGTGTTTGTGGTTTTAACCTCATAGTTATTATATATTCAGTACGACTTCGTAATATTATTGTAACATACATCTGTGTACATTTCTTGTGAATGTTTAATATACCTTAATATTTAAACCTAATTGTTGATGCGTTTTAACAATTATTAATATACAGTAACATACAACTGCAAAAAGAGTAATTTCTTGAGTAATATATAACCTAGTGTATAAATATATATGTACATGTCTTTATTATTCACAATAAGTCAACCTTTGGTCATAATTTTAAGTGGCAGTATGTGATACGTAGGTCGAAGAAGATGAAACATTAGTCCAGAGTATCTTAATTCTCATGTTGACAGTCGGAACATTGTAAAGTTTTTATGGCAAGACATATTATATGAGAGTTCCAACCTGTTATCCAAATACTATGCTACACAACCAAGGAATTGAAGTAGGAAACTGTAAACCTGGTGTTACAGAGACAGCCGCTGCACTATGGAGAGAATAATATTTTTGGTGCTAAAGGTGACAAAGTAATCATTAAATAATTTTTATACTTTAGGTTTATTGTGCAGATTTCAAGTAATCTATATATTTGTTAAATAGGTTAAATCGTTTTCGAGTTTAGTCGAAATAAACAGTTGTTGTTACTAATACCTTAGTAAAGTTCATATAAATTGAGTAAAAAGCTGTTGTATTTTATTTATTCGACTAGAGTATAGATAATCATTGAACGATGTAGACATCCGGAATATCTCATCATTTTCCTTCACTTTCATTACGTCTTCGCACTTCTGTAACACTGTAAACACTTGTGACATCTGTAGAAAGTACACTTACATCGGTTTACATAACTGTTGGAGAGTCCGAACGTACGGACTCTGGTCGCTTTGCCATTATATTGTATAATCAACTTAGTGGATTGATCGATTGACATACACGTACATTTCATTAACTAATTGTTGCTTCGAACAAGCAGTTAGCATTTGGTCACTATAAAATATATTGATTTTAATTGATCTACCTCTTTTTTTCATCTAGTTAAGTTTCTGAAATGTGCTTCTTCTTAAAATCTTAATAGCTACGAATCAGTTTTATTTTACAACAGGAAGAATTGGTTATAAATTAGTAACATAGGTTATTAATACAAAACCAGCACCGGCTAAAACAAGACTATTCCAAATCAAAAATACATAACTTCTTAGTATTCAGATAGTGGTACTACTAACTTTATTTCCAAGCTCTTTACATGTCTAACACCTTTTCTGCTTGCTTATCGTATTTATCAATACCATCACTTGCTACAGCTTCTATTTAAATTCATGGTAATGTTCGCCATCTACTGCTTGGCGGTAGAAATATTACAATCAATCAATAGGGATCTACCAACAATAGAAGAATGAAACTACTGGTCGTGCATTAAGTTTATAATCATTACAAGTTATCTGAACGTAAAGATCGACAAGTGACCGGTACGTGATTGTTACGTGTTAGATATATAACAACACTTTCAATGATCCGTTAGGCCGCGACGTTAGAAAGCTTAGTATCGACAAGCGGATCTTGTTAGATCTACTGTATGAATGATTAGTATACAAGTGGATTGCTCATTATTTTTTTATATAATTTTATAAAATGTATCTTTCTTTTTTATTCAATTAAGCGACGAGACGAGCGAGGCGTTCACCTGATGGAATGTGATAAGCTTGCCCATAACAACATGGCGCTAGTTATGAAGTCCTATACAGAAACACATCGCGTTCATCGCCTTGAGACGAGGTGTTTAATCTCGCCACCTCAGTGATTGTAGCTAGAGTTAGCTACAGCTCTCTTTAATTCGAAACACGGTAATGTTTGCACACTACTGTTTGGCGGTAGTAATAGGCGCTGCCGAGGTATTTACCTGGTCAGTCTCCAGCAACAGAGACCTACCACCAGTAAAAAGTATAGTAGTAATAACTTTTTTTTATTGTAGAAGAAGTGTTAAAGCTTTTTACCCACCGAGTTTCCCAAATGCAGAATGATGGTGTCATGTGTCCACGAAAGCTGTAAACCTTAGGAACCTGAACATATTGGTTTCCTCTCAATGCTTTTCTTTATATCAAGTTTGCTTCAATCCGTGTCTAATGTCCTCATAAACATACTAGCTATTTTCGCTTGCTTTGCTGATTGTAACACCCAATCAACTCGATTTGGGGAAGGAATTGTCCAAAATTCTTTCTTTTACTTTTAGCTCTATGATTGTATATTTATTTAAAAACATTATTAAGTAAAAACTAAGGTTAGAAGAGGCGTATTTAATTTTTTTAGACCTTTCCTCTCAGTCAATCAAAGACATAGGAAAATGTAGTGTTAGATGAAAATTTAGTTCAACAAGTATCACACACTTAAACCTTAGTTAATCAGTAAACATAGAGACAATAAAAATATATGTTAAACATGAACTTAAATGATTTACTTTGTATTCGTGTATTCCTCCATTAGTGTGTTTGTATATGGAAATTCTTGTAATAATGATTAAATGTTACGATGTTTCTTGTTATTAATGTCTTGTTACAAAGATCACATAAATAACAACAAAAAGTTCAAAGCTTTTATTGTACATGCTTTTTGTTAGTTAGTGTGTATCTCAAGGGAAACTGTAACTCATGTTTATTACTAGCTTCGCTGAAGTAAACTTCTGTTTACTCGCCAGCAAGGAATATTGAGGTCGAGGGCTAACCCAATTGAGGACAGAAAACATTAAAAATCTATACTTGATAGATGCAAGTCGTAATTGTAAGACTCGTCTTCTTCTACATATTTAAATGATTAGTGTTTATTTATTACGAAATATCCTTTCGGTGTGTACGAATTTGTAATAACGTAATCACAACACTTATGTTTGCTACCGACCGACTATTTGCTTAAGAACTAGCACTATGACGCTCACTGAAGAGGCTCACATGGTATGTGTAGAGATGTCGACATCGGAGATTAGCAGATCACGAGTCACCGGCATGACCTATTGTCTGTTTGCGATTTCACTGCGAAAATCATTTTACATCTCGGTAACAAGCGATTTGATAGTGAAATCCGCTAAATATTTTGTCACGAATCGAGCTGTTCGCGCTGCCTTACAAAATAATTCAACCTTGAATTTCAGTTCTGGAGGTAGTCCCTGAACTTATAATAAAACTTGTTGAAATTATTGTCAATTATCAACTTTAATGACAATTATTAACTACTTGTTAAAGTCACTCAAAGGGCAATGGAGAGAGCAATGCACGGATTTTCTCTGCGCGATCTAATCAGGAATCTGGAGATCCGCAGAACTAAAGTCACCAACTTAGTCCAACAGATTGCTAGACTTAAGTAGAAGTGGGTAGGGCATTTTGCTTGAAGGATTGACAGCCGATGGGCCAGTAAGGTTCTTGATGGCGACCGCGTACTGGTAGACGTAATGTTGGGGGGCCTCACACAATGTAAACCATCGATCTGGTGAGAGCCGCGAGATGCAACGCGGGATCGGCTGATGATGATAATGTGGAAATTATTTGGAGAAAATTTCTTGTAGAATATTGAGTTGAACAACTAAAAGATTTGATTAAAAGAGGTTCGTCAGTGTTGTTCAAACTGATACCAGTTTCTCTTAAGCAGATTGTATTTTGCATGTTCAAGGATTTTCGCAGAGATGCCGGCAATTGTAAAGTTACATACTGATTACCACTTTACGTATACATTCAATTATATGATGATGGAAAATGTCCGCGTCATATGTTTATTTCACATTATCACTGTGTGCGATGTATTTACGAGCCTATTGTGTCGGCTATGTTAGCGATTGAGGACTTTAGATACACAGATTTCAATTTGTCTGAATATTGTTAAAATATATAAACAAGTTTAGATGTTTGTGAACAAAATCTATCTAAAAATATACTTCAAGATTATTACAGACTTGCTTTGTTTAACTGCTAAAGCCTTGATGAAACAATGTCCAAAAGTTTGAGAATTATTTTCATGGCGCTTAGTTAGTTTTTTTTTTAGAGATTTTTAATATATTTTTTTATGTAAAACTCATTTGTTACAGATGTCATAGCCGTTAAAAACAACGAACACGATCAAAATGTCGTGACTTTTACAAAATCTCGAAGGTGAACCGAGTCCGGATAATTCTGCATTAAATGATAAAATATAGGCACTAAACTGGTTTCTGCTCGGGTCCGCTTGTGCACCCTCGTGATGATACGAGGAGAAAATGTTTTGTAACACGCAACGAGTTCGCGACCGGTGTGCACCAAAATGGACATTTTGTATAATTTTTAGATATTCAAGAGTTCATTATACCTTCACTCGATTCTGCTAAATATGAATTAGTAATTGATTGTGAGCGTTTATTAACATCTAATGCGATTCACTTAAGTGCAATTTCTTGTATGATCAGCTCATAATGACTGAACTGAGGTGGATTCTTTTTATCTGATAATAATGTTAATGATAACTTGAACAATATGGCCGCAGACAGTTGAGCAAAGTTTTCTTTCATACGTTATTTAGATGTATAAACAAAAGTGAAGTTTCTGTTTATAATATGGAAATACTAATTTGCTAAAATTGTTTCGATTCTCCGAATGTGTTCAGTTAAATCATGATAACGGCTGGACAAATTTTAAAAGTACTTTCATTGGAAAATAGTAGTATATATAGGAAATAAAAAAGGACAAAACTTTCGAGGTAATTAATTTAAAAGTAATAAACAAATTGCAACAATACTGCTGTGTAAGAATTTATATAGAGAATATAACGTTCCTTTTAGACATAACTAGTAGATAAATAAGGTTATATACGTATTTTTCTAAATAATGGTTTAATTGTTGAATTTGTCGTGTTTACTGTCGCAAAGTAGACAATCATGTTTAAATTATTTGTGAAAACGTTAACCTTCTTTTAATGCCTTATAATTGGTAACAAAAGAGCAGAAGTTTTGATGACATGATTTTATTCAATTGTTTAAAGCGAAACCGAGGGGATAAGACATGGTCATCGTCATGGTTATTATGTCCACTGCTGAACATACTACACAAAAAATAGGAATTTAGAAGTAACCGTCATAATAAATGCGTGGGTTAGTGAGTGTAGTATGGTGGTAATAGTTAACGCGATAGCTCCTATTTTGCTGAACTGAAAACCCCATTAGCCGTTTTTCAAGCTAGGTTGACAGTTTCCTGTCAATTGCTAGTATATTTAGACAGCTTAGCTGATGGCGACGAAAGCCGCCTGGCCTTATACGGAATAGAAGAATTACCATCGGCGACTTTCTGATGCTTTGGTATCCGCTTATATTTATGAAGTTGCTCTACGTATACCTTTGAAATGTCTCGAGCGGTTTAGTTCGTTAGAAAATCTAGTTTGCAATTAAATTGATTTTGCATTGAAATTTCTTTTACCACAGTATTTATTGGTTGTAAGTGAACAGTTAGCAGATACAATCTTTTTCGACGGTGTCTATTGGCAGAGGAGTATTTTTCATTAATAATGATGAATGATAAATTACTAATTGTTTATATTATGATGAAAATAAATAAGTTTAAAAGGAGTAGTGTCTTTTTTTTATATTCTACGAAGCTATGAAACGAGCGGGACATTCGTGAAACGCCTGCCCATAACGTTTTGGCGCTAGTTACATTCTTACTTTTCTGGACCCAAAGCGGGTCTTAGCTTCCGACACAAGAGAACGCCAGTGGTGTCTGTCCTTGGCTCTAGTTTTTTTTTTAATTGTTCTGCGTGTTATGGGTCAGGACCTTTCTTTGCTTTTAATAATTTACCATCTTTAATAATTTTAACATTTTTCCTTATTTCTACTTTTATACTTGGCTCTAGTTAGGATGATATATACTTAACCACGTGCTCATCGTCTTAAGATATAAGATTTTTAACTCTCTTTATCTCCAGTAGTTTGACTAGCTATAGCGATCTATATATCGGAACACAGTAATGTTTGCACACTGCTGATGGCGGCAGAAATAGGTACTTCGGTGATACCTACTTAGACGGTCTCCGGTAATAGAGACCTACCACCATTAAAGGTGTCTACCACCAGTATCTTGTATTATATGTAATTTAAAATAAATTGTTTAGTAAATATATTTTTTTTTATTTAAATGTTCCCTTTAAGTGGCCGTAATCGAGTGTCCATTGTAATTGCAGTGGACAGAATCAGTAATATCTGCTCGCTACGAGGTCAACGGCTGCAAGAGGCTGCCGTACAAATTGTTCATCGCCGCCACGGTAAGGCCTGGATTCGATTTGCCCGCTGACGTCCACGTTGCCAATCGTTTTGTTGTCACATTTCATTATTACGCCTTTGAAGAATTTCAATGTCCTAATGCTCTGTAAGCCATTTTGAACAATGTTATTTTTAGTAAAGAATATATTAGTAAAGATAACATTATAATATAACATCTGTTAATAGTATTGGGTTATTATATATTAAATATAACGTATTTTTAGGAAGTCATAGTGTTAATCTTGGTTTACATTTTTCATTATAATCTCATGATTTGTTATCTCTTACTTTAATCCCATTTAAAAACAAACCAATAATAATATTCCTTTACTTTATTTTTGCTTCATTCTGTTACATCGTAATTAAATTCATGTTTATATTTGTTTGAATCAATTGAATGTCAAATCAACAATAATCGTTTGAAGGTTATTGGTAAATGGAATATTGAAGCGCAGTAGTCGAAAGTTTCACAACTTCTGATAAAATCGTCATCGACTTTCGACTTTCGGGATTGTTACATAAGTAAGTACAGATAACGCATACTGATAACGTGATACTGCAATTGAGTGTAATCGATGCACGGTGTACGCAGCGAGAGCAGGAGTTATGTAAAGCTGGGGAACAGGTCCGTTGGGATCTGGGTCGGCCGAGCTTTCCACGGCTCGGTCCCTGCCCCCGCGGGTGGTAAACGCCACATTGTTGTAATTGCTTTTTGCGATTTAACTTACCTTTATATTATCTATTCGAAACAAAAGTTCTCTCCCTTCATTGAATGTTGCGCAATTAATTTCATGCCCATCATTCAATGTTTGACAGTGTGGTTAAAATATAAAAAGACATATCCGTCGTTTAACTTGTTCTCTTGTAAAAAATACTCTTGAAATACTTCATACAGGAAACATTTTATACAAAAGGCCTAAAATATGCGACAGACATGCGATAAACTTATTAAACGTCCTTGTTTCGCTTACTGGGTATAATGTAATGACCAATCTCTTGTTGGGTTTTTTGATACTTATCAAGACAAGGTTTGACCAATTCTCTATTCTTTGACATTATTATGAAAAAAGTTTCGTTGCATAAAAATATATGCTCTATTCGATATTATTTAATTTTATTGTTAATTTAAAAAATATCCGGTCAAGCTGCGTTGACTGAGCTGTTGTTAGAACACCCTGTACTTTCACCAACAGTCCCACGACAAGAGACGGCGGGGTCCGCGCATTAACCCAAGAACGTAAGTGCATTTACTTGCCCAGACAAGTTCACCTTTCATGCGAGGTGTGTCATCGCCGATACAATGGAGCCGAACGGAAAGTTTACATCATTTATTTACATGTTTATTTTGGACAGAAACTTATAAAAAAGTGAAAGTAAAGAAGAAAATACTATATTTCCAAACCTTGAAATAAATAGTATACACTTGAATTAATCAATGACTGAATTTTGAACCAAGTGGAGTGCCTTGTGGGTTGCAAGAAAAAGTTATTTAGAAAATAAAGCTTTACTATAATTAAGGATTATAGTAAAGAAAAATAAAGTACCGACAGATGATGAAATGGATTAAATAAAATTTAACAATTCAAACTGGGAAATGTTTGTTTAACGAATAATTTTCTGGGCATAAAAAAGGGAAATCTTGCGGTCTCCCACGGCTGCGTAATCTATGAAAATTACGATTTCAGGGTGCGCAACGCCGGTTAAGCAACCTCTTATAACGTAACGACGATAAAATTCTAGCTGGATGATAAAGAAGCATTTACTTATACAATTTACTAAAAATTACTTTCGTTTATATCCTAAATTATTATGTTATTTACTGTTAAATATGGTACCGATTATTTCTATTATAAAGCTGAAAGTTAACTCAGTTTACGCAAAAATTTTCCTCAGTCAGCGAAGGAGTGTAGTATTGTTACCCAGTCAGGACTTCGTTAGTTAATCAGCCTTTTGAAAGTATTTCTTGAAATCAATATTCTGCTTATTTTCAAAAGTAATGAAGCAATGTTTCAACATTAGTACTATTAGTAGACTTACTTTCGTAAATTTTTTGCTGCTTTAGCAATCTGAACTGCGATCTGTGCTTGAACGTTGCAAAGCCCGTTATTTTCTTGGTCACGTTCTTACAGTTTTTGTCAACGCAGACTATAATTCTCTATTAACAGCATTAAATATTTTTGTTTCACTTTTAAAATGTAACAATTTAAGAAAAGGGAAAAGATGCATTATAATTCTATTAAATACATCACATCCATTTAATATATTTTAGATCAGAAGAGTTATCGTTTAAAACGTTGGTCACTTAATATAAAAACTAATGATTGTCCATTACTCTCAGAATGAGTTTGATTTTATGAATTGCAGGTTATAGAGACAGTTGATCCTAGACTGTGAAAAAGTTTATTATGATAAAGAAAACTCCTTCCCACGTTCTAGACCTTTTGGTATTGTTTTCACAAGGTCAGCGAATAACCCATGGCGGATGTCAGCACCATCACGCCAATGGCGACATTGCTATTGTGTGGGATTGGGTAAATGAGTGTCATCAATCTGTCTTCCAGTGTTGCAATGATAGCAATCCAGCTTTGAATCGTGGTAACAATTATGAAGGAAAACCTGTGATAGTTATCATAGTATATAATGTATTACAGTTTGCTGACATGTACTTTATACCTTTGTAATAAGGTTTAAAACATTTTGTTCGGTTTGTCCTTTGTTCTACTTGACTAGCAAATAGTGTTGCCGCATTTGATAAGTGAAAGAGAGTTAACTGTACACCATTATTAAGTTTAATCTAGTTTTAATCAAACGCCTTTGATCTAATTTTAGATAATAGAACTCTTGTATATAAGTTAACGAGTAGTAATAACAAAGCCTTATGTTAGTAGTGCGATGACTTTATAATGCACATTTTTCATTATCAGTACGATGGTTTAAAAAATTCATTAGTATTTCCTTCCTATCAAATTGTATATTAAAATTTCCTATGCAGTATATTTTTTAATATCGTTATGAATACTGTAAACTTCAGTCATCTATAAAAGACTCATATTTGAGGTGTTACACAAGGAATGATACTTAGCCCTCTCTTTGCTGTTCACGAGTTATATTAACATATAAGTTGATTTTAAGAATCCTTAGGAGAGTTTGTAAATATTTATTGCAGTTGTTTTTGTGCTTGATATTTACTCTATTCGATTATTTGTATTGTATGAGAATATAAATATAACATTGTGAATAAAAGTGGCACGAAATCCGGTGACATTGGAACAGATTGGAAGTTAATGAGTTAGCAATTTGAGCGCTCGTGTGTTTGATATTATTCAATCCAATGACACCATGTCGAAGCGGAGCAAGGTCGTTGTTTTAAACTTGGCCATTGCGCGGATGAAAGCCTTGGTAACGGATTTGATCTAAAATTTTATTAAATAAATAAAATTGTTTATCTTGCAACAATGTGTTCGTAGTCCAGTTTGATTAGTTTATAAATTTAGCGATTTGTCCAAACCAGTATTGTATAGCAGGGGCAGGAACTTCTCTCTACCTTTTTGGATCTTTGTATTCATGATGATGTGATTTCAGTAGTGAAGATTAATCATTATCAGCTGATACACGGCCACTGCTGGACAAAGGCCTTTACCAAAGATTCCCACATTGATCGGGTAGTGATTGATATAGAATAATTTGGAGCATTTCCTACCACGCTGGTCCAATGCGCGGTCTAGAGCCTCGTTGGTTGAATAGCAGGGTGCATCACAAGCAAATGAGGTTAGCGTAAATCTTGTGAGAACCCTTAAACCCCTAAGAAGAGTGATGATTAATATTGAAGTTTTATTGATTTTTTTAAATTTGCTTGCTACTTCTTTGGACGTTTGCACAATACTTGCCACCCTTAGATAGTAATAATATTTATCATTGGTCTAATAATTTCACTAATTGCATTCCATAACATTTTTAAGTAATTAATGTAATACTTTTAGATGGTTAATGCAAGTAATTCTAATTGCCATAGTACTTTTGTCATATCAGTTTTGGGCATATTTCTGCATTTTTAAAGAGTATTCGGGTAAGATATAGTAATAGCCAACTTACCAAGAATAAACAGCTACAGCGAAGAGCGTGGCCCAACGGCACGGGTTAAGCACCTCGTCGAGTACGAAGCAGTTCTTTTCGATTATCGGTTCAGGCCGACACTTCGCGTTACCTTTCTGTCACAATTCTAATAATTCAACTGACACATGTCGGAAGTAACGCGAATTATTACTCGATTCGCTTATTCGCGCAATTGTTTATTGTTTGTCACTTATCACAGTCACCGATAACAACGTCAACGATCTGAAAGAGAAAACGAAAAAATTACTATCAAAAAAATTACATAGTGAAAAAGTAACATTTGTTACTTAAATCTAATAGTATTTACTTAGCGTTATATTTTAAATTAGTTCGCTAGCATTGAAGTTGGCTTACGATTGTTACAATACAACTTAACCGTCAAGTACAATCGTGTTTTGCTCATCAACTTAATGATATATCTATAGCGTCTTCCCACTTATTTTTACAGATTTTTTTTCAAGAGAACATGTTTCTATGACATATTATCACAACTTGGCAATGAAGACTGAATTAAGAAATCATCTAAATATATCGTTCATTGGCGTCCAAAGTAACATAAATGAAATGTGTAATATAAACTTGCTACAGCAGGTTTTGATTTACCGCCAAAGTAACATTTACCAATGTGCTGTTGTAATCGATTTCGAAATAAGTATTTGAGTGTATTATAAATTCAAAACATGTGAATATGTTATATATATAGCCATCAACAAAATGGAAGGGAAAAACTATAAGATCATCCAAGATTATTATTGGTTTAAATAGATACCTAAGCAGAGATACTTAATAACTTGTTTAAAATAAACAAAAATGAATACAAATAAGTTTGATCGCTTTGTATTAGTGTCGCATCACCACCTGTTTTAACGCAAACAAATTAATATGCAAAATGGAAATATTTCAATCCGATCATAATAAAGCGGGCGTATTTATTGATAACATTATTTGTTTTGCGTTTTAATTTAAGGTCTCTTTCATCGTAAACACATCTTTATCTTCTAGGAAAATGGTTATTGAATTATAAGTATTTTCATACAAATATCTAGATACTAACCTATTTTTAAATAAACTCTTGCTGAGAAGTGAGTTTACTCAACTTCACTCTAACAATTTAAATGATTTTTTAAAGTAAATCAGACGTTCTCTTCTTTTCTAGCGACACATAGTTATAAAATGGTTTTATTTATGAAAAAATCTAATGATTTATATCAGAATTAGTTATAAAAATTGTTATGAAACAGTTGGCTATGGTTTAGGAGTATAAAGAAGAACTTTGATAACCCATTTCTGTTGTAAGAGGTAACTAAAACTCTTAACGTTTCGAGTTTAGAAATTAAAAGTGTAACCATTCTTCAAGTTAGCCAAGAGGACGACAAACTGAGTATTTACTGTAGAGCGAGATTTTGTACAAGGCGTCCAAAATTCACAAATCACTGTCTTCCTTTTAGAATGCAAAATATCTTTAAAATATTTGCTCACGATCCAACAAATTAGTATAAAATTTACTACTGAATTATCAAGTAGCATCATCATCAATATAGATTCCTTCACCTCGTCTATACTTTACGGATAGATGTACTAATTTCCATCTAATACATACTTTCGCTGATGTTGTTTCCTAATGACTATGTTTGAGTTGATCGATAATGCACCTTATAACCTAAGTGCCTAGAAATTATTTTGTATAACGTATTCACCTTCTTTAACGATAAAGTCCAATATATTTTGCATGTTGAGAATGATGTAACATATGACATTCTAACGTTAGACGTATTATTAGCATAAAAACGTATAGCTGGTTATGGATCGGGCGATTATCATTAAGGTAAGGCACGATCGATTCTTGTTTAGAAGGAAGCATTGCATCAAACGAATGCACCTCGAGTGTTATATTACAGGTAATTGCGATGCGCAGGCGATATATTCCATTTTATATATCCTTGTCCGCGTAGACATCCACCAAGGTGGATAGATTATTTGGAGATAATCATGAAGAACCGTTGATGAGAGCTGCCTAGAGCCTTTCGCTGTCATAGAGATTTATAACCATGGAGGTGATCTTTGGCATATCCTCAATTTAAGTATAAATACAAGCAAACAGCGATAGGAATGAACTTTACCATATTAAATTAACTTAATTAACCTTGCTATCCATTTCATGTAAATATATTTGTATATCTTGCGATCCCTTGATCTTTTAGCATTTCTTATTGATGTTTTTAATAGATACTAAAGAGAAAAAACTTTTTTATTTACCTCGTTACACATAAGATGTTTAACGAAGCTAGTTTGTACCCAGGGTGTAGGTCTGGTTTGATCACGATAAGAGTAAATTAGTTTTGAACCGACATACGAGCAGGTAAATTTGTATTTATTTTATACACATCTTAAACTACATGAAAAAGTGTATAATTTTACATATTTGTGTATGTTTTAAATATGACATATACGTATTTATGGCCTTGTTAATTTTATCCTCTTTATACTATTTATTTTTATTTAGAACACGTTATAAATTATTCCAAGTCGAAGGCTTGCGGTTATATAAACTGATGGTTATTGATATATACTTCTCTATAACAAAATGGTATAAGCCCGTTTGTAAAATATAACTTTCCTCCCGACGCCATAATGCTTAGATAAAACTTTCGCAATTGAGGAAAAAGGACTTTAGATATGGTTAATCAAGGTAACGTTAATTAGAAAGGAACTATGAATATAAACATTATATACCTAGATGATATGTGTATATAGAGGATACATTTAAATAGAATGTATAATATATGTATGTAGAGAAGATATCCAGAGGTTCATTGACTAGTCACTAGATCTCCGAAAGTATATAAAGACTCAAAATATGGTAAACTTGAAGTAAAAAAGTAATGATTTCATATAAATTATTTTTTCGATTATGTGATGGTTCGGCCATACAGAAAGAATGGATGAAAGAAGATTAACGAAAGAGGTATACAAGATAAGAATGATTGGGCAAATCGGTGCAGCTCGACCTAGGCGGATATATTCCGATCAAATCGAAGATGTCCTAAAGAAAAGCCGGGTTAAGAGTACTCCCAACCGACGAACATGAAGACGCTCATGAAAGTGGAGGAAGCGAGAGAGGTGTGTCAGGATCGTAGCAAGTGGAGAGAGGTGGTCTCTGCCTAACCCACTGGGAACGAGGCGTGATATATGAAAATTTTGTTTAGTTAAAGTTTTATAGAGTGCACTGACGTAATAATTGATTGATGTAGTACATTTCCATGCATTCACGAGCCAAAATACTGATCACGCGCCGGACCTCACATACTCACATCCAAATGTAAATGTCTGCATGCCAAGAAGTCGGCCTCGTTACAAATTGTTGACCCACTGGTCGGGCCACCTGATGCCGTTTACCGAAAACTTACTTACGTAATAGTTGTAGAGAATTCGGTAATAATTATGTGCGGACGGCATAAGTCCACACCTATGTTTGAATGGAGAGGTGGTAAGTGTCCGTTGCCGAAACCTATTTAAGAAGTAACTATTGCAGGTTATAATTCTGCCGCCAAACAGTAGTGTTAACATTTATGTGTTCCAGTTTTCAGATTACACTGTGAAGTTACTGAGGTAATGAGATATAATATCTTGTCTCTGATGATGACGAGAGCAATGTGTTAAAGTTTATATCATCTTCACTGGCGTTATATTAGTATCTTATATGTCTTATTCGTCTCGTCCCTTCTTCGTATAAAAAAGGTAACTTTAAAATAACAACAGCGAGTAAACAGTAGTTAACGGATAGGTGCCGGTTATTATGTTATTTGCAGATAATGCTATGTCCATTGTTTACTTTTAATCCATTTGTACCCTATCAGCAGAAATAAGTATCAAATGGCATATGAATGAATAGAAAATTCTTTATGTTATAATGAAACTCTTGGTTTAACTCGTGCTATATCTGACTTAGATTCTTAACCAGTAACAGAGCTTTTTTTTGCAATTGTATACTCGTTTTATCTAACTAAGCTGGGCTAGTAAAAGAATTCGCTAATTAGACACATATATCAGTGTATACCATTTTGTGTTGTGTAAATAAATTAACTAGCACAGATTTGTTACAGGCAAGCGTACCTATTACATACTATCTTTTGAAAGTACTGCTCGTCTTATTTCCTCGTGATGTATAAAAGTTAACTGAACTGAATATAAATGTAACATTGCATTTAATTTTGTAGAACTAGTATAAAATATTATCTTCCAATGTACAATGCCAATAAAACATAAAGGTAATGGATTCTTAACATTTTCACCGATTCAATAGTGAGTTTACGTAAAACGCCATTTCGAAAGTTATGTAGCAATTTACAATAAAACTCAAATAAAACTTGGAAAATCGTACACAACACGAGCGGGAAACTAAACGATAAACTTAAAATATATATATCGGCAAGCAATTAGATGTTGAAACGAATGGACGTCAAGTTATATGTAACATATGTACGACATGATTATAACTCTGTCGATTCCACGTACCGTCAACAATACAATGATGGCCGCACATGATTTTGTTTGCATATTCATTTATAACTATCACGCGGCTTCATTTATTTACTTTAAGCATTAGGGTACAACACTTGTGGTCCATAAGGTTGCCACGAGTTCAAATGGAGCTGAACATATAATTTTTCGGTTGCAAAGCTTGAATCAATAGAATTAACTAGCCGCGGTTGTGCATTGACAGAAGTTGGCTTCTCCATATAGTGTGGACGATGTTTAGTAAGCAAACATTTTTTTGGTCGACACGAGCTAGACCTTCACTTGATGGTATATATCTGCCTATAATAACGTGGCACTTGTTAGGATGATCACATCATGCTCGTCGCTTTAAAACGTGTGTTAAGTCTATTTACAATAGTAATTTCACTAACTACAACCTCCTCTAACAAAAACAAATTAATGTTAGCATACTACTGTTTGAATAGGAGCTACAGTGCTACCTATGTAGATTATCTCCAGTAACAGACACCTACCACCAGTGTGAGCAAGATAGTACTATTTCTAAGATTTCCCTCCTCATTGATACCAAAATAAAAATTGGAAAACACATCCAGTGAATATCTATAAATCTTAGTACTCATATGTTCGACATATAGTATACCTAACATGTGATTGCAATGATAAACAACATACAAACAGCAAGCTGAAGTTTTTTTTTAATAATCCCCTGACCCGATGGTCAAGGTCGTTTTTGTTTCGACTTATTATATATATACTAACTACCCTTATAATTAAACTCTATGATTTGGTATTTTTAAAGAATTAAATTATGGGTTTTACTGTATAATTAAGAATAATTCTTTTTTTTTATGTTGTGAACAAGCTACAAAGAAAATAATTAAGGTATATTAAAAACTTCTAATTGGCGATAGTTAATATAGTATAGTATAGTATAGTTATAAATTATATTTTCTTTGCGTACATATGTAAAGTATTATTAATAAGTAGTAGAATATGTTTGTTCTATATTAAATAAGTTATGAGAATGTTTTTGTTAACCAGCAACGAAACTTTCAACTGTTGTTTGTTAAATGTTGTTTATATTGCATACTTCAGATATAATTTTAAGTTTTGTTTATACTAATTTTACTAGCTAAGAGCTTTTTAAGCTGGATCATAGTTATCAACGTCTCACAGTTGTACTGGTCGTGTATATATGTATGTACATATCAATAGTAACTCTATTATTTTTGTAAACGTTGTGTATAGAAGTTGAAATGTTTCAGTGCTATTTCGTAACGCACCTTTGTAAAATAACAAAAAACACAGCTCACGATTAAGTGTTGCGTATCCTTACCCCAGTAATTTCATATTAGCATATTAGTCTGTAATGGCAGTAAGAAACGTGGTGGTACATAGATGGTCTCCAGAAAAGACAACACTAGTAACTAGTAAGTAACCCTCAAATTTTATATCTTAGTATAGATGCGTTAAGATATACGTAATAAGTTTTTTTGATCGATTCAAAAGTTTCAGAGATTAGTGTTCAAACTTAAAAGTAATATATTATTTTTTATATATGTATGTTTCTTTTTTATTTCTGTACAATCTTCGTAAGGATCCTCTCTGACTAGCAGAGTTGAGCGTTCAGGTAGCTATATACCGTCCTGTCTCTTGCCGTATTATTATACATTAGCGTCAAACTACTGTTTACGTTTAATTACCGAAAGCAAAACATTCGCAATTCGTTTGTACATATTTACATATTCATTACGTACTAGGTTTAGTAACATAGCATCGACTCATTAGGCGTTCTGTGTCGGCAAGTGTTCGCGGCAAGTAGTTGTTGCGTCTGTCCGAAATACCGCGGCGGCTGGTGGGTGCAACTCGAAAGTAAGCGGGCTCGCGCCGGGGACCGGTCCACGAAGGCCGACCGGCGAACGCTTTTGTCTAATACCACCCAACAAGTCAGCGGCAGAGACCAGGTGAGCAACGCGAAATATTTACACGAGTTTTACGTCAAACGTAACACCCACCATTGCAGTATCACGACAAATGTATAATTCACATGATATCATCTACTATCAGAGAAGAATCGCGGTAAACGTTAATGAAAAGTTTCTAACTTAAGTTAACTGACAATTGATTTAATAAAACATTAGTATCATTGTGACCATGGCTACTGTACATAGGTCGAAATGTTGGAATGGGTTAAATGGATGAATTGGATGGAAAGGTTGAAATGTTGGACAAACGCGACAAAATTTAGTTTCATTAAAACTGATGATCATTAACGGACGATTACTTCAAAGTTTCAAGAAAGTTACTTTGTAGCATTTAAGATGGTAGCTTGTAACTTCAGACACCGCTTATTAAATTTACCAGTGGTAAGTTCCACATGATCAAGACCGTCAAGGCAGAAACCGCCGGAGCGCCTATTACTACCGCCATATAATATTGTTTTACAAATAGCATGTTTACACATTACTGTGTTCCATTTTGAAGGGAGTTGTGGCCAGTGGAATTACTAGAGTAACGAGACTCAACGTCTTAATTGTCTAGGCGACGAGTAGAATGTGGTGGTGTATGTACCATCCTAACCAGCTCCACGTTGTTATGGGCATGCGTATCACTTACCGCACAAACTTCAGCTCGCAACCTTGCCATCCATTACTTGGTTAACGAGACTTAACTTCCTGTTTCTTAATGCAACAAGCACAACGTAATTCTTTGTTATCGAAGGTACTGCCCTTACTAATAAGTAAAAAAAAGTTAGCTCGCTGATTTCTCTTTACATATACCATACGACATTGTGCAGAAATGCCTCAGCAAAAACGCATACTGCACCACTCCTACCACCGTAAGGCCCGCACACTCCCTCTCGCTCCAACTAGAGCGACAGGATCCTGTTGTCCTTGTCGCGCGTTTTCCAAAAAGACAACGAGTAGTTGTTAGTAAATAAAACAGGGAAGCCGATTAAACAAGCATTTACAATGGGCAGCATCGAAAAAGTTAAATATTTGCGCAGATATATTTGGTAAGTTAAAAAAAAGGTGGTTAAACCTTAGTTAATTAACATTTGTCGTAAGTTGATTTAACAAATAGTTATATAGTTAGTTAAATAGTTATAGCGATAGTTGTATTAAATATTTACAAAAGAAATATGCTTAAATTTTACGTAATGAGATTACACAGTATAACTATATCGACAGATGATGATGATGGTGATGAATAAATACATTAATATTAATAAAACCTTATGTAATGAGATTTTTTTTATGTTTGTTGCTAGTCTGTAGCTATGGATGTTTTATCAATGGCGGAAGCGTGGGGTGAGTCACCAATATTGTAAGTCATGTATGAGTTTAATGAAATTTTTAAACAATTTTGATACTTTTAAAAAAATAAACACAAAAAAATGTGACGTATATTATACTCATTACTGTTTTAAAAATTAAATATCTTCGCGGTATTTTAATATGAAAAAGTGCTAATGCGAATTTGGTCTAACAATATGCTTTATGACCAAGTACACGTTTCAAAGTCCGCGTCGGTCTAGGTTCTTCAGAAAAACTTTATGTATTCCTATACTAAATCAATAATAAATTGCCTAATATTAGTTAAAAAATTGCCTTCGATGTTCGAGTCGGACAGAGGTCAACGAAAACAAATACTTTACGTCTGATGCAATCCAATTATTTCAATAAAACAATAGAAAAAAAACATCAGAACCTGTTATTGCTTAAAAAAATAACAAACGTCCAAAATAATGCACATGAAAAGAATGGAACAGCTCGAATGCCTGCATGATGTCACACGGCCTCACTCTTGGCTGGAGCGGCTGGTCGGCTGTGATATTAATTGCATAATCTGATTATGTAAATTCAAAATTGAATGAATTCGTAGAAAGTTGTGTTAAATTCTTACAGAGTCTTCGTTTATAATGCAGCCATTATTTTTTTTAAGATTAACTCATCTCTGTTTGTTGGTTTCCAACTTGTTGACAGTAGAAACAAGGTATTGCCGTTGTGTCGGCAGATCTACAATATGGTAGCTAACGAGCCCGATTTGAGAAAACCCTTCATCAAAACACCTCAACACGAGACCAAGGAATAGAAACATTACCATTACTATTCAATTGTATGTCAGTACATATAGTTTACCATCATCTAATGATATGGTGTCGGAGGAAACAGCGCTATTAATTGGTACTAAACTAATTTCCGTCATATACAAACGTATACGACGACAGTACAATTTGCTTTTTTAAATATGTTTCAATTTATTATCTGTCGACAAAAGTAAGAGATTAAAGCATTTCAAGATTTATGAAACCTTCTTTAATATATGTCGCAAGTAATGATTATTTCAAATCACTTATTATTACAAAGAAAATTTTACTTGTACATGTTTTATGATAATTTTTTCAAATCGTTGAACAATCATTTTGACATAATTATAATCACGACAGTTAATATGTATCACGTATTTATAAGTGCTGTTTTTCTTAATGTGAACTCTCGTCATGTTTGCTATAATTAACAATTATTTTGTTGTATATAATAGCACATAATCTCTTTGCCATGTCGTTGTTGAAAGAAATTATCTGCGTACGAAGTTATTTAATATTGTACGAACAAACAGATATTTTCATTGATCACTTTGTTCATAAGATTTTTTGTTATAGAACAATTCGAGTTTTATTTAGTAATACAGTATTTTGTAGTTCTATATTGGCAAATATAAATACTGTAGTTCAGTGTTTGACTCATTCGAAACATTACCAATTTTTAGACTAGTGTAGATGCGAGTATATAATAAGTAAACAAAATAGTAAGGAGTGTAGACATGTGGCTATACAAATTTCCCAATAATTAATTTAAAAACAAAGTACAACAGCAAAGTCCTTGCTCGAAAGATTATTGATTAATATCTGAAAATAAGAGATAAAAAATAAAGAACTTTTATACTCTGTGACTTTAAGGCTAATATCAAATTATGATGCCATAATTTGCTGCAAATTTTACATATATTAGTACCTGCATCTGTTAATAGTAAGAATAAATATGTATTTCGATAGCATTTATATACTTAAATAATTTTGTGTATATTAATATTCGGAACGTATTTATTGTGTAATAATATCTGTCTATTGGATAACTTAAAATAAGTAAGAATTAATAAGACTTAAAAGAAATTGTAGTAGAGCCAACAGAACAGAGTAGGAAGAAATAAATATTGAACAGTTGAGGTAATAATTTCATCTTTCCTATTATACTGAAGCTTTTTTTTATTTAAACCAATATATTTCGCCTTTAAAAAAAAAAAGAACGAGTGTAATAACATAAAAGTTAATGTTTCCTAACTCTTTAAAGAATATTAATGTAAACGCGATAAAAAAAATCTGTTTAGCGGCAAGCTTTGTTTTGTACATTACATTTAAAAAAAAATTATAACTAACATATTTTATAACATATATAATAAAAACTTACAAAGGCTTATGTAGATATTTATTATTTTTACGTAAATATTCGTAAGATGCATACTCGTTGAAGTCTTTTATACAGACGTTAAAGAGTGCGATAAAGACATTGTATTTTTTTATTCTCTTTTCACGGTTATTGGGATATTATTGATGACTTTCTTAATATATCATGCTTAATTAATTAAAAATTATATACTAAAAAAAATATATATATACTACAAAGGGCGATAGTTATTTTTTGTTAAATAAATTAACATCGAATACGTTGTTTAAACCAAAAATTAAAAAAAAAACGATCAACATTTTCATGCACAGCGTCATCAAGGAACCGATAGCAATAATATTTAAATGGTACCTCTTAAGGATTAAAGCGATGTTATTAAAATAATATTACAAACCTGTATTTTAAGTAACATTGAGCACAAGAAACACAAAATCCTTAAAGCGTCCACTCCACTAGCACATGAAATCGATTTAAAATATGTATAATGATAAAAAAAGTTTGAAATGAAACCGTTGGTGTGCGTGCGGAGGTTACGTAGCGGTTGGGTCCGCGGTGCGCGCGCGAGTGGCGCCCCGTCACACTCTGCACCCGCCCGACGCCGTTGTTAACCGGCCGATTCAAAAAGGCCTTTTCCTTAAAACAACAACACTCCAGTCCCTAACACAAGACCCGTTATTATTTAAAAGTAACCTAAAAAGAGATTTATTTCGCACGTTAGTAAAACGTCCGTTCTTAACAATACTAATAAACTGCACTATACTGTAGCTGTCGCTTGGAGACAAGATATCAATTCTCATAACCTCAATAATTTCATTAGCTACACGCCCTTCAAACTTGAACACAATAAAGTTTACGCACTATATCTCCGCAGCAGATATAGACGCTGCGATTGTATATATCTAGACTATCTCCAGTAGTGACCTACCATCAGCAAATGTATTATAATTTGAATATACTTTTCTGTGGGATTGTATGACTTGTAGCATCAAGAGGAAAACGCATAACAAGTTTTTCATACAGAAAATAACTAAGAAAATAGTATAATAGTGAAATATAAATTGTAACATACTTTTTATGGGACATATAACTTTGTTTCTCTTACTGCAATAATTGTAGTAAAAATATACTACACTACAATACACTTCAATACTTTAGTAAATGCACTATTAATTCATTATTGACAGATTTATTTAGAGATATATTTTTTTTTTTTTTTTATGTAGTCACGCCTTTTTCCCAGTAGGGGTAGGCAGAGGTGAACAAACACCCACATTTCGCCAGATGTGGTCAGACTAGGTCCAGTGTAACAGGGGGCGAGCCTGTTGCCACTTTATTGGGACCACCACACACACACACACAAAGATGATATCAGTGTGCGGGTTTCCTCACGATGTTTTCCTTCACCGTTTTGTATCTCGCTGTTGTAACTAAAGTTCACAAATGTACATAACTTAAATATTAAGTCATTGGTACATGCCGAGGTTTGAACCCGCGACCTTCAGAATGAAAGCCGCACGCTCTAACCATTAGGCCAGCGAGTACCTCTTTTTTTTTAGAGATATATGAACATGAAAATAAGGAAACAGTAGATTTTTTAAAAGTATTCAAATTAAACAATCAAAATTTTCTTTCAGAAATTTGGGTAGAATAAAAGATAAATATCATCGCATAGTATTCTCCTTCTTCTATAGTATTACTACCCAAAATTGAATACGGAAGGACCTAATTTAGTACTAATACATTATGAACAATATTTACATATTTTTATAAAGCATTCAATTTCAATTGAATGTAACATTGATTCGGATTAGTTTAGTTACCTTGCTTAATAACAAAGACAGGAAGTATAACAAAAAGAGAACGGATTAAATTGTAAAAACGAAACTTGGCGAAACCGTGGCGATTGATTTGTTTCATAGTAAAATGGGGAATTAGATCTGTTAATAATATAACCAAGTAGATCGTTGTCCGTGGCGCTGTCGCCGTTTGAGTTAATTAACGTCCTTTCCAATCGGCGTTCTGCTACATTTTACTGCAAAAACTTTATAATACTTATTTTACAACCTGAATTATCCAAATATAAGAGAAAACATTAGGCCCTTTTTAAAACTAAGGATGCGTCGGCGACCATACGGTAGTTTCGCAACCACGACTGATCCAAAAACTATCTAAAGCAGTAATGGTGGTATTCTTTAAAAGATATTCGTTTAAATGTAGTAAAATTTTGAGCTGCTATCGAGAGATGGAAGAAGGTGTATTTATTGTACTGACTGCATTCTTATGCATCTTATGATCGCGTTCTTACGCGGAACAGAGCTGGTAGGTGACCTTAAGATATTTGTCTACGTGATTGAAAACGCGACGTTTATATTAAACACTTGTTAGAATGTTGTTATATTTTATTATTATCGTGATTAATAGTCTATGTATCTATGTAATTTAAATTCATTTTCGATGAGAAGGTTACTTAACTATGATTAGTTGGTTAGGATGTTTACTTAGCACTCGTGCTCTTGAAATAAAACATTACATATATTTCATCATGGATGGATGTGGCGATCTTTGAGGGAGGATTATGTCCTGCAGAGGACGTCTATCGGCTCATGATGATGATACTTCATCAAGCTTCTTACTATGTAACTATTAACAAAACTATCCAAACCGGAACTAGATGAAATTGTTAAACTGTTAAAGTTGCTACTTAAAAAGTCGTTGCGATGGTAAGAGAAGAGATAACTTACTATTGTTTGAGATTCCAAAGGCAATGAAGGTGTATAATAAAATTTAGTATTATGTATTCCTTATGTACATCGTAAGGAAAAATAAAGCAACGGTTACATCTATTGTTTAATATAGCAAAAAACGACATGTGTATCCGTAAAAAAAATGTATGTAATGTTGATATAATATAAGAGAATTAATTAAAATGAAGGAAGTCGGCAGTAGCGTTAAGGCTTTTCAATTTACCCGTATTATAATGTAACACAATGCAATGGCAAAAGCTCGCCAGGTATAAAGTTTGTTATCGCTGGGGGAAATACTCGGAATTATAAGTTGATTACGGCCCTCCCAAACGAGTCTGTTGTTGTTCGTGTCGCTGCATTCCGTTATTATTACTACGCTGATAGTGAATCTTCTTTTGTCTACTAGATAACTTGACAATCCGTACTTTGTTTTATGAGAAAAATAAACCTGCAGTCAGTGTAAGGATTCTTTATCTCATTGAAACATAAAGCTCACATTTACAGTGTAACCGTTTACTCTGTTTTTTATATTACACATGAAATTCTTTATAAAGTCTTAATATATAAAATAGGAAGAAATATGTTGAATGGGTATTGAAGTTATAATCTGAAGTAGGCTTTACTTCTCATTATAGTTTCTTGGTCTTTAACACTAGTACAATATTTTATCTACGACAGATTAGATTATATATTTCGGTTCATAAGTACATATTTGTGATGTAGAGACACGAGTTATAAATTTTTTTTAGTTATCGGCTAGAAATATTGCGATTTCGATTAAGAAAGCGTTGACACGTTTAAAGCGAAAGTAAGTCAAGAAATAGTCCAGTGATTGAAATGCAGTGTGGCAGGAAGCGATTAGGGTTGTGAACAAGTGGGGCTCCGGACGTCACTGGAGCGAGGAGGGCCCGCCTGTTGTGGTGTCTGCCACTTGATACGACGGGGCGACACCTGAGTGTAACGCACTCACTTGTCTCAAGACGGTGTTTTTAAAGTCGAAGGACACGCCGCATTCAGCCACTTTGCGGATGTCAACTCATTCGCTTTTTAAATTGTTTTTTGCTTTCCGGATTTCGCTGGGCTGTGTCAAAATCTTGTTCATTAAGATACTCAAATATTTATTATTGATCGATATGGTGTGATTTGTGGTTTTAAGTATTAAAATTAAATTTACGAATAATAAAATTGATAAGGGCACCGTATAATCAACTAACCTGTTCGGAGCTTATATCTATATTCCGAATAATTTAGTAGTGTACTAATAAACATCAACCGACTCGTTATCCTTTTCAAGATAAAAAAACTCATCCTTAAAAGAAGGTTGTGATTAAAGTGGTATAACTAATTTGTTGTGTCAATATTTGCAATATTTGAGTGCTTATACTACAACACACTACTTGTTCTTATATGAAACCAGTTCTTCTTAATTAGGAATTAACTATATAACATCTAATTAATTTATCGTATTTGTAATTGTAATGTATTCTTGTAAGACAAAGAATATATTTTTTTCACTTCTGTTACTGTTTTATTAGTTCTAAGAAGTAATATACTTTTGAATAGCTGATCTTGCTGTAAACTGTTTCCCATTAACAGCTTATACAAGTGTACAGAATATCTCGCAGTTTACTTCCAAGTTATTTGTTTTAGTCTACCTGAGTTTGTGAATGAAAAGGTGTGAGCTGGTGGAGATATTTCCTAGAACAGTGATGTTCATGCTGATCGAGAATGAAAACTGGACGCGGTAATAAATAATATTCTTTATTTTATCTGTGACCATTATCGTTTGTGATGAATGATACAAACAATAGCAGCAAAGTCTCTTGTAATAAGAGATTATTTTGCTTGTAAATAACTAATTAAATATATGATCAATACATTAAACGTAAAGTAATACTACATTATGTATATTACATTACAATTGTATTTGTTATAGAGATAAGTAGTCACAGCATTTGGATGGAAACTTACTGATTTATTAATATACTATTACTGATTTATTAATATACTATACTCTTAAATCAGTTACAAACTTCTAAAATGAAATGAAAAGAATCGAATCTGTCAACTGTTGTATTTAGGTACAAAGTAGAATACGTTCAGATTAAAAATACCTGCTGGAAATAATGTTTTGATTGAACAGGATAAATATACTCAAATCGAGGCTGCACAGTAATTACAAGGCTGCTAAAGCGCCATGACGAGCACATGACATCCGTTGCGTGTCTTATAAAAAAAAAACAATGTTCAGTGAATCCCAACGGACGAGGATGAGTCACCAACACCGCCTTTAGTGATGGGATAAGTTCTTTACTCAGTACAATATTTGACTTCATTGGCTGTTCTGATTACTCATTGCTATTAAATTCGGGATTTAGCATTTGTTAGTTGTTTTTTTTTTTTTTTTTTGTGGTAATTTTTTTCTTAGCATTACTCCCGTCTTATGACTTGGTCTGTTCCTACTTCTATCGTTCCACTTCGCTTTACAAATTTTTTTTATAGATAATTGTATACAAAGAGACAAGCAACGTTATTTAATGTATATTAAGGTATAAAAAGGGTCGTTTGAATAGCCTTTAGTATTATTTCTATGTTAAATGTATTCTTTTTTAACTTTTAGTTAGTTATCAAAAATAATATTAAAGTGATGCTATAGATAAGTGCGAATTTTACTTGGTGGTAAAGTAAGAACCTTTGCAAACCACGCTATCACACATTGCCTCAGAACACATACATATTGTAATATATATATTATCATGCCTTTTTCCCAGTAGGGGTAGGCAGAGGTGAATATACCCACTTTTCGCCAGATGTAGTCAGCGTAGGTCTCATGTAACAGGGGGGCGAGTATTCTCTAAAATATTGTTACTTAAGAGAATTATACTACCACCAGCTCTCTTCAAACTAGAACACCTGGAACCGTTTTGGCTGTGGAAATAATAAAAATTATTCATATTCTGCACAGAACTAATAATTTCTACTACGTAGATACAGCAGCAGCAATCATGTATTATCGTTATAACATATCGCAATTATTTGGTAATTGCGATTGCCGGTACTACATATCAATGGCAACTTCCTGTTTCGTTTCAAATTAATTTTTACAAGGACGTCGGGATAATACCCTGATAGTTCAGTGCTCTTAAGATTTAATTAAATAATTTGTGTACGAATGCACGTTAACTCAGTGCCATGGAAATGTCCTTCAGAAAGGTATACAAAAGGACTACCGTCGCTTTGTAACGAACGGTAATTGACATTAAAATTGGGTAGTTGTGTATATATGTTCTCACGATAATTATTGTAGTATTGTAGCATTGTAGTCTGCGACGGAGGAATCTTTATTACCCGCATATGAGTCGTTTTTTTTACTTAAGACGCACCGATAAACAGGAAAAAACTTTTGTTTTACAATTTGAATTAGTATTTTATCTTAGTAAACGTTTAATAAAGTAACACGTCTGGTACTATCCTGTTTTTTTTTCGTAGTTCAGTTTTTATTTAAACGTTCACAAACATTAGTTTTTTAGAAATAACATTCTACAAATGATGGGATCAAGATTAGTTTTTTCGTCTTCATTTTCATCAAAGTACTTCTGGTTTAACTAGTATTTATGATAGTATTTCTATTTTCAATATGTCCGATATGTAAAATAATAATATCAAGACTAAAACGTGTAATAAAGTAGACATCCCGTGACCACCGAGGTCACCCGACCTAACTCCAATGGATTTTTTTTTGTGGGGCTACCTCAAAGAGAGAGTTTACGCCAACAATCCGCGAACTGTTGTGGACTTAAAAGAAAATATTCGGCGAGAAATCAGCGCAATTGAACCAAGTTTACTGCAGCGCGTGGCTCGGAATACGAGGCTCCGTTTCGAACAGTGTGTGCAACAAGATGGAAGACATTTGGATGACATTATCTTTAAAAAATAAAATCCGCATTTGTACTCTATCTTTTAATACTTTTAGTAAAATTATATGTCAAACATATTATTTTTTATTTAAATTTGAAAACATAAATCTGCCACCAGACACCCTGTATATTAACAATGCTTCACAGGTTCGTTAAATTTAAACGAAACAAATCCATCATTTTCACTAAAAGTCAAGATATATATGAATCATATTTATATGTCAATTGTATGTCTGTTACAGAATATTTTTAATAATGACTAACCTAAATTATACCTAATACAGTGAACTATAAGTCAATGAACGATCCGTTACAAAAAGTTTAACTGTTTAGGAGATTAACCAGAATAAACAGATAAACAAAAACATTAATATTACCTTTTTGGTTACTAACTCTTCATTAGTATATTTTAAAATCTATACAAATTAAGGAAAGTACTTTATTTTATAACAAACAAACACATCCGTTCTGTTTTATATAAAAATTTCATATTGGATCCGTAGATACGTGATTGAAACGCATTACGAGATTGTTACTCATCATTAGATACTTTTGATTGTTAATAAGACTAAAAAATCGTACATGTATTGATCCTATTGAATGATTGAAGGTCATCAGATAAATTTTTAGATGTACATCATCACATAGTGTTAAGGTTGAAAACATATTACAAGTTTTTGTTAAACCGGTCCTGGAAAATATATAAAGTAGTTTCTTACACCATGTTTTTTAGTGATATATACAATCCTTTGGGTTACTTGTTATGGTAATATCTTTTATTTATATGAAATATTAATATTTTCTTTAACAAAATTTTATTTAAATACCTTACTTATTATGATCATCTTTTCTGAATACTTTTTGTAAATATTTAACTGCATCATCGGAGCAGGAGCTAACCGTTCAGTTTGTAACAGAGAGAGATACTCGATTCTATTGATGAGCCAACAATTTTTTTTTAATTTGAATCTTGTTATAATGACCCAGGGTTGACAGGTGATAACAGGGGTCGGAGACCAGTCGCGTGTCAGGTGCGCGGTGGGCCCACCTTGCATCCTCTTACGATATCCTTCTTTCCCCTTTGTTTTTAAAACGTTTTACTAACAGTTTCGATGGGTTAATTTAAAATGTTCTTGTCTAATAACTCATTGTTGAATACATCATAATTCAATGGTTTATAACTATTTAGTATTAAATAACCATAGTTTAAAATTATTTATAGTTTTCAAATAAAACGTTAAAGACAGCAAACCGAGAGAGACATTTTAAATGCTTACCATTTAATTGTGTTTGGTCTCACTTCATAGCGTAGACTTGGACTCGTCAAAAGTTGTACTACATACTAAAAACTCCTCGACAACCAGACTTGGATTACATGGATGAGATTATTCGCTACATCCTCTATGATTATTTGCTATCTTTTCACAATCTCTGGAAGAGAAATCGATGTTCTGCGGCGAGTGAAATCGGAACGAGACGTTTTCCTAACCATCAAAAAGCGGAAGACAGCGTATATAAGAATCCATAGATAAGAATAATAGGGTAACTAGCCGGAAAGAGAAAGATCGGTCGCAGAAACAAGGCACAACTGGACGACAACAAGGAGTGGATTAAGATCAAAATATTAGAGCGCAAAAGGAAGGGATTTGCAGAACTGGTATCCAATCTTCATTAGTTGGAGGGGCACAAGAAGAATAAGGAAGAGAGATTTGAAATCAATAATAAATGAATCTCTTGTTTACCTCACTTTATACTTAATAGTTAAGCTCCTGTATACACGTGGTACTGCTCTAATTGTTTTGCTACATTGTGCTGCTTTCGCATACGCCCAATCATTAGTGACATATCAATTTTCTCCGCAACTTTCGTGACACGATACACCTATATTTATACTCGGGAACCGTGCGACTTGAAATTTGAACCCGAGCTCGTGACTCGAGCCAGTCCAACTGGTTTGATACAAATATCCGTACTCACAGAGCGTCGAGGTAAACTTCGATCGAGCCGCCTCCCGTCTCTGTCTTGCATCATACAGTATGAGAAAGATACTAAACAAAACTACACACGCACTGGATTTACTTAATAATACTATTATAATCTATACGTGTATGTAATATTGGATAAAACATATAAAATACGAATCTAATTCAAAAGGTAGACTAATCTGCTGAATGTTGTAATAAATCGTACCTTCGCCAGATGATGACATGGATAGCTTTGGAGGATGCTCTCGTCCATTGAAGCTGATGATAGACTTTAATGTTTACCTATAATTTTTAAATAATATCACTCGTATATATATATCTATAAGGAAGCACTTAGAATACTAACACTTAAAAAATATTTCTCATTTATTAAACAACAGTATAATTATTAGACATTAATGTTGTTTAAAGTAATAAATAATATAGATATGATGTTGCTAATTTGTAAAGTTTTTTTTTATAAGACATCAATACGAATTCCGTGCGATATCTTTGTAGCGGTTACACGGCGTCGGTCTCTTGTACGCTCATGATAGCCTGGTACCGCGAGCTTTTAAATGAGCTTTCTTATTCTTCAGACTTTAAGCGTGATGTACGCACGCGTTGGACTTTAAGCGTGATGACTTTAATTACAAAACAAATTCAATTTTGAAAGCTCTCGAATTTTAATCTTATTTAAGACAAAGGAAATGCAAATTCCGACCAACCCTCATTGGGCCAGTATTGTGGGAAATAGCCCAAATCCTCCACTCCTATGAACCCCTAAAAGACTGATGTATGTGAGGGGCAGGGCGGAGTCTATGACCAGTAAATGACATCTATCGCATGATGATGAAAGAGAAATAAATATTACGATTACTAAATGTGGAATCTCTTTCTATTTACTATATAGATAAAAAGATCGTGCTTCTTCTTGGCGCCTCTTCTTCCCAAGCACTTGCCTGGTTACACAAAGGTCTGTATTACCAGTCCAAGGTCATAAGTTGTGAAGTCTAGTTCGTTACAAAGTCTTTTCGGAGTCGCCTGGTTATCTACTATTATTTTTATTGTAAATTTACAACTATTTGGTGTAGACTACATATAGGAATTATCCTCTAGAAAAGATATCCCTTTTATGGAAAATAATGTTTATTACAACATTTTTGTTTGTATATTGTTTTATAGTTTATTCAACGAAAAAAAATGTGTTAAATTACTTAAATTAAAGCGTGATTCTTATACATTTTTAAGATTACGAAATAGTACGTGGGGAAGGTCGCACGTTCTTGGCTCCATCTCAAGTGGCGATTGTCCTCTTTGTTTTAATTTAAAATATTGCAAGTAAATGCAGTGCGGAATACAAAATTTTCATTATATTTTTTATATACTAGTTGTTTTTTATTCGATGAAGCGTCGAGACGAGCAAGACGTTCACCTGATGTTAAGTTGTACTTTTACCGATGATAACTTGGCCCTAGTTATGATGGTACGACACCGCATTGTGCTCGTTGCCTTAACACTTAAGATGTTGAATCTAGTTAACTCAGTAATTTAACTTGCTTTAACGGCTTTTGAACTAGAATACGATAATGTTTGTACACTACTGTTTGGCAGCAGAAATAGGTGCTCCGATGGTTCCTACGTACACGGTCTCCGGAAACAGAGACCTACCAGCAGTAAGCTTTAATGTAATGCAGTCAATTGTTGTCCTGTATAGAAAACGAATTAAAATATCACCACCACGCCCCTAACTTTGGCGTTTGATATAAAAAAAATTGTAGGTCTATCTAGTCATGATAATCTAGAAAATGGCTGAATTAATTTTAATGGAGCTTTGGACACAGTTATAATATAACGTAGCGTTTATTACTACACATTCCTGTTGTACTATGTATGGATGTAAGTGGTCACGGAACCTAAGCCATCTTCACCTACTTGTGGTGCACCCTGCTAATTAAACGAGGCTCTGGATCTCATCAACCTGCATTGGGCCAGCGTGGTGGGAAATAGTCCTAACCCCTTCATATGAACCTCTACAAATAACAGCTCCTGGTGTTCGGCGGTTATGCCAGGCAACTCAGAACCGATCGATGTTAAGATCTTTGGGGGAGCCCTATGTCCAGCAGTGGATGTCCATTAGCTGATAATAATGATGATGAACGATGTAAACTAGATTTTAATAAGAAGTAGGATTTTGCGCAAACAAATCGAAATTTAAAATCATGTACATATTTCGATTGACGTTAAGTTTAACTTTTCGTAGAAATATGTAAGAAATACTTTAAATTGTCTTCGGCATCACAAACAATACAACTTGTGATGTTTTTTTCTGGTCCACGAAATGTTTATATTTAATTTTTTTTATACCACTTAGGTGGCAAACAGGCTTGTGGCCCGATTGATGTTAAGCGGCTACCGTAGCCTATAACTGGGCGTGTTACCAACCCTGCAGGAACCATTTCACGCAGTTATTAAAGAACATTATATTGTAAAAATAATTTAATCTCGATTACTAAAAATATAATACAAAACATACAGGGTTAGGCAGCTATTTAGATAAAAAATTAGTCATCTGTATAAATAAGGATGTATAAAATAAACGCTTCTACTGTTTCTATGTATCGGCGAGAGTCTTTTCGCGGTCAACTTAAGTCAAGGACGCCATTAGTCACAACAAGTTTTAAGCAAAGCGCTGTTGTCGAATAATGTTACTCACAAAGTGTTTTATTAAGTTAATGTAAAGAATGAAAAACGAATATAGTCATCTGTTTACTAAGCGTAAATATATCGAAAAGAGGGATCTGTAGAAGCTGTCCCTTGTTCCTTTACGATGAAGTGACGATATGAGATGTTCTTTGCCATCTCTCTGTTAACGTCAAATGTATAGCACCATATGTGCTCGCCGCTTTGAGACACAAGATATTAAAACTCGTTACTCCAATAATTTTACTACCTATAATGCCCTTTAAACTAGAGCACAGTAATGTTAGCACACTACGGTTCGGCAGCAAAAGTAGGAGCTGCGGTGGTATTATGCTTACTTAGATGATCTCCTGCAACAGAGACCTAACACCAGTAAATCTTCTTCAAGATAAAAACAAATGTCGGATGTTCAGAATGTTGACAATATTTTTCTAAGTAAATAAACAGCTGTTGTTCCCACTGATGGGAATAGAAATCTGTATTAACAAGGAGAGAGTCAAGGCTATATCCGCTACTGGTTGTAGATCACCGTTGTCGAACACCGTCTGAGTATATACAATCTCATCCTCTTTATTTGCTGCCAAACTGTAGTGTGAACACTTTGTGTTCCGGTTTGAAAGGCGCTGTAGCAAGTGTAATTACTAGGGTACAAAGACACCACATGTTATGTCTGAAGTGATGAGTGTAATGTGGTGCAGTAATATTGTTCTAACTCGTGCTAGGTTGTTATGGGCAGGCGTAACACTTACTATTCGGTGAATGTCCCGCTAGTCTCATCGCTTAATTGAATAAATAAAAATTTGGGTTTGTGAAAATTAAGAATATATCTTTGGAGTTTTTAGTGGGGTTAATGCAAAGATCATGCGAGGTAATCTGTCAACCGGTGAACCTTGCCTGCTGACCGTGAGTACGAATTCTAGGTGAAGACCTCAGTGGCTAAATGGCCGACGTGATTATTATCTACCTCGCTAACGATCGGCGAAAAACACATTTTTCTTAACTATTTATTATATTAGTTTGGCAAATATCTCCCTTCCGCTTTTTTGCTCTTTATTCAATGCTTTATAAAAAGTGGTACAGTGATCGGATTTAGTTCAAATATGCGCCGTTTTGTTCGATAATCTGTTTCCATCTAGGCGGCAACTTCATAATACCTCCCTCGTAGAAGCCCCCCTCCTTATTTGCGAAGAACTCGGACAGCCACTTTTCACAAGCCTCTTTTGAGTTCAACTTTACACCACCAAGAGCGTTCATCATGGACAAGAACAGGTGGTAATCACTTGGCGCTATGTCCGGGCTATATGGTGGATGCGATAAAACCTCCCATCCGAGCTCCCGTAGCTTCTGACGAGTCATCAACGAAGTGTGTGGTCTGGCGTTGTCCTGGTGGAACACTACACCTTTCCTGTTGGCCAATTCTGGACGCTTCTGGTCGATCGCCTGCTTCAAGCGGTCCAGTTGTTCGCAGTAGATGGTAGAATTAAGCGTCTGGCCATATGGGAGCAGCTCATAGTGGATGATTCCCTTCCAATCCCACCAAACACACAGCAAAACCTTCCTGGCCGTCAATCCCGGCTTGGCCACTGTTTGGGACGATTCACCGGCCTTCGACCACGACCGTTTTCGCTTGATATTGTCGTATGTGATCCATCTTTGGTCGCCAGTCACCATCCGCTTCAAGAATGGGTCGAGTTCGTTCCGTTTCAGCAGCATATCGCAGGTGTTGATTCGGTCCAGAAGGTTTTTTTGCGTCAAATCATGCGGCACCCAAACATCAAGCTTTTTTTTGTATCCAGCCTTCTGCGGATGGTTTAAAATGGTTTGGTGACTAACTCCCATCTCCTGGGCGATGTCACGAGATGCCACATGCCGGTCTATCTCTATGTAGTCCATGATTTGATCGGTATTTGTCGTCACAGGTCTTCCGCCGGCTGGCTTATCCATGGTGTCGTTTTCACCGGCTCTGAATCGTCTAAACCATTCCTCCGCGGTTCGAAGTGATAGAGTACCATACCCCAAAACACCATTAATCTCACGGAACGTTTCTCTAGCGGATTTGCCTTTAACGAAGGAAAACTTTAAAATAGCGCGAATTTCGGCGTTAGTGAACTATATGTTTACACGTCTATAACTGTTGAACGCAATATCCAAACTAATTATGCATAGCGTCGTTTTGTAGGTTATGTCAAGACCTTTCAAATTATGTATAGTATTGCCAGATACAAGCTCTGTAGCGCTTTGTACATAGCCGCGAAATTCAAAAGACAAAAAGGCGAAAGGGAGATATTTGCCAAACTATTATGTTATCTTCAGCTGATGGACGTCCACTGTTGGACATAACCCTGCTCCATAGATCTCCACACCCATCGGTTCTGCGCGGCTCTGGTTCGGGCGCCTTGCCAATGTCCGTCACAGACAGTGTAGCCTCCAGTACCATTGGGCACCCTAGGGTCGTTGTTCGTAGGGGCTCATATGGGGGTTTTGGGCCATTTTCCACCACGCTTGCTCAATGCGGGTTGGTGACAGCTAGATCCTCGTTAGTTGATTAGCAGGGTGCATCATGATCAGGTGAATTTGGTTTGGGTCCCGTGAGTAACACCTTTCCTTTCTTATTATTCTTAAATAAAAGATTATTATAGAGAATAAAACAATTAAGCTATAGTTATTAGTAAATTTTTCTTCTGGTATATTCGTAAAAAGTGCATTTAACTTAAGCAAGCTACTATTATGTGATTATTTACACTATATCTTTTTTATAAGCGATGTATAGAGCAGACCTAAAACGATAACGGCACGATTATTGTTAATTATATTTATACGTAATAATCCTGTATTGAAATTAAAAACGCATAGACTTTTTTTTATATGAACATTGCAGACCTTCGTTCCGCTACCGAATTCAGTGGTTCGTTTAATTTGAGACCTTTGAATAATTCTCTTCTCTGTTTTACTAATTATTTTGTTTCTTTTAAAAATTGTTATATACGGTAGTGCGATTAGCAAGCGTTTTATTATCATAATCAACGCAGAGTAATTATAGTCTTTAATTATTATAGTATGTCATTCTGATGTATCCATATAAGCTAATTGTTCATTCGTTCGAAGATCGTATGATAGACAACTGTCAATTTAATGATAGTTCTATTACATTATAATAATTCCCACAAAAATCGGAACATTGCACATTTAATAAACTTACATAATCTTCATTGCGAGATGAAGTAAAGGTTTGAATAACCTCGCGTTGTTTAACCTCTTTTATGGAATGTAACCTTTTACTCGATGACGGATGTTTGTCATATTTACCTAGTACCAGTAATCAAGTATAATATTTATTAATTTTCTAAAATATTTCACAATTACAAATCGAAAAAAAGGATTAGCTTATTGTAGACATATGTTTTTGATATTTTTCATATATTAAATATTATTAGGTAATAGTATTGTATCAGTTTTTTAAAAAAATATTTATTAATTATTTTCATTATATATGGTATTATTTAAAGTCGTATTAATACTAAGAGCAAAGTTATAAATAAAAACTAAAATTAAAGTTAGTAGCGCCTGTCAAATTTCCATAGCAAATGTTTGTTTAAACATATTTACGGATAATATTCTTGTTTAGTTGATCTGGTATTCTTGTAAAAATATTTACTTACTTCTCTGGCGCAGCGACCCAAAGTGCTCTTGGCCTCTGATATAAGAGAATGCCAGCGTTGTCTGGCTCGCACTGCTTCTTGCCAGTCCACTAATTGGAGTTCGTGCAGGTCATGATCTACGGCATCTTTCCAGCGATAACTGGGCTAAACGATATGTCGGCGGTCAAACGCGGATCCGAAGAACGATTTTTAGACGTTACGATTGTCTATCCAAAGCAAGTGACCTATCCAGCAACGTCTGTGGGCTTTAGTTTCTTCTATGATCTTCGATTGGCCAACCAGCCCCTTGATTGCAATATTGTGTTATGGCTCACCATCTACCGTCCGTAATTTAAAAATAAAAAAAGAGAAATAGATCTATAGCATTAAATGAAATGTTGTGTAGGTATCTTATTTTAAGCATTATATTTACAAAATTATTTAAAAGTTTAAACAATAATGGTTATAGTGGTTTCATGGTTATTATTATAGATTCATATTTATATATCTAATCTAAACGTAAGAACCAAAAAACACATTATATTATATATTTGTATTTATCTATGTATAAGAATGGAATCTGCAATAAGTATCTGTCTTTATATATATATATTAGACAGATTGATGAAAATGCATTTTTTTTAAAGTAATGTACTATTATTAAAATATTTACCTATATTTTTATTACTCTCAGCAAAAAAAAAAAATCTTCTTTCCGAATTGATCAGTTTAGGCTTTTATATAGGCCTTTAATCTGTTTGGCCATGAATCTATAGACATACGCATTGTTACCAAGAGAAATTTCACCACTGCTTGCTCTAAAGCTTTTTTCAGAGACAATGTCGCCGTGTCCTTTAGAGCAGGCCATGTTCTCTAAAACTGACAATAATTTGACGTTTAAGGGTTGAGGTCTGGGATAAATGAGGGCCAGTATTCAGCTCTTACAAGTCTGGAACGGTGGTTTCAAGCCAGGCTTGGAAAGTTCGTGCCTTGTGACCAGGTGCAGAGTCCTGCTGGAAAGTCCATGGTATATTTTTAAAAATTGTGTTGCTGAGAGGTTTCACAACATGATCTAAAACTGTATCTTGATGCACTTTGGCTGAAGTTTTCACTCCTTTTTCATAAAAATTTAGTTTTATGACTCCTTGATAAGACACGCCCCACCAAACCAACGTTGACGCAGGATGATGACATACCTTATACCTTTTACCTTTCTGACCACTTGAGCATCTTCTTTAGAACTGTGAGCACCGAGTACCGAGCTTCAGGTCTTGTTTTATAATACGCGGCAGAGTCCTAGCGGGAATCTTCATTTCTCGCGATAAAATTTTTTGCTTCCTAATGGGGTTTCGACGAATTCTGGCTTTAACAGCATTAACAGCCCTTGTAATTCTAACAGCACGCGGCCGCTCCGATATTTTCTGGTTTACGACAGAGGATGTGTTGTTGTATCTGTTGATAGTACGATATACGAAGATACGGCTGACACTAAGTTTTTGAAGTGTCTGGAATATTACCGATGGCTCCATACCCACTTTGTGCAAGGCGATCACTGCATTACTAATTTGATAATGAACACATAAAAAAAGATTTTATATAACAGTATTTATGAACTAGTTATGTATGAGAGAATTCCACCTATGTAGAGATTCATCGCGATATCTCTGGAACCATAAGGCCAAGAGACTTCAAATTTGGTAGGAATATTCCTTTTAGCAAGCTATGAACGGATTTTACAAAATTCTTCCCCTAAAAGAAAAGTTGGGGTGTCTCATCCAGCAAAGCAGGCGAACAATTAATATCTTATATGCCGCCATAAAAAAACTATGTATTGTTGGTTTTGTGATGAACTGATTTTGTGAGTAAAAAATAATTATTTTTGAGAATTTATTATTTATTTGTTGTAAAAACTTACAAAAGTAGTTTCTTAGGAATTGATAAAACTGTTAATGATATCCAAGTCAGTTTGATAGCATTGAATAAATCATGCAGTCTAAGGAAAATCTAAAATGCAAAAGTTTTATATAAACATTGACTAAGTTCATATGAAAGGGGTCAAAAATGGCAGAGTAAGTAAGATTTGCCGTAATTTTATTGTAAATATTTTACTTCTCTTAAAAATATGGGAGAATAATACATTTGGACCCACGCTCCGATAGTTTTTAAAAGAATTTTATTACACTGAAAATCACAGCGATAGCGTAATGTGTTTTCCTCGCTTATTTTCGAATAGACACTGCAAAAGGTTTTTTTTAGACGGTTATGCTGTTAATTTGAAGACTTTTACAGCTTCATCTTACTTAGCTAAGCAGCGAAAGAGATGGCAGAGGCTTTATTTATTACGCTCTCAACATAAATAGTACTTACTATTAATAAAAGCTAATTAAAGGCAGTATTTTTAACAAACGATCGATGATGGATAAAAGTTTGTATTTAATTGTATATTTCCCACGTAAATATTAATGAAGAAGTTGTCATAGAAACGTTACAGGACGTGTTAATTATACTTCCGTCAGTTTATGACAGATTGTTGAACATTTTGATAAAAGAGTCTGGAGTAAATAATTGAAGAGAACGTTATTGAAGCGAAGGCAGAAGCTGTATTAGTTATATATCCTTCAAAAAATACTTAAGCTTATTAAGCGAAATGATTAAAATAATTTTAGATCACTAATTTAGGTAATTGATTATAGATTATTGGCGTTGGTCATGTTTTATGTGACAGAGAGAGCGCCCCGGAAGCGGTGGTCAAGGCTCCCGTAAGATGGTCGGTAACGCGGCGTGCGCTGACTCCAAGGGCTGCGCCGGTTCTTGTAGCTGGAGCAAGCGATCAGACTGTTCATAGCAGGCGGCCGGGACTGTTCCACACTGATGCCGCATCGCCGGCTGGAAAGTACGATTTTATGTATCATTTATGTCTCACTTACGGCGACAAAAAGTTCACTTGATAAAACCGCTATTCCTGTCCACAGCAATGTGGTGATAATTAGCGACACCGCTAAGACTTCATCATTTTGGAACATAAAATATTGCAAGTGTCCAACTGTAGAAATATCTTTCAGGTCTATCTCTGTACCCAAAGGTTACGATGGTGCAAAAAAATTTTGTGTTCTAGGGAACTCAATTACCTTTTAGTCCTTGGCGTGGGCATTATGTACTTGTCGCCCAGTAGAACACTTTCGTCCAAAGTCCCATCGTCTTGCAGCAAATCGCCCGCTGAGACCGACACGTCCATCTTAGTTCGATCACAGGTCCACAGGAACACTATCACTACTATCATCTGGGAAACGAAAACTTATTACATTCCACTTGATTGGACTATCCAGGTACATTCAGAGCCTATTTTAGCTTCTATACAATTTCTTAATTTGATAGTGTTATTATTTATATTTTTTCATGATTCTTTATTGAAAATATATATTTACATATAAGATGAGCTTAAGAACGAGCTTTTACGATTAAGATTAAGAGAAGAGAACAAATTCATGTAAGTTGCAACTTTAAATATTATATTGTAAAACTTACGACTACTAGATGTAGAAGCAACACAAACATCGTGGAATTTCTGAATCCGACGGAATCGAACAAAAGACCGGACACTGTTGGACCGATGAAAGCTCCCAAAGCGAAGACCGACGTCCACATGCCCGACACCAGTCCGTAAGTCTCGATAGAGTTAGGAAGGCCACTCGCTCTGTATCACAGGTAACATGATTTTAAGATTTTTTTTAGCTTCACAGATTCAAGTTCTTCTAAGGTCTAAGGAATTAAGAATCGTAACATTTAATTATGACAATAATCTAACTTACATGGCGGTGGCGAGGGCGTCCGAAAAAGAGGCTACGAGCTGACTGCCCATACCCAGTCCATGAAACACTAAACCCGGTATAGTCATCCACATCATACTGAAAACAAATACAGTCTGTTAATGACAGAGTAAACTTCAATTCTTTACATTTTTTTAGTGTATTTTCATTTAGAGTTGAGGCTTTGAACAGTGAATCGTCCAGATATTTTGGCTCGTATATGTTGACAGTGGGATAACGACTAGTTTTCAATATACACAATGAAATACTAAAGTCTCAGTTTATTTTTTGTAATATGAAGAATTCTTACGTTGGCAAATTTAGAAAAGGTGCAGGACCGATAAGCAAGAAGCCGGTAGCTACAAACATGCAGCCAATGACGGTGACGTATTTCGGTTTAATGTATGATTGGTCGCAGAGCCAGCCCCACGCCGGAGCGGAAGCTGCGTACACACCTCCATTGATAACAAACATCAGGCCCAGGATCACTGGAGAGAAATGGAACTGAAAAGTTAAGAAAAAAGTATTGATCTAAACATAACTGGATGTACTATTGACAATATGTTCACTGATGCCAGGTCACAGGCGCGATAACTGGACCGATTCATAAATAAGAATATTTATGAGTGTATTTATTATATTGGCACTGTAACCAATGTTTGCAAGCGATAGGTGCCATCTCGTTTTAAATCAAACTCTGCTAATCATTATAAAATTTCTACCAACATGTTGTGAAAACTTAAATTTTACAGTTTTAACCAACAGTCTTACCTATAAAGCAAGACTTATGGATGGAATGCACGTCGCAAGTTATCGCTCCTAAATTGGAAATAAGTACATGTAATAGAAGGGGTGTGTTCAGGATTAACACTCCCTTCTTGATTCATAGTCTATTCACACGGTTAACGTTTTCGACTTAATAAATCAGTAAATAATATTTATAAAGGTACAGTGAAGTTAATGAATGACACAAACAGTTAAACATAATTATCACGAACAGTACTACAGATCCGTCTGCCATGCATGTGCAAGATCTGTCTGCCTTGATTATGCAATCTTTTTATCTATATTAGGACTCATGGGTTAGGTTCAGGTCCTATTAATTCCATCATAGTTTCCATCATAATTTTAGTACGTGAAATTAAACTTTTTGGCTTTTATAACGATGCAACTACTGGTTTCATGTTGTCCATATATATCTGTGTTGATCGCAAATTTTCATGTTGCATAATATTTTGGAATAATGTACAGTGTAAATTACATCTTATTTATACGTATCACTGAATGTAATCGACCTGTGAGAACCTTGTCTTAACATAATAAAATAAATAAGTGTAATAATAACCTGTCGCAGATGAGGCTCGAGTGTTGCCTGCAGGAATCCAATACTCATACTTGTCGACACAATGCTGATTGCGGCGAGCAAAACGCCAGGTATTTTCAATAACGTAAACATTGTAGCTATAAGTTAGCAGAAAAAAAACTATTTAAATGGTAATCATTAAATTAAATCATTTAAATTGAAATCAATAGAAACAATAAAAAAAATTCGTAAAGCTTATCAATCGCAGCTGGAGATATCAATTATACATCAGGCAAAATATTTATTCCCTTATATATGTTACTTGCTTAGAACAAGCTTAAATATTTGATTGATTTTTTTTTTAATATGATTATGTTATTAATATTATTAGTGGTAAAAGAGAAGTATTAACTTACGTCCAGTCGGCTTTATATCTTCATCGTCGTGACACTTTGGCAGCACAGCGTAGCTCATCACTGCAGTACAGAATAGCGTTGCACCGAGCACAGCAAACGGTAGATAGTATCCACCGACAGTATATAAGGCACCACCAAGAGTGGGGCCAACGATTAAACCGAGTCCGAAGAATGTCTCAAGGGATGCCTAAATAAAACAGCAGACGTTTATCGTTAATGTAATTATTATAAATTCGTTATCGTCATCTAAATCGATATACACCCGCTAAACATATGATCTGTATTATTAATAAAATTTTCTTTGTTCGCAATATAGCGTAAAGTTGAATCGTGTAATAATTTAATATCTCTGTAATATTATAATATAAATTCTTTCCAAAATTGAACAGCAATATGAATCAATTTAAAATTTGCTCTTTAAAAGTTGCAGGCGCTTGTGTAATAATATAATTAATAATTGTTATAAATAAATTTGAATTCCACATTTCTTAACTAAAACTATATTATTTTATATAATAAATACTTTACTTGATAAAACAAAACTTTAAAATATATTTACTGGTGGAAAGCTTGTTGTCGGCGATCGTCTAGGTGGATAACACAGCTCTTATTTCTGCCTTCAAAAAGTAGTTTGCAAAACATTATTGTTTTTCGGATTGAAGGGCGCTGTAGCTAGTGAAATTACTGGGGTAACGAAACTTAACATCTTGTCATCATGTAGCGTGGTGCGGTGTATATCATCATAACCAGCGCCACATTTAAACGAGCAAGCGTATCACTTACCATCAGACGAACATCTTGCTCGTCTCATCGCTCCTGAGAATAAAAAAAAGTATGTATATCTCTGAGATTAACAATTTTCCGTAAAGGTATAATAAGACGTAATGGATTTTCAGAGCGTGTTTATAAACTCATATGCATACTTACGAACATTGTCGCTACATTGTTCGGAAACTCTTTTGCGATTATAGCGAAAGATGCGGTGAGGAAGGCGGCGTTACCCATCGCCTCAACAATACGTATCGTAAAGCTCAGCGTGATAAACGGGATGTGGCCCTCAACCCTGTCAAGTAATCTGTGGCGATAACAGAAACTATTGTTATATATTTCATAAAGAAAATTGATCAACCAGTAAACATTACGAACTTAAAACAAGTTCGACAACATTCCTACAGTCAAATGAAAATTTCGGTCAATAACGATCAATTCTGGATCAAAACTAAATAAAACTATTTTTAAAAAAAACTAGTGTATGAAAAAAAAGGAAAGTAACTAAATTTTTTTGAGAGATAATGGAGAACGTAAAAAGACTACAAAAACATATGGATGTCCAATCTATGCAATGTGCAGTGCAAAGCAATTGCGAATATGATTAAACCAAGTATTTTATAACTACACTACAAGAAAATACCACTGTGATATGTCACGGACTCTCACAGGATATATGTTTTACAAACAATGTCAATAAATACACTCTACTATATCCTGGTTGTTTGGAATAATCATCGACTTACTATCATTTTCGTCATTGATTTCTCGGCGAAGTGCGGAAACCGAACTGGCCTTGTGAACTTGTTTATTTTAGATTTGAATTTTTTTTTCGTACTACCGCATTGTTCAATAATTTTGCTTACAAATAAGTGTATGTAAATCTAACTTTTTATTGCGGTAGCTATAAAAAAACTTTAAAAGATTACTTACATATGACTACTTAATGTAACCAATGTTTTTGCAATTGAAAGGATAAATAATCTACATAACTATCTAAAATAGGAAAAATAACGTGAAAATGTACAATAAATCGTCTCTCATATATCCAAATTACATAAAAAGAACAGTTTTAACTGTTTATTATTTTAGGCGCTTTCAGCCTGTGAAGGCTATGCCAGTTCCGATCATAACCTAAACACTGTTTTTTATTACTCTATATTTTTATATTGTACGAAATTCGTAATGGACCCAGCGTCTTTAAATGACTACATCAAATTATTAATATTTTAACACAAAAAAAGTACACACAGGAAGAGAAGACTAAGACAGATCCTTCAGAAAGAGGACTGTAGTTGCAAAGGATGACAGTTGGTCATTTAACTATTAATCAGGAAAATAATCGGTACGTATATTATTGTTAGAGATTTGTATTCGGTTAAGGGATGTGCTTCTGTACAGAAATAGTACATAATTAAATGTGTAAATGCCGATATTTTCAAAATTATAATCAAAATACTGTTTACTATTACTTAAGGGCATGAACATTTTTTCTACCCAGTTCAATATTCCGTATTTATCTAAAGGGTCGAGTAATAGGGTTTGATAAAATGTTGTCTTTAAGAAAATATGTTCTAAAAAAGACGCTAGTATATTGTAACGGACTTTAGGGTTTTAAATGAACTTTATTTTGACCATGGCTTCACATCATTTAAATGAAAAAGAAAGTATTTTTTAATACATAGGATGTCTCACGAGTCCTGCTAGTTTATCATAACCAAATGTAAACAAAGGATATGCTATGGTAGAGGGATTAAGGAAGTAATATTTACAATGGAACAGCATTAGTTTCACAGGGTATTGCTCTTGCCAATCAGAATGCCAAGTATGGTTAATATAACTCCTTTTAGGGTGATCTGTGTTCAATATTTAATATATGTAAACAGGTTAGTGTGATCATGATGATGATGAAAGAAAAATTACCCGAACAATATGGCGCATGTTCCCGTTGTTTGAATTCCCGCGTTGAAGAGTAACTTCGGACCTATCCGGTTAAGGTGGGCGCCGTACAGCGGGCTGACTAGGAACACTATCAGCTCGAAGATACCGAACACCAACCCGTACTCCGTTGCCGAGCATCCTTTCTTTTCAGCCTGAAGAAATGAAGAAAACATATTTTCATTGACATGTTGTCTTATGATGCTCTACTGGGCACATTTATTATTCTATACTATGGTGTATTTATTTGACGATATATATGTATGTTCTTATACTGCAGCGATGTCTGATCGCAGCCTAGACGAAAGTAGTTAATAAAAAAGCCTTTTCCATGTAACAATAAATAAATGTGCCAAATTACTAACATTAGACTATTGGCAAATTAAAAAAGAATATTTTGTTAGGGGATCGTGTGCTTGTGTAATATGATTGTCGAGTAATATATACGTGTTCTTAAATGTTTATGTAATGATAATATTAAACATTTGTCAATATAGAATAAATAAACTCTTCTTCCTCACTTACTAGTAGGTTGAATAATATGCACCTAAATAAGTTTGTTTAGTAATTTTAAATTCAAGAGTAAATTGGTTACCCTCCTAGGTGTATGTAATAATTTGTATACCTGTATCTTTATGTCTAATGTGATTTTTAGTTTAAAAGATGATACCAAAGTTTGTGTACTTAATCATATAAAAATACGTTAATAATTTGAAACAAGCCTAATGTATTTTCATTATTTTAATGGTTTTTAAGGGAATTGACAGATATTTTAAAAAAGGTAGGAAAGTTCATGTAAACAAACATTACCTAGGTGTGTTTGTGTTATAATCAATGTTGCAAATGATGATTAAAATCACCATTTAAGTCGAAAATCTTTAACTACTTATTTAACTTTAAATATAATTAGATATATATTATATTAACAATAGAAATATATATGAAATACTTATTCATACATATTTCTATTGTTTAGCGCCGGTTAGCGGACGACGCATTTCCGTGAAAACTGTTGTTCTAGGACTTATGGTTTTCTTACGAGATTTTCCTTCACCAAAAATACAACCCTAATGATAAACGGATCTGCGTCTCTTCGAAATGTTCTTGAATACGTATACGCTGATACTATGAAATATTAGTTGTTATTCCGTATCTGTACAACTAAAGACATATCATGATCAACAAAAGATTATCAAGAATAGCGGCAACAATGTGAGGCGGTAATTATTACGCTTTAAAATTGCTATAGTATTTTATATAGAGGAAACAACTTCTTTGCGTCATATAAGTATGAAGAAATAAGGTAATCATAATGTACATCTGATCTGTGAACTCTACGAATCGTATCGTTTTGCTAATAATGTTAATTAGTAAGTTCAAATGTTTCAAATGATTAAGTAATTGTAATTCACTGCGTCTTATTAAAATTTACGTAATATATAAACTGGTGATAATGTTGCTTGTATCCAGGCAAGAGCCTGCGAAAGATCGCAGATTTAAATAGTTAATCACACAAACTTTTATCTAAGTTTAGAATCCCTTTATTTTAATCAACGAATCGACGAGTCGAGCAGGACTATCACCTGATGGTAAGTGATACGTCTGCCCATAACAACGTGGTGCTAGTTAGAAGGGTATATACAATAGCACATTACGATCATAGCTTTGAGACAGGATGTGAAGTCACCCCAATAATTGTACTAATTACAACGCCCTTGTATATGGAAACAGACACACACACAGTATTTTTTGCACACTACTGTTTGGCGGAAATAACAGCTACGGTGGTATCCATACAATTGGTATCATATCTTGAAGCAAGCGAAGTATCTCACTAACTTATCGTAAAAGAAAGAAAATAGTAACTTTACTCAATCAATTATTTTGTGTAATTTCGATTGGTACGTACGCTGGTGGTAAATGGCTTGACCATAACAAATAGAAGGTAGTGAGCTTGGTCTCCTACTATGAGATATATCACCACAGCGCTTATTTCTACCCCTAAACAGTAGTGTGCAAATCTTTCTATGTTCCAATTGAGAGCGGCTTCAGGTTTTAGAAATTACAGGGGTATTGAGACAACATCATATGTCTCATGACAACAAGCTCAATATAGCATTGTGTATATTATTGCGTATAGTGCTACTCTATTTTTTTTTTTTTATATAATCACGCCTTTTTCCCAGTAGGGGTAGGCAGAGGTGAATAAACACCCACATTTCGCCAGATGTGGTCAGATTAGGTCACTTTATTGGGACCACCCCCCACACACACACACAAAGATGATATCAGTGTGCGGGTTTCCTCACGATGTTTTTCTTCACCGTTTTGTATCTCGCTGTTGCAACTAAAGTTCACAAATGTACATAACTTAAATATTAAGTCATCGGTACAGGCCGAGGCTTGAACCCGCGACCTTCAGAATGAAAGCCGCACGCTCTAACCATTAGGCCAGCGAGCTACTTTGTTATGGATAGGGGTATCACTTACCATCAGTTGAACGTTTCGTTGTTGATAAATAACTTCGATGTACTCCTCTAGACCTACTGAGGTATTTTGTTTAATTACCAGACCTTAGAAATTATGTTGGTTAATATTTCACATGGTAATAATTTTGTAAATAATACATTTTATTACTTTTAGTGGATACTTTTTAACACATAATTGAACTATGAACATAGTAACTATAAACAAAATAAATTTGACGTAAAGTACATATACATTAAGAGAAATCCATGTAGGATTATTTGTTTGTCTATCTGTATAGATAAGTATAAGTATTAGTAATTTCTGTGAATTAATCAACGTTTCTTCTATCATTGTTGACCATCATAAGGCTGCTATTAGACTTCACTTGTGAATTAAATTTGTTCATAAACTTGCAGTCACTTCCTCTTCTCTTCATCTGTAATAGTTTCTATTAGAAGACTATAACGATGAAGGTATATATATAAATTCTTAAAGTACTACTACTGGAAGAACGGAATGAGATCAGTTGTGTATTTACATTCACAACATGTTATGTATGTTTTAAATAATAAAGTGAGATGATTAATAAGTGCTATAACGTTGATGGCGCCTGGTGATTCTATTGTGAAGTGGCGATAAGGGGTGACTTTTTGTCGGCCGGGTTATCGAGAACATTGTGAGCTCACAACCGGCCTCGGCTGCTGCAGATAGAAGAAGCGGTTAACGTCCAAAGTCACCTTATAATTACATGCTTTTTGTATATATAAAATATTAAATAAAAAAATAAATAAAAATAGAACTAAATATTTTTGAAATATTCACATTTCGAGCCTTACACTGGCATTACAAGTGCTAACAAGCTAGTCTTAACATCCAAACATCTTCCCTGTTGGTTATCTTCACCAACAGCTTTAGGATAATGCTGGGTAGAGCATAAAATAGTCCACGAGACGAGCTATCACAAAAAGATACTTGCTGCTTGACTGCTAGCAGGTCTCTGTTGTCGCAGACCGTCTAGATAGGTACCAACGCAGTTATTATTTCCGGCGTCAAGTAGTGGAGGACAAACATTACTGTATTTCAGTCTGTAGCTAATGAAATTACTGGAGTGATGAGTCGTTTTATATCTGAAGGCAACGAGCACGATGTGATGCTGTGTATACCATCCTGACCAGCGCCGCATTATAAATGACAGCCGTATCACTTATTTTCCTTCTTCCATTCCAGTGAACGTCTCGCTCGTCGTGTCGCTTCGTAGAATAAGAAGAGATGTTAGTAGTGCCGTGGTTGTGTTCGGAACATAGATTCCGCGACCTCTCCAAATGGTGAGCACGACCTCCGAGGAGTTTTAGAGTGTAACAATCATATAACTTCGATTTACTCTCAGTAGACAGAGTAGGCACCTTTTAAAGAGACGAAGATTGAAGACATAAACAAAGGGCTTGGGGTCTTGTTAAAATTCAAATAACATAGAGACTTCAAGACACAGCTCATTTTGTATATAAAGGTATGTAAGCAGTGATTAAAAGCTATATTAAGTGTTCAATGATGTCTATGACGATAAACATTTATCATCTCAAGCGTCCCGTAAACATGGTTGCAATAAAACATTAGAAACGTTGGAGTAATAAATAATTTGATAAAATTCATCAAATGTGTTATGTTCGTATTAATATAACAAACAATATTATATATAAAGTCACAACAAAGGGCGGGAGAAAGGATATCAGTGAACAACAGATAAAAAAAACTTACGATAGAGTTAATAAAATTAGATCGAAATCGTTACATCCGTTTGAAAAATACACAGCGTCAATTAGAAGCAGAAGTAGGTTATATTTTTAAAGTGCTGTATTAAGTACCTCCTATTTAACCCTGAAGGTAGTTACGGAGATGTTATCATCTGCAAATCAGTAGAGAATAGCTATTAGATCAATCGATTGAAATAACATATTTTATCGATATTATCTCTCTAATCGTTCTGGGTAAAGTACAAATATATGCCAATAAACACTATACAATACAAGTATGATTCTATATCAGAATGTAACCTTTATAATGAAGAATAGACAAGAGGAACAAAAAAACGATTAAAACATCTTTTACGCAGTAAATATGTAATTAAATTTACCGTATGAATAGTTATGTAGAAGAGACTACTTACAGAAGAAAATCTGTACTAGTTGATGTTTAAATGTTCATGTTATTATTTGGTGTACAATAATTTAAGTTTATTCTTTATATTATTCAATATGATAATAGCATATTTCTATAAAGAACCCGTTAAAACAAACATACTATATACTTATTTAACCCCCCAGCTTCCATGCTCGTATTGCGAAAAAACCATTTCCTTCCAATTCGATCAGTAATATATTCCTATAAGGTTTTCGCTATTTCATATGAAATAATTACATTAATAAGTATTAAGGAATAAGGTGTTTGTCCATAGAAAATTCTAGATCATTGAAGATAATTTTTTAGTTTCTGTTTATCTGTGTATGTGTTATCTATAAGAAAGATTTTTATGAAATTTGGTATTGTAGTATGGTAGACAAACTGATCAATAATTGGCGATAGTATATACAACTGGAAATACTTTAATTTATGTGGAATATGAAACAGATGATGGAAGTATAGATTTTAGATGTCTTTAATACATTGGATTGGCGTTGGTTGGTTTTTCTTAGTTTCCGTGACCAATTTTGTTATATAAGTTTATAATTAACAAGCCTCACTGTATTCTATGAATACACAAATATATAATTAAAAATATATAGATAATAACCACATACCTCTTGTGGATAGAACGGCGCCTGCAGAGCAACGCACAGGGCGTTACAGAAGTCTGCTATAGATATAACCACTATTATCAACCATTGCCTTTTAGAAAAATCGAAACCCATCCTGGCGCACAATCGAATGAAAACTGTATTAATTTACAAATTCAAAACAATACGAGAGTATATTAATGAAAGAATAATTTACATATCACTTAAATATTATACATTATCTATTGGATGTTTACATCTGGACCGTGATACAATACCAGTGTCGGGTAAATAACTGACAAGGAGCTTCGAGCAGAGGGTAAATCGTTACAGTTTGATTTATAAATCATATGTCAACATGCGATTCTGATTTATCGAATTGTTTTCATTACATCGATAGTAATTACAGGCTAATACTTATATAAATCAAGTTAAATTATCAATGTATTAACTAAACGTTAATAAAGTCCTCTCGGCGACCCGTGTTCATACTCTCTGATTAAATTCGTGACGCTGTAAGAAGTATTGACCGCTAGAGTGATAAAGAAGTTTCATATCGCCACGATTTCAGAATAAATTCATTAAAAAGCCATTTTTAATTGTTATTATTTATAAACAACTCATTTCTATTCGTTAATGTAGTGATAAATAACGTTTTACATGATCGTTACATCACTTTGTAAAAATGTATAAATATCAAATGTTACATACATATATATTAGGGGGACCGGAAAGTAATGTCGTTTTCTTACGCTAAATACAAACACACATTTTTAACGAGTCTTTATTTTTAATCAATGATGTATTCCCCATCATTGTCAATAACCTTTTGCCATCTAGTGAGTAAATTTTCAATCCCTGATCGATAAAAATTAATTGGTTTTTCGGCAAAATATCTAGAGATGGCATTTTGGATATCATCCAAATTTGCAAATGTTTTGCCACTTAAAAAGTGTTGCAGCGCTCGGAATAAGTGGAAATCCGATGGTGCAACATCGGGCGAATATGGTGGATGAGGCAGCACCTCCCACCCCAATTCATTAATTTTTTCTAGAGTTCGCCTTGCGCAGTGCGGTCTTGTATTGTCATGTTGGAGAATGACGCCTTTTCGGTTGACAATCGCTGGCCACTTTTCAATTAAAGATTGATTGACTCGCTGCAATTGTTCGCTGTAGAGGTCTGCAGTAACAGTTTCTCCAGGTTTCAGTAATTCAAAATGAAAAATGCCGCGAATACTCCACCAAACACACAAAAGCGCTTTTTTGGGGTGTAAACCTGGCTTAGCAGTACTCCGAGGGATTTCATTTGGAGAGAGCCACTGCCTTTTGCGTTTTGGGTTATCATACAGGACCCATTTCTCATCTCCTGTGATCAAGCGATCAAAAAACGCTTCTGTGTTGTGTCGTTGAAGCAATAAGTTGCATGTGATTGATCGGTTAGCCTTATTCTGTTCGGACAGATTATGCGGGACCCAAACACCTGCTCTGCTTACTTTTCCAATCTGCTTCAAATGTTCTTGGATGGTCGACCAAGGTTTGTTGAGACTGTTTGACAATTCCTCGATCGTCTGACACGGATTTGCTTCCACTTCCGCCCTTAACACGTCGTTGTCTAACGCTGATGGTCTTCCTGATCGATACGAGTCGGAAAGATCAAAATTACCCGATTTGAACTTGGAAAACCACCTTTGGCATTTACGAATGTCCAGTGCATTTGGATAAACATCGCAAATGTTTTTGGTAGCAACTGTTGCGTTATTTCCCTTGCGAAACTCAAAGAGCATGCAATGCCGGATGTGTACCTCTTCTGGTATTTGGCTGGCCATTTTACCCAAAATTACAAAAAAAAATTGTAATTCAATTGTCTATAAGTAAAGAAATCACTATAACCTCACAATGTCTTTGGTACGCCTCTGAACAAAACAATGAGCTGACAAATGACAATCAAGTATTGGCATGCGCAGAAACGACATTACTTTCCGGTCCCCCTATTATCACGCCTCGTTCCCAGAGGGGTAGGCAGAGACCACCTCTCTCCACTTGCTACGATCCCGGCACACCTCTCTCGTTTCCTCCAATTTCATGAGCGTCTTCATGCATGCTCGTCGGTTGCGAGTACTCTTGACTCGGCCTTTCTTTATGAACTCTTAGATTTGATCGGAATATGTCCGCCCAGGTCGACCAGCACTGATTTTTCCAATCATTCTTGCCTTGTTTACCTCTTTCGTTAATCTTCTTTCAGCATGGCCAAACCATTAAAGCAACCCTAACTCTATCTTTCTCACTAAAACAAATGTTAAATATAGAAAATAGTTATTTTTTTTTTTCTAATGTACACAAAAACGAAGTGTTGTACAATATTAAAGCAATGACGTTGGTAAAATCAATGTAAATAAACGTATTATATCTTAAAACTTTGACTTAACTTAGTTGTTGTTCCATTAAGATTTTAAACTACTCCTTTATTCTATGACCAGCGATAGAAAGACTAACAATAATAGTCTATTAATAGATAAATCTTCAAAATTTATGTCTTCTTCTCAATCTTTATAGTCTTGACTTGATGACAGTAGTTAAAAAGGTAATGCAAACAAGTAAACATTAATTATTAATATTAGTATATTTACGTTCTTTTGACAAGGCATTGTAATAAAACTATATAAAATAACAAATATAAAAAGATAAGGCAATGTAAGTAATATACATATAGAAGATATCCAGAGATTTATTGACTTATCACAAGATCACAGAAATTATTAAACGTAAACACTCAAAATTTGGTAGAGATATTGCTTCTGTCATTTAGAGGTGAGATAAGAATGGATTTTTAATAAATTCCTTCCCCAAAAGGAAGTGCAGAAGTGTTACTTATGGGGTATGGCCCGAGGGACGGCAGGTTTCCGCCGGACGGGATTATTTCTGACAAACTTCAAGTCTAAATTTCAAATGTAGTTTACTATGTTATAGCCGGCAAAGCGGGCAAAAAACTAGTTTAACTATACAATATACAATAATAATAACTGTTTCGGAAAATTGGATTGAAATATTATATGTTTATGTCCCATTTGCCCCAAGAGCGATCACGGCACTTCTGGATGACATAAGTGAAATTAGCCAGAGTACGGAGCGTGAAGCGCTAAGGACAACAACTCGTTCAACTACCGGCACGTGTTGTTAGTAAATAATCGGATGTTGTAGTGGGGTAGTGCTGAGGGATGACGAAAAAGCCGCCTGAATATAACACATCGCTTCTCGCTTTCACTTCAAACAAAGTACAGAGCGGGCCCGTACGCCCATCGACTGAGAGCGCGTCTATTGATATTCGGTTTCGCACAACAGGGGAAAATTAAAATAAAAAAAAAATCGATTAGTGCTTGTTGTTTGTGCGTAAAAAATATGAGAAGTTAATTATCGATTTTTAATAAAAAAATTGTTGAATATTACAATAAAAATAATTAAAATGGCTGGTCATTGCATTAGATTATTTCTGATCGTATGTATGACAATAATTTGTTACAACGGAACAGCTGCTCAAAATGAAAAGAAGCAAACGTTGCGTGAGTACTTCGTTTTTACCTAATTTAAGGAATTATATAAAATTAAGTAAGCGATAAGTTGGCTTTTAAAAGCTCAGTAATGAAACATAAAGATAATAAGTACATTACACGATTTTAAATATACATCGTCATTATCATGATCATCTCAACTGATGATCGTCTAGTTATAATATGCATAATCTATATATATAATTGATTTTCACCTATGTTGAGACTCTCACGAGATTTCTGGGACCATAAGGCCCAAAGACTTGAAATTTAGGAGTAGTATTCTTTTTACCGAGTATAAATCAATTAAGTTACAGTTTTTACTAAATTTCTTCCTTAAAATGAGTACCGTGGATGTTGCATACAGCAAAATGGTCGAGGAACAGTTTATTATAACTTGAATCCTTTTGAAAGTTGATTACAGTAATATGTCTTTAGCATTTGCTTTTTTATATAAATAACGTATTTTTTTTTATTTTATAGACACTTTTTAGTATGAAAATTACCCACTAACCAAGTGAAATGTAAGTTTATTAAATTGTTAACATGATATTTAAGATCTGATCAACAGAAACTATTAGTCTGTTTAACTAAGTAATTATTTCTTCTTACATTATTAATAAAGCATTGCAAAGCTCAGTTCTATTCATGCATTAACCCCTTTACATTATTATTATACAAATATAAAATAACTATTTAACAGTGGGAAATATTTATAAACTTCTGTGGAAGTTCTGTCTGTCGTTTAGCGATGGCGAAACATTTCTCTTCGTTAAGCAACGCGCACAATAATGTCGAAAATTTTTGACCTTTAACTTATTGCGATGTTAAAAACTGTTCCTTAATTCGACAATGAAGTCACTCTTTGTGAAATTATTTGCAATAGTCGTGAAAGCATTGTTCAGTGTTATAAAGAATATAAATGATGAATAACTCGTTGTTCTTTAGGATGAATCACTCTATTGCGGTTACAATGAATCTTTTCAATTGTAATAAAACAAAACCCAATGCTTTGGGGAGAAAAACGTTCTTCGGTGTCTCTCTCTCTCGAAAGGTGAAGGATGTCAGGTCCATCCCCTTATGAGAATAGATATGCGAAATACAATATACATGCGAAAACGTTGCCGTAATTTCTGGCTAATGGCGTTGTGAGTGACGCCGAATGGTTTTAGTTAGAAATAGTCTCCTTACTTGCCCTTGCAGAGGAATATCCTACCTCTAATTTTTGATTGTCCTCAGTCTTTAGAGCTAATCTCTATCTAAACACAGTAGCTATTAATAAAAGCTACTCTAAATGAAGTTTAAGAAAGGACATACAGCAAATCCCATTGTGAAAATTCAAACTAGTGAGTTTTATACTAGATTTGTTTTACGGATAATGGGCTAGCACTTCTTATTCACTCGGTGTAAAGGACTTAAGGCCATTGGTCATGAAGTGTGATCGCCAAATTACTTTGGGTTTATATTGACAGCTGGAACAAAGCCATGCTGTAATTGCCACGGAATTACAATATGAGACTGTTAGCTAAGCGGGTTTGAAAAAGGCCTGCCACCGAGTAAACTCTTCCAAATGGGACTCCGAAGTCGATCCGAAGACCTCCTGTTACTAGAAAAAACCACGCCCATGAAGGTAGTTCAATTGTAAATAGAATTATAACCTAAAAACCTTGCCGCATGTGTCGTTTAATGGTGCAAATTTGGTTAACGACTACAAATCTACGATTATTAATAATGATAATGAGAGAATTTCTATTGTCGACCGTGTGGAGATTGCCTCCAGTCATTCGTGCCAAGGCCGCTTTCGGCTGTTACCAGTCAGTTCCGTTGACGAAACGCAGAGCAAACTAGTTATGTCAATGGATAATATTTGTTATATTAAATAACTGGTAAAGTCCTGTGTAAACATTGACCAAAGTTATAACTGAAGTGTTAGAAGAATGAGAAAAGAATTTGCTAACTAAAATTTATCCTTTTAGTCTCTTCTATACCTCCTGATTTTACTAGTCAAAAACTAGTTTAAACTGATATTGTATTGACTTTAAATAAAGATAATATAAAGCGTATTATTGATAGTACATTTACATATGCATTTCTCAAATATAACCTAAACATATCGTAGTTATTTCCCATTGTAACCTGTTTCGCATTTAAACATCTTAATACAAATTTTTTGTATAAGTTAACATACTTAAAACCATTTTAAGTTAATAGCAAATAAAATAATATTGAACTTATTTAAATTTTCCTTATTTGCTGAGAACGGAGGTCGTTTAGTTTTCAATGTCAAATTTTAAACTGCATTTTAACTCGTCCATTAAATATGTTTGTTACCAAAGGCAATATAACTTTCAGTTTATAAAACCTTTTCTACTTGACCTTTAACGTTAATTCCGACCTTATTAGTGAATCTGGTTTATACTTTTTTTAATAACTCAAAAAGGAGTTTTGTTTTTAAATTAAACTCACTTTCGCCTCGCCTTTTTAATCTGTTGCCACAAGTATATTTTTCTATTAAAGCAGAGTTTCTCTGTATCCGGTTTTAACGCACATATTTACATTGTATTTATGTATATATTATTCTACACATAGAAAAACTGTTTGTTGTTCTATTGCGACAGTAAGTAATACAAATACCAGCTAGTAAATTTGAAAATTTGTATATATATCTCTTGAAAGAAATTAATATGTGATTTTGTCGAGTATAAGGTAACTATTTACTAGCATTGTGAATTATGTATGTCTAGATATTAGGGGGACCGGAAAGTAATGTCGTTTTCTTACGCTAAATACAAACACATACATTTTTAACGAGTCTTTATTTTTAATCAATGATGTATTCCCCATCATTGTCAATAACCTTTTGCCATCTAGTGAGTAAATTTTCAATCCCTGATCGATAAAAATTAATTGGTTTTTCGGCAAAATATCTAGAGATGGCATTTTGGATATCATCCAAATTTGCAAATGTTTTGCCACTTAAAAAGTGTTGCAGCGCTCGGAATAAGTGGAAATCCGATGGTGCAACATCGGGCGAATATGGTGGATGAGGCAGCACCTCCCACCCCAATTCATTAATTTTTTCTAGAGTTCGCCTTGCGCAGTGCGGTCTTGCATTGTCATGTTGGAGAATGACGCCTTTTCGGTTGACAATCGCTGGCCACTTTTCAATTAAAGATTGATTGACTCGCTGCAATTGTTCGCTGTAGAGGTCTGCAGTAACAGTTTCTCCAGGTTTCAGTAATTCAAAATGAACAATGCCGCGAATACTCCACCAAACACACAAAAGCGCTTTTTTGGGGTGTAAACCTGGCTTAGCAGTACTCCGAGGGATTTCATTTGGAGAGAGCCACTGCCTTTTGCGTTTTGGGTTATCATACAGGACCCATTTCTCATCTCCTGTGATCAAGCGATCAAAAAACGCTTCTGTGTTGTGTCGTTGAAGCAATAAGTTGCATGTGATTGATCGGTTAGCCTTATTCTGTTCGGACAGATTATGCGGGACCCAAACACCTGCTCTGCTTACTTTTCCAATCTGCTTCAAATGTTCTTGGATGGTCGACTAAGGTTTGTTGAGACTGTTTGACAATTCCTCGATCGTCTGACACGGATTTGCTTCCACTTCCGCCCTTAACACGTCGTTGTCTAACGCTGATGGTCTTCCTGATCGATACGAGTCGGAAAGATCAAAATTACCCGATTTGAACTTGGAAAACCACCTTTGGCATTTACGAATGTCCAGTGCATTTGGATAAACATCGCAAATGTTTTTGGTAGCAACTGTTGCGTTATTTCCCTTGCGAAACTCAAAGAGCATGCAATGCCGGATGTGTACCTCTTCTGGTATTTGGCTGGCCATTTTACCCAAAATTACAAAAAAAAATTGTAATTCAATTGTCTATAAGTAAAGAAATCACTATAACCTCACAATGTCTTTGGTACGCCTCTGAACAAAACAATGAGCTGACAAATGACAATCAAGTATTGGCATGCGCAGAAACGACATTACTTTCCGGTCCACCTATTATTAGTACACGAGTATATAATAGCAACACAATGTTTTAATATTACCTAAATGTCTTATAATATGTTAATAAATACTGGGTATTTTCTCGTACTCGTAATGTCAACAAGGACATGGCAAACGTTATTAAATATGAGATTTCCGTGTGCGTTTGATCCTTCCTTCTTTGTACAGGACGATATATTGACTAAACCAAGGCTACACTTTTAAAAAAGTATCACGTATTTACACCTAAATTGTAGTTTTAATTAAATCTAAACGAGCTATTGTCTCTGCTAACAAATAAATGAAGCCGTCTATTGTGTTAAGTCTAGTAACTTATGTTACATAAAGTACAAGTTAAAATGTTGTTCTATCGCTTTAATTGCAGATTTCACTCGCGTGAAACAAAAAAAATATTATATAAGTTGATAGTCAAGTTACGTCAAAGTTTCATTGCAACTTTAAGTACCGTAGTAAGCTTATTAAACCTTCGGTGATGGAAACCAAAGTACAAGACCTAAAACGCATAAAAATTTTATGTATTATGCTGTTTTCGATAGGTGTATCAATTATACAGAAAAACAGTAGTAATAAAACATATGGTATTTCTATCATAATTATACTTGTTAGTATTGTTGTATATAATTATTGTGTCAACGAGACGATCTAGTCATAAGATATAATAACAACTCTCTGTTCCTCGCTACACTGGTCATAATATAGAATTAGAATTGAAATTTAGACCTGAAATTTGTTAGAAATATTCTCGTCTGGCGGCAACCCACAGGCCCTTTCCCGTTATTAACACCACTAGAGCTCTTCTTGACGAAAGAAGATTTTAAAATCCATTCTTAGCTGATCTCTTAATGACAGAGACAATCATCATTATCATCATCAGTCGATAGACGTCCACTACTAGATATAGGTCAATATCAAAAAATATCTCTACCAAATTTAAAGTGTTTACAGCTAATAGCTAATAGTCACTGAATCGCTGGTTATATAATATTTATATAGACAAGGCAAAATAAATATCTCCTACCTCATTATTATTCTCTTCATTATTTTGGGCAGACAACCTTCGTTAAAACCTCTCGTTACTGACTTGTTTAAAAATGACCGAACTATAATAATTATTTCAAGTGAAGAAACTTTAAGCGAGCAATGCCGATGCGAAAATCTTTTACTATTGAGACATATGTTTTACTATTATGTCTGTACGAAACAGTTTATAGTAAATACTTTGTATGCATAAATAGTCTGAGAACTAAAAGAGAATACAAAGTTTTCCTCCGTCACATAATATTGAGATGATCAACTATTCTTTGTCAGTGTGAGCTTTTTCAATTACAACTGATGTGAGGTTTGAAGGTTAGTTCACTAACAACTTATACATTAACTTTTCAATGATAAAATGTTCTGATTTTTAGTAATGAGCGTTACGTTTACCACTAATATATTATTTATAAATATTTTTCCTCATCTATTATCCTCATTTGTTGAAGAACTATTAAAACAATGGATCATATAGATTTTATGGGCGGATCTACAGCACAGATTCCCTTGAAACTTCCAAAAGCAATTTACGAGTGTACTATGTCGCTTGGATTGAATAAAATATTGGTTGGCGGTTAGCAAACGTGCTCTGATTCAGCCTTGTCTATCATTATTCATGAGCCGTGTACCATAATGGTCAATGAGGACGTGCTTCGTATACGATGGTGGTTAAACAGCAGATTGGGTCATCGCGGACTGTCTAAAATTTATCATTGGCAATGACTCGACAATTGGATCAAATGCGAAAGTTCTACCTAAGTAAATCCTCTCTTCTTCTTATGATTCGCGCGGTGGTTTTTTTAGCGCAACGTTATTTAACACGTTATTGATTACTGTGCTAAATTTGCCTACTAATGTCGTTTTAATTGTAGTGAAAGGGATTGTCTGTGAGTGCTGTTCATTTTGATCAAATAGTCACATTTCATTCTATACGAAAATATGTTTGCCAATTTATTTTTCCTATTTTCGTATGTGTTCTTAGTATTAGTTATTTTTGTACATATTCTGCGTATATAGGATAATGTTCTACGTGTATTAGGTGTAAAAGGAACGTTTAGAAAACCTGAACACTGAAATTAATATAAACTCAATTTAATAATATGTAATGATGTGTCGGACCTTGAAGGATAAAATCTTTTTGTTTCGACTTTAGTTATTTTAGAAAATAATGTCATATATGAGGTCATATTATTAACAGGTTAAAAAATACCTGAAACAGAAATAATTGAGTATATTATACAATTATTCTTCGAGGAATTGTTGTCTTAACGATTTAATAGACCATGCCACCAATAGGAAAAGTTGTATGAGTGTCCCGAATACTGCAATCAATCAATCAATATAGGTTTAAAAAGAAGTAGAAGATAAAACGATTTGATAACAAGACTGTTACCTTAGAAGTTTTGAATTGTAAATTTGTTAGTGCGTATAATAGAATCATAATGATTAGTAGAACAATTATGTGCGGTTTCCAAATTGTCGTGAATTGACAAGAAGTACGGTGCCGTGAGACGCAATCGCGTCCCCGCGGAGCCTTGACACCGCCTCAGGTTGCGTCAGCGTTTTGCGAAACGGATTTTCGTAGTAGCGTCACGCCCATCATCGCCCTTTTAAGCGATAAATTTACAGTTTCATGGTAACTTATGGCTGATAAACTTGCCACCCGGTTACTGGTAACTAATTTGTTTTATTTCAAAAGGGCTAATATTTAACCCAAATTTTGAGTGATGTTAAATGACGAGGTAATTGATGATGACGTTTGCTATCCCAGAATACTACTGTCTCTCATAACAACATTTGTTTTTAGGTGAATGATATTCAGTACGGTCGTAGACAAGGGGTTGAAAAATCCCTACTACTATCATAGATAAAATAGCCCCGGAAGCGAAACGGTAACAGAGTCGTTAGTTTCAAACGCTTAGCCAGTCAACTAAGGAAGTAGTTTAATTGTTTATTAATCTACACTAGTCTTTAGTAAAACACTGAAAAACATTGTTATACGCATATAATAGTATACATAAATTATGTTTACGCTAATATGTAAATGATATATGACACAAAAATACTTAAAATGGCTAAAGTTATAGACGAAGTGTATGGAAAGGATAAATGTGAGTAGGTAGTAAAAATTAGTTAAAGCAATGCTAGTAATTATTACGCATATAAAGTATTTGTATTCAAGAATTATAATAAAAAAAATCCTCTTTCCTTTATAATCTCTGGTTAAACTATTATAATTATTTCATATCGGATGTTTACAACAAGAAAATCTAGTTGTGGACTCTGAGTCCGCCAGCACAGCATCCGAAAAGCTGTACCAGTCGATCAAACGACCGATTTAACCTCACCATAGAGTATATTATATTACAATTTTTAAGCGCATTTACGATATAAGGTTTCGTATTAAATTTTTTGTCTATTAGATTTCTTCTCGCAATGTAACCATGTAACAAAAACATCTTGAACTTGAACGCGCGTTCGTGTTCCGTAAGAGTTTCTTGCACAAGGTCACATCACATAACCACGGTTACATAAACCATAAAGTTGTCACAACCCGCAAACCCAGTTTGAGATTCGTTTTGGTATCAACAGGCCGAGGTTGCGGCTACGCTCTCGATCCTCGACCAACGGTTAAGTTTACGTAATTTGCTAATATTATAATTAAGATTTCCGAAGGGAAATCTGTAATAAGTTACTCGCCATATTAAGAGAGTATTGCAACCGTAAACATTGCTAGTTTAAATTTACTTATTCGAAGAGTATAACAACGAAAATATGAAAACATCTATTCTATTGGCCACGTTTGTCTTATTTTGTATAGTGCTAAAGTTAATTTCTATCATCTAATTAGCTATCATCATTACAAGGTAAATCTATGGTCATAACGCCAAGGCATTGTTTTGATTGCCAATACTTGAGATGAAGAGCATTTTGGGTGAAAAATAGTTTAGAAGTATGTTGAAAATGTTATAATAATAGGGGGACCGGAAAGTAATGTCGTTTCTGCGCATGCCAATACTTGATTGTCATTTGTCAGCTCATTGTTTTGTTCAGAGGCGTACCAAAGACATTGTGAGGTTATAGTGATTTCTTTACTTATAGACAATTGAATTACAATTTTTTTTTGTAATTTTGGGTAAAATGGCCAGCCAAATACCAGAAGAGGTACACATCCGGCATTGCATGCTCTTTGAGTTTCGCAAGGGAAATAACGCAACAGTTGCTACCAAAAACATTTGCGATGTTTATCCAAATGCACTGGACATTCGTAAATGCCAAAGGTGGTTTTCCAAGTTCAAATCGGGTAATTTTGATCTTTCCGACTCGTATCGATCAGGAAGACCATCAGCGTTAGACAACGACGTGTTAAGGGCGGAAGTGGAAGCAAATCCGTGTCAGACGATCGAGGAATTGTCAAACAGTCTCAACAAACCTTGGTCGACCATCCAAGAACATTTGAAGCAGATTGGAAAAGTAAGCAGAGCAGGTGTTTGGGTCCCGCATAATCTGTCCGAACAGAATAAGGCTAACCGATCAATCACATGCAACTTATTGCTTCAACGACACAACACAGAAGCGTTTTTTGATCGCTTGATCACAGGAGATGAGAAATGGGTCCTGTATGATAACCCAAAACGCAAAAGGCAGTGGCTCTCTCCAAATGAAATCCCTCGGAGTACTGCTAAGCCAGGTTTACACCCCAAAAAAGCGCTTTTGTGTGTTTGGTGGAGTATTCGCGGCATTGTTCATTTTGAATTACTGAAACCTGGAGAAACTGTTACTGCAGACCTCTACAGCGAACAATTGCAGCGAGTCAATCAATCTTTAATTGAAAAGTGGCCAGCGATTGTCAACCGAAAAGGCGTCATTCTCCAACATGACAATGCAAGACCGCACTGCGCAAGGCGAACTCTAGAAAAAATTAATGAATTGGGGTGGGAGGTGCTGCCTCATCCACCATATTCGCCCGATGTTGCACCATCGGATTTCCACTTATTCCGAGCGCTGCAACACTTTTTAAGTGGCAAAACATTTGCAAATTTGGATGATATCCAAAATGCCATCTCTAGATATTTTGCCGAAAAACCAATTAATTTTTATCGATCAGGGATTGAAAATTTACTCACTAGATGGCAAAAGGTTATTGACAATGATGGGGAATACATCATTGATTAAAAATAAAGACTCGTTAAAAATGTATGTGTTTGTATTTAGCGTAAGAAAACGACATTACTTTCCGGTCCACCTAATATTTATTAGTAAGTATCTTATGTAAAGCTGGAGATCAATATTTCTTAAAATTTAGTCATCTGATGAGACCTAATTCTGAATACATTTCTGCTAAAACATTGCCAAAGATTATTTAATTAAATATTTCAGTTACATAATAAGGCGTTGTTACTCAACATTGTTGCTTAAATACGTTAACTTGTTTATTTATTAAAGCTTTATTTTCACCGGATTATTACATAATGTGAAAAATAAGGAAAAACTATAGTTTTCTTACACAATATCTCGTAATACTTTCAGTGAATTACAACGAAGGTAATGTGATGGATATCGAAAAGAACAATCTATAATGGCCTCTTTGATCGTAGAAGAACACATAATTTGTTGATTATAATAAGACATATATAAATTGTATATTACAAAAGGGTGTATAGTATTGGAGAAACATATTTGAATAAATGAATAAATATATTAAGGCAATATCTCTTCTCTTTGTAATATCCTATACAGTTTTCAGCAAAGAAAAATAGTAGTTAAAGAACCATATTATTTTACAATATCCGAAGAGAGAAAGATTTTACCTATTTAGTTTCTACTAGAAAGTCTTTGTTAGTGTTTATTCTGAATAAAGAAAGTTAATAAACTTCAATTACGTAGTTACTACTAAATAACCATTTAAAATGAAAATTATAAATATTTTTGCTCTTGCTTGAGATAAACTAAGGGAGTAAATTATAAGTAACTATGGGTTATATGTTAAGCGTACTTTCGAAATAGTTACATCTTATAGTTATACGAAATACAAGGTAATATTAACGTTGATTGCATTAGAAATTCATTAAAGCTTGTATATAATCTCTAAAACTTATTAAAAATATTTGCAGCGGACTACCTGCCGTCATGCAGTCGAAGCGATCCCGAGTTAGATTCCTGTATTAGGAATTCATTCAACAGCCTACGACCGCACCTGGCTCGAGGGTTGACGGAACTTGATGTACCTCCTGTGGAGCCTCTTCTCATAGAGCGCCTGGTAATGGAGAATTCCGCCGGACCAGTAAGAGTAACAGCCGCGTTCAGCAATATCACCGTTATCGGTCCTAGTAACTATACTGTCACCAAGATCAGGTTAGTAAATAAAAATGTCTTTATAGTCTAAATGAAATCCATCAATACTTAACAGCAGTTTTAAAATTTTACTATCAGCCGATAGATGTCCACTTCTGGACGTAGGTTTCCCACAAAGATGATGATGATTGGCCCTCCGCTGATGCTATGTAAATATAAATTCAAAGAAATGTTGATGATAATAAGTATCAAGTTTTGTACTTCACATAAAGTTATTTAAAATCCATCATAACCTTATTAAATCGAAGATGATAGACCTAAACTGAAGTATTAAGATCTGTATGATAGTAAGTACTATATACATAAGAAACATCAATATATTCATTGACTCATCGTAAGTCTCCGAAGTTATTAGACGTAAACACTCAAAAATAGGTAGAAATATTGCCTCTGAAAGGTCAGCTAATAATGGATTTTACAAAATTCCTTCTGCAAAGGGTGTTGCGGGGCAACAAATAACAGAGAAGGTCCCAGAGTGACAAATTTCATATCTAATTCTATATTAAAGCTGGCAAAGTGGGCATGAAGCAACTGGTATAGTAATATAATATGCAGCTTTATTACCATATTCTAGTTACTTTTGATGCCTTCTTGATTCGTATTCAGTACTGTCGCCGTCTTGAATTATTGTGGTCACCAAATTGCAACACATCTCGTAATCTAATCTTGCACCATTTGTGTCATTGCGATTAGCCACAAAATCTTTGGTTCATTGTGTTTCTTTAACTCACACATTCACAGTAATTTTGAAAGACTGTACTTAAATTTGACAGCATATTCGCAGGAAAGATTCGTCTTCGGATGATTATACTTATTATTACTTTTTCTGTAATAATAAATATGCTTGTACTGTCATTAAACCCAAGAGATCGAGGCCTCACATTGCGATATTTTTTTTGGATTGAGTTTTTAAAATATTTATCCTGATGTGAGATATGAATTGTATATAATACTAAGAGAACTCTAGACTACCGCTTATAATAAAAAAAAGCGTGATTGGTTATTTCAAAAAGGAGAGACCATCTAACTCCGTGCCACAGTAACTTCCCGTTTGCCATATATTGTGGAACTACGAGAAATCGCTGGATCGATCTCAAGACCATGTTATGCAATTTCATTGGTTTTAAGGTTTCTTCGAACCCTAACGAACCTTGGAATTATAACTACGTTGCTTTGTTCCTACTATCATCGTATGAGAAAGAGAGAGAGTATTCTAGGCGATTAGGTTTGACCATTAACGGCCTCATTATCACTTAATTAGGATCAAGTTTTAACCAATTTTACCCAAAATGTAACTTTGTTATTATTGTTCTATATATTGCGGAATGTTTATAATTCTATATTTGTTTCAATTCCAGGTCTGATTTGAAGAAGATGCGCATCGACATGGGATTAGCTTTGCCCCGGATTGAAGTTTCGGGACATTACGAAGTCTCTGGACAAGTACTTCTGTTTCCCGTCCGATCTCAAGGAGACTTTTGGGCTGCTTTCAGTTAGTGATGTATTATTTACTAAACATAATTCCATTTCTTTATGATTTACAAAGGCGTAAGATTTTCAATGGGATCTATAAATGATATGATCTATAGAATTTATATCAACATTAAGACATTGTATTAAATTGACCTTTTACTTTGTGTTCGACTAATATCTATTTATTTAAACATTTTTGGAACTATGAAGAACAGTGTTAAGATTACTACTTTTAATTTCATAAAATTAGAAAGAACCAAGAGAGTTGGAGTGTTGAGTATACAAAGGTATCGATAAAATAAAATACAAAGGTAATTGGTTCTTATAATATATTATTATATTATAAGAACCAAGTGTCTTAATAGTTTAAGAAACTATTTAAAATACTTTTCGTTTACTTTTTAAATAGATGGATTTGAAAAATTTCGTTTTCTAATTTCAGTGGACGTAGCGGCGATTGCCAAAATTTACGGCAAGGAAGTTGAACGCGATGGTGTAAAGTACATGTCCATTGAGAGATTGCTCGTTGATTTTAAACTTAAAAACTCCCGCTTCAAAGTCAGAGATACTGTTAACCATGGCAGTGTTATTGGTACGTATGTTTGTAACAGTTCCACAGGTGGCAAGTGTCTGTCAGATACCGTCTTGGACTACCACCGCAGCTTCTATATCTACCGCTAAACAGAAGTGTGCAGATTTTAGTACAATCCGTTTTAAACAGTGTTGTGGCTATTTAAATTACTAATTCTTGTGTCACTTTGTTATGATGAGGAATTTCACTTATCATCAGGTAAACATCATGTTCCATCGTTGTTCCTTTTTCTATCATTTAATGTATTTGATTAACTAATAATAGTAGTAAGATCAATTTAAGATTCATTATCATCATCATCCTTAGCTAAAAGTCTTCCGCTGCTGTCCATTAAAGATTTAACTCGACAAAAATATAAACCTAACTAACAACTTGTTTGTTAATATAGGTTTGTTTAACTGATCTCATTTACAGGAGAAGCAATGAACCAATTTCTGAACAACAATGCACACGAGATCATTGAAGAAATGAGACCAGCGGCTTCGATTGCTATCGCGAAACATTTCCAGACATTCCTCAACTCCGCTTTTACGAAAATTCCCATTGACCTTTGGCTTAAACCTTAAACACAGAATACATATACTAATGTTTATATTAGTACGAGTAAGCATTTTGATTTCGACTGATTTAATGCAAATAATACTACAAATGTTGATCGTGATTTAACTAGTATTAAAGCTGTGATTGTTTTCTTTCAAACATATATATGCTTACTATAAAAAATTCCAGTTTACATCTTTTTTAAAAGAATTTTCGAACTGTTACAACCATTTATAGAAATCTTTAAAAAAACTCATTTGTATTATGTTTCATAGCATAAACATAAATTGTTTATAAGAAATTGTAATTGTACGTAGCTAAGTAGTAATTATTTATTTAAGTACATTAAGTCTATAATAAAGTTACATATGAAAACAAATAGCTCTAGTTTTGTTCCCACAACACGGATTCGGGGCGTTTGTTGGTGAGGAGAGAATCAAGGTCGTTCATTCACCACGCTAAAGAAGTTCAGATTGATGAAGTCTCATGTTCATAGAAGTTTTTCTCCTTGAATGATATCAGTTTTCTTGTGATGTTTTCCTTTACTCGAACCACAAGCTCGGTGAGAATCGTACCCCTGCCTCTTGGAGATGTATTGCGTATACTAATGCTTTCCTCACTAATATACTACGACTTCTTACAAGAACTTTGGTTTAAGTCCTAATTGTATTTATAATTTATATTAAATTAGAAAGATAATATAAATAAATTAATACATGAAAACTACCATTTTTAAGGTCTATCTTAAAAAAGCATTAAAATGTATACAATGGACTCATGGAAATAATGTATAGAGTTTTACACCTTGAACCCTTTGTTTCAATGGTAAAGGTTTAATAAAAATATTTACACGTAAAATAATATGCTTTTCTAACATGAAATAAATTATTTTAAAATTAACACTATATCACGTTATCATAAAAATATGTCATCCGCATTTAGTGCACTAAATGCATGATCGGCCAACGGCTTCAGGAAATCTCGTAGAGCCTCCTCCATCGGCTCTTGTAATTCCTTCGCTAACTTTTGCCAGTTCTCGTTAAGAAATACGTTCATTGTATTACCTAAAATAAAACAATTAAGTCATGTTTATGACCTAATTACAAAAGCTCGTCTCCTGCTGAAAGCTTTCTTTACTTAACCTACTTTGTCACGAAACCGTCAGACAATTAGTCTTACTAGTAAGATGTATCACTGACGACTCGTTTTGTTGAGCCGTACACGATACTGTGTTAATACAGGTGAACTTGATGTATCGTGTCGTTTCTTTATGGTGTTTAACCTGTTGTTACTAAAAATAATTAAAAAAATTACGTTAGTTTCAAATAGCATACCCAGTTCATTGTCGCCACCGAAAAGATTTTCCAGTTTCATAGTCGCTGCTCCGATGTTAAATTTGACGTCGAGTTTGTCACAAGCAAGCGCGTCCGGTGCATTATCACGACGTATGCGGCCCAAAGTTATCGTCAGCACAGCATCAATATCGCCTTTACATAATAAAAACACATCTTTAATTACAGACAAATTAAATTGTAACTATTCACATGTACAGGAAATCCGGCTAACATTATGTTAAATGGACAAGAAATGTAATCAAAGAAACGTAAAGAAATAATAGAGCGACTTGTCCAATAATTGATATGATTACTGACATTAATAGAGAGGAAGAAAGATTTTAAATAGCAGAAGGAAGTAGTAAGAAATAATTAAAGGAGAAAACAAGTGAAGATAAAAAAGCCCTGTCTCAACAAAAAGCACAATTTTGAGGTTCAAAATCTCAGTTAAACTTTGATGTTATAAATGATAAACGACAAGCGAATAACTAAAAAACGGAATTAATGAAGTTAATAGTAATAGTAGTGGCTAGTATATTAAATTTAATATATTAATGTATTGATGATATCATAACGAGATTATTTTTGTTATGGTGTCTATGTGTACTGTTTCATCATAGTGTTCTATCATTAGAACACTTATTATTAGCAAAGTGATTAATAAATAGATTATGTCAAAGCGAAGAAGGGGGTTTAATGTATAGTAAACTATTACCATATTTAGCTGAAAACGGTCCGTTGCCTTCAATAGGCAATAACAGTAGTTTGCCTGATAATGAATATTGTCCTGTCATCCTCAGCTCCGGTATGTACAGCTTCGCGATGACTTCGTGCTTCGACGAGTTCACTCTGTTGAAGATAATAAACGTGCCTTTAAATTTTTTTATACACTCAAAACAGACAAAAAAACTTCAAGATTTATTATTGAGCTCGAAAAAGCACAAAAAAAATTACATAAACCTATACTTTACTGGTTTTATTGGTAAGTTTTTATGGCCGGAGACCATCTAGGTAGATACCACCGCAGCGTTTATTTCTGCTGTCAAACTAGTGTGCATGCATTACTGTATTCCGGTTAGCAGGGCGCTGTAGTTAATGAAATTACTAGAGTAACAAGACTTAACAACTATGTCTCAAGGAGACGAGCGCAATGTGATGCAGTGTATACCAATCCAAGTAGCGCCACATTGTTACCAGGCTTACCAGACGAACGTTCTCTCTCTCGTTGCTTCTTAAAATAAAAAAAAACTCTGTTCCATAATAAGTATCTCTTCCGTGTCATTATTTAATAAAGCATTGATAATAAAGGACCTTACTCGACATTCGTTATACGCATGCTGGAAGGACCTCTCACGGAGACGTCGGTGTAAGTAGAAGTTACAGCGATAGGTCCTGCTGATTGCTGAATCGTCAATGATGGTATTACCAAAGGTTCGCATGGTGGTATACCATATTTCGGCATACCTTAAAGCAGAAAATGGATTTATGACTACCAATTTTCATAAGCAACGTTAGAAACTGTAGACCTACATTTCACATAATATTAAAGTTACAATGAGGCCGTAGATGATGAAACGCCGGAAGACAGTAATTCTTTTATGGTGGCAGATAATGGTAGCTAGTCAGGTGGGATCGAAAAAATTCTCCCATTATCCCTATACAATCAAACTATCATATTATGAAGTATAAACTACATTATAAATAGATTCGCTGTATGACTATATTTAAAATGTGCTTCAATGTAAAACAAAGAAAGATTTATCCTTAGTTGTATGTTTAAATTTGATTACTGTAGGTTTTATAGCCTTTACTATACGTGAGATTATGGTAGCGTCTAAATATTTTATCACGATAATCGTGTAAACTACAATCAAGTTTAAAATACTGAAGGATGTAAAATGTGTGATCACCTGTTGCCAGTTCGGGTATGTAAACATTAAGTCCGTCCCTCAAACATTCTGCTAGTGCTTCTTCATCTCGAGGACACATGAATCCACCAACTGCAAAGTTAATAGTTAATTTATAATAAAACAAAACCTTAAAGATTTTATGGTGAAGTCTTAGACATCATGGGGTACCTGTAGATCTTTATTGTTTACATTCCGATCTACGCAGAATGAGATCATTGTTTTAAACTCTTGAAATGGTATAATTTGTTAAATATTATTAGTAATGGGATCTTATGACAGTGGTATTACCCCACCATCAAATTGTCATGGGGGTGTATATTGTTAATCACTTATTCTGTATTAATTGAAGTTATACGTGGATGGGGTATTTATAAATAACAAATAAGGATTACTTATAGCATTCATAAGAAGACTTTACGCTTTTTTTTTAATTCCATACAATTGTAAGTATTAAGGTATATAATAGTGAAAAGATGTTTTGATAAGTAATAATTTAAATTTTTTAGTACTATCCGCTATCATTAAAGTAATGATGTAAGCAGATAATGAACTGTTTATTAAACCGCATATAAGTTTATTTACTTCCGTATCACTTATTGTAAACTATAGTAGTTAAAATTAATTATTAATTAACCAATTAATAAAAGAAAAGTTACTTTTTTATAAGAAATGTTACTTACAGTTTATGTAGGACTTCTTGTCTGCGAATGTAGCACCGAATACGGCCAACAACCATATTGATTTCCTCATTTTCTTCATAGAATCATTGAATAACAATGAAATATATTTTGAAATACTTTATTTAAATACTTATGTATACGTGTGAATATTAATAAAAAATTATCTTCGTTTGTTATCTCACGTTTGTTGATCGTAGGATAATATTCTATTATGAAACCTAAGATTATCATTCTGTAATTGTTTCATGCTGAATGAAAAGTAGGAACTGACAACACATCAAAGTTGGTAGATCTTTTATGATCTATTAAATCATAATATACCATAATATAACCTCTATACTGCCTAGTACATCAATGTATAATAAATTATTAACTTCATTAATTCATACGTAATCGATAATATAACCTAGTATAAACCTCAAACGATGCTAAACTTTTTTGTTCGAGTTCAATAATCTATATATATCAGCGTAAAAAAAATTTACCTGTCATAGATATAAATGTATATGCATACTTATTGAATGTATGATATAGTGTACAGATACCTTGAAATTTATTATTATACGATAAAAATCTAATTGCATTTGCATAATTTGATGATTGCTTATAATAGGGGGACCGGAAAGTAATGTCGTTTCTGCGCATGCCAATACTTGATTGTCATTTGTCAGCTCATTGTTTTGTTCAGAGGCGTACCAAAGACATTGTGAGGTTATAGTGATTTCTTTACTTATAGACAATTGAATTACAATTTTTTTTTGTAATTTTGGGTAAAATGGCCAGCCAAATACCAGAAGAGGTACACATCCGGCATTGCATGCTCTTTGAGTTTCGCAAGGGAAATAACGCAACAGTTGCTACCAAAAACATTTGCGATGTTTATCCAAATGCACTGGACATTCGTAAATGCCAAAGGTGGTTTTCCAAGTTCAAATCGGGTAATTTTGATCTTTCCGACTCGTATCGATCAGGAAGACCATCAGCGTTAGACAACGACGTGTTAAGGGCGGAAGTGGAAGCAAATCCGTGTCAGACGATCGAGGAATTGTCAAACAGTCTCAACAAACCTTGGTCGACCATCCAAGAACATTTGAAGCAGATTGGAAAAGTAAGCAGAGCAGGTGTTTGGGTCCCGCATAATCTGTCCGAACAGAATAAGGCTAACCGATCAATCACATGCAACTTATTGCTTCAACGACACAACACAGAAGCGTTTTTTGATCGCTTGATCACAGGAGATGAGAAATGGGTCCTGTATGATAACCCAAAACGCAAAAGGCAGTGGCTCTCTCCAAATGAAATCCCTCGGAGTACTGCTAAGCCAGGTTTACACCCCAAAAAAGCGCTTTTGTGTGTTTGGTGGAGTATTCGCGGCATTGTTCATTTTGAATTACTGAAACCTGGAGAAACTGTTACTGCAGACCTCTACAGCGAACAATTGCAGCGAGTCAATCAATCTTTAATTGAAAAGTGGCCAGCGATTGTCAACCGAAAAGGCGTCATTCTCCAACATGACAATGCAAGACCGCACTGCGCAAGGCGAACTCTAGAAAAAATTAATGAATTGGGGTGGGAGGTGCTGCCTCATCCACCATATTCGCCCGATGTTGCACCATCGGATTTCCACTTATTCCGAGCGCTGCAACACTTTTTAAGTGGCAAAACATTTGCAAATTTGGATGATATCCAAAATGCCATCTCTAGATATTTTGCCGAAAAACCAATTAATTTTTATCGATCAGGGATTGAAAATTTACTCACTAGATGGCAAAAGGTTATTGACAATGATGGGGAATACATCATTGATTAAAAATAAAGACTCGTTAAAAATGTATGTGTTTGTATTTAGCGTAAGAAAACGACATTACTTTCCGGTCCCCCTAATAGTTAATAACGGATAGTGCAACTTGCACCCCGTGCGATGTCGTCACATATCCGACCTGGAAATTAATTTATTATAAGAATATGAACTCTACATTTATAGAAATAATGTCGTAAATTGATTGTACTACACAACAGCTGTAATGTTGTAATTTGTTGACGTAATAATTTGCTAGGTCCGCGACCGGCGACAGGCGGCCGCTGCGACACGCTGGCACACTTTCGAGAAAGTAGCACGCGACAGAGTCTTGGGTTGGTACATAAATAAATACACATTGTATTGACATAAATAACACACACACACACACTTCTATATATCTCTATATACATAGCAAAGATATCCAGAGATTCATTGACTCAAAATTTTGTAGGACTATTGCCTGTGCCACTTCTGCAAAGAGGTGCAGGGTTTTATTAACGGGAACATTACTGTGTTACTCTTTAAAAGGAGCTGTAGCTAGCAAAATTACTGAGGTAACATCTTACGTCTTAAAGCAGTCAGCAAAATGTGGAGAAGTGTGTATCATCCTAATTAGCACCTCGTTATTATGAGCAGACATTTTAATTACCTTCAAGTGAACGTCTCGCTCGTCTCGTCTCACCTTAAAATAAAAAAAGTAAAACCTTACATCAGTTTCCCTAAACTGATTTCCGCCTTGTCGTGACTACGGCATTTCCTCAACGTTAATTAAAAATGAATAGTTGTATATCATTAGACAATATAAGGCAAAGTATGCTTGTGCCTGAAGATATATCGGAAAGAGTAGTTTCGCTGCATCACTACTAAGAAAGAAGGCAAAAAGCCCAATTACGTTAAACGTCACTCATAGATCGCCACCAATAAATAACGCCTTATAGTAGTTCCGCTTTAGGTTTTATTAATTTTTACCCTCACTCATGGGGTAGTAAAATAAGCTAAAATAATGCTATGATTTAGCTAGATTAATAATTCTCCCTATCATAATATATAAGAAACAGACATAAAAATGAACCTAAATTTAATTTACACAATATTTAAGGTATGTATCATTTAAGCTCTTATCTGTAGTAAAACTGCTTGGTGATAAAAACTAAATGATGCAGAAGTATTTATTTATACCTGCATATGCACCTTGAAGGTCTGTAACCACATTGATCTACCATCTATAAATTACTACATTGGAATTCATCTAAACATACATACATACATATCACGGTTCTTTTCCAGAGGGGTAGGTGATATATATCATTAATTACTGTTTTCTGATTTTTTTTTAATCAACGAAGCAACGATTCGAGTAAATAGTTCACGTGATGGTAAGTTGATACGCTTCCTCATAACAACGTGGCGCTAGTTAGTATGATATACACTGCAGCTCTTTGCGCCGGTTTCTTCAGATGGAAAATGTCAAGTCTCGGTACTCCAGTAATTGCACTAGCTACAACGCCCTTCAAGTCAGAACACAGTAATGTTTGCACACTACTGATTAGCGGGGTAAGTATAAGCTATTGTGGTACCAGTACAATTCTGATCGTATATTGCCGATATTTCTGAAATTATGAGCACACACTAGTTCTGTTTTCCATAATTCTAGATATCATCATCTACCTGCCACCATATTCGAGGAACGGTATTTGATTTATGATCTATTAGATGATCATCAAGTAGTAATTTGACTCTGCTTTGTATTTTGATTTCTATTCTTTCTGAGAGAAAGCCTTAAATTCCAGTGGTGGGATTTAGAACATTAAGAAAGCTGTTTACTTTCAAAACCTCGATGAGAGGCTTACTTTCATCCTCTTCCTCTTGTACCCACCCCTCCAACTAATGAAGATTGGACACCAGTTCTGCGAATCTCTTCCTGTTGCGCTCTAGTTGGATTAACTACGCGGCGCTCTTGATCTTGGTCCACTCCTTACTTTAGTAACGTTTAATGGACTGTGGCAAGACTAAAATAAACTTTTTTTTAGGAAAAATCTTTATTAACAATAAACAATATTAACACAATAAATATAAATAAATAATTTATCATATTAATTAGATTACATGATAGTCTTATTCTATAAAACGTTTTTGACTAACATTGTTGTTTGTATTCTCAATTCATACTGAACAAGTTGACTTAATAACTTTGTGCGATCTTTAAATAAATAAATTATTAGTTAAAATCTAAATTTATTAATTAGTAAGAATATTTTGTTTTAATATAACGATCTAATTAGGAAAAACCATATTGGAAGGGATTCTTTTGAGAAATTTATTAGCAATGTCTTCTAAGACCATCGCAAGGGCAGTTTCGACGGCGGGTTGCACCTCCTTCGCTATTTCAGACGAATGCATGCCGACTAGATGATTTGTGATCATTTCTGGGGAAAAAAAAATTATGCCATTTTTTTAACCACAATCGGGATGTTTACTTGATGACAGGTAATACGACGAGCAATTTTGCAGAAGTCATATTTCCTTTACATGGCACTAGTGGCAAAGTAACAGAGATGACACTTATAAGGGAAAGTCCTATAACTTAGGTTCTTGATGACATTAACATCTAATTACCCCAAAACTTTTAATTGATTTCATGGAGCATTGACTATTCGTTTAACTAGTAATACGGGAATAACTGGTTTAATTCCGTAGCCACATGTTCAAGAGTTTGATTCACGATTGGATTTTTGATACCAAATTGTCTAACTACCACCGTCATTCTAATAAATATATAATCATCATTATAATAATATATAAATCCTTCGCTATTAAACCTTTATTGCATCCCATTATTAATATTCATATTATGAATATCCATGGCCTCTTTTAACTCCATACTTTTGAAGTTCATCGCTAAATTGGCCGTTTCATATCTTTCAACACACACGGACTCTTTTGGCTATCAGTCACACTAGATCACTTATAGCAAGTAGAATAACCATCATGAACCATTCAATATAAGTCAGAATAGCAGTAAGTCAAGATGACAGTGAAATAAATAAGTAAATATCTTTACATACCCATTTCACTAGTCGTAGAGTGAGCTTCTATTAAATCAGCGCCCAAAGGTCCAGAGCATTTTAACTTAACATTCGCATCGCGGACTACAATTCTTTTGTGGACCTTAGCACCCAATGCGTCTAAAGCCGCTGTGCATAGTGCTGAGAAAATAAAGGTCTGAAATTAACTGTAATATATGTAGGTCATATAGTTTTTCAGTTGATATTTCATCGAAGACTTCATATCAAGTGCCGGACAACAACTGTCTATCGCTCCCAAACTAAATAGATTCTGACTTTATTCCTAATTATTGTATGTATATATATCATCCGCTATTTTGTAACATCTTATAAGAATAATAAAAAGAATTATGATTAATTTGAAATTACGATGTTCACGATAGATCATTATGTATTAAAAAATAATATTTCTTATATATTATATATGACAGGCTACTAAAGCTATTACGAAACTACTTCTCCATTACTATTATAGAATATAACTTTAACAAAAATATAGCTTTAATATGTATTTGCTAATAACAATTTTGATTTAATAATACTAATTTTATAATTAATATAAGGTAGCCTGTTAAAAGGAAATTAAAATGTACTAGTATAATAAGTATGTTTGTGATAATAGACTTACTGAAATTTGCCGCCATTTTGCCAGTGGACTCAACTGGTAACATCTGGAACAGTCCTATAACCACGTATTCACCGCTCATCGTCAAATGCGGCAAACTTATATTTGTACTAACCCTCAACTCCTCGGGATAAACGCTGAAGAATAGGTACAAAAAAAATATTAATAAACTTCTCTGTTAATCATCCCACTACTGGGACTAAGGGGTATTAAAGATGTTTATCCACTACGTTTTAAATGTTATAAAGCAATAGTTTAATAATTCGTCCAAATCATTACTATATACTATTTTTGACATCTGCTGTTGTTAATTATTTTTGTTAGTTAGTATATATATTAACTGATGTGCTAACAGTCTATTATCATCAATAGCAGCCACTAAGTCACTTCCATCGTAACACATCAGTTTGATTCCGGGATCACATAAATGCAGTTTTTATCGTGCAAGGAATTTTATATACCGTATGATCCTTGTTATTCTCCTTAGGTGTAAGACGTCCAGCGAACGAACACGCGAGATCCAAGCCAACCTCACCTGCTCTTGGTGCATTCTGCTATTTAACTAACGAGGTTCTGGCTCCCACCAACCCGCATTGGGCCAGAGTGGTAGGAAATGACTCAAATCCTACAAACGTAAACATCTTTGGGAAAGACTCATGTCCAGCCGTGGACGTATATCGTCTGATGATGATGATGACCTATGTACTTCTATGAAAAGAAGTCTGCTAATTTATGTAATTTTTTTTTAATTCTATAGATTACTTACTCTAATTTATTGAATGTATAATTCGTGAGCCCACTTAGTTCAACGTCGGAGAACCATGCGTCGTACTTGAAGCCAGATTTTGGTGCGTTATGTTGACGTAATCTGATGTTAGGTATTTTAAGAGGTTCCAGCGGCTGGATGTTCAGGGAGGGTATCCCGTGTGCCAATATTTCTCTCGCTTGTTCCGCCATGCGTTTAATGCAGTTGGCAATGTCGGGGTCACTGTAGTGGCATAGTTGTGTCTGATCTAAAAAGATTTACACATTTCGAGAATTACTTATAAAGTTTTCCATATTTAACAATTTAGTTTAAAACTTTTAGTAGACGTCCTCTACATAGGTAGGACATAGGCCTGCTCTAAAGAGTCCCACATTGATCGGGTATAGATTCATGTCGGGGATTTGGGCCATTTTCCATCACGCTCGTCCAATTCGTGTTAGTCAGAGGCCAGAGCCTCGTTTGTTGAGTAGCAGGATGCACCACAAGCAGATGAGGTTGGCTTAGTGCTCTTGAGTTATTGTACGGGAACCCTTACACCGCTTTTTAAGTGGAATAAATTAAACTCTTTTTATGACAGCAAAAATGGATAAATTAGTGTGTCGTAGACCTCAAAAGGGGAAAATATAACCAATTATCTACCACGCTATACTAGTGCTACTTGGTGAACTTGATAAGTCTACAAAAGCATGTGATCTTGAAAAAGGCTAAATTATTACATTGTCTATACCGAAAGCTTAATCTTAGTAGAAGTGAATCCCACGCTTCTCGGAAACATATAGCGTGTACAAATTGATCTACTATAAGAAAAGATAGTTCGAACATAAACTTACTTGGTTTCATAGTATCTTCATCCTCAATAGCTGTAAAGTTGGTTATCCTACGGGCAGTAGCACATTGTGCACAAAAACTGACGACCACGAGAACAGCGAATAGTTTCATGTTGATTAATCGAAGGGACGCATTCGTTTGATTCAATTCTAAGAGATTCAATGATGTTTTAACGCATTTATAACATAAGGGAACAGGTCTACTGTTCATGCCATATGCGGTTGACATTCGACCTCGCTATTAAGGTCTACAGGACATGGCGAGTACTACATAATACTAGATTCTTGCACGATCGATGAGCGTAATCTGCGTACTTAGTAAGCTTCAAAGTCATTTCTTTTTCCGGAAACTGTGAGAAAAACATGGATATGTACGAGGATACCAACTGATTCTTTCTCATGGTCAGACTTGAAAAAATATACTGTTTATTAACAAATTAATGAAATATATAAACATCAAACAGATCATACTAATGATATGATGATGATTAATGTGGAAATCTTTGGAGTTTTCCTATTTCCACCAGTGGATGTCTATCGGATGATATTGATGGTATATTTACCAGTGCTATGTCACTTGTGCTAGAGTCCCACGTAATAGGTACCTCCAGAATGGCTACTAAACCAAATTATAATAAAGTACTGTATATAATTCTTTCTTCAAAGCGTTTTTATTTCTTTATACAAGCAAGCAATCAGACCAGTGGGCTGTTCTACTGATGGTAAGTGCTAGGTCATAACAACGCGGTGCTAATAAGGATGATGTGCACTAGATATTGCTCTTTGCCTTGAGACGTAAATTGTTAAGTATCATCACCCCCGCAATTTTACTAATTTCAACGCTCTTCAAACCGTAACAAGTTAATAAAGCACACCACTGTTTGGCACCGGAAACATGAACTTCCTATTTAGACAGTCTCCGACAGTTCAAACTTTAAAAATCCTTAAAATTTTCATAAACAGTTTTCTCTTGGCTCTTCAACTATAGTAAATTTCCAGTCAAAAATGCTAGAAAATCATGTTTGTTACCTGGGGGCGCTAAATAGCGGAATGGTAATATAGCTAAATAAAACATCGTTTAATAAATATTTAATTTATTTTCATTATGTCTAGATTTAGAATTAATTTAAAAAAAGAACACCACAAATATAAAAGACACAGTCGGCCAATGGGAAATGGCGGGTATTCTATCGAGAGTTAATATTTATATGAACAATAATATACAAGTTCTTTATACAATTTCTGCTTTTTTATTATGTATTAATGTATGTATTTTACTGGTTACTCATTTTACTTTTGAACCTTACACCAGTATAACTTAATCGTGATATGTGTGGTCTAAAAGCAAATCCACCACTGTCCAATTTGAACAAACACTGTTTAAGGTCGTTAGATATTGATACCAATACCATTAAATACTAGCATTTGTATTGTAAATATGATTTAATGTTGCTTTGCTATGACGTAGATAATAATTCATGGACAATAGGTGATTTTCTTTTCGACTCTTCCTATACACAATATTTTCAACTTGACTTTACCTGATCACTTTGAAGAGCAATAATAATCCTTTTAACCGTTTACAATATAACCATTGAAATATGAGAAGTTATTAACGATATTTGTAATTAGGAAGCCGGTTTGTCATTCTGCAATATTTCCTTTAGCGGGATTGAACCGAACATTTTGTTGATGATCGCTTTGACCACGGTGGCGGCAGTCTCTTCCACGAGAGGGCTGAGGATATCCAGGACAACATTCGGGCTGGCGTTGAAGAAAGTGGCTGCCGATGTCGCTGTTAAAAAGATTAATTACTTTCAATATTTACTATATTGTACAGAGAGGTTAATTTTTTATCGTGTTAAAGAACTATTATGTATTATAGAAAGTAAATCTAGATCTATGTACTTTGTTCTTTTGAAGAAACATACGACTTTGTTAGATATTCCAAGGTGTGGCTTTTGTATGAGAACTGTATCATCACCATCATCAACAGATACATACTACGTTTGTTGCCATAACAGTTAAGATGTTAGGTCTCGTTACTCCGGTAATTAAACTAGATACAGCGCCTTTCAAACGGGAACATAGTAATGTTTGTAGACTAGTGTTTGGTCGCAGACACAGGCGCTGAGGTGTTACCCACCTAGACGGTCTACGGACCTACCACCGATAAAAGATGAATCATGTATATATATATGCGTAGGTAAATTTAAATTTATCGTACGTAATAAGACGTATGATGTGTACTTACAACATAGTTACAATTAGTCAGTCTACACTAGTGTTATTTAAAAAAAAAATTAAAAGTAAAAACTGTCATTTCATCTGCTCACCTGCTAAAGGATTTTCACTGTCAGCCAAAGCGACATGGCCGTCACCAATCTTTACTTTGGTAATAACTTTTTCTGCTTGCAAGTATTCCTCTCCGTTTCTCGTTACGGGCTTTCCAAAGCCTTTGGCGACTACAGTGATCTTAGCTAAAAAAAATATTATAAAATTTCAATATATATAAACAATAATGATTTCATCTACTATAATTTCAGCTTATTGAAGACGACTGCTGCATATAAACTTCTTTAAAACGGACTTATTACATAGAACCAAGTTCTCAATGCAATTTAACTATATACTGAAATAAATTTCCAACACCTAATCGCATATTTATATATACTAGCTATTCCCTTCCGGCTTTCCAAGCTATAAAAGCACCGTAACTCCCTTTGAGGGTAGGATTTTATAAAATTTTTAGTTGAACTCTAGTCCAAGCAATAACTACCAAATTTTTTGAGTCTTTAATTCTAATAATTTCGGAGATCTCTTGATGACTCAATGAATCTATCATCATCATCATCATCAGCCGATAGACGTTTAATGCTGAACATAGATAACTCTTATATATATATAATATATATTTAACATACAAATATCTTTGAGCCTTCGCATTTCCTACAATTACGCGCATCCGTATTATTTGTTAGTTTAGTTATATAAAAGTTACATTGTTAAAGGTTTAAATGTTGGTTATAAAACGGAAAATGTTATACTTACTAAAATTGCCTTTCAGTTTTCCCTTTCCGGTAAGGTTTATAGTTAACACACGGGAGCCCTTGACGTCGTAATCGCCGGTTACAATCAATTTAGGGATTGTCAGCTTAATCTCGGCCAAAAATTTGTTTATGTTTACTCTGAAAAGTAATAGATATATATATAAATAATCATAATTTAATAGTTATAATTTTAAATGTCACTTCTCTTGAATCGTACTTATATACCGTTAAACTACTTATACGTATTTCAATATCTACTACAAAATAAATGATGATAACGAACATAAACATTGGGCCAGAAAACCGAGTCTATCATACATCACAAATTGGCAAGTAGGGTTAAAATCATAATTTATCAAACTATTTGTTTTATGATATTGTTTGTAAATGAATTCACAAGGATGATAAAATTTTTATTACTACTAATACTTATTAAAACATATAACAACTTAGTGGATATAAATAGCTGAAGGAGAACAAGCAATTTTTCGGGAATCGTACTTAAGAGATTTCATTTATAAACATTTAAAATGCAGCACTTAAACACTAAATTGGCTGTTAGGAATTCTTGCCTAATTATTGAATTAGGTTTACTGGGCTCATATTTACCACAACTTTAGTTTACTTAGTTTATAATGGAAATGGGAACAAGTAGTCTAACGAAGGGCATTATTGTATGCAACTGTATTTGCTTTACGTTAATATGACTTCGAAGAAAAAGCCTTGATATTTATGTGTAATGTATATTATTTGCTTTGAAATTTTGTACATTATATCTATAATGATTCTTATGTTTGTAGATGTCAATATGATTACAACGTCATATGAATAATAAACAATATGTACCAATTAAAGTTCATGTCACATCTCGCTAAATCCACGGTGGTCTCTACTAAACATGTTACGTATATAAACAATGGTAACATATTTCCATTAGCAGGCATTGCTTGTACAGTAACGTGATAGATAATGATGGACTTCCTTATATTTATGGATAAAATTAGCACACAAAGAAGTGTGAGGCTAATTTTACATTTATTCACAACTCAATCTTGAACAGAAAAGTGTTTTTACACTTATATTCAGATGATGGACTCTAATCGTTGAAGCAAAACTAAGAGTACCATTAGGAAATCGCGAAAGTATCTACCGAGGTCTAAACGGTTAAACCTTACAGTAATGTGACTGGAGAGATTTACAATTTTATCAAATGTAGTATGACATTTAGCTTAAACTTTTAGCTTTATGTTAAGCAACACTGAGCGATAGAAATACGTATATATTTGAGCGATATGTTGGTCTTTTTATACCCCGTGTATATTACTGTCTGTGTGAAGATTTTTTGTCTTCTATTGATATCATCTTTTTCTTTGGACAACGTTGCATACGTTGTTAGGTCAAAATATTAATAAGCTATACATTGGTAATTTTAAAGTGATGACGAGTAATAAACATTGCTCTAGTCAATCAATATTATTGAGAGTGAAGACAATTTATGTGTATTATTGTAGTGCCAATAGAAAAATGTTAAAGAGGAAGACAGGTGAAACAAAGGAAAATTAAATAGTCACTATAGCTAGTACAACCTGGACCACAATACTTCCGAGGTGATGAATGAGCGAGATTGGATTGAAAAAAGAGTGGACAGAGGTCCACAGATTAAAATTAAAACAAAAAGAATGTATTTATTAAATCAATAATTATATATATTTGGTTTTACAATAGGAGTAGGTTGAATTTATCGTGGTCATTGCTGACTAAAATCACTCAATCAAAAACCACTATGGCCAGAGCAAAGCTGTACGTTTTAATTATTAAAAAGTAATAGGTAATGACTGTAAGAAATAGGTTAATATTATTACTTACTTCAATTTTTCTATTTTAAAATCTGAACCACCGTAAGCCTTTACGTTTTTGATAACTGCCTTTAAACGTAAGTTGGAAGCGGTTCTGTTTAACCTCAGCGTGGGTACTACGAAAGGTTCTATTGAGGGTATGTTGACTTCGGGGATACCAGTTTTAAGTTGCGGCCGCATCTTCTCAACACCGTCCAGGATACATTTTTCAATTTCAGGATCATTCGCCTTACATTGCGGGAAGTAGTCAGCTGCGAAAGCGACAAAAATATAAAGTTGATGTTTCTGAAAGAACCAGTAGCATAGGCAGTGGCTTACTTACTAATATTTTAAAACTAGTATCTTTAAGGTCCCGCAGAAATGAATTAAAACAATTAACATTATTTTACTAAACACTAAAATAGAATTAAGTATATTTTATTGATCTTTAATAAGTTTTTACACATCCCTTCCACTTAATAATCTACAGTTAATTAGTTCAATCAAAAGGCACCAAAGACGACCACCGAAGTAGCTAAAAACACGATCCTACTCTTAACAGCATTATGATAACATTTAACTTTCTAGACGGTAAGATCATCAAAACAACAAATAACAATAAACAGGATTTGTAATACTTAATCAAACTATACTATTAGGTACAGATTAACACTAATTATGTATGGATTCCCGCACAACAAGTCACGGGATTGAAGCCAACCTCACCTGCTCGTGCACCCTGCTAATGAACTAACGAGCCTCTGGCTACTACCAACCGGCATTAGGCTAGTATGGTGGGAAATCACTCAAACCCTTCCATATCAATTCCACTTCAATGGGGGCCATTGGCGTGGGAATATTTGGAAGAAATGTTATGTCCAGCAGTGTACGAATAACGAAACGACGATGAATAACTCCAGTCTCATTTTTTCTTTAACTCCTTAGAATTATTCTATATTATAGAAGATTCTATATTAATATATTATAGAATATTCAATGTCGAAAATTGCTTGTCGTAACACTATTAACCGAAATTATATTAATTAACCTCAACCATAAACCCTTGAACTTAATACTTTGCAACAGTTTTCGATAATCGTTTGTTGTAGAATGTGATATCGACATGAAAATAAGTTATAAAAAATAAATCGTTACATACAAATGTACAAAACCTTGATCTTTTTTATTACTTATAAACTATTAAAACAGCACAACAAAGACAAAATTAAAAACGCATTTTTTTCTTTGTAACAACGTTTTTTACGCTTATAGATGATAACAAAATTTTAATAGCAATAGACAGAGAAAACTTTAATTTCTAAAGTTGCTTCTGTCTATTGCTATAAAAGGAATTAAAGTATGCAAGCGTAGAATACCATGACTTCGATATGTCGTGTACCAAAACAAAGCTATAGTTTTATAACATCTGATTTATAACATAATGGTGGTGATCAAACCAAATACCAGAACGAATGCCCTCGAAATCGAACCAGAGACCTCGGCAAGCGTTACTTCAAGGAGACAGTTATGTATTCATTGATATAACTAAAAAAAACTAAGTTGCAACTTATTAACCTTTCATAGAGACTTCCTGCTTTGCATAATCTGTGACCGGAAAACGAATATAATTCATGTCATAATTTGAATTACTATCAACTATGTCGGTTATACCTTCCTAACCGAGAGACATGAATAATATTAAAGTTTTAATGGTACATATCAATCTTTATCTAAGGTATCAGATAAATAGTCAAAACTATAACAATGTATAACTAGAAGTACGTTTTTTATATTCCTTTTATCTCAATTATAACCTGGAGTGAATATTATAAGAGAGTAAATTACACGAATAATGAAATAACACCAATTGGTCGATATGCGGAGCGATGAAGAGATTTGGAAAACGCGTGGGAAATGTATATGCTAATAATATAATGGTAATAATGTAAGAGGAATCCTGTCATTGTTAAACATATTAAGCACTTTATCGTCAAACAAAATGTAGATGAAACTGTCTAATAATTTTAACTACAGATAAGTATTTAAAAGTTAACCAATACAAAAGCATCAGTTCTGAAATTGAAACAAAATCAGTACAAAACATACTTCAAAGAGTTAAAGTGTAATCATGAAATACTTGGAATCCATCAAAATGAAAAACAATACAAATAACTTTTCTTTCTATTGTCGATGAAGAAAATTATATAAAACATGAACAGGTTTTCAATTTATTTTTTCTGATCGGTACTTAAAAGTTACTGCTTCGGTTGTAACATGAAAGTATATTTGATATGATCTTTATTACATAAATATAATATTTAACGTGAACAAACATGTTTCAACATTTTTTTTAGTCCATGGTCGGTAAAGTACAAGTACTCATAAGTTTTAACAACAATAATATAACTTACCGTATGTTTATATAGAAACGAGCCTAAGAACCTTGAGGTACTTTGTGGTAATAAGTAACTTTGTTTTACAATGTATTGTACCTAATTTTAATTTATTTTGGGACTGACTGTCAGACAGTGACTAGGAATTTTTACTTAGTACTTTAGATATTTCATCGGAATTTATGCTTATCGGCATTCTCTACCAACCAACGTAAGAACTGGTAAGTAATTCTATCATACTAAGATTTAAGATAAGCTACACTAAGATTTAAATAAATATAATTAAGAAAGAACCGCGACAGGTTGAACTGAAATCTAAACATTTTAATTAGTGAGAGAAATTTATTTACTTTGTAACCATAGAAACCGAAAGACCCGGGAAAAACATGAGATATTTAACACTACTCAAAAGCTATAGATAACTAAACTAATCGTAGTTTATTCGTTTAAAATTTTAGTTAATTTCCATATTTTGTATATGAAAAACCTCAACATGGAGTAGTATTTAAAAAAAATATATAAATTAAAGAAAACCAAACTTCAACTTACGAACGACTTTTCCACAAACGCTGGCGAAGATAACAACAAAAGTAAATAATAACACTTTCATTTTTTTAAACAATTGTTATGTTTTTTTTTTTAAATAACAAAAATATTATAAATTTGTCAAATCACTTGCTGCTGTGATCGCGAGGCTCGCTTATTGGGTGTCTGAAAGTGAATGTAGCCGCCCGACGAGTTGACCGATATTTGTAGCAAAGTAGACAGACAGTGCTTCTGCACAGAACTCGGCGTTGAGCAACAGCGGGAAACGCTCGCTAAAATATGGGTATTCCCAAAACGAACTTTTAATTTTTTATTTAAATAAACTTTTAAATAGTCCCACGTGAAATTAAAATGCAAAGTTAATACTTCATTTGTACTTTATTTTCAATAATCTCAAAGTTCAAACGTAAATACATACGCTTGTTGTATTCATGACGTCAACGTATTAATATCAATACTACTACCACAGTTATAACAACAATTAGACATCATAATTATGAATAAAATTATTAATAAATATGTACGTTTATTACGTATCTTATCAGAGACAATGTTCGTTGTCATTATCATTATTATTTTAGCCGCTGATCTACTGATGAATGTATTCCTGATTCCTTGCAATCCCTACCGGATAACGTTTAGTTTTCAAGAATTCTTTCACCTCCGACGAACAAAATAATATGAAAGTAGGAATTAATTAGAAGAAAACACAAATGCTTCTTAAATCTATATAGTGTATATATTATTACACATGTACATTCTTTACATTTTCAAATAGTTCTTGATATAGTTTAAAGTATCTGTACATAATGCTCATGACTACAATTTTATTATTTTATGTGTAAATGTTATCGATAACTCTATAATCTTGTTTGTGGTATAGATTAAAATTTTTCATGGCACAAGGTCTTGCAGAACTTTCAAAATATTTGCCAAAGACAACAAAAAAAAAAAAACAAACAAAGTACTGCTTTGTACACAATAAAACAAGATAGTACTTATATGTAGGTAATATTATATAGAGGAAGCGGATTTTTATAACGTTTTTACTATGAAGGTAAATGCAATAGGGAAGTACAAATTTTAGTAATATTTGTTTTTTCAAAACAATCTACATAAGCACTACTATTTCAATGTAATACTTGACAAAATATATTTTTAGTGTAAATTAGTTTTTACTTCCGAGTTGTTATAATTGTTTCAATAACATTGTACCTTCATGATGTTCAATAGCTTGTCGCGAAAGAACTTCATTCATTTCAATTACAATTTCCAAATAGATCATTTAAAAGTAGCATCTGAAAAAACACTAAAAAACCTTCGTAAGACAACAGTCCTTCATTTAATCAATATTTTCTTTATATAATATTAAAATCCAAACGAACCGGCGACCGGCTAGGTAGTTTACTGTACGTTAAGACTAAAACTCTCATGTCTTAAAACGGACCAGCATGATATGGTAAAGTGTATATAATCCTATCGTTAGTGTTATAGTATATAGTGCTTCATCACTTACAATCCGGTGATCTTCGAAACTCTGAATTAGAGAAAGCTGTAAAAATTACGTAGAAAGAAGAAGCATTTTTATTAAATTAATAGATTTTTCAGAAGTCGATCGACTGAAATGATGATGATGAATAGAAATATACAATGTAGGTTAATTATGGTAGGATAACATACAGAACCATGTTATTGGAATGTATATTATTAGTATTCAATATCATGAAAAGGTACATATAAATTTTTTTCATCATCTTTTTAACTTATTGTATTATCTTGAAGAAAGGTAGGCGCAATCGGTCCTATACCATCTGATTCCAAAAATTACCTTCAATACTCACCAGGTTTTTATTATGTCGTCCATACCTTAAGGTCTTACGGACTCATTTGTCGATCGACCTTCGCGTTAATCAATTTTAAAAATTATACATTTCATATTAATGAAAGTCTTGCCATTGCTTAACAATTTTAAATTTGATATTCTTACAAGTTCCGATGGTAACCTATTTGGCCGGTCATTACAGTGAAGTGTCAGAGTGTTAACACAGCACTATATTGCATCCTTCAAGCATGAGATGGTACATCCTAATATATTAACAATTTCACACAGTAACGTTTGCATATCGCTGCTAGTGTACAGATATATAAACTGCTAAATGATAACCATCTTAATATACACCGCTTACAGAAACCTACCCCTGTAAACATTTAAAGAAGAAGAAGATGAAGAGGGCACTATATTTTTATTTAATAAAGACAATAACGATGTAGTGTTACGTAAAATCATGACTAATTAAAACAACCTTTTATGTTTAAATGCTAAGCGGTTCCGACTAAATATTTTTCCATTGAATACAAAAGTAAACAAAGGCCGACCTATAAATTCATTAAAGAGAATAAAAATAAACATTCTACGCAGTAAAATAATAACAAATAAAAACCGGCATCGTAAGTAGTGTGCCGGCTCGAAGTTCCGTGACGTATTATATAAAACCGAAGCCCAACCACGATTGAGTTGCATAAGTCACAGCAAGTGTTATCTCACTACTAACAGAATTCGGAAACTGGCGTTACGTACGTCGACCAATGTGGAACGGACGGTGACCGTTCATTGTCGATCTCGATTATAGTAATTATAATAATGGTTTAGAGGCAGAAAGTGGTGTTTCCCGATACTAATCGTTTCGTTCGGCAGCTATATCTTCTGAACACTCGGTCGCTTGGTATCTCTTACTAAAATTATCTTAAACGGTAGCTCCTTAGTCTCGTACATTTTAAAGCAACAGTTAAATAAGTTCTTTCACTACGTACTGGTCTCCTAAGTTGAAGTAAAATCAGAGAAGTTTTGTTGACGGTATCATTACATCGAAACACAAAACTATCATTAAGGCGTCAGTTTAAAACTAGGACAATGTTAAGTTTACTAGAAGAATTTGAGAGCTGATCAGTATACACTAAACTTCAACACGCATATCAATGTAGCTCCACGATTAAACCAGAGAACTCTGTGTCATCCAGCTGGATAAATGCAATACGTACATATATATTATACGTACACAACATTTACAGTAAAGATCACATAATTTACATAAACTGTGGTTTTAAAAAGCCACATTTGTTCCGAGAAGTTTCTTGTACAAAAAGTTCTGTTACCTAAATATAATTACAATATAAATTAAATTTGACCTTTATGACTAATAGTAAGTACATAACAGGTACACGTGGGATTACCAATACTTCAAAACTATTCCACACACTTGTTAACCTATTGAAATGCAAGAAAACAAGTAAATTAAATCATCATTTCTTTAATGCATCAAAATATTTCGGTATGTATAGAATTATCTCGATGTACAATATAATCAATTGTAGCGACGGGACGGGCGGGACCTGATGGTAAATGATCCAACCCATAACAGTCACACTTGCTGGGATGATATATACTGCACCATATTGTACTCGTCGCCTGTGACAAAAGATTTTGTATTTCGTTATCCCAATAGTTAAACTAGCTACAGCAGCTTTAAATCCATCATCATCAGCATTTATTTAACCACTTCTGGATACAGACTTTCCCCAATGTCTACCACCAAATGCGATCCTCAGCTTCTCGCATCCACTCGCTTCCGACCGCCCTGATGATGTCGTCGGTCTATCTGGTCCATCTGTGCTTTAAATTCGGAACACAGTAATGTTTGCACACTACTGTTTGGCTGCAGAAATAGTCGCTATGGTACCTACTTAGACGGTCTCCACTAACAGAGACTTTTTTTTTATTTTTTTTTTGTCGAGGGGAAAAAATGTCTTGCGGCATACACATTCGCCTAGGGCACGACGAATGGTTATGTAGAGCTTTCACCCACTAAAACAACCCCCCGGTGTCCTTCACGGTTTGAGTGCCGGGTTGGTGAGATCGATCGATGCATTCGCCACCTTCCCGGCCGGACCACTAACAGAGACCTGTCATCAGTAAAAAAAAGAAAAAAAAAAGTTGTTTAATTTAAAGTTTTAATGTATGTCTAGAATATTAAATTCAAGGGCTTTATCTCATCACCATCATCAACCGATATACGTTATATAGGATATAGGCCTCCCCATAGATCTTCACATCGATCACAGTGCACATGGCCTCGGGTACCGCCGGGCACAAAGCCCGTCTTTTGTAGAGGATCATATGGGAGGATTTGGGCCATTTCCCACCACGCTAATCTAACGTGGGTTGATAGGAGCCAGAGCCTCGTTTATTGATTAGCTAGATGCACTACGAGCAGATGAGGTTGGCTTTGATCCTATGAGTTATTGTGCGGGTACCATTACACTCATCTATCTACTTGCACTTATTTTCGTTTGGGAAAGAATAGACCTTCAACCCCTTGGTGTTTAATTGTTATTATTACATACTTATAAATCGTATATATTAGTTTGGCAAATATCTCCCTTCGGCTTTTTTGCTCTTTATTCAATGCTTTATAAAAAGTGTTACAGTGATCGGATTTAGTTCAAATATGCGCCGTTTTGTTCGATAATCTGTTTCCATCTAGACGGCAACTTCATAATACCTCCCTCGTAGAAGCCCCCTCCTTATTTGCGAAGAACTCGGACAGCCACTTTTCACATGCCTCTTTTGAGTTCAACTTTACACCACCAAGGGCGTTCACCATGGACAGGAACAGGTGGTAATCACTTGGCGCTATGTCCGGGCTATATGGTGGATGCGATAAAACCTCCCATCCGAGCTCCCGTAGCTTCTGACGAGTCATCAACGAAGTGTGTGGTCTGGCGTTGTCCTGGTGGAACACTACACCCTTCCTGTTGGCCAATTCTGGACGCTTCTGGTCGATCGCCTGCTTCAAGCGGTCCAGTTGTTCGCAGTAGATGGTAGAATTAAGCGTCTGGCCATATGGGAGCAGCTCATAGTGGATGATTCCCTTCCAATCCCACCAAACACACAGCAAAACCTTCCTGGCCGTCAATCCCGGCTTGGCCACTGTTTGGGACGATTCACCGGCCTTCGACCACGACCGTTTTCGCTTGATATTGTCGTATGTGATCCCTTTTTGGTCGCCAGTCACCATCCGCTTCAAGAATGGGTCGAGTTCGTTCCGTTTCAGCAGCATATCGCAGGCGTTGATTCGGTCCAGAAGGTTTTTTTGCGTCAAATCATGCGGCACCCAAACATCAAGCTTTTTTTTGTATCCAGCCTTCTGCGGATGGTTTAAAATGGTTTGGTGACTAACTCCCATCTCCTGGGCGATGTCACGAGATGCCACATGCCGGTCTAACTCGATGTAGTCCATGATTTGATCGGTATTTGTCGTCACAGGTCTTCCGCCGGCTGGCTTATCCATGGTGTCGTTTTCACCGGCTCTGAATCGTCGAAACCATTCCTCCGCGGTTCGAAGTGATATAGTACCATCCCCCAAAACACCATTAATCTCACGGAACGTTTCTCTAGCGGATTTGCCTTTAACGAAGGAAAACTTTAAAATAGCGCGAATTTCGGCGTTAGTGAACTATATGTTTACACGTCTATAACTGTTGAACGCAATATCCAAACTAATTATGCATAGCGTCGTTTTGTAGGTTATGTCAAGACCTTTCAAATTATGTATAGTATTGCCAGATACGAGCTCTGTAGCGCTTTGTACATAGCCGCGAAATTCAAAAGACAAAAAGGCGGAAGGGAGATATTTGCCAAACTATTATAATATAATACGTCTCAAAGTATTTAATTACTAAAGTATTGGTAGCATTAAATAATACTTACACTTAACGGTCTAAATACACGCCGGTTTTCTAACCTTCAATGTTACGAATTGAACATGTGAATGTAATTTCGATAGTACATTTTATTATATAGGATAGCTAATAAATCTAATTAACAAATTTAAATGACAAATTAGATCGTGTTTTATTGAATCTTGATGAATAATATTAAACAGGATTTCATATCACTTAATAGATGTTCTCATAGTGGTTGAAAATATAGTTCAGATATTATCAGAACGTGATTTAAAATAGAAAAATTAAAAATCAAAAATGATCCAAAAGCCATTGTAAAATTCATATTTCCTGCTATTTACTACAAATATACAAAGTATTGCAAATAGAGTATTTGTCCAAAAATTTTATACAAAAGTTATTTAATGAAGGATGCCATCTTTTGATAAAACATTGAACTAATAACAACTTGTTTCACTTACAGGATAGCTATTAACTGAGATATATATATAGATCATCATCAGTAGATGTACTTGTATATCCACACCTGGACTTAGGCCTCCTTCAAAGATGTCCACATCGATCGGTCTTGCGTTGCTAACATCTAACACTTCCGTCACCACCTCGTCGGTTCTTATATAAAAACTTCTAGCACTGCGTCTAATGCTATAAAACTGGTACTTCGCTTTACCTTACTGTTCTATAGAAAACCTTTGGTACATTATAATAATTGATGTATCAGCATGAAACACCAGCTAGTAATATATTATTAGTAGCTGTAATTTCAAAGACAAGAGAGATTTAATTTTGTAAACATTTTTAATTTTACGTAAATAATATATACAGTTTTAATCAACTACAAAATTAAGTTAAAGCTTAACTAGTTAAACGTGATCAAGAAATTTCATGATTTAAAAACGACCATATTTATTTGCAAATAATATTACATATTTAAGGTGTAATTATTACAATTTGTCATGAACAAAACAGTAGAAAAGGCTACAAGCAAAATCTACAAATAATCTCTATACACACCGATATATACACCGATTCACTGATACTACTCAATGCTAGGTCATAGTATATGTTCGTTACAGAACAGAACCATGAGAAGGTTTACTACACCTTTGATTTAAATTAAATTAAACTTAATCACGCTACTGTGAACATATTTTAACCTAAATTTATATTAGCTTTGTTTAGTAATATTGCAATTATAAAAATAACTATCACGTTCTCAAGAATTTAAAACAAAGTTAAGAAAAGACTAAATGTTAAAACCAAACAATACAGAAGGTACTATTTTTAAATGTGAATTACTGGAGTTAACATTCCTCAAAAAATTTATACTTAATTCATTAATATCGTGTACAGAAGCAAACAATTGTCTTACAAGAATTTTTAAATAATTATAGAAATTTAAATCAAAACATTGTCCAATTATCTGTTAACATTCCAATTTCATCAGCACTCTCCAATAATATACAACAATTAAATATAATCACACACATATCATCTAGAAACTATTTAATATCATCTAAATCAGGGAAACAGTTCTTTGTACGTAAATTTAGATGTTATCTTGTTCGCCATTTCCCTGAAGAGTTCCCCAAGGCTGCGTTCTAGGACCGGACTTATTTCTTGTAGAAACACTTGGGAGTTTTCGTTGATCACCCTGTTAGTTGCCGGGCCCAATATCGGATCTCCATCGAAGAGGTTTGTCAGATATATTGACGACTCTCCAACACGAAGTTTAACTTTGAAGGGTTCAAAAGTCAAATATTCATCGTCGCCGCGTTTTTCTTTGTGTCCTCTCATGGTAACATTGCAGGCGTAGTCCTCTGCAATTATAGATTTTGATTTTACTTTTCTTTGGACTTAATTATCATTATTGTTTTTTTTGTGCATACTCTGTGCTCGTCCCGAGACGCTAGATATTAAGTCTCTTTACCCAAGTTATTACAACTACAGCCCCATTCAAATCAAACACAGTAATATCTGCATACTACTGTTTGCCGCCAAAATTACGAAGAGACCTACCACCAATTCAAATTATTATTGTAAAGGTAATTGATAAAATAACAATAAACGATAATTGTAAGTCAATAATTGATATTTTCTCGCTGGTTAAATTATTGATATATATCCATTCGTGTAATAAACATTAACTATATATTTTATAACAAACAAATACAAAGATAATGTTAACGGGAATGTAGGGTTAGGAATATTTTCTTCTAATAGTTGATTAGAAAACGATGCCCATAACATGTTCATACTCTAGGGGCTAATATTTTTTTGTGGTATAAAGGAACAATCTATAAAAAGGAAGCATCATATATAATATATCTTCCAAGAGGTTAACACTTTTTATACAGCTCTCATTATCAACAAGATTTACTACAAATAAATCAAAATAAATTATTACAAATAGATAAATATGAAACTGTTTCAAACCATCAACACAATTTTTTGCAGCCCTTACCTTATTAAATGGTAAGTTAACCATAGTTTTGTTTTTTTTTTCATTACGAGATCACTGAAGCATATAAAATAAGTGTTTGATTTTATTTAATAATTAATCTTGTCTTTTATGGTTTTTACCAATAGCATTGTTTTTGCTATAGCATATAAATTAAAGTAAACTATTTGATTGATATTTATAAGTAGTAAAAATTACTAGCACTTTTCAACTGATTTAAATATTACAATATATAGAGGAAATAAAGTTACAAGACTTCGCCAGAATCTAGCAAGTAAAAAATTAAACTTAGGGTATATTTAAAACTTTGTCTATGCTCTAATGAAGTTTAATGTTACTCATCATTTAACGGATTTATACAACACTTCGGATGTTAGGCTAGCAGGCCGAGAGTTTACGGACTACTTTGAGAACTTATAGTTGACATTGTCTTCTTCTTAAAGTGCCTCTCCAACTAGTGATGGTTGGCGATCAGCGTGGTACAGTCCTTTCTGGCTCTGCTTCGTCGAAACAATTCGTGAACATTGATCGTACCCAGAAAACATTATTATATTGTCGACATAGCATTCAATATGAAGACAAGTTCTTCGAATGTATAAAGAGAAGGAATTATAGCTGTAAAGCCATCGGTGAGACGCTGTAATATGATATGTATACGTTTTAGCTGGACGAATAAAATTAAGAATATTTTTAACTAGCGGTTTTCTGCCCGCTTTGCTAGCTATAGTATATATAGATTAGATTTGAAATTTGTTAGAAACATTCCCGCCCGGCGCCAAACCGCCACTCTCCGAACCCCTTCCCGTTATTAACAACCCACAACTGCTTTTGAAGGTAAAAGTCAGCTGACCTATATTCAATTAGAAGGATATTCCTATCAAAGTTTAAGACTCTTTGCTTTATAGTAGTAGAGATATCATTATGAATCTCTACATAGATGGAAATCTCGAATATTTGTAGATATAGATTGTTGTTTTTAAAAACGTCTCGTACTTTTACCAAAACTTGGCTGCTTTGTAAACTAAAAGTTGATGTGTTGTTAGTTAAAAATATAGTTTTATAACATACAGTATACCGGTAAACAAAAACGGAACGCTTACGTTGCATAAATCATAGGTCGGTTACCCGGCGCTACGTAACACCAACCGATTAACACACATTCCGTCACCCACTGAGCCGGCCCGATTGGGTACACCTCGTGTGTCACATGCCCTCCTCTAATGTTTCCTACTACCTACAGATATTATATTCAGTTAAACTTTTTTGCATAGATAAGATAAGAGAAAATGCATAATAGCTACCACAAAGCTTCTTCTCACAGTCAACCTTTCAGGTTTAGAAGACTATTTATGTTTAGGAGTTTAAATATATTTTAAAATCAAAACAACAACTTTTTAAATATATAGTTAGACTATTTAAAAGGCTAATTATTAATTATTCGTCAGAAATACATATAAATGGTTTTTATATAACATAAACAAGTAAACCTACATATACAGAACTATAATTTATATTTATAACGTCATACTGAAATTGTCTCCAAGGAGAGGTGACGACTAATTATAAGACTTCTATTTTATGTTTTGATCACTTTTGCTTAAGGTATTGATATTTACAATTGTCTAAAACAAGTTTTTACTTTGTCTCTCCCTCTTTTTTTGCCATTGTTCCCTATATACGTTTATAATATTATTAATAGAATGTATTACAATAAAGTTTACTTGTTACTGTGACTTCGATGATATGGATCAATATCCTAATGACATAAAGGTTATACGACAATTTAATAAATTAAACATTAGTACACTCGATTGTCTATATGTATAAATATTATTTTCTTGCTATATACCAGTAAATTAGTGATTTAAATAAATTCAAATTGTTAGAGCAAATACATTCTCTACGCGAATAGATGTGTGAAACCGGCATGGTGAAATTGTGACGACATCATCTCGCAGAGCTCATTTCGCAGCAAGAAGTTGCACCATTCAGATATAAATTATTTGCTGATCTCAAATAATATTAATTAAATTTTTGTTATGAATAGTATTTGTGCTTATTAAAACATTAGTCAATCAACAATCTCAATTGGTACATATTTTTTACGTTTTAAAACTTGCTCAAATATTAAGATCTAGTCTGCGTTTATTCGTTTTTGCGTCAATATTTATATTGGATGATATTTTTGTGTATCTTCGCCTTGTATACAGAAAATATATAAAATATGGTGATTGTTACAATAATGATAAATATTATTCATTAAACTATGTATACTGACTGAAAGATCCCGTAATGTTGCCTCTCCCTTGAAGTCGCAACAGCAGAACTTGTAGATCCATTTTGTATTTGCCGTTAAAGTCCAACCTCGGTAGGAGCAGTTTAAAATCGAAGCGATTCTCGTCTAGATCTGACCTGAAATTGTTAAATAGCCAATGTTTATTCGTGTCACATTCATTTTTATAACTCTATATATTTATTAGACTAAACATCTTGCTTTAAGAAAACGTATCACGTTGTGGTAATAAACTTAGAGATTTTTAAGATCCAACTAAATTTGCCAACTCTGCTTGAATTCTTAATAAATATAATCAGTATTCTTCGAAGCCTACCGTCCTAGGTTGCATTGAGAGATGAATCTAAAATTGTCTCCAGATCTACCGATGAGTCAAGACTACACCATATAAATCATATATAGACTACAGATTATGCGTTTCTAGATAAATGTTAGGAATTTAAATAACACATTACCTTGTATGTTGTTTTAATCTTGATTTTAATCTAAGATGCATTATTTCCTTATTTACAGAAGTAGAATGTGTATTCAGAGCATACTAATCAAATGAGCTTTATTCATTATAGTATTATTAGAAATAATATATAACTAAAATGTCTTGTTAACAAAAACATCAAGTTATTCCTTTTTGTTCCTTAATAGTACATCAGGTATAAAATTTTGTATATATAACAATGTTCGTTAGTCTAAATTTTTACATTGTTTACTTCAATTAAACCTGATTAAATTGAATGTAATCTGTTCTTATTATTTTTGTTGTTCATAAAGCACTGGGTTAAACTTAGCTATAGTAGCCCATTCTATGTTCCCACTTCTGGGTGTCGTGATCTACCTCACACATCTATGGATCATGTAACTCGTAGTTCCATCGCATTTGCAACTGCACTATTATCCTATCCATAAATAATTATCGTTACCTAATCTTCATTAATTTATATTTATGGCGATCGTCACAAATATTACTGATTAATATACTTCTTCTATGAAACTGTTTACTACAACTACTTGATGACTAGAAGCAGCTTGTCAAGACTGTAACGATTGAAAAGTGTAATGCCTTATATCACCTAGACTACCTCTTATAACTAGGAAATCGTTGTTAAAAACTAATCTATCTATCTATATAGTTGCAAGTGCATTTGTTGGTGAAGTACTAATTTATATTAAACAAGAAAATTTATAAATTTCCTGAAGATTATCCGAAACTTACATATTTAGTCCAAATTATTTTATTGTAAGCAAAACAAACAAACTTTAACCTCGCAAGAAATTTTGATAGAGATGAATATTATCTTCAGACACAAAGAAGTAGACAAGAATAAGAAGCAGAATGGACTTAATCACACATAAACATACGGATATTGCAATAATGCCTTGTTATGACTATACATGACACTAACATGTAATATTATCATATTGGATTTTTCACGTACATACAACAATTGCGATGTTGAAATTCGTTACAATAATACAACACGTAAATGCAAAAATTAAGTAAAACCTTTTTCACAATGAAAACAAACGGAGTGTTCAAGTTTTATAATATACACGACTTAAAAACATTTATGTATGTGTAAAATAAAATTGTATTAGAAACACTCCCATTTCCGGACCGGCAAACGTCTAGGTGAATAACAAAGGACGCTGCATTAAGTAGCCAAAAGTATTATTCTATATTATATATATATATTTTATTGAACTATCTATAAATATTAAAACTGAGGTAATAATATCATGATAGAAGTTTTTAATGGTAATGGTATTCTTGCCGCTTACTAAATAATAATCCTCGATCTCTTGAAAATGAAGAGACGAGTTAACCGCCATTTTGACCTCGTCATTTCGTAAAGCTATTCTCTCTTTCTCGAGTCGTTCTCACATGTGTGATGAGCGTCGCCAGCTTTAGAGTTGTTGTCTGGACATAAAAGGCTACTAAAAAGGATACTACCTCGAATAGGACAGTAGCTTTCCTTAAGACTAACCAAATTTGTAACATATAAATTGCCAGGAATAGAGAATATAGCAATCCCTCTTCTTCTTAGAGAAAGATTCAGCTGTGTGTATTAACATAATGAAATGGTGATGATTTTTAAATTAGAAATTCGACTAATAAACCTATTTACGAATACCATAACCATCGATATCATAAATACTTACTTCAACTCCTCAATAATGAAGTTGCTTGGCCCTCGTACTTTGACGTCATTGACGACTGCAGTCAACTTTGCTCCCTGTGGTCCACGTGCCAGCGCGATTTGGCCAAGACTTAGCGGTTCTATGCCTGGTACATCCAGCTCCGGAATACCCTGGAATATACATCATCTCAGTTATGTTCTTCATGCTTTTCAGTGCAATTAGCAAATTTCTTCGTTAGTAATAAATACGTAGGCTACAAAAGGTAAAGTCAAACCTATATCAGGAAAAGTGATATAATATTTGTAGCAAAAATATACACTTTTGAGAAATAAGAAAGAATTGGCTTGATACCGTTGCACTGCACACATCATTAAAAATTAATGTGATGGTTATATGTGACCCTACAGACTAGACACAAAACCCTAATTATTATGAAATTGAAACGATATTGACAGAGTTCGTGATTGACAGCAAAATGCATAGGCAAAATAAAAAAGGGAGATAATTGTATAAATTTGCGGTAAAGTACACAACAACACCAAAACACCAAAAAAATATTTGGAATTATCAAGTCAACAGGTATTGTATGTCAACAAAACACAAAATTAAGACAGTCCTTAAGAAAAAAATAAACAAAACAACAAGCTCCTTTTGTATCTTATGAATCAGAAAATCTATAAAAAGATAGGTCCTCTAATTGATGAAATTATCAAGGTAGTGAGATGTAACGTTTTATTTCCCAAGTCAATATGAAGAAGTATATATCATTGATATTACCTCTTCGTATTAGCCATAGCACTTACAATCAGGTGGAAATTCTGATCGCTTGTAACTTACTAATAATAATTATATAAGACAATAAAACAAATATACCAATTAGCGTAACAACTACTGGAAATATATATTAATGAAATGTATGAGGATATCCTATTATGGCAATTTACGCGTGTAAACTAAACGCATGTAATACTCATTGTTGTGCAACAGTAAAAATATATGTTCCTTGTATTAATTTTTAATTGAATAAAATTCTATGTATATTACGAGTGTATATAATACATATACGAGATATATATTCATTGACTTATTACGAGATCTCTGAAACTTTTAGACCTAAAGATTCTAAATTTTGTAAAGATATTGCTTCTGCTGTTTAGTGTTCAGGTAAGAATGGAATTTACAAAATTTCTTCGAAATTTTTTCTTTCGAAAGGCACCCGAAAGGCAGCAGGTTGCCGTTGAGAATGGCTAGAAAGGCTAGGGATTTTTCTGGAAAATTACAAATCTAAATTTCACATCTAATTCTATATTACGGCTGGTAAAGCAAGCAGGTAACAGCTAGTACTTTGTATGATTATTTATTTTTTTAATTTATTTATAAAAATATTATGATTAAGAGCTACGCTTTATTAGTACAGTAACAAGATAATAAAGTTATAAACGTACATATATGCGTCATTAAATATATTGTCATACATGACTACGTATTAAATAAATGGATCGTACTTTATAAGAACACATAATACAGTTCAGCGATTTCGACCTCTATTTGTTTTGGTAAAAAGCATAAGTTTGTAAAACAAAACGAAATCTATCATATGTAATAAATATTAATAATAAACCCCTACGTGCCTTCACGGACACCGATAAGAGTTAGGAAAAGAAATTAACAATGAATTTAATGTAAATGACGAAGACCAAAGTAAAACAACCGTTTCATATAAAAGGAATGGTAGCGCATTTAGTTGGGGATTGTTTGATCCAAAAATGGTCTTCTATCAAGTTGCATTGTTTGTTGCTTTGACGCTCGTTGTGCAGGTAAGATGGTGTTAATTATTAATTAAATAAGAATATAACTAACAATAGTGTTTAAAGTAATATTATCTTTAAAGACTACAGTTTTTTTTTTTGTTGTTCAAGCTTCATCAAGTTTTTGGAAATGAATGCAAACGAAGAAGTACGTTCATACAAATAAGAATACCGCAACGTACAAATGTGGCTATAAAGTATCCTAAAGAAATTAATCCTGTAAAGTTTGTACCGTTTCCTTATAACCCAGCTGGATCAGAATGTATCAAATGTCAAGAGAAAACGTGCAGTACATGTACATATACTAAAAAAGCTCATTCTGTTACTATGAATAATGCAAGGAAAACAAATATTATTATTGATATAAAACGTACAAGACAACTGAACGACAGCATTTCTCAAAACACTACTGTGATAAATAACAGCAATTCGACCAGTGTAGATGGAACAATTGTTGCGATATATGATAAAACATCGGCAGTAAGTAAAAGTGGAGCTACAGCTGAAGCTGGAAAAGGAGGAAAATCCGCTGCCGCAACTGCATCGGGTACAACTTTATCACAAAGCGATGTGTTAGCTGCTATCAACGATGAAGTCGTCAATAAGGCAAATGGAGAGAAAACTAGTGTAGAAGACATATACGTAGCAAGTGAAGGTCTCTCGACGGCCAAGGCAAACAGTTCGGCCGCAAGCGAGGATAATACGAAAACCGATGGCTCAAAATCATCTACTGACGATTACATAAATTCTAAAGAAACTTCTAATGCACCATCTTCTTCTACTGATAAAACATCTGATAAAGATAACAAGGCTGCGTCGCCACCTACTTCAGATGCTACAGCCCCGGTCGGTAAAGCAACTACCGAACCAGAAAAATTATCTGTGGTGAAAAATTCAGATTCTAGTCCAGTAGCCACTACCGACACTGTAGTCGATAAAAAAGAAACACCTGCCGATACCAGTACCGCTGGCAAAACTTAAGTAGATAACAAATGAAAAAAAATTGTAACCCTTTTATTATTACAAGATAACCAACAATAAAATAAAATTATATTTGTTTATTTATTAATCGCCGTTGGTTGGAACTTTATAACTTATTTATATACTTTTCTATACTTGGTACAGGGGGCGGACTTAATGCCTATATGGCGTTAACTACTACTGAACCTTGAGAGACGTAGAAATGTTGAAGGCGAAAGTAATAAACGATAACAGATTATATAAACAAAAAAAAAATAGACAAAAATATTAATTATACATAATTAACAAACCAATTACTTTGTGTAAATTACGTCAGACTGGTCGTGTTATTGATCACGTGTCTATGTAATGGAGATGAAGCTTAGTACCTATGATCCAGATCTAGATAGTTTTTTACCATAATATATCAGGTTATAGAATAAACTGCTCGCTGAGGTTCTCCGAAGGTGCCACATTGTGTTTCTAGAAATAGGCCTGTTAAGGTTTCTCCGTAAGCGGCCACATGCTTGAGATGTTTTCGTTATTACAGGTATCCGTAGGTTACACAAATTGCATACCATCAAACATCCTGTTTGAAGGTTTGCTATAATATCTATTTATTCAACTTGTTATAATTAGTTGTTGTAATACTGTTTTTTTTTCATTTAAATATATTACCTTTATCATCTTCGGTCGCAGCTCTTCGACGGAATTTATAATGCACTTGTCTACATTTGGATCATTTCGTTGGCAAACTTTGATGTATGAAGCTGGAAAAGAAAATGGAAATTTCAAAAACGTAAATAAAGATATTTCAAAACAGAACTCAAAAATAGTAATACTTATAAATGATAAGAGATCGTTGCTATATGATAAAGATTATAAACTATAACCTTTGGTTTTATTCAACAAAGTGAAGATACGAGCGGGACCTTTACCTGTTTGATGGTAAGTGATACACCACTGACGACGTGGCTATTTTATGCGCTCGTCGCTTTGAGACATAGGATATTAAGTGTCGTTACCTCAGTAATTTCACTAGCTACAGTTTCCTTCAAACCGGAACATGGTAATGTTTGCAGGTGGCGGTAGAAATAAGCGTTGCGCTGTTACCTGCCTAGACGGCCTCCAGCAACAGAGACCTGCCACCAGTAAAGTAAAGTTTTATCTAACCTTCAAACTTCAGTAAATAAAGCTAAAACTTTTTTTACATAACAGAAGAATATAAACAAACAAGTGGCAGGGTTACCACTTTCGCTGAACATGAACAGGTCCGGCATGCGGTTTTCGATTATGTCATAAATTTACATTAATAACGTAACCACGATATGTAAAAAAAAAACTGAATAATGTAAAAAGTTTCCAGTCGTATTAGGTTACTACACCAACCGAAATCCGAACAACAAACCTCTGAACTGTTATCCCTGAAATATACCTGAGAATCTCTCAACTCGACCTAGTGTTTTTTATTATCAATAGAAGATTATAATCAACAGGACTATATCTCGTCCTTTCCAATAGAACCAACGGTAAGTTATCATCAATATTACAGACAGAAATATGTATATAAACAAGCATTGAACTCTAATTTTACTTTTCTTCATTTTGCTTATTAACTTATCTATTTCTTATTGGGTATGGCTTGAAATTTGCCTGAAATATTTCTCGAGAGCAACCGCAAATGATTTTCTATAGCAACCGTTACCATAGCATCCGCAGCAATAAAAATGTTTATAAAATTTAATTAAAAAAAAATTATAAAGGATTCATGAAATTCAAAAAAAGTGCCTGTAGATGGTTACAAATCATTCCGCGACCAATGCTCAAGTTCCCAGCGTGATACGTTCACTAGTTTTCAGGTGATAGGAAAATAAAGAAAAACCTTTTTCATTATATATAGATGGATACAATAGATTTCCACTTATATAAACTCATCAATTTTCCTATTACCGAGTATAGATCAGTATCGACATTTCGAAATGTTACCTTCAAACGGGATTGCGTGGGTGTTACGGTCAGCAAAGCAGACAGGGAACAGCTGATAAAAATAATATATAAACATAGACACTTAAACCGTAGATCTCTGAAACCTTAAACATGCAAATTCTAATTTTCTAGAATCTAACGTCACCCACCAAATCCAAGTTCTGCACACTTTAAGCAACAACACTATAAATTCTTAAAGTATGTCAGACCATAGACAAGTCAGATCGTACAGATTATTTTCATCAGATTCATATTACCAATACAATAATTTCATAAACCTTTCAACCTTCGCAAACAAATCTCTTTATATCCAATTAAGTTAAAGTTATTTATAGTGACCAACGACAATCCTATTAAGTGATGATGTATTAACTAATACATGTTCTTGTTTTTTATATGTAAAACATGTCTAAGTTAACAAGCTCATAAAGTTTAACGGAAACATTTTTTCTTTATTTTATCACCAACAGAATTATAGCGTTGTTAAAGAAAACACGTTTATTGCTACAATAGTTAAGTACAAGTTATATACGAACCAAAAAAAACATGTTTACATCATACAAAAATTAAAACAATGCTAATTAACGAATTGATATTTTGTAAACAAATACTTTTAAGTTATTATTTTTAAATATTTATATATATATATATATATATATATATATATATATTCCTAAGTTAGAACGTCAAGGCAATTATTACTTCAGAGGCTGTTACACAAACGAGGCAACGTATGATGAGGCAATTTTTGATCGTATATAATTTTTAGATTTTATAAAAAGTTTATATATAAATTTATTATAAAGCACCTCGTATTGAACATAGTATAGAACAGTTTCTATAAATTTCATTTTATATACAGTTTATGTTACATAAATATCAAAATATTATAACTTGTCCATAGCGTAAAACTGTCAACATTTGATCTCTATCCGATCCTTGCTAATCAATATAAACGTAAAAAAAACTGTTTCTAATATATTTACAATATAAATCTACTAATAAAATTTCATATTAATTAGTGTTGTATTAAATACAAAACAAAATTACTACGTTTGTAATCCAATAAAGGAATATTATTTTCATATAAATCTGAAAAGCTTATTGTTGTCTATGTACAATATACTCACAACATTATAATAACATAGAAAAGTATATTCAGGAATATTTTTAAATAGTACTGTTTTTAATGTATACTTATTTTGTTTTCATGTTTTAATATGTTTATGGCTTTAAAATCTTATCTTCTAGCAAACTCCTGTAACAATATTTTCGTATATATGTATATTCATGTAAATAGCTCTAATAAATATATCAAGTAGGACCTCTAAAAGAATTGTACTTTAAATTCTTTAAAGTACTTGTCTATAAAATTCTGTCATGTTTTTTTAGGGTTAAGTTATTTCAAAACTTAAACAGAGTCATTGATAATATTTTTCAATTAAATAACAAACTATAATTTCATTTCTATTATAACATATAAGAGTTATATAAAATATCAGTTACTTAGATATGTGGCAATTACTAGTGGTAGGTCTCAGGGTGATACCGTCTAGGTAGGTACCACCGCAGCGCCTATTTCTGTTGCTAGACAGTGATGTGCAAATATTACTGTATTCCGGTTAGAAGGGCCCTGCACCTAGTGATATTATGTTATAGGCTACGAACGCAATGTGGTGCTGTGTATAACATCCACTTTGTTATGACGCTTCAGTAACTATCGGTTGAACGTCCCGCTCGTCACATACATATATAATATTAAAGTAAATGTATGTGTTATATATGTAGAATATTTGTTTCTATAATACTTACGTATATCGGCGGCTATGAGAGGCAGCGCGATTAGAAGCACGGTCGTCGACAGCATGTTCGCGGCGGTTGCACAACGGTCGTGCGATACTTCGGCGTATGTTTTGGTGGTTGCGGGACGAGCGCGGTACCGGGCGGCCGGCGCGCGATGACGGCGGGCACTGAGCTCGCCGCTCGCCACCCGCCGCCGCACCCACTCCAACACCGGCTAAGGACGCGCGTGAATGGACACCAGCCCTTCTATTTCTTATTCTGGATCGCATACGCTCCTTCATTTCGCGTATTGCGTTATCGTTACAAGTCCAACCGCCTCCGTGGCGCAGTAGTTAACACGTAGCTCCGCGATTCTATTCCAAAGTCACATGGTAGTCTTGATAATAATGTACTAATATATACAAAACATATATGTATGTATAGGCGGTGTAAGTGTTCCCGTACAACAACTCACGGGAACCAAGCCAACCTCACTAGTTCGTGGTGCACGCTACTAATCATCAAACGATAATCTGACTCGCCAGAGTAGTGAGAAATGGCCCAAATCCCCCCATATAAATCCCCACTCGATCGATATGGGAATATTTGGGTGAGTCCTATATCCAACAGTCGATTTCAATCGGCTGATGATGATGTTTGTGTATAAGAAAATCCACCTACCTAGTGGTGAAGTCAAACTAGGAAGTGAGGAAATGTAGTCATTACCTCAGTTCCTAGTTTGACTTGTAGAAAATACCCGTAGGCATTAAGTCCGTAAATAAATAAATATACATCTACATATATATATCCAGAGATTCATTGACTCATCGAGATCAGAACTAACACTTGAAAATTGGTAGAGATATTGCTTCTGCCATATAGAGATCATCTAAGAATAGACTTTACAAAATTCCTTTCCCAGAAATTATAGCGTTATAGACTATCGCGGGCTGAGGATAATGATTATAGTCTCATTATAACTGTAACAACATAGCTGTATTCCTCATGCTCTATGGTACGGAATTGAGTTCCATTGTTATCCTTTAAAACTTAAAGAAAACCTGTGATTTAGTTCACCAGCACTAATTGACACTATATTTAAACTTTTTATATACGATTTATCTTAGAAGATTACAGTTTTAAATAGTATAAGTAATATAACAATTAAACAAAATAAAGTCCTGAACAGATAACAACATGGCGGACCTGCTAAATTTTATCTGAACATCTGTTATAATTAACAATTTTTTCTAATTTAACTTTATACTTAAAAATATTATGTTCGTTCTCAAAAACCATTTATTAATGATCATAAAAGAAACTTTTAAGTTAAAGTAATTACTTAAATGATTCCATATAACAAATAAGCAAGTTGATATTCTAGTCATCATCAGCTGACAGGCACCGGTGGACATAAATGCCTTACTCTAAAGATTACTACATCGATCAGGTGGGGATTCATAGGGGGGATTTGGGCTATTCACCAACACGCTAGCCCAATGCGAGTTGGTGGAAGCCTAAATCTCATTTGATACAGGGTGCACCACGAGAAGGTGATGTTGACCTGAATACCGCGAGTTCTTGTGAGGAACCCATTCTCATCTCTCATAATCTAATCCATTTTACATTAATTCTAGTTTGCACACATTAGATATGGAGGTATTCAAAAAGTCTATTAAACTGGTCTATCTTAGCTGATGATAATAAGGTATAATATTTTTTTATTAATCAATTAAGTGGAGGGATGAGCGGGCCGTTGACTTGATGAGAAGTGATACGCCTACCCATAACAACGTGCCGCTAGTTAAGATGATAAACGCTGCACCAGATTACGCTTGTCGTCTTAGACATGGAATATTAAATCCCGTTACGCAAGTAAATACACTAGCTACAAACCGGAAGACAGTAATGTTTGGCGGCAGAAATGGACGCAGCGGTGATACCTACTAAGACGGTATCCGGCAAAACCTTTTATCAGTAAAGTGGAATGTGATAATATTTGCCCAATAGCAGTTAACTTAATATTTAAAAATCAATATATACTATGCCTAACATATAATCTAACAGACGGAACACGGTAGCCTACTATGTTATTACTTAAAGGGTAGGTAGTTTAACATTAACAACAGATGGGAAGTACTGATTACTCGGATCCGCGCATTGCAGCGCGGGAAGTGAACCGCCGTCCCGGAAACGCGCAGCGCAGCCGACTTCGAAACTTTACACGTGGTACAACTTCCGGTATTAGTCAACAACCCGTGTGGAAGTTCATCTACCTCATAATTCAACTACTGTATCATTTCCCGGCGTATGAACGTATAATTGACTTGCGGAAGCTTACATTTTACAAACAAACATATATAATATATACATATATATATAAATTATGAAAAAGGGTTTCATTTGTTCGCTAATCACGTGAAAACTAGTGAACGTATCGACAAATATTTTTTGAATTTCATAGATACTTTCTCATTTTATTTCTAATAAAACTTTAGAAACATTCATTTCGTATTATTTATGCGATTGCTATAATAAAGGTTGCTATGATAATGTATACTATGATAATGGTTGCTATGGTAACGGTTGCTTTAGGAAGTCTTTTGTCGATTGCGGTTGCTCTCGAGAAATATTTCAGACAAATTTCAAGTTTAATTTTATGTACCGGCCAGCAAAGCGGACAGAAAACAGCTAGTATATTTATATGAGATTTCTAGATTCATCACGAGGTCTCTGAAACAATTAGACGACGAAGACTCAAAATGTGATTGATATTGCTTCTTCCATTTATAGGCCAGCTAGAAAAGACTTTATTTCCATCCCCAAAGAGAATTCCAGGGGTGGTAATGAGAAGGAGCCCGGGGAACAGCAGTTTGTCGTCGACCGGAAATATTTCTGACAAATTTCAAATCTAATTCTATGTTACGGCCAACAAAGAGGTACGGGGACAGCTACTTTATATGTCTTCCATATGTTTATAAACTGTTTTTATATATTGCATAATACATATGTATGGCATTATTAACCAGTTTTATTATTGTATTATAATACTATTTTTTATAGTAACTACTTCTTCTACTTGTGCCTCTCCACCACTGGAGATTGGCCGTAACGAACTAACTAGTAACTAGTTATTAAGATAAATTATATCTGTTTTAGTAAATTAAAATAAAACAAAGTACATTTCTTTCATTATAACACAAAGCTTTTAATGACTACATGACGAAAGTTTTAATTAAACTTCCTAACTCAAACACTTCCGGAAATTCAATATTTAACCACTGATTGCGTACAACTTAAAAAGGCTTTAAATAAAGGCCATAAAGTTTTCTTTGTTTTTGCACTAAATTACTTCCCTATATCTAGCCTTATAAGAAACGTAAAATTTATGTTTTTTATCGGTAGTAAAGATAATGCGGAAACCGAAACAAATAGCCTTTCAAGTCATTGATTATTGGAGTAGGTGCACAAAAGTCATATCCGGGTGACAAACGAAAATACAGGCAATATGAGGCAATGTTGGGAGAAAATCCGTGTGTTCTGAAGCAATCTAGCAGATTGGGGAAATACGGATGAGTGGTTCTACTGCTATAAAGAAGCGTCAAAGTTTTAATCTGTGAAAATGATATATAACACGCTCGCAACAATTCAGACGACTTACAGCCAGCGCGTTGGAGACCTATTACATGTGAAAACGGTCCTTACTAGCAGTGCCTTTGGGACCTAGACGATCTCCAATTTCTTTACTTTATTAATATAACTACTACTATATTAAATATAACTGAAAGGAGGAAGCATGTATGTATATTTTACCCTGCGAGATATAAAAATGAATTACAACCTCCAACACAGGAGAGAACAAGGTTATTGACGCTGCACTAGCTGGAACAGAAAATCTTCTAGACCTTATAATGCACTGTACGTTATTACCTATCCTTCAAAACCTAGGATAATGTCAGAATTCTCACAGCTCACAAACGGCTAAACCAAGTTGGATATAGTTGAATTCAAATCAATCCAGTCAAGAGCGTTTCAGCCGTATAAAATCAATAACCTTTTATCCTTCAATATAATATAGTAACCTCATGTTCAGTTCAATTTATGAAACATTTTTATTTCCGTCTGTGTTTGTTATTGTAAATATAAACGTTGTAGTTTAAACCGCAATGCAGTATAATGCCAAGATTTTATCTGGCTTTTATATTAAAAAACAAAATATCATAACGTAAGGATTAACAAGCTATCATTCATATTACCCCATCAACTTCAAGCACTCTCTCGACGACAACATCCGTGACCTAAAATTAACAACTGGCCTTTACGTAAAACGTTTTCGCAAAGTTTTAGCACGGATTAATATTCAGGTAGAATAGTTTTTTATGTATTTAATATATTAATTAAATTATTAATTTAATTAAAAATATTTATCGTAAAAGCTTTATATTTGATACAGAAAAGGGGGGCTTAAAATCTGCAGACAGGCATAACCTTTGGTGAGATAAAATACTGTGGTAGATGGTAGTAGAGATATAAAATAAATATTCGTGTATGTTAATTAATCTGTAAGTCGCTGGTTAAAATCCTAAAATGTTTTGAAAGTTTTGTGATTTATGATGTAGTGGTGGTAAATGAAAATGTCAAGGAGAGTTTATACGTATAAAGTGCGGTTTATGTCAAATTCAACACGAAAAAGAGAAAGACTGGTGTTGCCTTGCAGTAAAATAATAAAATTTAATGTTGGATTGCCATTACAATCAACGAGGTTTTACTATGTCTTGTTGTGAGAAATAAATTTTAATAACGCTCATTAATATAACTATTGTCTAACCTTTGGTCAGAGTTGTGGAATAATTGTGTTGTCTCCCTCCTTAATAGAGAAAGTCCCAAGTATCAGCAGTACAAATATTGAAAGAGCCGAATAATAATCACAAGTAACTAATATATTATAGTAATAATATGGACCTAGGTGGTTAAAGTATAATTTAACGGGTGTAGGTTTGATCTTTTCTTTAATCAGGTTTACAATTAAAGAGTACATAGCCAAGCGAAATCGAAAAAAGCTATTACTGATATATGAATTTATGTAGCCCGGAATCGAACTAATGTCCTCCATTATCAAAGGACACAGGGGCAAACTAACTAACTCTTTATTTAAAGCAGATTGTGAAGGTCAACTAATTGATTTCGCCATGAGATGAAAGATAATATCGCCCTCATTGCTTTTAGACACCTAGTTTGATTTTAAAAGATTCATCAGCTTCAGCATACTTTAAGTAATAACTTACTAGACCTACACTAACATCGCGTTAATTAAATTAAGTCAAACGTTAATCAATCTTTAAAAGAAGTTTCTTTCTACGAAGGCTACGAGCTCTCTTATACATAACATATTGAAATTTACTCAATAGTATATACTGTTTAGTAATACAAAGTTAATTGTTAATTAAATTACCTGTAATTAAAAATAGACAGTTAAGGCAATAATTTTAAATTCTAAACGATCCGTTATATCTATTGCTACATGTTTTTCTTTACATTTCAGTTGTGACGCAAACGTACAACAAGCTTTTACGGAACATTAGTAAATAGAATTAACATATACATACAATTCTTCGCAAATAAACTGCGGAAGGTTTAGTAAACATAAAACTAGACGGTCACGGTCAATATATAAACATTGAACACACTAAGCTTAAAAGAATATTGCACGTATATACACATATAGTGTATATACATATATAGTTTATACAGTTCTTACCCGTAAGATGTATGGTAGATGGATTAGAATATTTTTCCTCCTCTAAACCTAGTGAATGAGCAGCAGCTTTTTAATGTTCCTTTAGTAGCATAGTAAGTACTCTTTCCAACCTGTATGTTCAACGTGAATCGTACAACAATAACCTATTTGGGAAATCTCCAGCAGTAGGACAACACAAAGCATCGTGGGCGATGCAATCGACAGACATCTTAGAAGGTTCTCTCCCCCAAAAATTTAATGTAACTGATTAAAAATGTGATAAGACCTAACACATTCCTTACACAAGTTACCGCGAGGATGATCTATGGATGAAAGTTGTTTTCAACTTCCTGTAACAAACAAATGGGATTTTTACACAACGTAACAAAACACTCGTCTCCTCCATACATATCCATGTCTCATTTCCCAAGTAATTTCACTATTTAGAAAGCTACGTGCTTTCCTTTTTTCAAATTCCGATATCAAGTTATTTTACCATTAAAGCACTAAGTATATCATACTGTGGCTAAGACATTACTATCTTTAGTAATAATTAAATCTTGTTAGCACTTGTACAGTTGTACCAGTTCTCTAGTTTTGTCAACTAGACCATACTTTAGTAATAACATCACATTATAAAAAAAATTTTTACTGTATATAGTATTTATACAATTAAACGACGAGACGAGCGGCATGTTCACGTGATGGTAAGTGATATGGCTACCCATAACAACGAAGCGCTAGTTAGAATTATTTAATAGCACCACATTGCGCTCGTAACCAGCAACATAAGGTGTTGAATCTCGTTACTACAGTAATTACAGCTACAACGTGTTTCGAACTGAAACACAGTAATGTTTGCATATTACTGTTTGGCAGCAGTAACAGCAGGTGCGGTAGTGCCTTCCTAAACGGTCCCCGATCTGAGGGATCTGCCACCATAAACCTTCAGCTTGTCTGCTTCCCGCAATGATATAAAATAATTCTACTTACGAATGTTAATATAATAGTCGGTCTAGTCTATTAGTCTGAGACAGCTTGGACTTAAGCTTTGGATGATACAATGAGGGCAGTCCGAAGCATAATACCCTGTGATCATATCTCGTTGTTAGCAATCCGGCTGTTGATCGCCTTGACCAGGCGGTTGCTTCACCGCCGCCGCTCGCCACGGCCTGTTCCGTAGGAAATTGAGCTAACGTCTACATTCCGCGCGCTGTTACCACATTTTTGCCAATTACGCGCCTTACGACCAGTAATTCACCGAACACAATATTAAAACATTGATGAGAAGTATCCTGGCGAAGTGAATTATCGTCGGGGAAATCTATAATCGAATTCCGCTTTATCGTTGATTCGCTGGTTGGGAAAGGCTATCATCAGCATCAATCATAGAAACATTACAATTCAATCACATCTTCGAGTTATTTTCAACATAATATACTTTAGAGGAAAATTTATTTTTTAAATTACAGTAACCCTGCTTTCTAGCTTCAAATCTGTTAGATCCTTTAATAAATTTCTACCTACAGTAACGTTAGGTCCTCAAAAGTCTTTCTTCTAAAGCACGATTTCACAGTACTGTTTTATTGCTGCGAGCGGGTGACTTGTAGCTTAATGGCTACCGATATGGGAGAGCTGATCCTCGCAGATCCGCTAATAAAAATTAACTACCGTCAAAACCATAAAAGGACTTATGGTAACGTGACCACTTTTACATTCAATATTAGCTATAAATAGTCAAATCTGTAATGGACAGATTTGACTACTTATAACTAATATTTAACTAGGGATCAGTTTAAAACAAAATATCTGAAAGATCGTCTCGATACCTGTCGCTACAGATTACTTAAAATTGCTATATTTTCTATCAAAAAAACTAAAACTTTCTATCAAAAAACGTATTCAGGTGAAATAATTTAACCCTTTTTTTAATAAAAAACAGTACCAACATGTTAAAGATGGTAAGTTATTATAAACCTACTCTTTATAAAAAATCTATCAATACATTTAGATGTATTCATTTATTCTAGGCATTTATAGCCAAATGCAACCAAAAATTTAAAAACATACATATCCCATGCATTTGTTAATAATGCTGTGACTGATTGCAGGTTATGGTAAACATAAAAATAATACTGGAGCTGGACCTTATCACCAAGAACGAACTGAGTAGCGCAAACATTGCGCGATAATTGTATACAACAACTATCCATTACCTATATTGACTAATATAAACCTTGAAGGTTGTGTTCGCTTTCAAGTGGCGAAGAAAAAAACATTAAACAGTAATAAAAAACAACAATATTAATTAGAAAGCTTTTAAATTGTTTTCTTAATAAAAAACTAATTGATTACAATGAATACATGTGCAATTAATTGTTGCTATGATAACAAAAATAATAGATGAGCTCGAACATCACGGTGGCCTACGGTTTGGTGAAGGTCGCAAGAAGATACTAGAAACCTATTCAACAGTAGACCTCTCTCAGGTGTTGCCATTGATAATGGTTATTAAAACTGAAACTGTATTTTATCTATTTAATATACAATTGTTAACAAAACAAATATATAACAAAATATTAGAACATACTTGTATTAAACCTGTTACAAGTTTTTTTTTAAAGAGTCAATTGATATTTTGGATCAATTCAATGTTTGGTTATGATAGTTTAGACTTTAAACTGCTTCTATAATTTCTAATTTACTTCTTTATATCGTTATTATACAATTTAAAACAATGTAGCAAAGGCAAGATTTTTTTATCACATGCTTAACAAGAAACTATTAAAAACGTAAAACAATCATTCTTTTGGGAATAATTCATCAAATGGTAAGTTATTTGTAATTTTGTTTGCAGCATCCAGTATTATCTTGGAGACGCCCCTCTCAGCAAACGGTTTAGCCGCTTTCATGAGCTCAGCTTTGTTCTCATTTAACGCTTGATTCGTTGCTTCTTCTGTAAAAGTATCAATAGTCACATTAATGTGTGTTTTAGTGGTGGTAGGCTTCTGTTGCCGGAGTCCGTCTAAGTAGGCACTATTGCAGCGCTTATTTGTACCGTAAAACAGTGGTGTGCCTACATTACTGTGTTTCGTTTTAAAGGGATAGTTAGTGAAATTACTGGAATAACGAAACTTTACAAATTCAGTCTCAAAGCGATGAAGCACAATGTGATGAAGCATATATAATCCTACGGTATTAGGCGGTATTAGGCGTATCTCTTACCATCAGGTGAATATCCTTCTCCTCCCGTCATTTTATTGAATATAAGAAAAACATTTCCATACAAGTTTTAGTTTAACAATTATCTAATAAACCTCCTTAGAGCCAACTATAGCTTGTATTCAGCTGATTTAGCAATAACTTTTTCGAGAAATATAAAAAGCGTTATTTAAGCAATATTATTAAGATATAGAAACAGCTTACCCAAGGTTTTGTCCCCGTTAAAAAGCCCATCGAGCTTTATCTTATAATCTTTGATATTTATGTCAGTGTCGATGTTAGTGAACTTCACGTACTCGACTCCATCTCTCTCAACAACTTTGAATCTTATCACAGCATCAACGTTGCATTTTACTGAAATATTAAGACTGTTTATATATTTATATATGAATATTTCATATGTACTTTTCTTAAATTATCAAAATATATCGTTTTATTATTGTGCATATACAATATAATAATTATAAGTTTTGATTATGATGATATCAAGTAAATTGGCAGAAGGATAGACCAACATCAAGCGAAGAGTTGTCTATCTAAAAATATAGTATATTATTTTTATAGTATATTAGGCTATTTCCTGTAAAGCAATCACATAACGCATAATAAACTTTTTATATATATTAAGATGATGGTAAATACAACCAAAAAGGTAACAAGTATTTAATGCTTTCGTTATATGTGATCATAGCTATTTTATGATTCATGTTTTAAAATAATTTAAAATACTATAACTTATACTCCTATTGAACGAATACATATAGGAATACGAAAACAATCAATCACTTCTCTCTCACAAATCCTATTACAAAAACGTTAAATTTATACATCATTTATGCTAAACTATGCTAAAAATCACTGATTATTGTGCTAATAAATAACAACGTAGTGTAATGTAAATATAAATTGTAATAATATAATATTATGCACGATAACATATTAACCTATATACAAATAATAAATGAATATTTTTGTTACAAATACATCACCAAATATTGTAACAATTTCACGTAACTCCATTACAAAATACGTTACGTACGACATGGAAATGACTGATCAAAGGATATGTGCGTATTTGTGCGACTAGGTTTTAAAACCAGGTATTTACTTCAATGTTTTCTAGCAAATGTATTTAGTATGAATACTTTCGGGCATTTATTTATTTATCCTTTTATTACCTTACATTATGAATATATGTAAATTTTCTCAATTTATACAAAAACCAAAAGGTGACGAGTTAGGTAATGCTGACGGGAGCAGAAGCTCCGATCAGCGCTGGTTTTAACCTCTCCTAACTTTCTCAAGTGTACAATAATGTAATATTTTAAGAGTTTTTTTCAGTTTTTTACTAGATTCGAAAATGTTTTTTTTATTATATAATATATATTGCGCATGTGTACTACTCTACTGTTAAAATAATGACTTTAATGAAGGCACAGATAAAATAAGTCTTTAGATATCTTTTTATTTTGACCGATTCATTTTAGTCTTTATCACATCTAAATAAAGTGAAAAAACCTAGTTTTAAATCGCGATAATTGAAAAAACTTTAGTGTTTGATACCCAGTTTGTAGTCCTGGTATTTAAACAACTTGTACCAGGGCGCCTTATCTAATTATTATTAGTATATAGGACTAATGCGTACATCTGTAGATCCACTACATTATATAATTATTGTTGAAAATCTCACATAGCTTTGCTTTCTTTTATAGACCAAAAGGCAAAAGGCTATTGTTCCTCCTGTCAATTTAATCAATTAAAAGTAATTTTAAAATAAATTTACTATTTATATATTGTAAACAGAGGAGGAGCTTACTAACAAAGTTATATGATACTCACTGGCGTCTGCGAACAGCGTTCCTTCACCACGTATGGGCAGCAGCAGGAAGTGAATGTCCACTTTATATTTGCCTTCGAAATGCAACTTGGGGAAACGGACGCGGGCGTGTATCGTCAATTTATCAAGGTCAAGTCTAGAAAATAATAAAAATAAGTGTTAATGATTATCTTTGTTGTCTAATGAAGTATAATGCTGTTAATCGTTTGGTTGATGGATGCAACTCATCTTATGCTGGGCCGGCGGATCTGGAGTTCGCCGCTTGAATACTTTTTGTATAGTTTATTGTTTTGGTGATAATTTATAATGATGTGAATGCACCATAACTCTCCATAATAAAGATATCTTTATCCTTTTACTTAGCAAAATGTAATGTATCCCTTTCTTGCTCTAATCAATTTAATAAGACTTTATTTTTCAGTGACAGCCTTAAAATATTTTTAATTGAATTCAAAGGTTTTCAAACCATGGAAAAAATCTGGTTTATTCAAGGAAAAATTATGTAAAATTCATTTATAACTATTTCTTCATACAATAAATCAATAGTTTGAATATATGTTTGAAAGTACAATTAATCCACGTCAGATTGATTGTACTTTCAAACATTGATCAAATCTTTATAAAAATTTGTACTTATAAGTAATTTTACCTGAGGAAGATATATACTCAAATCAACTAGCTACTACGAGCCATCTATATGTTAATTAATGAATATATATATACATATATATATATATAGAGAGAGAGATATCCAGAAAAACATTGACTTCCCGAGATTTCCGAAATAATTACACGTAAACATTCAAAATTTGGTGCTTGTTTTGCAAGTTTGGTAGAGATTTTACAGAATTCCATCTCCAAAAGGAATTAAAGGCTGCTGAACTTGAAGATCTAGTTTACATATACGCCATTACAGCCAATTTACGTCCCCACTGCTGGGGCACAGGCCTACCCTCAATACGAGGGCGATTGGGCCATAGTCACCACGCTGACCCAATGCGTGGTGGTGACTTCACACGCCTTAGAATAATTTCTAAGTCATGTTCAGCTTTCCTAGCGATGTTTTCCTTCACCGTTTGTAATTCGCTGTTGTAACTAAAGTTCACAAGTATACATAACTTAAATATAAGTTTGGCAAATATCTCCCTTCCGCTTTTTTGCTCTTTATTCAATGCTTTATAAAAAGTGTTACAGTGATCGGATTTAGTTCAAATATGCGCCGTTTTGTTCGATAATCTGTTTCCATCTAGACGGCAACTTCATAATACCTCCCTCGTAGAAGCCCCCCTCCTTATTTGCGAAGAACTCGGACAGCCACTTTTCACAAGCCTCTTTTGAGTTCAACTTTACACCACCAAGGGCGTTCACCATGGACAGGAACAGGTGGTAATCACTTGGCGCTATGTCCGGGCTATATGGTGGATGCGATAAAACCTCCCATCCGAGCTCCCGTAGCTTCTGACGAGTCATCAACGAAGTGTGTGGTCTGGCGTTGTCCTGGTGGAACACTACACCTTTCCTGTTGGCCAATTCTGGACGCTTCTGGTCGATCGCCTGCTTCAAGCGGTCCAGTTGTTCGCAGTAGATGGTAGAATTAAGCGTCTGGCCATATGGGAGCAGCTCATAGTGGATGATTCCCTTCCAATCCCACCAAACACACAGCAAAACCTTCATGGCCGTCAATCCCGGCTTGGCCACTGTTTGGGACGATTCACCGGCCTTCGACCACGACCGTTTTCGCTTGATATTGTCGTATGTGATCCATTTTTGGTCGCCAGTCACCATCCGCTTCAAGAATGGGTCGAGTTCGTTCCGTTTCAGCAGCATATCGCAGGCGTTGATTCGGTCCAGAAGGTTTTTTTGCGTCAAATCATGCGGCACCCAAACATCAAGCTTTTTTTTGTATCCAGCCTTCTGCGGATGGTTTAAAATGGTTTGGTGACTAACTCCCATCTCCTAAGCGATGTCACGAGATGCCACATGCCGGTCTAACTCGATGTAGTCCATGATTTGATCGGTATTTGTCGTCACAGGTCTTCCGCCGGCTGGCTTATCCATGGTGTCGTTTTCACCGGCTCTGAATCGTCGAAACCATTCCTCCGCGGTTCGAAGTGATAGAGTACCATCCCCCAAAACACCATTAATCTCACGGAACGTTTCTCTAGCGGATTTGCCTTTAACGAAGGAAAACTTTAAAATACCGCGAATTTCGGCGTTAGTGAACTATATGTTTACACGTCTATAACTGTTGAACGCAATATCCAAACTAATTATGCATAGCGTCGTTTTGTAGGTTATGTCAAGACCTTTCAAATTATGTATAGTATTGCCAGATACGAGCTCTGTAGCGCTTTGTACATAGCCGCGAAATTCAAAAGACAAAAAGGCGGAAGGGAGATATTTGCCAACCTTATATTAAAGTTATTGATACATGCCGAGATTCGAACCCGCGACCTTTGGAATGAAGGCCGCACGCTCTAACCATTAGGACAGCGATCTACGTTACACATTGATATACACGGCATAAATTAAATATACTTGATCTTAACAATGTGTGGAATATAGGATATATATATATATATATATATATATATTTATATATATATATATATATATTTATATATATATACTCTGATAGTAATGTAAGATTCCAATCATATATACAGACAATAAATATGTACAAAATTATAATGACATCTAGTGCAATTTTGCAAACTATTGAATAGACGGAAGCTGTTGGAAATAATAGTAATTCAAGTAATATACAGTAGATGGCACTTAAGTGCTATAATTTTAAAAATGTATTTGGTACCTATCTAGACAAGTATTATAATCTAATAGCATTTTCATAATGGTTGACACGATAACTTCCTTTAATGACCCTGAATTACAGTAATTTACAACGTTATATGGTTATAGAGTATAATTGCCGACATCTGACTCGTATTTACTAGGAAACTTATGATAATATGATTATTAAATTAGTGTTATTAAAGTGCTTTAGCATCCTATAAAGTTTTCTTTCAACGTTTTCCAAATTAATACATAGTTTCTAAACGCTAAAGTTATAATTCATTTGATATACGCGGTAACTATTATTTTATGAATATGTATAATAAATAATGAGAACATATGAACAACTCACTCAACGTTTTTTATGGTGAAATTACCGGCTCCTGAAACTTTTATGTCTTTGCCAATTGCTTGTAATCCTTTAGTGTTACTACCAACGGGAGGAGATATCTGAAAATAATAATAAATCTTTATACTGAAAAGTAGCTTTTAACTTCACCATTGAATATATTATTACAACATGCTATATATTATTTCTGAGATTATTCATGAAAATGGGAGCCTTCTTTAAAAAGTAAAGAGTTTAGACTATCTATCTATCACTTCGTCTAGGTGAAGGTTGGCGGATGTATGTCCATCAGAGCCTTCTTCTGTGAACCAATCGGTTTTCCTACATTGATTTCCTTCAATGCAAACTATGGTTCAGACGATTATCTAGATGATGGTCCCTAGTAAAAAACTGAACTGTCACCTTTTCACTATGCTATCACTGCAATTTGTTATTTTCAAATATTTAACAATTATGACAGAAATAATAATGCAGTACGATATAATGGCGGTACGTTGCCGGAAGCCATCTAAGTAGATAGCACAACAGAGCCAATTTCTGCCGCCAAACAGTTCTGTACAAACATTACTGTGTTCAAGTTTGAAATGCGCTGTAGCTTGTGAAACTACTTGGCTAACGAGACTCTACAACTTATCTTTAAAAGCGAGCACAATGGGATTTAGTGTATATTATCCTAACTAGCGCCACGTTATTATGAGTATGTCAGTTACCATAAGATAAACGACCCAGTCTCGTCGGTATGTAAAATAAACAAATTAAAGAAGTGTACTCTGTAATACCTCCGAAATATAGAATGGGTCTAAGCTAGGTACGTTCAGGTCTGGAATCCCCTCGACCAGCTTCGGCCGCAGTTTCTCTATGGAGTCGCGGACGCATTCGTTTATTGTGTTCTGGTCTCGCTTGCACACCTGAATGTAATCCGCTATAAATAAAAAAAAAATACTTTACAATACCTCATTTCCATAATGAATATTACATACTTAATTACTTAAGAACAAATTATTTTAATCTATATAAATAGATAAAAATGGTTTGTCTGTTTGTAACATTATTACTCGCATCAAAAAAACAACTAAATGTTTCTGTTTATTTGTTTTCTTCTGGATAACATCCTGTTTGATGGATTGGATGTCCTTTGTCCTTCCAGAAGTAACAAATACAGTTTAATCCTAAATCTATTAAACTTATTAACCGCTAAAGCTTGACCTCAATGTCGTATGATGTAAAAATAGCGTGGTCTCTTAGAATACCCGTCATATTCGTTATGGTAACCAAATATTCATAAAGGATTTGATTTAACACTATTTTCTATTAGAAGAAGATTTGTTTTAATTGAATAATAATTTTTTGTAATATAGTCTGTATTATTAAAGGCCTGTCTATCTTATTTTATAGCAACATTGTATGCTAGATAGAAAATAATGAACAATCACGTTTCGTATAATCTAAACAGTGAATACCAGCTACGTAACGTTTCATTAGCTCAAGATTTATGCGAAACGTAATTTCATAGGGGACAAACGGGGACAATCGCTTGTTACCGGTAATTATGCACTTCGTAACAAGACGTACGTTAACGGAAATGTATCCGTGATCGAGGGATGTGTCTTTTAATTTGGATATTTCTATAGTATTTTGAACCATCTAAATGATTTATTAAAGACATCGTACAATTGAGATCGAGAGTTAGTGGATTTTAGTGAACGAAAAAATTTTAAGTATTTCGTTTATATATGAAAACGTATTGCTATAAGTATCAAGATGGTTAGATTTTTTTTTTTTATTTAAAATGAAGATATAATTATTTAATTTGCTTTCTGTAATATCAACAACTTTCTTTTCTCGTATCCAAAAATATTATTTACATCGGCGATTATACAAGAAGTCGCTTCGATGACTTCTTACAACTTATAAGGGTCATGTTTAAGACCAATGCAAGTTGTAATAAGTGATTACAGGTCCGTTGGCTAACACAATCTAAGTCATTATAATCATCAGCATCCTAACTTAAAACAATACACATGTATAGCTGGACATAGGTCTCCTGTAATGTATTCCACAAAACACCTAAGTCTACTGTAATAAAGGTCAAAAATCTCCATCCATCCAGAGTCTATCTCTCCGTATTTCTCATCACCCTTCCTTATTTATAGGCGCATCATTCATCTTTAAATCAAGACTATCAGATACTGATATATTCAAATAACAATACATTAATCCTCTGCCGTCATCAACTCGTATATAATATTGATATCTACTTGAACTCTGAACTTAAACCGTCTCAAGTGTCGGTTCCCAATTTACTGGCGGAGTTGCCCATTCATAGAAACTTAATATAAAGATAGTATACAGGAATTTATAGATAATAAAGTAGTTAAAAATAAGTTTATTAGGTATTGCTTAAAAATATGTAGCAAAGAAAAAAACAAAAATAGAGATAAGTAAAGTGTTAATAACGGTAGATAATAAGATGGCGTAAGTAAAAGCATAGGTAGTGGTAATAGAGAATGAGTACTAAATAAGTTATTAGTAAAGAAATCAGGTTGTGTGCTATATGTAGCTTGCTAGAATTGAGTACAATGTATCTATCTATCAGTAGGTAGTGACTTCATTTCATTACTTAGGTCATTAGTTCATATCGGATTTAGATCATAAAGAAGAAGCCCTGAGAAATGTCGTTGAATACAAACATTTGAGATGTGGAGACTCAGTTTAAGATCGCATGGAAGCAATTTGCATCCAATTCTCAGGTCTTTGAGAGAGCTAACAGACAAACGTAGGCTGATGACAACCGTCACGCAAAGAAACGTCGCATATTTCGGATACCTTCAAAGATCTCTTTATGAGTTCCCAAGGATGATCCTGGGGATTAAAATTCCTGGAAAACATGCAACTGGTAGACAACGAAAGAAATGGTTTGATGATATAAAGGATCGAATTGGTTTTTTTAATCTGACCGCCAAACTACAACTTGAAAAGAGTACCTAATGATGAATGATGATATATAAGGAAACAAGATGTGCGTAAGCAAGAACAGAATATCAGTAAGTCAATGATATATAGTCTAAATGTTAAAATAAAAGAAATAAAATGCTAAATAATAATATCAGTGATCGTATTCATGCAATACATGATTTTCTTTTAACATGTTACAACTTACATCTTTATCTTACATTACATGTATCATGCGTAACTTACACAATAAGTTACAAAAGGTTATATATAAGCTATTGTTTCATATCACTTCGCATTACATTCAAATTTTATCATAATGACCTTAAACATATTGTTTTAAAAAATACGCTAGACCAATTCGGACCTGGTTGTGTACATATTTTATTCGTATCACTTCAGACACCGAAACAAGTCTATAACTTTTTTATTTAAAAACAAACATTAAATCAAAACTGATTATTGAATTATACATTGAGTTAAATTACTCATTAATATTAAATATTTCATACCAATAGTAGAGTAGTGGATAAAAATGTACACTCGTGTATATATAAAGGAGGTTTCCACATATATAGAGACTCATCGCGATATATATGAAACGGTGGGGATTTTTCATTTTGTTATCGAGGAAAATCTTTAAAAAGATACCCTGCTACTGGAGGAAAGACAAGGGTTTATGAGATTTTTATTCACTACAACCCTTTGGTGCTCATCTTCAGTACTCGAAAAGCCCTAGAATCTCCTACGGAACGCACCAGTGCCTCCCGGCACTACACTTTCAGCACATCCCAGGGAAGGCTGTAACCCTCCTCGATACCCGCGCTTTGGCACAACAAGAACTAGAGTACCTCGCACTTGTCTTTCATCCCGAGCCCGTTTAGTGGACAATGAGATCCCCGACGTTCAAACCCCACGAACCCGAAAACCCTTTTAATCGCCTTCTACGACAAGCAGGGCATACCTTGGTCCTACTTTAATAGCCCGAGACTACAGGGCAAGGAACCATAAGACCTAAAGACTTGAAATTGGGTAGGAATATTCCTTTTACTGAGCGTAGGTCAGTTAAGAACTTGTTTTACGAAATGTTACCCTCAAAAGAAATTGCGAGGGTATTAATACAGTGAAGGGTAAATGGTAAAAGGTAAATTTCAAGTCTAAATTTCAGATCTAATTCTTTATTATGACCAGCAAAGCCGGCGGGGTACAGATAGTAACTTATAATGGGAAGTCCGCAAACAAATTGATAACATGTATTTGGATTATTGTCTAACAAACAGCTAATAGCGTAAAGACCACAGAGGGTATATCGGTAGGTTTAACACTTGTTGCTAGATAACGAAACGATTCCCGGATCTCCTGACGAAAATAAGGAGTTAGAGAGGAGCCGCTGCTATCAAAATAGAAAAACATAAGCACTGCCTTAGATTTAGTTTAAAATTTGATTAGAAATGTTTCCTCATCATTAAGAAAATAATTTTTTTAAATCTTATTGCTAGTTTAAGCTATATTATTTTAATTTCTTTCTTTATGTAATAAAATAACTTTACATAATATATTTAGAGCTTAAATTCAGTTATAGCATAGCTTAGTAATTAATTATATACAGATTAAAAAAGGACTAGTTGTAGAACATACAAGCACCATTTCTGCTGCCAAACACTAGTATGCGAATATTATTGTATCCGGTTTATAGTGTTCATTTGCCAGTCAAATTATTGGGAGTAAGAAAAATTTTATATCTCAAATCGAAGAGCACAATCACCAACTAGCGCCACATTGTTATATGTATCAACTTACTACTACTACTATTACTACTTACAGTTAACTATCCCATCGCTAAATGTTTTTACTATCAGATAGATGCAGATCAGTAATTATTTAGTTTAATATTATAAAAATAATAATAACTGGAATAAAGACAAATACTGATACGTTAAAAATAAACTTCAGTCTACTTACGTATTTTTGAGTAGCATTGTTGTATGGAAACACTGAAGGAAAGGAATAAAACGATGAAATTACTAGTTGCAGCCATTCTGCGGGAGACGAGACAATGCGGCATAACGTTTGAATTGCCAACTTTGTCAAAGGCCAGCTAAGCACTATGTGAGGTTTGCACACGACCAACCATTATTATATATCGCCGCATATGCCACCTCATTATTAACAAGTTCAAGGTGATGCAATGCTTGCACAAATAAAAACCATCACAGGCAAATTATCCTCTAACTAGATTTTCGCTTAACACTTTGTAAACGTAAGAAAAACTAATACCTCTGTTATCTTATGAATAAAAAAGGTTTTAGTGAATTGCTTATGGTACAAATTAAATCGATTTTATACTTAATTTTTTTTTTATTTGAAGAAGCAATAAGATGAACGGGACGTTCTCCTGATGGTGACAATTCAACCCTTAACAATATAGCCCGAGTTAGGATATTATACATTACACGCTCTTCGCTTTAAGATATAGGATGTTAAGTCTCGTTACTCCAGTAATTTCACTAGCTAAACTCCCTTCGATCCAGAACACATGTTTGCATACTACTGTTTGGCGACAGAAACAGAAGCTGCAGTGGTATCTATCTAGACGGTCTCCAGTAACAAAGACCTACCACCAGTAAGTTTCTTACACTATATTGGAAAATTTCTGTTACTACCAATAGTATTAAGGGAACAAGATAGAGGTTTGTATGCCGTTAATCGGACCGGAAAGATCTCCTGGTAATGCGAAAAGAGAGAAATAAGAATAATAATCAAGTTAGTTAAATATATAAAGTACAGTAAAAAAAATTAACTTTTGCTTTCATACATACATACATATATATCACGCCTCGTTCCCAGTGGGGTTGGCTTTTGCTTTCACAACAGAATAAACCAATCGATAGATAATCTAGCGATCAATACTTATTGAAATGTTTAAATAGTTATCAATAAAATAAAATGTTTAAGTAAAATCTTATTAAGTTAAAGTTAGAGACATCTGTATATTATTTATAACAGAGAGAGTTTGAGGAGTTTTCTTCGATCATATTGCAATAACTATAGCAGTTCAAAACTTCATACACTTCTGCTTTACAACTTGAAGTAATCAAGCATGCATTCAAGTTTACGTTAAAGTAATTACTTTCATTATATTATAATGAAAAAATTAATATACTCATGCAAGTCTTACTACAGTTTATTTTACACAAAGCCCTTGAAAAATACATTAACCTGTTAATACACAGTTCTGTTTCCGTTCAAACGAGGAAGGTGATATTAATTTGTATTAATCAAACGGATCAGTATCTTTAATTAGAATCTTGATTTCAGAAAACTAAACAATATGTTTACGTGTATAATTAACTGGAAATGTGGTAAATTTTTGCACAATTACAATTTTTTGTGCAGTGCTGAGACAAACCTACGGTAACTCAGCACTGGATACCGTAAATATAATGCTGTTTTATTTTGTATGAAAGTAACCTACTTTATTACATAAAATCTATCAATCTATCTATATAGAATATTTGAATATTAATAGTAGTACTATTGACTATTTGTATATTTAATTGGCGATATATCTTCCTCGAGTGAAACCGAAGTTGTATTTTGTATTTCAATCCCTCGCGTATTCCAATTAAAAGGGTGCTGCTCGCTATTTGAAGTTATTACTCCAATCGCACTTTAAGGCTGAAATTAAAGTTTTATTATCATCAGCCGATAGATGTTCATAGCTGGACTGCCTCCCCCAAAGATCTCTACCTACAGTTAATATTGCCTGCGGTACCGCTGGCCACTAGGGGCTGTCGTTTGAAGGGGTACATACGGGAGGATTTGTGCCATTTCCTACCACGCTAACGCAATGCAGGTTGGTGGGTTGGTAAATAGTACAGCAAAATATTGAAAGGGTACTAATAAAAAGGGAATGAACAGCGCTCTTGATGTTCCCACAACTGGGATTCTGGAATATTTTATCACAAGAAGCAAGGCTATTTATCCATAAAATGGCTGAATAAACAATGATGATAATGATGATTCAACACGCCGGACAATTGTTGATTACTAGATATACAAATATTCACCATCACATAAACGTCGTGTTCATCTGTACATTTATAAAAATGTATATGTAAAAGTTATAAATAAAAACTTAATAAGAAATCTCAGTAACAAGAGATAATCTTATTCGTTGACAGTTAAGTAATTATTTTTACAAGAGAAGTAACTTAAAGTAAATCAAAGCAATTAGATGTGCGTATGTCCGTTAATGTACATTATATGTACGTATGACTAATTCAGCAATGTAACATAGACAATCATTTCATGTAACACATTCAGCGGTTTACTGCTGCGACTAGAGGCAACAGCAACACGCAATTTCTGAGAAGCCTAGCGGAAATTAAACAAACAAAGCGTAGCATTCAAACCAGCAAACGTTACAAGCAATAATCGGTTTTTTTTTTATATATATATGTAATAGAACATAACTTTTTACACGTAATCATTGGTGTAACAAAAAGTAACGAGGGGTTTTTTAAAGTTAAAAACAGTTCGGATACGCCGAAGGTGAAATATTTGAACAAAAAGTTTCTAATGATCTGTTATGTTATGAGGGAGTATTTCAAATCTCAATTTACTTAATGAAGACGTCGGAGGTTTCCATTATCGATTATGTGGAATCAAATCTTGATATCACATAGTACTAAGATGCCAGTTAAGATCTCGACACACCATACTACTCATTACATTTTGATATAAGATGTTATATGTACTGGTGGCAGATCTGTGTTGCCAGGGGTCGTCCATGTCGGTTTGCAAACATAACCATGTTCCGGTTTAAAGAATTACTGTATATCACTATATAACTGGGATAACTATAATAGATTCAACATCTACAGTGTATGTCTGTCAAGTTTCCTCCTCTCCTCTCCTTATTTCAATTCTTATGTTTGATTCACATGTAATTAGTACTAAGAGATAGCATAAACAAAATAAAAATAATGCCCTAATTATCATCAGTACCTATCTTACCAGCGCTACTTTCTACATTTTTATATTTAGGCTATGGAAAAATGTATGATTTCGTTTTTAAATTTTTCCATAGCCTAAATATAAAAATGGCGGAACAATCCGCAAATATAATGATAGTTATCATCAACATCAGCAGTTAAATGTTCATTGCTGGACACAGCCCTCCTCCAAAGGTTCCCACATCGGTTAAGCAGAGATTCATATGAGAGGATTTGGGCTATTTGCCAATACCCTGACCCAATGCGGGTTGGTGGGAGCAAGAGCTTTGTTGGTTGATTAGCAGGGTGCACCACGAGCAGGTGAGATTGTAAGGGATCTTTTGAACTTGGGACCTTGAGTGCGGCAACTCTTATAACCCATAGAACAATGAAAGCTATAGACGTGTTGATATTTTCTAGGCCTAAAACTTTGTCTAATTACAAAAAATTATTTAAATTCAAAACTTCTCTTTAATATAAATTGAGCGAAGTAACTTTATGTTGAAATGAAAATAATGTTGACATTTCCTTGTAATAATTAACTTAGTGAAGTCAACAAGAAGGCCGGTGGAAGGTAAGTCACGATAAATGATAATGAACAGTAACTTGAATGTTTAATCAGCAATTGTTTAACTGTATAATATTGATTGTTAGGATCAAATAAATAGATTATTTTAAATACTATATTTTAATGAACTCCGTAAAGAAATGATCTCACACAATTTTTTTTTTCAAACTATATTACAAAGGTAATAGAATATGATAGGTTACGGAATGGATATCATTGTTATATTGTTATTAATTAAATTACTTTGCTTGAAACACAGGTACTGATCACAGCCTAGACAGCAGAGCTATATTAGTTCATCCCTGAGCTATGCCCCTATTTAGTGCTTAGACTGTGACCATATCCAACTTGTTACACTTCCTTCTTTATCTTTCTATTTCTTGTTCCTTTATAATTTTTTTATGATTATATGATCCTGTTATATTTTTCAGCCTATGTATTTATGTATTAAACGAACTATATTCCTTTATTCCTCATTTCTTTCCCAGTTTGTATATTTTATCTTTCATATTTTATTATGGTGTCATAACAAATGCGATTAATACTTTAATTGGTCGTAAATAAAAAGAAACGTGTACTCTATGGCCATAAGTTATTAGAACTCGTCAAAGACAAATCCCCGCCTTAGCGATATTTAAATTTAAAATGGGCACTGCGATGTTGTGGTTAACCAATCATAAACACGATACATCACAAACGATTCATATTGTTTTTTTTTTTTATAAAAACGATTGTTTTGCGTATTACATACACTGGTAATTTGGTATTTTTTATACTAATTGCATTTTCAAAATTACTTTCAATTAATTTCGAGATGAGAGAGAAAAAAATTACTTGAACTTACTTATGTTTCTTGAACAAAACACATATCCAAAACAACAATTCAAAAATAAATGAACGCACAAAAACTTGGGAGTATACATTTTTTTGGTAAAGTATGATTGTACTAGTAAATAAGTAAAAAAACTTGTCTATAAAAGATTACTGCCGGCAAATTATAACGAAACGATTCGCAAACCGTCAGCGTTTTATAGACTTCTGTTAAGGGCACTTCATTGTTAACAAGATCAAGGTTCTGACCATGGTAAGACTGAGGTATAATTATCACTAAGTGAGGGAGAAAGAATTTCTTTATATTATTTCAGTTATAGATTTTAAAAACTTAAGTTGCAACGGATAAAGATTTCCATGTTTCTCATATCCATCGTATATATCCTAACTTGAACTCATCGTAAGATAGTTTTACATTACATTACTACATAAATACTACAATACATTAGAAATACTTTTGATTAAATTTACTAATACCTAAAATCTGTTCTTCAATACTATTACAAATAAAAAAGAAACTATTATAAAATGCTGTTTATCAGTAATATATTAGAAGCGTATGTAAGGTTTTTAGTTAAAAGAAATATTAATACTTCTGTCCTTTAAGACAGATTTTAAGACTTGTTAAAGACTACGGTGTATTAAATTAATCATGGACCGATGGCGTTGGGTACTCGGTCAGTGTTATCCGACACAATCGGAAGTACTTGTTTCTACTCTCATTCCACATATCATCTACCCGATCCGAGCGATATGTATTTTTGTTTAATTATCTATCATCAAAGCGATAACACCCCCTTTCTACCCTATCAATCAACAATATTATACAGGACAAAAAATGTGAATATCATATTTCACAAATATGTCTTGTACTAATCTGTCTAATTTTTTCTTATAAAACCCATCAATTATCTTTTAATCAACACAAAGTAGATTTTCTCGATACATAAGGATATTAATGATGTAACCTTAAACTAACCTTGTAATACATTTCTGTGTTGTTATAAATTCTTTTCAATTCTGACTCCTACAGCTATATAACTTAACCTTACGATGACTACGAAAAAACACGGCAAATCCAGTGACTTGTTCTTGCATAATAAATTTAGGCCGTAAAACATCTTCGTCTTTGTAAATTTCTTTAACCTATAAAAATTATTTAATACTTTGTAATGAGTGAATCATGACCGCAATGATCTTGACTTGTGAATTAATGATCATTATAATAACTAACATCAGTACATATTAATATGTAAACAAATCTCAAAGAACTCATGGTCTCGTTAACACATTAATAACATAAGTATGTATACAAGTTATTATGGCAATATGTTAAGTGTTCTCAAATTGGTGATTATTCATATTTAGTTCTTTTATATTACTCACTGTGATGGACTTACTATTATTATTATATATGTTGATAGTTTTCTTTATTATTTTGGTTGCAGTTTCTTATTAATGTTGCATTATGTGCATACTGAATATATATTAAACTTTAAACACAAATTAATCAATCATCTTCAATACAATGGGATGACAGGCTCGCGTTCAGACCTCGAGCAGCTACTCGTGTTAAGGACAAAGTATAGATAATATCGTGTATGGTTTTTTCGCTAAATTATTACCGATTTGCTTATATATATAATAGATTTGCTTATATCAATTATCCCTTTGTATAAATAACCAAATATTTTAATGATATTTTCTTTAATTATTGTCTACATAAATGTAGTATAATGTTTTTGAAACGATAAGCGAAAGTTTGACCCGATAAAAAATATTGAAGTGCAATCTGCTTCGCATATTTTTGTAACCACCACTGAATCTACTAATTTTAAGGTCAATATTAAGTATTATAAAAGACAACTGAGGTTATTTATTAATGCAAAAGAGAGTTTAACTGTGCTTCCCTCTAATATTAGAGTATATATTACACAGTCCATCTATTATTACGTCCATCTAATAATAGGTTGGATAATATCTCCCTTCCGCCTTTTTGTCTTTTGAATTTCGCGGCTATGTACAAAGCGCTACAGAGCTCGTATCTGGCAATACTATACATAATTTGAAAGGTCTTGACATAACCTACAAAACGACGCTATGCATAATTAGTTTGGATATTGCGTTCAACAGTTATAGACGTGTAAACATGCGAGTTCACTAACGCCGAATTTGCGCTATTTTAAAGTTTTCCTTCGTTAAAGGCAAATCCGCTAGAGAAACGTTCCGTGAGATTAATGGTGTTTTGGGGGATGGTACTCTATCACTTCGAACCGCGGAGGAATGGTTTCGACGATTCAGAACCGGTGAAAACGACACCATGGATAAGCCAGCCGACGGAAGACCTGTGACGACAAATACCGATCAAATCATGGACTACATCGAGTTAGACCGGCATGTGGCATCTCGTGACATCGCCCAGGAGATGGGAGTTAGTCACCAAACCATTTTAAACAATCTGCAGAAGGCTGGATACAAAAAAAAGCTTGATGTTTGGGTGCCGCATGATTTGACGCAAAAAAACCTTCTGGACCGAATCAACGCCTGCGATATGCTGCTGAAACGGAACGAACTCGACCCATTCTTGAAGCGGATGGTGACTGGCGACCAAAAATGGATCATATACGACAATATCAAGCGAAAACGGTCGTGGTCGAAGGCCGGTGAATTGTCCCAAACAGTGTCCAATCCGGGATTGACGGCCAGGAAGGTTTTGCTGTGTGTTTGGTGGGATTGGAAGAGAATCATCCACTATGAGCTGCTCCCATATGGCCAGACGCTTAATTCTACCATCTACTGCGAACAACTGGACCGCTTGAAGCAGGCGATCGACCAGAAGCGTCCAGAATTGGCCAACAGGAAGGGTGTAGTGTTCCACCAGGACAACGCCAGACCACACACTTCGTTGATGACTCGTCAGAAGCTACGGGAGCTTGGATGGGAAGTTTTATCGCATC